>CM062817.1:737743914-738411370 GCA_031772625.1 Pinus tabuliformis
AGGTCATAATGACACATACGCAGATCATTGATGACATTTATAAGCAGATCATGGAGACTTATGGATGTTGTACATGATGACACATACGCAGATCATAAAGGACTTCATACACAAAAACTATATACGTTGTACTTGATATGTAATCTGGGCACATCTAAGATTAGTCTTGATGTGCTATGAAATGTTGAAAAGAAGATCTCAGTATCCTACAACATGATAAATGAGATCATGGACATGAAGGGCAGCATGATGATGGATAAGATCGTGGACATGGGCAGCATGAAGTTGAATGAGAACATGTACATGAAGGACAGCATGATGATGGATAAGATCATGGACATGGGCAGCATGATGATAATCATGATTAGTGCAGCATGGTGCAATATGCAGTGGTACAGCAAGAGAACCAGATGCAGCACGATGATAGGTGAAGGAGTCACCTTGGAGAATCAGTTGAAGCAGAATGTCTTCAACTGATCTCATCGTTATACGAAATGATCTATAAGTCAAAGTGTTGACTTCTGTTGTAAATGTACTATCTCTCTCTCTCTCTTTCTCTGCTGAACTTTGAAGAACATAAAAGAAGAATTGATCAAGGGTTTCCCCACACATTGTGGGGTTTGTCCCTGGCTAGCGCCACATCTTGTGTCCTCTTGTCTTGGCTTGTCTTCTGCGATTTATATTTATGTTCTATCTGCAGTTTACTTTATGCTGATGTGATTGCTAATATGGAAAAGAAATTAAATAAATTGCTCTAGCATAGAACATACCAAAAATTAACATGGTATCAGAGCTAAGGTGAAGACAATGCCCAAGCAAGAGTGAAAGAGCAATCACCAAAGACAGTTGGGACAAGACAAAAGGATCAATGGGTTCTTCACAATTCACTTAGGGTGAAGTCGAAGCAGATCATATTATCAGAATGGTGCCACAGAACTTCTGATGGCATACCTAAAGATCACTTCATTGGGAAGTTCGGATCTAAGGGTGGAAGGAAAGGTAGATGTCTTGGTTATGAGTTCAGCCCTTATACGAAGGAGTGTCTGAATGGCAGAGATGCAGGTCATCAAGGACACAGCCGACCCTTCAAGGAAGCAAGGAACCCAAGGAATGGAAGTTGAAGGTTTTAAGGTGGCATTCATCGATGGAAAGGTACGTGTTTGAAAATAGAATTTTCAAAGATGCTTTTGAGTTCAGGGATGTATTAAGTTACAAGAAGTCCACTGGGGACCATGTCCATTGACACATAGCACCGGAGGTCTGTGAGTCAGATGGTGACAGGGAAGCCTGAATTCAAAAGGAGCATGAAGGTACATGTCTGAGATGTACCGAAGGAAAATCTTATAAGGGGACCATTCCCCTCATGCAGCAGGTCCACAAGCTTGGAACAACCCAAGAGTTTGAGACTCATGATCGGGAATCTCATGTATACAGGTGGAAGAAAGTCCTCTATGGCTTGAAGCAAAACACCTCAGGCGTAGTATGAGAGGATTGATAGCTGTCTAATGCAGCTGAGATTCACTAGGAGTGAAACCGATCCAAACCATTACTCGAAGGTTGTGGATGATAAACCTCTCATACCAGCACCTATGTCTGACAGGTGCAGACCCTCTCATTTATAGGAGACAGAGGGAGTTGGATTCTGAATGTGGAAAGATAAACTGCAAGACTACCTCGAGGATCTTAACTTTCAAGAAGTTATATGGTAGTGATGTCGGACCAGATTTGGGAAATGCCTCTGAGTTTCATAAACTCATTCGCGTTAATGTTCTTGGAGAACCTCCGTCCAAACATATGGGTTGCAGTTAGCATGGTGAGCTCATATTTGGTTGAGCCTCACTGGATTGGTGCCAAGAATCTTCTGAGTTATCTTCAGGGCACAATCTCTCATGGATTGAGATACACTGCCGGAAATATGAAACCACATGATTATTCGAATGATGAGTGGGCAGGCAGTGTGGAGGATCGCTAGAGCACTTCTCAGTGTTATTTCTCTTTGGAATCTACCTCGATATCCTGGATGAGCAGGAAGTAGAAGTCGGTGGCTCTGAGCACCGCCAAGGCAGAATACATTGCTGCTAGTATGGCCTCCTGTGAGGTAGTCTGGTTGGGGAAGCTCTTCAGTGAGCTGTTTTTACACATGATGAATACCACTGAGATTCTCTGTAACAACCAGAGGTGGGATTCGATTATTGAGGAATCCCGCATTCGACAATTGCTCCAATAGATAGACATCAGATACTATTATCTAGTATATGGTAAGTCAATGAGCAAGGAGGCTCCATCGCACTAAGATGATGTACACGTCGCTAAAGCCTCGAGGGAAAGATCAAATCTATGATTTTCCCGAACGACTTGGAGTCGTCAAGAGACCATTGTACAAGGGTCCTGCATATTGCATACATTGAGCTTTGGGAGCTCTGGGGGCTTGCAGTTCTTATTGGAGCAACGTACGACCACAGGGTGACTCACCCTCCCTAGTGATGCGCACTGGAACAAGATGATTCGCTCCCTTGAGGAACAAGATGATTCGCTCTCCTGTGTAGCAGGATGATTAGTTCTCCTGTGAGGCCTGGATTGATGTGTTCTCCATGGCGATTGTAGCAGGATTGATGTGTTCTCCTGTGAGGCCTAGATTGATGTGTTCTCCATGGCGATTGTAGCAGGATTGATGTGTTCTCTTGTAAGGCCTGGATCGATGTGTTCTCCATGGCGATTGTAGCAAGATTGATGTGTTCTCCTGTGAGGACAAGATTGATTAGTTCTCCTGGCGAGGCATCCTACCCATGCAGTGTGGGACTCATGGGAAGGACCTTCATCTGATCAATGAGCAAGGAAATGAAGTTAGGGACCATAGTAGTACCGATGGATGCATCGTTGTATCTATCGTACTCCCTACGCTAGGATGACCTCCATTAATCTGGGATCAATGATACTGGTCTGGGACCAGTGGTAGGAGTTGTAGCATACTATGACGCTGACTTCGGGTCGGTTGAGACTGGTCTGGAACCAGTGGCACATACTCTGAGACTGACTTCGTGTCAGTGCAGGACTGGTCTGGGACCAGTGAGAGTGGTACATGCTATGACGCTGACTTCGGGTCAGTTGAGACTGGTCTAGGACCAGTGGTACACTCTCTGAGCCTGCGATACTGGTCTGGGACCAGTGGTAGGAGTAGTACCCACTATGACGCTGACTTTGGGTCGGTTGAGACTAGTCTGGGACCAGTGGTACACTCTTTGAGCCTGCGATACTAGTCTGGGACCAGTGGTAGGAGTTGTACCATACTATGACGCTGACTTTGGGTCGGTTGAGACTGGTCTGGGACCAGTGGTACATACTCTGAGACTGACTTCATGTCAGTGTAGGACTGGTCTGGGACCAGTGAGAGTGGTACATACTATGACGCTGACTTCGGGTCGGTTGAGACTGGTCTGGGACCAGTGGTACACTCTTTGAGCCTGCGATACTAGTCTGGGACCAGTGGTAGGAGTAGTACCCACTATGACGCTGACTTTGGGTCGGTTGAGACTAGTCTGGGACCAGTGGTATGCACTCTGAGACTGACTTCGGGTCAATGGAGAATGGTATGAGACATTCTCGATCAATTCTTCTTCTTCATAGTTCAGCAGAGCAGAGCAGAGCTAGCAGAGCCAGCAGAGCTAAGCAGAGCAGAGCCAGCAGAGCTGAGCAGAGCAAAGCTAGTAGAACCAGGAGAGCTGAGCTGAGCTGAGCTGACCCAGCAGAGCTGAGCAAAGCAGAGCTGAGCAGAGCCAGCAGAGCAAAACAGAGCCAGCAGAGCTGAGCAGAGTAGAGAAGAGCAAGCAGAGCTGAGCAGAGCTGGGCAGAGCAGTGCAGGGCACTGATGGCAAAGGCAGTACAGTCAGACTTATGGATCAGCGGATGGAGTTCTCCCTAGTTGAGAGGGAGTGTTAAATTGGCAACTAGGGCCAAACTCCATGTGGGTCAGCTTATTTATGGCAGTTGATATTTTTATTGGATCCCTCTTGTCGAGAGGTGTAGGATTGATCCAAAGATCATTCGATTCCGATAAGTATTTATGGTGATATGAATTTATTTTGTTTATGTAATTATTATCAAGCCGACCAGCTCTTATGTAGGCTCTAGAAGCCCAAATGTCATGTCTATTCACTTATACATTTTTGGTATAAATAGATGAGGATTTGATGTCTTTTGAACACACATTCTTGAGTAGTCTCCTCCTCTCCACATCTGGGTTTTTGGTGAAGGAGAGAGACACCATGAGTGATACGCTGGTCATCAAAGTGATGCCCTAGCTGCTGTACATTGCCCTAGCCGCAGAGATCTGGCCGCAGTGAAGGAGGCCTCATCCGCAGTCAAAAGAAAGGCCCTATCCGAGACTCTAACACGCTGTGCTAGAAACCCTTATACGCAGGCCTTAATACGCTATCCAAAGAAGTATTAACACACTGTTCATGGAGATATTAACACGTTGTTCATGAAGATACTTACACGCTGTTCATGGAGATATTTACACGTTGTTCATGGAGAAATTAGCACGTTGTTCATGGAGATATTAACACGTTGTTCATGAAGATACTTACATGTTGTTTGATATGACATATATCAACGTTGTCCAATGTTATATAAATACACGCTGTTCATATGGCATACCGCTCTTCGTAAAGATCTATATATACAGTTCATGAAAAGAAAATTCACGTTGTTCATTATGAGGATATTCCACTGTAAATGGAATCATATACGCAGGTATATGTAGACTGGAAACATATACGCAGGTATATGTAGACACCTATTCCACTGTTCAATGAAATACTTCATACGCAGCCATATATTCGCATAGCATGGTGATACGCTGGTCTCCAAGACGCAGATGAAGGAAGATGCTCCCAGCCACGTGAAGCTCTAAATCATCGTAATGAACTACAGACATATGCAGCCCTAAACGCAGGTACCTATACATTGTAGCCATTGTATATGAAGGAAGCCGCAGGTCATAATGACACATACGCAGATCATTGATGACATTTATAAGCAGATCATGGAGACTTATGGATGTTGTACATGATGACACATACACAGATCATAAAGGACTTCATACACAAAAACTATATACGATGTACTTGATATGTAATCTGGGCACATCTAAGATTAGTCTTGATGTGCTATGAAATGTTGAAAGAAGATCTCAGTATCCTAAAACATGATAAATGAGATCATGGATATGAAGGGCAGCATGATGATGGATAAGATCGTGGACATGGGCAGCATGAAGTTGAATGAGAACATGTACATGAAGGACAACACGATGATGGATAAGATCATGGACATGGGCAGCATGATGATAATCATGATTAGTGCAACATGGTGCAATATGCAGTGGTACAGCAAGAGAACCAAATGCAGCACGATGATAGGTGAAGGAGTCACCTTGGAGAATCAGTTGAAGCAGAATGTCTTCAACTGATCTCATCGTTATACGAAATGATCTATAAGTCAAAGTGTCGACTTCTGTTGTAAATGTACTATCTCTCTCTCTCTCTTTCTCTGTTGAACTTTGAAGAACATAAAAGAAGAATTGATCAAGGGTTTCCCCACACATTGTGGGCTTTGTCCCTGGCTAGCACCACATCTTGTGTCCTCTTGTCTTCTGCAATTTATATTTATGTTCTATCTGCAGTTTACTTTATGCTGATGTGATTGCTAATATGGAAAAGAAATTAAATAAATTGCTCTAGCATAGAACATACCAAAAATTAACATCCTTCAACTCCTCAGCTTCCAAAATGGGTCCGTGCTACTCAGGATGCAGCAGGTGCTCTTGCATGTGATCCTACAGATCAACGACGTACACGTTCTCAGTTCAATAGAGCCTCTTCTTTACTGGCACAAGCTTCAGCGAATTATGATCCTGACACCTTTGCAGAAGCTTCATGCCATCCAAATTGGGACGCAGCTATGAATGAAGAATATCGTTCATTATTGGCAAATGATACATGGGATCTTGTTCCTCTTCCAAAGAAACGAAAACTTGTTAGATCCAAATGGGTTTACAGAACCAAGTATCGACCAGATGGAAAAGTTGATAAACATAAAGCTCGTCTTGTTGCTAAGGGTTTTTCACAAGTTGAAGGCATTGACTATACTGAAACCTTCTCCCCTGTTGCCAAAATGAACTCTATCTGCCTTATTCTTTCCCTTGCTACCTCTTTTAAATGGGAAGTCCATCAGATGGATGCTAAATCTGCCTTTTTGCATGGGGACTTGCATGAAGAAATCTATATGGAACAACCTCCTAGCTTTATACAAACAGACTCTAGCCTTGTATGTCGGCTTAAGAAATCCCTTTATGATCTCAAGCAAGCCCCTCACGCTTGGTATGCCAAAATGGATAGCTTTCTTTTAGATACTAGCTTTTCTAGGTGTCATTCTAGCAACACTGCCTACACCAAGAAAGTGGGTAAGTATCTTATCATTCTTGTTCTTTATGTTGATGATCTTATCCTTACTGGTAGTGATCCCAACCTTATAAACCATGTGAAGTCCAGCCTTAAAAAGAAATTTGAAATGACAGACTTAGGACACTTGCATTATTTTCTTGGTCTTCAAGTCTTGCAATCCAAGGAATGTATTTCCCTTTCCCAGTCCAAGTATGCCTGTGATCTTCTACACCACTTTCACATGGAAGACTATAAGCCAACCCCTTCTCCCTTTCAGTCTGGAGGCAAACTTTCAGTCACTTGTACTTCCCTTGAAGTTGATGCTACCTTATACCGTCAGCTTGTAAGAAAACTTTTGTATCTGACCCATACTCATCCTGACCTTTCCTTTGTTGTTGGCCTTATTGCTCGGTTTATGCAAAGCCCACATGAAAGTCATTGGAAAGCAGCTAAAAGAATACTTTGTTATGTTCGAGATATAGTTCAGTTTGGGATTCATTACAGTGCAGAAGCATCTCCTCTATTGGTTGGTTTCACTGATTCTGATTGGGCTGGTGACCTTGATGATCGAAAGTCTACTGCAGGTTATGTCTTCACTCTTGGTTTTGGACCTATTACATGGGCTTGCAAGAAACAAAGTGCCATTTCTCTTTCTTCAGCAGAAGCAGAGTATCGTGGCGTCGTAGAAGCTAGTAAGGAAGCCTTGTGGCTTCGTCAGATCCTATTAGAGTTTGGCTTTCAGCAACAACATCCGACTACACTTTGGTGTGATAATCAAAGTGCCATTCAACTATGCAAAGATCCAGTCCAACATCAGCGCAGCAAACACATTGAACTACACATGCACTTCATCAGAAAGCTCATTCATGACCATGTTCTTGAAGTGCAATATTGTTCAACCGATGATCAAGTTGCAGACATCTTTACAAAGGCTCTCACAGAGGCGAAGTTTACTAAACTTCGATTTATGGTTGGAGTTCAGGAAGTTGTCACTAAGGGGGATAGGTTCTAATGCCTCCTTCCTTCTCCTATTGTGTCATATTTGTACATCCTTCAATCCTATCCCAAGTTGTTCTTAAGGGGGATGTTAGGATATTCCGACACATAGGAAATAGTTAAGTGTAACTTGGTCTAGTGTAGAATTAGGTAAAGTGTGTTTCTTTACTATGTACATTTGTAACTTACAATCCGACGATCACGATATGTTCTAGACATGAAGTCATCCAACGGTTCATTCTCTCCTCGGTATTACCGACACTTGATCTGTGGCTTAACACCGATTGGTCCATGATCTCTATTTAAAGAGCATGGAGGGTCATTTGTAGTGTGACCGTTCATGAGAGAAACTTATGTAAATTTTCTTTCTTTTAGTAATAAATTGCCTGAAGTGGCCACGTTGGCTCAAGCTGTGAATTGTTTCCACTTTGAGGGTTTTAGCCACGTCAAGAACACTAGTGTATTGATCTGTGATCTGTTTGTGAGCGGTGTCCTTTGGTGTTCTATTTGAGGAACTTAGCCTGTAAATTCCTACACGTTAGGGCTTCTCCAAAGGGCAGCGTAGGGCCTAGGGCACTCCCTCTAGATTAGGGCAGCATTATCCCTTAGGATCTCTCCTCCTACTAAAACCCAAAGACAAGTAGAGAGGAAGAGATCCCAAGTGTGTGTTGAAATGACTTGAAGGCCACCTCTATTTATACTAAAACGTTGAGCACAAGTGGGGTTTATTTGGTTGTTGGCCGACCTTGACAAATAGTCCCATAACACTAATAAATTCATATCTCCATGAATACTTATCGGAATCGGATGATCTTTAGATCAATCCTACACCTCTCGATGAGAGGGATCCAAGAAAAATATTAGCTGCCATTAATAAGATGATCCACATGGAGTTTGGCCCTAGTTGCCAATTTTAACAGTGTAGCCTTGTTATAGCTTCCATACTCTGGTAGCAGTAGAAGATTTCAGGTAATTGGAAAATTGTTTAATGGCTAACCTCGTTTCTGGTGTGTAAGATATTTATGCCTACATTGTATGTTCAATGATAGTTTGCTAGACAACTAGTACTCTCCAATTTTTAGAATCTTCAAAAGCTAGGGTTTGTGTAGCCTTGTTATAGCTTCCACTAGGACTATTGAGCTTCTTTTTTATGAGTTTGACGTTAAGAAATGACCAGACCTGATGGATAGTAGAGCTATTGAATACTTTGATACTCTCTATTGTTGAAGATACAGTCAAAATCAACAAATCCATCCTCCCTGATATTGAAATTTGTTTACAAGATGCACAGGATCTAACATTGTTTCGTGCATTATTCATTGTTACAGAGCCATTCTCTATTCAAACATGGCAGATCTCTGAGTGGATCACGAATCTTTTTCACTCTAAACCCAAGCTCCGATACCATTTGTTGGTATTATGAGCAGCCATTACACACAGACATATCACATAAGATCAAGAATATCACATTGTATTAAATTAAAATAATAATACATCACTCCCTCACTCTTACACAATACAATACATGAGGCCTCGTAATATGGAATTGAGGTGCCCATAACAAATTTCCAATATGGCTAAATGGTTCAACTACCTCCACAGTAATCTCCACCATATCTCCATGAATATCTCTACAAAGATCTCAGCTGATTTTATGTCATCTCCATCCCTAACTTCTCTGATTGTCCTCATCTTTGATCATATGTAGACTTGTAGAATAAGTCTGCTTTCATTATTAATAATTTCATCATATCATAAGTATGAATCATTCCTTCAAAAGCCACAATGAAACAAAATGTAAAATGCAAAAAATGGCTAGGACATATTTAGCGCATGGGCAAAAGCCTAGCATGAGCTCGACCCCGCCATTAGCCTTCACCCAGCTCCTCAAGCATTTAATGAATCATCTAAATGAAGGAACTGTTGAATATCCCAACCCGATGAACAAGAAAATGTTACATCTTAAAGGGGTATTGGAAAAGCATTTAGGAAACTTAGGCTCCTAACCTATGCACTGAATAAAGATAAATCATTAAGGTGCACCAAAGGGGTGGAAAAAGCAAGCCGAGGAAAGGGGTAACTCATGCCACCATGACCGCTCCCGCCATACATCATTACACTTAGGATGTTGGACCCCCATTAGTTGGTCTCGTGGCCATGGCAACTTCATTGAAATTTCCCCACTTCATGACCACCATATTACATGCACCTATGGATTGATGGGCTAACCTGAGACATGTCACTCTCCTTAGGGGCTAGAAACACCTAATAGTGTTGTTGATCTAATCATCCCTAACATGAGTGAGGTAACTTCTTTACAGATCCTAATCTAGTTAGACATTTGAAGGTGAGTTTTGTGTGAAGTACTCCTATGCACATAACATTAGATATGGTTCACTATCATGCTTTAATGGTTTCATGCCCCTAATGAAGATGGTTTTGCTTGAGTGGTGTCACATATGAAGCAGATATCCCTTGAGGGATAGCTTGACTCTTCTTTAGCACCTTCCAGTGGGTATTTTGCCCGTTTTGAGAGTAGGCTTGATTTTTTGGCCCCAAAACTGGCCCTCCAAAGAGGAGCATTGGACCTTGAGCAGCTTCCACATGATGCTACACCTCTTGTTGAGACTCCAAATGTTGAAACACTAAGTTTGAAAGCTCGAGCATTTGACTATTTGATGATGAGCCCCGATGGACTCGAGACACCCCCAAGCTAGCCCTGGCCCTATTTGATGGATAGTATTGTTGAGATTGTAACTTGGAAGGTGATTATGAAAAGATCAGGTTCCATGACATGCAATGGGTCACCTTAATTATCTCATAAGGCAGTTAATTAATGAATTTCCTAAGTCAAGACTTTAGATGGCAATTTAATTTAATTGCTAGGTACCTTTTTATAAAAGGGAAAAGAAGTCAACAATAGATTAAGTCGTAGCCGTTGATCTCAGTGAGTCAAGATCCAATCTCAATCGTTGAGATTAGTGACTTCATTTAAGATTAGGGTTTGATCTTTTTAATAGGAGGTTAGAGCCAAAGGGGATGCACTTTCGATTCGGCATGAGTTGGGATTATGTGGAGCATAGTTTTTGGCAGCGAGAGGTAGAAAAGGTTAGATCAAGCTAGCTAGAAAGAGATCAAGGCAAACGAGATCAGCAGAGAGGCTGAGTTTTCTCTTTGGCCAGGAGGCCAAGTTTCTTTGTATGTAGAAGTTTTCTGCTGGGCCACATGTGTGGGTCGTAGAAGAGCCGAGTAAGAGGGAGAGAGCTGAAATCTTTTGCTGGGTATTTGCTAAAGCAAATTCTTGCATAACTGCTGTAAGAAAATATTTCTCCCAAAGCTTAATAAGAAGCCCAACGTTTTCTGGTTTTCGCCACACACTGGTTTCCAGGATATATTTGTGTTATTTTCTATTGCATGTGATTGGTTTCGGGTATTTTTGCTTCTACAATCGCCCATCAAAGTTCAAGCCTACTGGGAACATTGTACTTGTGACTTCAATGAGCTAAATAAGGGATGGCTCAGAGACAACAAGAGTTGGATAATTGTACTTTTTGATCCAAAAACGGCATCAAAATCAATTCATCTGATAAGAAGAAAAAAAAACGTGATCAAAAGAAGGTAGGTGGACCTCAAATGTTGAAATCTGTCATCTAGACACGCTTCTGCAACTTGTGATTATAATTTATATTTATTAATATATGAACAGTGCAAATAACCCTTTTTTGGTTCATAATTCATGCCCCTGGACCTTCGTTCACTGGAGAGGTTGACAGAGTATTAAGCTGTCGACCAGAGTTCTATTGTTGCTTTATTTTGTCCCACCCGGATGACATGGTTTGAAAGGAATGAGAGAAGGTGCGACTCTCTGATGATTTTGGCAGAACAGTTACCCTGCACCTAAGCCAAAGGAAGTCTACTCTTTGTAGTGCAGACACTCTGGACGTGTTTTCCCAACAAAAGGTTTCGAAGCAAAATGAGAAGTGCTAATTCAGAGGAACTCCATTCAAAGTAACGTGGAGCATGAAAAAGAGAAGAACTCACTTGACAAGTTCTACAACCCCGGACTCCTTGATGCAATTCTTTGCGCGGGCTGTAAATGTAGAAGCGGTGAATTCTGACCTACCTTTAGCGGATGCAGCCTTGATTATAATGTAGTCAACAAAACCATCCATGTGGGAAACCAAATTCTCAGAATATCTATCGCTCAGCGCTGAAGCTTTCATTGATTCCTTCAAGACCTCTTTAGTTCTGAGCCTTCTGATACTCAATGCGTGTCTCAGCATCTGCTCTTCCCGGTCACTTCTACCCTTTCCCTGACTTAAAAGCTGCTCTACCCTCGAAGCCCTGGCGCGATTGACACTTCCAGGAAACCTGGGGGTTCTGGTGACATCATCATTATCCAACACCAGTGTAAGCCTTGCCTCTTCATCGTCGAAAAGGGCATCATCTTCGGTTGAAGTTTCAAATGTTTTTGGTGATGAAGAGGAATGGAGTAGAGACAGAGACTTTGCATTCTGTTTCCTTAAAACCGCTTCATCTGTGGCGCTGAAAATGTCAGGGTTTGAAACGGTTTTTTCAGAGTCTTGGAATTCATTTGCTAATGGCGATGGAGAGGCAACAGTGGTTGGTTTCGGTACAGACTGTAGACGACCCTGAGTGCAAAATGTGTACGCTGTAAACGGCCTTGACGAGATAATCTGGGGGATTGTTAGTAGCCTTCCTCTGAAGGAATAGCCATCTGGTGTATTGGTATAGACTGACCACGAAAGGGAGGATAATGTGCAGATTGCCCCGTTCATGGCGTTGGTACCCACTGAATCATGATTCAATGTAGGATTTACTCACCTGCGGACATAAACATGAGGATCGCTGTAAATTGTCTTTGCGTTCATTATCCTCAAAGCGTTGTAATGAAAATTTTGTATTTGAATTGGATACATAACAATGTTTGGTCGCATTATCCTCAAAGCGTTGTAATGAAAATTTTGTATTTGCAATGGATCCATGACAATGTTTGGTTATTTATGCCATCGAGTGGAGAAACATAAAGGTGCCCCAAAGGACTTAAAAGTTGTTACAATGATATATATATATATATAGTTTGCCATTTTTTTATTTCATTGGTATTTAGTGAATATGGTATTTAAAATCATTTTGAAATTTTTATTTGATTAGTGTTTACCATTGGGAATTATTTTTTATTAGTGTTTTTTTTAGGAATTTCAATCAAGGAAAAAGCAAATTGAAAATAAAATTATAGTTAATCAATAGTTTGATTATGCAGGACAATTTTATGAGAAAGAATCAGAGATTGAGCTTCTCCCCGTGATCAACACAACTACAAAGGCAAGGGCTTGATTAAACTTCAAGCAAAATAACTAAAATGGAGAATGAACACTCTTGCACCGCACATCATGGAAATATTCAACAACATTATCTGGCAAGGATTCCTAATATATTGGACAACTAGCCTAGCAATACCCTTTTTTAAAAGTGGAGACATTAATAATCCTTCCAACTATAGAACCATTATGATCAATCCTTTGGTTGCAAAGCTTTTCAGCAGCATGGTAGAAAATAGAATTAGTAAGTAGGCAAAAGTAAAAGAAAAGAGGGCAGAAGGGCAAGCGGGTTTTAGGTCAAAGCATTCTACTGTGGATCATGGTATCATGCTAAGACACATTGGTATCATGCTGAGACACATTATTGAAAAGGTTTTGGGGGGCAAAGAAGAAGTATTTTGTTGCTTTGTTGACTTCAAAAAGGCATTTGACATAGTCCCTAGAGATAAGTTGTGGCGTAGAATGGGAGAACTTGAAATTCCTTTGCATTGTAGAGTCGTTGTCCAAGGCTCTATGAAGAGGTGAAAGTCAAAATTAGAACTTCAGTGGGCATTTCGGAAAGCTTTAGAAGTGACATTAGAGTCAAGCAAGGTTGCCCTTTATCCCATACTCTTTTTGGTTTTCTGCAAGGTGGAGATGGTGTTCGGTTGGGGGAGTTTGTGATAAAGCTTATTTTATATTCCGATGACCTTGTATTGATTGCTAAATCGGCCCATGGATTGCGGATGCACCTATATGCCCTTAAGCATTTTTGTAGAGCAGTGGGGATGCAAGTCAATACAAGCAAGACCAAAATAATGATTTTCTCTAGTAAAAGGAGGCAGAGCCAACATACGTTCTTCTTTGAAGGCAACATTCTTGAAGAAGTAAATGAGTACAAGTACCTCAGGATTGATTTCAACTACAAGCTTAATTGGGAAGACTGCATAAATAAGAGAATTTTAGGAGGTTAGAAAGCATTATATGCTCTTCAAAATAGATGTAGAGAGGCGTAGTTATGCGATTGGAAAACGATTAAAGTGCTTTTTGGCCTCCTAGTTTGTCCAGTGATGCTATATGGGTGTGAATTGTGGGCTAGCAACACCCTCGTCTCAAAATGGAAACAAATTGAGAAAATCCAAAAATGCTTGATCATAAGCAAGTTCAATATAAAAAGATTGGTTGCTTATGAGATAATGTTGAATGAAACTGGAGCAACTCCCATCAAAGCAATTGTTATGGTGCATCTCATAAGATATCTAAAAAGAATTGAACAAATGGGAGTAGGTAGATGGCCTAAAGTTATCTTTAATGAAGGCATGAGAGAAAGAAAGAAAACATAGATGAGACAAAACAACAAAGGGATGCATAAATGGAATATCTACCTCAATGTTTGTCCCACAAATAGCAAGGAGCTAAAGAATTTTGTTATGGAGAAGTTTTGTAAATGCATATGGGGAAAAGTGTTGGGTAGAAAGAAGAAGTACTATGTTGAGGAATTCAACCCCACTTGTGATCTCCAACAAAAATAGTACATTGGAGTTAGCATTTCGTGGGAGGCAAAGATTCTTATTGCTCAATTAAGAACTAACTCGCATCAAATTCGGTGTGAAACGAGACAGTGGAAAAGACCTAAAGAAGCTTGGGAAGAACGGGTGTGTACATTTTGCACGTCTGTCGTAGTGGAATCAGAAAAATATTTCATTTTGGAATGTGATGTTTTCAAAGACATCGTGGACAGTTAGGGCAATATGTTAGCATCGATCCCTTAGCATTGTTTTTTCGGCGAGGCGACTATTACAAGGTTGGTCAGCTCATCATCAATTTGAAGAAGAAAATGATTGAATTGCAAAAGGCGAAAAGTAGGGAGGTTGGTGGTCCCATAGACTACTTTTAGTCTTGTGGACGTTAAAATACCATTCATTCATTCATTTAGTTTTAATTTTTGTAAATAATATGATTAGATTTTTTGTAATGGATTTTTAAGTTTTGATATTGAATTTAAGCATTTTTGCCGAGAGGCACTCTACAACTAATATGGAGTGATGTTGTAGTGGTGTAAATATTTACATGTGGGATCAATTACAAAAATAATAAAAGATTAAAAGTAATATAGAGCCCAGTATGGGAGAGATGTTGTAGTGTCTATAAATGAATATAAACATTTAAATGTTGGCTCAAATAATAATAAAAAGTTAAAAATAATAAAGTTTAATTTGTGATGTTGTAATTTTGTTTTTATTAATAAAATTACGAACCATTCTTCAATAAAAAAGAAAAATATATTATACATATCACATTAAAATATATAACATATAAATAGTAATAAATTATGATCCATTTTATCATAGAAATTAAAATAATGATTTTGTAATCATTTTTAAATTTAATTAATAAGCACATAATAACCTTTTTTATAACAATAACCGAGGATTTTATATTAAAAAGTTGAGTATTACGCTCATAAGTTACATTTCATTCATGTTAGAGAGAAACTCTCTCCATGATTCCTAATTCATAATGTCTACCATTCTTATGTGCCTAAATTTCCTTCTTACAATTTCATTTCTAATTAAGCCACGGTGGCTTCTATAGCATCTCCAAAAACTATCTATTAAAAAGCAAAAAGAGTAGAACATTTAAAGACTATATATAGAGGCAAAACACCATATAAGACTCAATCTTCATCTGAATTATTTTATATCAGATGCAGTCTTCTTTTTTGCATCCATGTCAGTGATGTTTTGTTTTGTTTTGTGTTTCCGAGGAAATATCTGGGCAGATCTGCCCAAAGGGATCACATCTCACCAATTTAATAGCAGATCCTAACCTCGAGGGCATTGAGGAGATTTGACCTCGTGACCTCCATTAGCAAGGTGCTTTAGCGACAGGAACTCGAGCAATTGAGCTAACCCTCGGGGCATCAATGATGTTTTGTTGTTGCTAATACGAGAGACTATATTCTCCATTTGTCAGAGAGACTTTCATGAATTTGGTCTCTTTCTTATATGCCTAGATTTGCTTGAAGTGGATAATTGGTCCGAACTTAAACAGGAATGCAACAACTTACCGATATAATCATAAACACAGAGATGCAACAGAAAAAACACTCCATTTCATTAATAGAAAAATATTGAACTTTGCTTACAAACAGAATGGAAATAAGATAGCTCAGGTGATGGTAGCTTATCTCTAAGAAGAGATGTGGCGGCTACATGCCTCTGAACTGAGTTACAATGAGCCTCAAGGACCTTTTTATTATTGAAAAATAAGGGAAAACCCTAAACAACCAAAACCCTAACCCAAGTAGATGTAACACCAAGAGTTTATGGGCCCCGTTGGGGTTAGTTGGGCAGCCAACTTCCTCAGATCGTAACTTGGTGACATTATCTTCGTTTGACGCATATGATACCTCGTTGGAAATATTTCAGCGAGGACTACAGTTGTTAATGCGATTTCCATAGCAATCATTAGAGGAATTTTGAAAAAAACGTTGTTTGGGGCCTCAAAACGGTTCCGAAAGTTCAGGGCCCGAAAAAACTGCCAAAAAAAGTAAATTGTGCTACAATTAAGGAAACAAATGAAACTGACTAGGGGGTCTAGGTGGAATAGGCGGGTGGCCACCAATATCCACCTAGATCATTCCTCCCCCCTTAGGAAGCAATGGTCCCCATTGCGTGCAAAGCCTCCATGAGGTGAGGAAATTTCTGTTGAACCTGGTCCCTGGTGAACCACTTGCCCTAGTGACGGAGTTGGCCTACTTTGACAACTCGATATAGTTGTATCCTTTGTTGCCGAGTGTTCTTGATCTGTGTGTCCATGATCTGATCAGTTGTGCCATGTTCCATGCAGTTTGGGTTAAGCTTTGTTGGTGTGAGTTGTTCTGCAATGTCAAATGTTTCCAACAATGGTGGAAGTATCGCTGAAGGCGATCTACATTGAACATTGGCTGTAGACCAAGGAACGGTGGGATGCTAAGCTCGAAGGCATTGTCACCGACGGCCTTGGTGATGGTGCATGGCCCATATCGAAGTGGGTGAAGCTTGCGGTCGGGTTCAGCAAGGCGCTCTTTTTGCAAACAAAGCCAAACTTTGTCGCCCACCTGGAACTTGTGCGACACTTGATGTTGATCATGGCGCTATTTGTACTTAGCATTGGATCTATCCAATATATCATGGACTTGTTTGCAAATGTGTTGAATGTGCTTAATGAATTTGTTAGCCCTTTCAGCGTCAGACTGCACATGAGCCGAATCTACCTGTGTCGCTGCAAATGGTATGGCCACATCAATGGGGCATAATGGCTGAAATCCCAGCCCTACCTGAAAGGGGTTGTGACCCGTTGAGCTGTGGAGATATTTGTTGTAGCTATGTTGGACATAGGGGAGACTTTCATCCCATGTGCGTGGATGCTTCGAGTTGTACATGCGCAGAATGTGTACGATCATCCTATTGACAACCTCTGTTTGGCCATCAGTTTGGGGATGGAAAGTCGTGGACTTAGTGAGTTTTGTATCCAACATCGACCAGAGACTTGACCAAAATGCACTCAGGAATCTGCTGTCCCGATCTGAGATAATGGACTGTGGGATCCCAAAGTGTACCCACACTCGCTCAAAGAAGAGCTTAGTAGTGGCCTCTGCTGTGATACTCTTCTTACAGGCTGCCATGATGGCCATCTTAGAGAATTTGTCGATGACCACGAAAACGCAATCATTGTCGTGCTTAGTAGAAGGAAGGCCTGACATATAATCCATGGAGACAGATTCCCAAGGCCAACTAGGAGTAGGTAGAGGAGTATACAGGCCTTGCTTCTTGATGTTTTTTTTTGCAATGGCACAGGCGGTGCATGATCTAATATACTTCCCAACATCCTGACGAAGTTTTGGCCAATAAAAATACTTCTACAATACCGCCACTATTTTCTCTACTTTGAAATGTCCAGCGACTCGACTATAGTGCGCCTCCCAAATCATCTTGGCACGCTCACTTGAAGGAACACATATGTGTCCCAAGTGGCATAACAGTGCATCCTGAAGGTGAAAATTTGGAGTTTTCTTCCCTTCTAGGAGTGTCTGGTATATGTTGTTGAATTCTGAATCACTCTTGTAAAGATGCAGCCACCCAGATGTCTCGTGCCCACAAGAGTCGAGCACAGTGATTAGCGCCATGACTGGTGGTCGGCTGAGGCAATCAACGACATTATTGGTGTTGCCCTTCTTATACTTAATGTTCAAATGGAATTGTTGCAGATAGGTGGACCATTTTTTATGGCGATCGTTCTGCAACTTCCCTTGTGTCTGTATGAACTGTAGAGGTCGGTGGTCTGTGTGGATGATCGTTTCCTTCCCCAAAATGTAATGCTTCCATTGATGGCAGGCCTGCACAATGGAATACATTTCTTTGTTGTAAGTGGGGTACTTTCGGATTGTGTCTGAAAGTGTCTCACTGTGGTAAGCCACTGGATGCCCATGTTGAGTAAGAACTGCACCAATAGCATAGTCGGAGGCATCTGTCTCAATCTCAAATGGTTGTTGCAGGTCTGGTAATGTGAGCACTGGTGCAGAACAAAGGTGATTCTTCAACTCAGAGAATGCTCATTGTTGGGTTTCCAACCAAAAGAACTTTTCTTTTGCTCCACCCTTGGTGACTTGACTTAAAGGCCAAGTGATATGAGAGAACCCCAACACGAACCTACGGTAGAAATTAGCAAGACCCAAAAAGTTGTGGAGCTCTGTTAGAGTGGTTAGGGTTGGCCAATCTCGAATGACTTGTATCTTGGATGGGTCCACATGTACACCCTGCTCATCAATGATGTACCCCAGATATTGAACCTGGGTCAGGCCAAAGGTTCATTTCTCCAAGTTAGCACACAACTTGTGTTGTCAAAGGGTTTGAAGGACCTGTCGAATATGGTGGAGGTGCTCTTCCCAACTATGGATGAAGACTAAGATGCCATCTAAATACACCACCATGAATGCATTGGTGAAGGGCCGCATGATATCGTCCATCAGTCTCATGAAGGTTGCAGGGGTGTTCGTCAATCCAAATGGCATGACCAACCATTCGAAAAAGCCCTCCTTGTATTTGAAGGCAGTCTTCTACACATCGGAGGGTTTGATAGGCACCTGATGATAACCTGACTTCCAGTCAATCTTACTGAAATATTTGGCTCCCTTGAGCTGGTCCAGAAGGTCATCAATCCACAGGATTGGGTACCTATTCCAGACAGTGATCTTGTTCAGCACCCAATAGTCAATATATAGCCTCCAGGTCCATCCTTCTTTTGTATCAATACAATTGGGCTCCCACAGGGTGATGAGCTTGGCATGATGTGCCCTTTCTACAATAGTTTCCGAATCTTCCTTTTGATCTCATCATTCTCTAGAACAAAGCATCGATAGATCGGTCCATTAGGCAGCAGTGCACCCGGGGTCAGATCGATGGAGTGCTTGACCTGACAGTGCAGAGGTACCCTTGTGGGTGAGACGAAAATGTCCTTGTACTCCTCCACAACCTTGTCCATTTGTTTTTGTTGTGTAGAGGAGCCCTACCTCGAAGTCCCGATCATAAGCTTGTTCTTGCCTTGGGGGCGAATCATAAGGAAAACAAATTTCTTGGTCTGGGAAATGATCTTACTGCATTGCTTTTCAATGATCAAAGAGATGGTGGTAAGCGGGGCTACCTCAGTATCCTGTACAACTTATTAGCCAAGGTAATAATCACAGAGCGAGGTCTAGACTCATATATAACATGTCACTTCCACAAGTATGGTTTTCCTAACAATACATCAGAAACTTCAAGAGGAGCAACATCACACAATACCTCATCCGTGAAGGGCTTGATGTTGTAGGGAAGGCGGCACTGCTGGCTGACACGAAGATCTCATCCTTGGTGAAGCCACCCGATGGTGTATGGATGTGGATGTGTTGTAGTCTTTAGGCCTAGCCGCTTCATGACTTCTACTGAAATGAGGTTCTTTTGGCTCCCGCTGTCGATAATGAACTGCAACGGAGAACCCTTCACCCACATCTGTGAGTGGAAGAGGTGTTCCCCTCCTCTGGATCTCCAGGCTAAATTTTTTGGACCTTTGTGGTGGCCATGGTGGCACTGGGCTCTGCATCAATGATCTGCTTCCCTTTGTTAGTCCCCTTATTGGGTTCTGATTCAGAGTTAGAACCTGCGTCTAATTCAGAAGCCTTCATCTCGGCCACCAGTGACTACTTGGTCCGACACTCACTTGTATTGTGAGTGGAGCTCTTATGGAACTCACACCATTTTCCCGTGTCCTTCTTCATCTTCGTGGTGTTGTTCTTTGCTTGCAGCTTCGACGGGTTGTCCTGGGTAGCCCCGCCTTAGCTTGGTCCCTTGTTCTATGGTTTTGGGTGCCTTTTCCTTGCTTTGGATTAGTAGATCCAAAGTCTTGCTTATTCTATTTAAACTTCTTCTCAATATTTACATCATACCGATACGTCTTGCCTAGCGAGGAAATGATCTCATCTTAGATGTACTTGTGTAGACAGTCACGATACTTGAGCACCAGGTGCCACTCAGTATCCTTGATACCCATCTTCGTGCGAAGGGTATGGAAAGTATTTGTGAACTCTTGCACATCTTGGTCCCTTCCCTGTCGTACCATGGTCCACTTTACGTATTCATCTTCATAGCTGCCGACAAGGTAATACTGTTCCTTGATGGTGTCTCGGAAAGAATTCCAAGTGGGTGCAGCTAAAAACAGCGAGGGTTCACTCTCGTCCTTTTGTTCACAGTAGGTTTCCGACCAATCCTTGACGTGTGGGGCGACTTTGAGAAGTGCAAACGTAATATTTTCCCGATTGGAAAAGTCATGAATTGAAAAAATATCTTTCCAATATATTTAACCATTTATCTACAACGTCTACTTCTATCAGGCCTTCGAATATGGGAATATCGAAGTTAACTTGAACCTTAAAAGGAGTGGCGCCTCCAGAGTGATTGCTGGATGAAGATGCATCGCCTGTGGGTAGTTGTCGAAGGATCTGGGCAAAGTTATTCGTCAGCGTGTCCCTCTGCCACTCAAGGGCTTCCTTCAGCAACATTTTGAAAGGATCTCCTGCCCCCTCGTCTTTCTTTTCTTCCACCATGGGAGGTCGTTGGGTTTTGCGAGGTTGATATTGCAATGGTTCAACCAGATCGAGCCCTAACTCCTTATACCCTGACCTCGTTGGGGACATGCAAAGAAAAATAGAGAAAGAGAAGACCGCTTTGATACCACTGATCTGAACTTAAACAGGAATGCAACAACTTACAGATATAATCATAAACACAGAGATGCAACAGAAAAACACTTCATTTCATTAATAGAAAAATACTGAACTATGCTTACAAACAGAATGGAAATAAGATAGCTTAGGTGATGGTAGCTTATCTCTGAGAAGAGATGTGGCAACTACATGCCTTGAACTAAGTTACAATGAGGCTCAAGGCCTTTTTTATTATTGAACAATAAGGGAAAACCCTAAACAACCAAAACCCTAACTCGAGGAGATGTAACACCAAGAGTGTATGGGCCTTGTTGGGGTTTGTTGGGCAGCCAACTTCCCGGGGTAATAATTTGGTCATATTATCTTATTCTGACGTGTATGATACCTCGTTGGAAAGATCTCTCCGAGGAATAGAGCCGCTGATGTGATTGCCTTGGCAATCACCAAAGTAATTTTGCCAAAAAACGTCGTTTTGGGCCTCAAAACGGTTCTGGAAGTTCACGACCCAAAAAAAACTGCCAAAAATAGTAAATTGTGCTACAATTAAGGAAACATATGAAACTGACTGGTGGGTCTAGGTGGAATAGGCGGGTGGCCACAAATATCCACCTAGATCAATAACTAGCTTATGATGTTGCTCATCATAACTGGTCTTTGCTTCAACAGTTGTTTCCTTATGAGGTAGGTGTATTAGAAAGGCAATGGAGCCCTTAAAACTGCACATGATTGGCACCATGAATTTGATACCCACTGAATTTTCTTGATTATATGTTTATTGTCCTAATGTAAGCTTAGATCTTAGAGAGAATTCCATCAATGGCTCATATCTTTGCATAATGCTACAGAGGAACCAAATCACTGATACAGGAAGGCCATATAAGGACCACTCCCACCGACTACTCGGGAGAAACTCAAACTACCATAAGCAGAGAAACCAACTTCGCAAATATCAGGACACCACAAGGGGACCCAACAGAAGCTCGATATGCAAAGACACAATCGAGGACAAAACAAAGAGGGTCAAAGATTACCTTTAAAATGCAAAACCCATAGCTAAGAATCCAAATAAGACGCACTCACGAAGACAACATCCAAACCTTTAATAGCTGCTTCTCTTGGCCATCGAAGCCTTTCCACCATCCTCTACCACCGAGCTAAATCATGCTCCTCTATACTATCCTCCTTCTGAGTGATTATAGAATTTAGATTATTCTTCCCATAATGACCATATTCTTCCTCCTTAAGAGACCAGCAGGACTGGTTCTCCATACTCGAGATTGATTTGAGACATCGGTTCATACCAGATGAGAGGAGGATGGTATGATACAAGCCTTGTGTGGGCATAAATTCCATTTGTACTTATTAGGTTGCCACGAATATTTTGGACTCTGACTCTAGGAAGGGGCACCTGTGAGTGTGTTACTTGTTCATAATACATGTGGAGGAAGGATCTTGCACCCCACTTTTTAAGAAATTCACGAGATAGATTAAAGGGGGGGGGCTCGTAAATGAGTTGGCCATCCCATTCAAGATTTCCCTTAGGAAGAGAAATCCCTTGATTGGCTTTTCCATTAGCTTTGGAGTTATTTACTCTCAACACATGATAAAAGTGAGATTTTGGTATATGATTCAAAATCTTGAGAGTTCTTGTAATTATCTTAGCAAGACGAACATCCTGAGGCAAATATTTTTGTGTTATCCTTAAAATGATAAGGAGGGAATCTCCTATCACAATGATTTCTTATATGTTCATTTTCATAGCTAGTTTATGTTGATTTGTGTAGTTTGGGAGGTACTCCCACACCCTAGGGTACTGGGTTTGGGAGAAATTGACCCACAAGGGCTTTGTGGGCAAGTGTACCCAAGCAGTGGGTTTTGCACCCAAAGTTGTGGGCACAAAACCAAGTGGATATTTTGATGTTTTGGTCATTGAGAGCATGTGGGGCACTCTTGAAGGGACAAGGGGTATCAAAAGCTTCAATGATGTGGTGTTAGTTGAATGAAAAGATTGTTTTGTCTTGTGTTTTATGGTGTTTAAACAATTTGTTTATGTAGGCTTAACACATGTGGTGTGACCCTTGGTGTTTAATGAAACCCATCAAGAACATTATAAAAGTAAGGCAAGGTGAGCTCATTCAACATCCATCCAATTGTTTTCATTCAAGTTGAGAGATAAATTTGTGGAGCCACAGGCTTAAGGAGTCAAGCTAGTGAGTGACAAAGGACGATTTTTTACCCATCTTCTTATGTTTGGTTTGGCCGAGTAGGATAGATCTGTTGGACGAGTTTTATGGCAGAATTTCGGGTATGTGTATGGTGTAAATCTTTGTATCTCTGGGCTGCATTGTTATAACCACTAGAGAAGGCTTAGACCCACTATATTATAAGTTTTGGAGGGTCGTGAGGCCTATTTTGGAGGGTCGACAGGCCTAGCTAGTTGTTCGAGCAATAATGCATTATCTTGTGGAACAACGTGGAGAATTTAGGATCAGAAGAGGACTTTTGTGTAGGGTGTTTGGAAGCCAAGTTAGGGTTGTCCTACGGTGGTTTCAAAAGCCCTGAATAGGGTTGAAACCCTCGGTGATTTCTATGCATTGAGCCATGAACTTCAAAGTTGTTGAAGATGTCTTAGAGAGGTATGTATTTGTCTTTCATGTTGATGAATGCTAGGAGAAGTTATGTTTTTCCTGGTGGTGTTTTGGACAATGTTTGGAGTAGCCTATGTACAAAGATCCTTGTGGAGTTAAGGATTGTTAGTGGCTATGTATTTGTGCCCTAGTACAATGAACAAGGGCAAGCTTGTTACTGTTAAGAGGGTATCTTGTTGGGCCCTAGTTCAAAGTTCTCAAGGTTGGGGAATCTGTGATAATATGGTTGGATGTGCGTGCCCTAGTTCAGTGGTTTGCAGTGGACAACATCAATTATAAGAGGGTAGCTTGACAAGCCCTAAGTCTGGTCATCTTTGGAGTAGCAGAGAGACTAGTAGTGGGCAGAAGTTGAAGACCTTATGACAATGACCTTTTAGAACAGCAAAAGACGTTGTGTGAAGGCAACCTATGTTTAGTCATCTTGGAGTAGCTAAGAGTGATTGATAGAGGTGTATTGATAGCTGAAGATACGATTATTTATGAGGTTTCGTAAGACTTGTAATCAACAAAAGATGAGGCAAAGTACATGCTAGTTGTGTTCAAGGTACGTGGATTGAAAGGATTGTATTGTGCGCCTTCAGCAAGTCAAGTGCACTTTGTTCAAGGAAATATTGGTGATCATAGTTGTTGATACCAAGCCCTAGTCATTCTTGTATGAGGGTTGATTGTAACGACTATGATCCCTAGTATGGAAGCCCTAAGATTGTTGTATTAAAGTTTGTAATATAACAAGTTGTGGGTTAAAATTTGTCTTGCATACAATTTGATTCATTGTTATATGTTATTCCACTATGCAAAGTGCTTATGTTGTGGAATTTGAGTGTGTTTGTGATCATTATATTAGACTCAAACTCGATTCTTAAGTGTTGTGGAAAAATCAACATGGTATCAGAGCTACTTTGAAGGGTTAGTGAATCAGAGTGTGTACAATGTACAACTCAAGAGGGAGTTGTTTCCATTGTTATTGAATGACTAATAATAATGGAAAAGTTGTTGGTTGGTTTGTGATATGAGGATAGGTTGGATGGCTTGTCCAACTATAGTCCTTGGAAGGAAAGGACCATGCTGGCCTTGTTGCTGAATAAGGTTTGGGAGCTTGTCGATAAGGAGAACAAGAAAGCAACTAACCCTAAGGAGTTGGAAGTGTATGAGGAGTTGGATACGAAGGCAAAGTTGATCATCCTAGATGGTGTCAAAGATCACTTGATACCTCATATGTCTGAGAAGAACACTACCCATGAGATGTGGAAATCTCTTCAGGATTTGTTCCATAATAAGAACAAGAACGAGATGTTGGTATTGAGGGATAAGTTGAAGAGCATCAAGATGTCAGATGGTGAAGGAGTGGCCCCATATCTGACAAGACTTTCTCAGGTTCAAGATGAGATTGCATCCATCGGTGAAACTATTTCAAATTCTGAGTTGGTGAGGATAGATTTAAAAGGGTTTACTAAGGAATGGAAGCCCTTAATCAAAGGGATCGTTGCTCGAGAGTAGCTGCCAAATTGGAATAGGTTATGAAATGATTTCATGTAGGAGAAACTACGAGATGAGGACCTTTAAAAGAAGACAAAGACTTATGATTATAAAGTGGTTGTTGCGGGGAGGATGAAGGGCAAGGCAAAGAAGAACTTGAGCAAGATAATGTGTTATAACTTTAGTAAATATGATCATTATTCAAGCAAGTGTTTGCAGAAGAAGAAGGGAGATAATGAGAAGAAGAAGGGGAAGGAAATAGTTGGTGTTGCTACATCCTTTGAGTTGGATGACCTCTTGAGAAGGTTGCAGGACGAAGCTTTTTCTCTAGTTTCTCATTTTGTCAAGTGTACCATCAATGAGACTACTTGGTACATGGAGAGTGGTGCATCAAAGCATATGATAGGCTCATGTGAAGAGTTTAAGACTGTAACTAATTGGGACTCGAAGTTACACATGGGTGTTGGCGACAGAGTCAGAAAGTGAAAAGAGGGTCAAGTGTTATGCCATTCAGGATGGAGTCAGGTAGGTTGTTTTAAGCTCAAGATGTATTTGTGGGTACCGGAGCTCAGATACAGCGTGTTGTCAGTCTTAGTGATCGAGGTGAAGGGGTTTGAGGTGATTTTCTAGGATGCGAAAGCGAGACTCAGGCCCGAAGGCCCTAACTCCTCTAGAGTCATCATTGGAGTTAGAGAGCATGGTCTATATTGACTAATGGGCAAGCCTATAGATCATGAGAAGCAAGAGGTTCCTAAGGCTTAGAAGAAGCCAAGTTCTAGCTAGAGTATGTAGGTTAAAAGGGAGAATCCACAACCCAAGAAGAGAACATGGTAATTTGGGAGTAAGGGGACTTCTACAGCTGGAAAGAAGGAATCGTGGGATGGCATGAAGGCCTATCAAAAAAGGAAGAAGAAACAAGAATCTTATAGTGGCAAAGACACTACCAAGATGGGTGTGGTTAATTTTACTGGGTATGTTGCAGTGGTGAAAGCCAAAAGTTGGGATAGTGTTGCCAATGACAACAACGACAAGATACTTCTAAGTGGTGGAAGTAACTCCTTAGTTAAGAGGGAGTGTTGATTTTTGTGTCTTGGGAGATACTCCCACACCCTAGGTTATTGTGTTTGGGAGGAGTTTACCAATAAGGGCTTTGTGGGTAAGTGTATGCAAGTAGTGGGTTTTACACCCAAAGTTGTGGGCACAAAACCAAGTGGATATTTTTATGGTTTGATCATTGAAAGCATGTGGGGAACCCTTGAAGGGCTAAGGGGAATCAAAAGCTTTGATTATGTGGCATTGTTTGAATGAAAATAATTTTTTGTCTTATGTTTTATGGTGTTTAAACAAATTGTTTAGGTCGGCTTAACACATGTGGTGCAACCCTTGGTGTCTAATGAAACCCACCAAGAACACTATAAAAGGAAGGCAAGGTGAGCTCATTCAACATCCATCTAAGTGCATTCATTCAATTCAAGAGACAAATTTGTGGAGCCACAAGCCTAAGGAGTCAAGCTAGTGAGTGAGAAAGGACAAGTTCTAGTCCATCTTCTTATGTTTGGTTTGGTTAAGTATGAGAGATATGTTGGACAAGTTTTATGGTGCAATTTTGGGCATGTGTATGGTGTAAATATCTGTTTCTCTAGGCCGCAATGTTTTTTCCTCTAGAGAAGGGTCGATACCCACTATATCAGAATTTTTGGAGGGTCATGAGGCCTGTTTTGGAGGGCTAATAGGCCTAGCTAGTTTCTCGAGCAAGGCCACAATATCTTGTGGGACAACACAGAGAATTCAGGGCTAGAAGAGGAGGTTTACATAGGATTTTGGAGGGTGTTTGGAGATTGAGTTAGGGTTGTCCTGTGGTGGTTAAAAAAGCCCTAAAGAGAGTTGAAAACCTCAATGATTTTTGTGCACAGAACCATGAACTTCAAGATTGTTGAAGACATCTTACAAAGGTATGTATTTTTCTTTCATGTCGATGAATCCTGGGAGATGGTAGGTCTATCCTAGTGGTGTTTTGGACAATGTTTGGAACAACCTATCTACAGAGATCGTCGCAGAGTTAAGGACTATTAGTGTTTGTGTATTTGTGCCCTAGCATAGTGAACAAGGGAATGCTTGTTATTGTTAAGAGGG
This sequence comes from Pinus tabuliformis, assembly GCA_031772625.1. Lineage (NCBI taxonomy): Eukaryota > Viridiplantae > Streptophyta > Pinopsida > Pinales > Pinaceae > Pinus > Pinus tabuliformis. Next base: position 737,771,174 of record CM062817.1, read on the forward strand.
TAGCTTGTTAAGCCCTAGTTCAGAGATCTCAAGGTTGGGGAATCTATGATAAGATGGCTAGATGTGCATGCCCTACTTCAATGGGTTGAAGTGGACAACATCAGTGATAAGAGGGCAACTCGACAAACCCTAAGTTTGGTCATATTTGGAGCAACAAAGAGACTAGTAGTGGGTAGAAGTTGAAGATCTTATGACAGTGACCTTTTGGAGCAGCAAAAGACAATGTGTGAAGGAGACCTATGTTTAATCATCTTGGAGCAACCAAGAGTGATTGATATATGTGTATTGACAGTTGAAGATACAAGTATTTTTTACGTTGCAAAAGACTTGTGAGCAACAAAAGAGGAGGAAAAGTGCCTAACATATGTGTTCAAGGTATGTGGACTGAAAGGACTATAGTGTGCACCTTCAACAAGTAATTCAAGTGTGATTTATTTAGGGAAAGATTGATGATCATAATTGCTGATATCAAGCCCTAGTAATTCTTATATCAAGGATGATTGTAAGGGTCGTGATCCTTGGTACGAGAGCCCTAATATTGTTGTATTATAACAAGTTATGGGTTAAAATTTGTCTTGTGTACTATTTGATTCACTGCTATATGTTATTCTGTTGTGAAAAGTGCTTGTGTTGATGCATTGAGTGTGTTTGTGATCGTGATCTTAGACTAAAACCTTATTCTTAAGTTCCATGGAAAAATCAACAGTTTAATCCCTTGGAAAAACAGCATAGGCATTGGCGACAATATTGGTTGTCTAGCCTAATCCCCATGCATATTTGTATTCCAATTGATTCTCAAGGTGAAAAATCACCCTCCCCCGCGCTTTTACTACCCCTGGATTTCCTTTAGTTGCCCCATAGAAAAATAAAATGTGGTTTTTGTGTTGGAATGCCCATTTCTTAAATTATTCCCATGTTGTTCTAATTTTCCATTGGTCCTTGGGAGCTATGAGTTGTATTGGTGGAGGAGATATGTTAAATGAGTTGACATAAACGGATTCCTAGGGATCCAGATAGGAGTCTTCATCTTTTATCCCTTTAAACCTGATGATTTCTCCTGTGAGAGCTATGATCCTAACCGCAAATTTGACATTGTTTGTTTCCTCATTTTGGAATATGATTATATTTCTTGTCAACCACAATTTCTAGCATACCACTTTTATAATTGTTTCCCAAATCCTTTTCATTTTCTTTTTTTTCACTAAAATATTCCATGTAGCAACCAAACCATCTGCCTTGTGAGATACTTCAAGGCTCCCTAATTTTACTTTTGAGGGGGTTGAAGCCTATGTCACAAGTTTCCTTGGTGATGAAACATTAAATCATTAGGTGGTCAATGGTATCCTAGGTGTTCTTACAAAGAGCACACCAAGACGGGCCTTGGATTCCCCTCTTTGAAAGATTTTTAAAGGTTAAATTGTTTTATGAACTGAGGTCCAGTAGAATGCATCCATCTTGGGAAGACAAATAGAATCCCATACTTTTCCCCAAATATTCCTAAGAGAAGTGGATCAACCAAAAAGCAAGATAGAGTTGTATCCTTTTTTTTACCGAAAAGGAAGAAGAGCCCCAAACTCTAAAATCATCCTTTGATAATAATGTCGGGGTACATCCAAATAGAAGAGATTCCATTTCTTTTCTTGTTGTTATCATCCTCTCCGAAACATTTTCCCAATTACAAGAATCCTAGATGCCATCAGTAGACCATATGGTAACATCAATGAGGGAGAATTTATTACGTTGATGAAGCCACTCTATTAGGGGATGAAGAGAGGGATACTTTCCCAAGGGTTTACATCCCAATATAGTATCATTGAATATGTTGATATGTTTTCCATTCCTAGGAATTCAAGTGAGTTTAGACATTATAAGTGAAACATATGCTTCAAGAATTCTCCAAAATTGAGAATTTCCCCTTTTTATTAACATATATATAAGATGGAGGAATGTCTTTCATCGGATAAACATTTGCAATATAAAATCTGCTTCCATCGCTCCTGGTTACTTGTTAGTAACCTCCACACTAATTTGGCTCCCATGGCACTGTTCAATTAGATTGGGTGTTTGATTCCCAATCCTCCCATATTTGTTGGTAGGTGGACCATTTTCCAATTTATTAAATGATTTTTTTAAATATTGGATTTCCCCCCTTTCCAGCGAAATTTTAAAATTTGCTGAGCCATTATGTGCTTCATTGTCATGGGAGCAAGGAGCATCGAAAACTGATATATGGGAAACATTGAAAGAACAACTTTGATTAAAATTACTTTTCCTGTAGGGTTAAGCCAATGAGCTCCCCATTACTCATAGTTATTTTTAAATTTCTCTATTAGACTGTTCCACAAGGGAATTGGAGAAGGTTTGAGGCAGATGGGAATCCCTAGGTATTTGAAACTAATCCATGTTTCTTTACTAGATATTTTAAGAATTTGTAGAATTTTTCGTTGGAGACCTTTGCTAATATTCCAACTATTTAAGTGGATTTTCCTTTCATTAGTTTTATAGCCAGAGACTTCCATGAAATCATCCAAAACAAATCTGAAGTGTCTTGTTATTATAGAAGAATCCCCCCCTAAAAGAATCGTGTCATTAGCAAATTGGGCGTGATTTATACTTTTGATAACTTTTAAATATCTAATTCCTGGAAGCTAGGAGGTGATATAGTTGTGTTCAAGATGTCTGCTTAAGGATTTAGCCATCAAGATGAAGAGGATGGAGGAGAGAGGGATCCCCTACCTAAGACCACAAAAGGCTCAGAAGAAGTTGGTCGAACTTCCATTGATAAGAGGAGCAATCCAAGGAGAAGATATACAAGCCTTTATCCAATTTAGGAAGTCTTCAACAAAGCCCATTTTTGCTAAAACAATGAATTGGAAAGAATGTCTCACTCTGTCAAAGGCATAAGCTAAATCAAGTTGGATTTCCTTTCCTTTATCCCCTCGAGATTTACTGGAATGAATGGTTTCCTAAATGAGAATTATATTATCTAGAATTTACCTTTGCTTTATGAAACCACTTTGATTTTAAAAAATGAGACTAGGGAGGAAAGGTTGTACTCTTTTTTATATTATTTTTGTGATAATTTTGTAGGAAAAATTACATAAAGAGATGGGGTGAAATCTTTCGAAAGAGGAAGGATTTACCTCTTTAAGAACCAAAGCAAGAAAAGCTATGTTTAGAGCAACTCCCATCCACCTAGATTTTTCAAGGAAGGAAATTGTCCTATATAAGTCAAACTTGACCACTTCCCAGAACTTCTCATAGAACGATTCGGTGAATCCATTTGGGCCTGGAGCTTTGTCTGGATCAAAAGGCCAAATTTCTTCCGATATTTCTTCTATAGCAATGGCTGACATTATATTGAAATTAATTCATGGAGCGATTAGTTGCGATATGTGCTTTAAGAAGGCCAAAATCCTATGAGATCTCGCCACTCCATCTTCTTTGTATGGATTTTTATAATGTCTAAATGCTTCTTACTTTATTTAGTCGAGTTCTGAGATGATATTTCCATTTTCCTAAATTTGATTACTCTTATTTTTGAATTCCCTCATTTTTGTCTGCTTGTGAAAGAATTTGGTGTTTCTATCCCCATATTTTAGCCACAAGCTTCTAGATTTTAATCTTCAGAACTCTTCCTCCTCTTTCATTTTTAATGAAGTTTTTCATATGTTTCCCTTTCTTTTGTGAGGAGCTCCATGGAGACTAGGTTATATATATATATATATATGGGAGAGCCCCTTATCTATTTGGATGAAGAATTGCTCACTGAAAGGGAAAAGTCCAGCTCACCAGCCCAAAGGGGATTGAATCTGAAGGGTATGGGGCCATGGATAAATGACCATTCTATTATTAACTTGAAAGGGTGTTTTTAGTTCCTATAATAATAATGTAGCCCCATATTGTTATTGTTGTGCCCCATAAAAGCCCACTATTGTTATTTTTGTTCCCTTACATTATTATTGTTATGAAGGCCCTAATTATATTGTGACCCTTTAGACTCCTATATATGCCAAGGAGGTCTTGTCATTTGTAATATCCAAGAATTGTTCATTTATGTGATGTAAAGGGAGGTTGCCTCGTCGAAGAGACCTATTTTCAAGTCATTGATTTGTCTTTTCTTCTGTTTTATGATCTGGTTACATAACATTTGGTATCAACGCTTTAGATGCTAGGGTTTCGCTTCTTCAAACATGTCATCTTGGCATTTTTTTTCTCTCTTTGCAAGGCTTCAGAAGCTGACATTTCGACCACGTGGAGCGGAAATCTCGATGAACATCCTGTAAACATTTCATAGATTTTTTTCGCTATATTTTTGGAGATATGGTCCAAGGAAGTTAGGGTTTTTGCATGCTCTATAATTTTTTCTCAAACAGGGGTTCTGAGTAAAATCGCCATAACTTTCTCTACATGCATCATATTTGAATTTTATAAGAAGTGATTGAATTTGCACAGACTGTAGTTTCCCGTGTATGTTTTTCAGGGTCGAAGGTTAAGATAGTGGCACATGGAATTCTATACAAGTTCGCTCTACTGGACTAGTCTATAATCAGGCTATCCTGGGAAAATTGGCTAACTTTATCTTGAAGAATCCAATCTTAGTCTAAGTGGTGGGATTGGAATAAGACATAGAGGGGTACCACAAAATGAAACTTCAAACTCTGAGGATCTGAAATCACAGAGATACGATAGTTGCAACATCAACCTTATCAACAAGATCAAAATCAAGAAAAGGTGTGTATTTTTAAATTTGCGTAATTTTTATTTGAAAAAACAGTTTGAACTGATTCAAAAGGAATAGTGAAACATATATATCATTTATTAGTTCCAAAATGCCTCCCAAACAAAAAAAATTATACACCCATTAAGCCCTCATAAAGCTCTATTGTGATGCATGAAGAAGAAGAAATGTAACATGATATATCAAAATTGTGGGAACAATATTTGCTCTCACAAAGAGAAACCATACATGAATTGGGAGTGATGAATGTTATGTTGAAAAATGTAGCAAGAAATTCTCAATTTGATTTTGCCTTGATTAAATTGAGAAAATTCGAATTTCCACATCAATAGACAACTTGGATGCAGTTAACTTTTGTGACATGGCTTGTGTCACCCAATTTACTTAGTAAATTCGAGTTGGAGGAGTTAGAGTTCAGTTAAGCATGTGTGATTGCTAATTTGTAGCAATCAAGGTCAATTATCTAAGGTTGGTTTTACTTAAACTAGTTCTAATTGTTGAAGGAACTAGTGGAGGGTCAGTTGTGCAGTGGGACTTCAGTCAAACTCAGTGATCACATAGTTAACTGATCAGTCAACCCAAAATAGCTAGTGCATGCAGAGAATTCGAGTTCCCCAGGCTTGATGGAGATTCCAAGGTAGTGCAACATCGGTTGTAGACTAATGTTGAGTGTACAGGTGTTGCATGCAGTCAGATGATCAACCTAAGGAATTGTGCAATCAATTTTAGTGAAATTCCAAAATAATAGGGGCATAATTTCTCAAGGAACAATGCGAGGAAATAGGAGCTCAAGCAGAGGCAGAAATTGACTAAGTCTGGGCCAGAGCCTCTTAGTGAGTAGAGAGATAGGTTATGCACTTGCAGGTTGTGCTCAGTTGAGCAAAGTATTTGTAATACATCTCTATTCTTATGATTTAATGCAAGCATGCATTGGGATTTTTAACAGATTTCTTTACCCTAGAAAAACACTTGTTGCATGTGTGTGATTTCTTATTGCATGTTTGAAATTTTTGTTCTAAATTGTGAATTAATGTTCCCAAAGCAGTAGAGTAGGTTTGTATCTTGTGATTTTGATTAAAATTTCATGAGCAACTACAAATCTACATCATAATTTCTACATGGTATCAGATCATGATTCACATTAGAGCAAAAATTCGAAGTTGTTTCTCAGGAGGTTCGAATTTGGAGTTCATTGTAGCGGGATTTATTCAGAACAGAGAAGATGGCCTTCAATGGACTAAGGCTAGAGTATGCCTTGGAAGGCACCTCTAATTTTTTTGCAGGGAAGGATCATATGGAGGCGGTATTGGATGACAATGGATTGCTAGAATACATTAAGACGAATGTTGCACAACCACCAGAATCTGAAGCCCATAACTTTGCTTAGTGGAAGAAATATGTAGCCAAGGCTAAGAGGATAATTTGGAGGGAGTACGAGATCACGTTGTCTCAAATCTCCACGTAAAACAAACTTCATTTGAAATGTGGAAATCACTGACATAATTGTTTGAGAATAATAGTGACCATAGGAATCTGGTGCTCAAGGATAAACTTCGAAGTATCAAGATGCAGAAGAATGACATTATTCTGCAGTATCTTAGTAAGTTCACACAATGCCATGATGAACTTGGCGAGGTTGGTATAAATTTTCCTGAAGAAGACTTGGTAAGCTTAGCCCTTTTGGGCCTTTCCAAGAGCTGGCATAACTATCAAGATTTAGTGAACGGGAGGGATAAACTACCGAATTGGGAGCGCTTATGATCTGATTTGGTGCAGGAGGAAATAAGGCAGAATACCAAATATGGGACTTCTTCCAAGGGCGAGGTTGAAGAAAAAATTTCATTGGCTGAAAAGGCAAAGAAGGGAAAAGGGAAGAATTCTTAATCCAAACCAGAATCCAAACAAGGGGGCAAGAACAAAGATTTGTTCAAAATTAAATGCTTCCATTGTCACAAATTCAAGCACTATGCCATGAAGTGTCCACACAAAAAGGCAAGAAAGAATACCTTAGGAGGAATAGCAGGTGAACTTGGCTTCACAATTTGAGCTTGACTTTACCCTCATTGCATGCATGGCCAACATAATGATGGGGAGTATGTGGTACTTGGACTTGGGTTCATCATTCCACATGACAAGGTGTAGATATTTTTTGAGTGACTTAGAAGAGAAATATTTGCACATGCAAATTGAGATGGTGGAGGATGGAAGGTATAGTGCGACTGAGGTTGGTACAGTCACCTTTCAGAGGGAGTCGAGCTCACCCCTCTAGCTCAAGGATGTCATGTTCATTTCAGACTTAAAAAAAAAATATCATCTTTGTTGCAGTTTTGGAAGATCGTTGTTATGATGTGATCTTCAACAAAGGAAATGCATTCCTGCGACACATAGCCATGGGACAAGTCAAGCAGATTGGGGTTCGTGTGAATAACTTGTATAAGCTAGATGTGGAGGATTGTGTTGTATTAAGCACTAACGTGAAGAAGGTGTAGAGCCACAATGTCAGTGAACTTTGAAATAGAAGACTTGGCCATTTGCACCATGGCACCCTGAAGATTATGTAGCAAATAACCAGAGGCCTCCCCAAAGGAGCACTTGAGTGGTAGGATGTATGCAAAGGATGTACTTTTGGGAAGTACACAAAATCCACATTCCATGATCGAGACAACAAAGCACATGCAGTCCTAGAAAGGATCCACTCTAATTTTTGTGGACCTTTCTCGACAACCCTCCATTACCAAGCACAAATATTTTGTTGGATCTTCTTCATGCAGAAGAAAGATGAGACATTCCCTAAGTTCGTTGAATTCAAGGCACTGTTGGAGAAAGAAACTAACAAGAAGGTGAAGTCTCTCAGGAGCGATAATGGAGGTGAGTATGTGTTGAATGAATTTAAATTTTTTTGTGCAAAAGAAGGAATTCAATGAGAGTTGATAGCACCCCACAATCCACATCAGAATGCGGTGGCTAAGAGAAAGAACTATAGTATTGTGGGAGCAGCGAGGGTGATGTTGCATGACCAAGGCGTACCTCTGAACTTGTGGGTTGAAGCATGAAACACAACAATATATTTGCAAAACTGGAGTTGTCATTAGATTTTGGACATGATTACACCGGATCCAGCTTTCTCAGGGAGAAAGGCAGATGTGTCGCACTTCAGGATTTTTGGAGCCTTTGTCTACTACTATGTGTCCAAAGAATCAAGGAAGAAGCTAGAGCCGAAAGCATAATTGGGGGTATTTGTGGGTTACACAGAAAATCCCAATAATGACTGTGTGTACTTTCCATCCCTCATAATGACAATTATGTGAAAGGATGTAAAATTTTATGAGGAGAAAGCGATGTGGTGCTCTCTTGAGAGGGAGCTTCAGATCCCACCAGAAGAGGAGCTTTTAGCTCCAAAGGAGGAACCTCAAAAAGTATTGGAGCAACCACAAATTGAGAAGTAGAGAGTGGAGACAACCACTCAAGCAAAACAATCCATAGAAGGATAAAAATGAACCACGGAAGCTGAGAGATTTGTGCAGGATGCGAGGGAGAATGTGGGTGCTCCTTCAAATTTGCACAGGCAGAGACGGTCACTAGATCAGTACATTGGCTACATGGCTCTAATGACTGAGCATATAGATACTAAGCAATCCTATTTTGAGGAAGCAGTAGAGAAACATGTGTGGGTTGATGCAATGGTGGAGGAATACGAATCCATTGTAAAGAACAATGTTTGGGAAGTTGTCCCAAGATCGACAAATAAATTAGTTATGGGTTTGAGACGGATCTTCAAGGTAAAGCAGGCAACAGATGGAAGCATAGAGAAGTACAAGGTTAGATTCGTGACCAAGGGGTACTCTCAAGTTGAAGGGATTGACTATGAGAAGACCTTTGCTCCTGTAGCAAGGTACTCATCCATTACATCAATTCTTGCTCTAACTGCGCAGATGGGGTGGAAGATCCACCATATGGATGTAAAAACAACATTACTCAATCGAGTTATTGAGGAGGAGGTGTACATCGAGTAACCAGAAGGCTTTGAGACTTTTGATTGAGAGTCTCATGTGTGGAGACTCAAGCAAGCATTGTACGGTCTCAAACAAGCACCTCGTGCTTAGTACACCAAGATCGATAGCTATCTCACCGATTTGGGCTTCACCAAAAGTGAGGCAGATGCAAACCTCTATCATATTTTGGTAGAAGATTAATTTATGATTATTGTCTTATATGTTGATGAATTAATTTTAGCTGGTGATGAATAACTGATGAGATCTTGCAAGGAGGACCTTGCAAGAGAATTTGAAATGAAGGACATAGATCTCATGCACTACTTCCTCAAATTGGAAGTATGGCAAGATGATGGGTAACTTTTTGTCTCTCAAGGCAAGTATGAAAATGAGATACTACCAAGGTTCCTCATGGAGAGTTGCAAACCCATGGAGACACCTCTAGAAACCAACTAGAGGAAGGAGGGTGCCACTTTAGGTGAGGAAGTAGATGCTACCATTTATCAACAACTAGTGGGTTCATTGATGTACCTTGTGAACACACAACCAGATATGTGTTATGCAGTCAACCAATTGAGCCAATCTATGGTTAGGCCAACCAAATTATTTTGGAGGGCAACTAAGCATGTTTTATGGTACCTCAAAGGCACTACCCAGTTTGGAATATCGTACAAACGAGTACAGGGAGTGAAGTTGTGTGGCTTCACAGATGTAGGCTGGGTTGGGAGTCCATCACATCGAAAGAGTACATTAGGTGGAATTTTCAGTGTTGGTTCCGCAGCAGTTTCCTGGTACAACAGGAAGCAAAGATCTATGGTACTCATCTCGGCAGAAGCAGAGTACATGGTTGCAAGTCAAGCAACATGTGAGGCAATTTGGATGAGAAAGATACTTGATGGATTGTTTGGTCAGATGATGGATCCAATGGTGATCTATTGTGATAATCAAAGTTCCATTAAGTTGTCTGATAATATTGTTTTTCACGACCGATCCAAGCATATAGATATTCGATATCACCATTTGCGTGATTGTGTGCAGAGGCAGATCATGTTGTAGTACATTCCAACAAAGGAACAAGATGCTGACATTTTGACAAAGGCCGTGTCAAGAGGGAAGTTAGAGTTCTGTAGGTGCAGGATAAGGGTGGTTGATAATCCCTTTCTTGCTCAGAGGGAGTGTTGAAAAATGCAGTTTCAAATTCTCAATTTGATTTTTCCTTGATTAAATTGCGAAAAATTGATTTTCCACATCAATAGACAACTTGGATGCAGTTAACTTGTGTGACATGGCTTGTGTCACCCAGTTTACTCAGTAAATTCGAGTTGGAGGAGTTAGAGTTCAATTAAGCATGTGTGATTGCTAATTTGTAGCAATCAAGGTCAATTATCTAAGGTTGTTTTCAGTTAAACTAGTTCTAACTATTGGAGGTGTTAACGCTCGAATTTGCCTCAGGCTTAGGAAGGCAAAACTCAAGGCAACATCAAACCACGCTCAGCCTCGTAGCTAGCCCTACGAGGACAGGAGAGGGCTCTCTCCGGGTCAATCTCGGAAAAATATAATCAATTAGGCTCGAGATGACTGAAAATGTAACTAATCTTAGGCTAGGTATTAAGTGCAGAAGTTCAAAGGTGAGCTTTTTGGGGTTTTCGTTGAATCAAAGGGAAAAGCAATTTTGGGTGCGGGAATGAGCCACAGTTTCTGCAGAGGTCTGATTGGAGCAAGGTAGGCAATTGGTTTGATGCTTTAAAAGCAATGAGGTGAATAGATCAGACAGGTGAGGAGCTAAGGAGAGCAAGAAAACCTCAAGAGTTCTCCTTAAACAGATGAAAACATAGGATACCAAACAAACTTAAAGGCAGAGCATTACAGATTATGAATTCTACCTTAACACTTCATTTGTTCAATTGCAGAAGATGAGAGAGGGAAAATGATACACATAACAAACTTACAAGTACTGAAAGAAGCACACCATCAAGACATAAAGCCACAAGAATTCCAAACAGTGCTGTAAAACCCTGGTCTTTCCTTTGCCAAAATGCTAAAGTAAAATGTACAATAAAGTCTCCAAGCCTCTTCCCAAAGAGTCCAACCCTGAAAATGACTAAGAAAATACATAATATAGGCAAGATAACTCATTCCCTTGCCTCTAGGGGTCGAGCTCATCATCCTAGGAGCTGTTTCAACCAATTCTAAACAAAGCACTACAATCTAGGCAGTCAAAACAACTTGCCTCTATAAGGTAGGAAACTGATTCATTCATTTAATTTTCACTTTTTAGTGAATGAATCTTCTAGAACAAGTAATAAAGTGCCAAAATTACATCATGTTTCATTAATTACATCAAGAGGAGTGAAAAAATCCATCACAAGTCAAAACTGGTCAAACTGGCTACGTTTCCTGAGCTGAAGATGAAAATTGTGCCAAAAAACCCTGATGCGCCGCGCGCCTGAGCCCTATGCGCCGCGCGCCTTTCCACCTACTTTTGGGGCACTTCCTGGCATCCAAATTGAGCTCAGGTTGGCTTGTTGGAAAGCTCTGGATGTCTACTTTCCAACCCAAGTGGAATTTTCCAATTTGATGTCCATTTGCCCCTCCAAAAGTGCATTCTCCCAAGGCTGCTTCTTGTGTGTCCAAAAAGGGGCAGTGAGGTCATTTTTTGCATGTTTTTTTACCTTTTGGGGACTCAAACCTTGATGAAATGCCTTGGCAATAGCTAAGCAGGTATATTTCATCATGAAAATTCCAAAAATGCAAACCATTTGTGATTTGGACCTCCCAATCTTTTGGGTAGCGTGCGGCGCGCTACGCGTTGAGCCAAAAAACCTGTTTTTTAAACAAAAATTTCAAAATTGACAAAATTTTCCCCAAACTTGTTGAAATTTGGGCTGGGGGTCCCCAATCAAGTACTATGCTCAGCCAAAGAGGCTTCGGCCAAAATCCGAAGACGATCAAGCTCCTTTTGTCTTTTTTGCTTCTTGATCGCTTTCTTCAATTTTGCCTTAAGACTTCTAATTCGCGCCTTGCAAACTAGGTTCCGGACCTTGTAATGCATAGCCATGTGTTTCAATAATGCATTGTCTCTATTGGCCTTTTTCAGTCGTTCCTCCAAGTAGATGTTGACCCTCTCGAGATTAGCCTCTCGATCCTCATTTACCTGTTGCTCTAGAGAGGTGAACTCAATTTCTCTATGTTGGGCAGCTTGGCGATTCTCACGGATGTTCTGCAGCTCCATGAACATGTGCTGGTCCTCAAGCTGTTTATTCCGCTGCTCTAGATACCTAATATATTGGGTCTTCTCTGATTCTGAAGCTGTCTCATCATCATGAATAGTAACAAAACCTGATGGCTCACCTGAAGGCCTCTCCTCATGCTTGGGCTTCTTGCCCTTATCCTGTACCTGCGGTGCTGCTGTCGAAAGCGAGGCCCCTTCCACACGAGGTGGAGATAACACTCGTTGTGCTGATGAAGTCAACGAGACCCCTTCCACCCCGGGTGGAGATAGTACTCGTCGTGTAGATGCAAATAATGCCCTGTGACCTCGCTGGTATGTCACATATGGAGGAGCACTTATATGCTCAGTCTCGGGAATGCCTGGTTGGTGTGAAGGTCCTCCCTCATCATGAACTATCTCGGGAGGTGGCTGTAATGCTGCAAAGTAATCACGGGAGATGAAATCTTCCCAAGTAATGCCCTGCTGTGCCAACTAATGCATCACTACGATTTTAATCAATGCATAATGATAGATGCTCTTATGCTGATGTGCTGGGCTCTTCCTTTGTATTAAAGGCACCATCCTCTCTATGTTGCGACACATGAAAAACGGAATGTTCATCATACGTACCCTTGTGAAATGCATCAACAAACGAACATGGTACGCATAGAGACGTGAGAATCTGCCCTCGCAACTGAAATATCGAATGATGAGTTTCATCAATGGTACATACTCATCCCTTAGGAATCTGAAAGGAAAAACTGTAGTCAAGTGTCTTATATACCCGGGCTTGATATATGGCTCATAGTAGAATCTGTCTAACTGCTGGCGTTTACTCCATTCCTCCCCTACATTTGGTATCCCAGCGGCCTGAGCAATAGTCTTGGGTGACAAGGTGAAATTCACTCCGGCAAGGTTTACATGACCATCCTGTAAATGCAGAACAAATAAACGGACTAGTTCCCGATGATGCTGGATTTGTGAGATCCGCTCACAGTATTCAAAACATGATTGATACCGAAAATAGTTCATTGCAAGTGGACAAGCTTGCAATTGAGCCAAAGAAGTAGGCTCCTCCCTGACATGCTGACCACTTTTGCCACCTTTGTGATACCTCCTTGGCACATTTACCTCCGGTGTAGAATCACTATCATAATCCTGCTCATAAGCTGACTCGGTCTCTGACATGTCTTTGAAAACAAGATAGCTGGAATATATATGCTGATGTATAAACTGTGTGTACAATTGCTTGTAAACTGTTCTTTTGCTCTAAGAATGTTGTGACCAAGGGGACACAAATGCACAAGGGAATATTAGGACAGGGGAAGCATTAGGGAATTAGGAATTTGGAAATAAAAACAAGGGACTTAGAAAAGGGAAGGGAAATGATAAGGATAATGTGTTTTGTAATAGAGGTGAGGGACTAGGATTTTGAGGGATTATAGTGTAGGATGAAGGAGGGAATTAATGGGGAGAATAAGGGTGAATTTGGGAATGGGAAATAAAGGGAAAGGGAGAAATAATGACAACCTTGGTTACATTCTGTTTTTGAAACCCTTACAACAATTTTTACACTAAAACCCTACAACAATTTCGTTGACAAGGAGGGCTCTCCACTTGGATTTCAAAGGCAAACATATCATGAAACATTACATTTATCTTTCAAAAACCAAGCACAAGTGATAGATGTGAGCCTACCTGCAATTTTGTGCGAAGAGGAGGTGAGTTCATGCACTTCTATCCAATTTTCGGGCTTAAAACCCCAGTGCGCCGCGCGCCTTACCCAACGCGTCGCGCGCCTCTAATGCGCCGCGTGCGTGTATTTTTGCACTGCAATTTCTTGCCTGATGCGCCGCGCGCTCTTGATGCGTCGCGTGCCTAATCCAACGCGTCGCGCGCCCTGCTCCAACTTCCTTACAAATTCACAACTTCGCTTTGGAACGATGCTCTTCACTCTTGGCATGCAAAATGAGTTGAAAATGTCATGAAATATCTTTATAAAGACTCCCTTTTGATTTTTTCTTGGTCCATGACCCATTTTGTAATGTTTTGTCGTTGACACTTTTTCAGGATTAATAGACTTCTGACCTTTTTGGTTTCCTCCTTAAATTTGATTGAAATGATGATTTTCTTTGCAATTTTTTGTAGGGATAGCTGTGATATGCTTTGGCAAAGGAGACCAAGGCTGCGCTTGGACGTTTCAAGAACTGAAATTTTTGAAGATTTTTACAAAAATGAGATAACGACTTATATTCAAAATAGAGTTTTGAAGAGAAGTCCTAATTTATTTGTATAATGATAAAAATTATTGAAGTAACCACCTATCAAGGACATCCCTCTGGCCTGCTGGTCTTCTTAGACTTTGCAAAACAAGACTGACTCAAACCCAAGACCTAATGACCAAGAACCATTGTTATGACCCAAAAATTTGAAACAAGACTGTACATGACCTTTGAAGACTTGTTTTTATGAATAGACCTGAACCAGCAGTGCCAAGCAAGAGGGGAATGAGTAACACAACCATTCCGTCAGAGTTATGGCATGCCTAACGAAATGAAACTAATCGAAACTGATGGGACACCTCAACATGAAATGCAAAAAAGAGCTTTGATCTTTGACGGAGGGATAACTAGACCGACTCTAACAGGAGGGTCAATTGTGAAGTGGGACTTCAGTCAAACTCAGTGATCATCCAATTAACTCATCAATCAACCCGAAATAGCTAGTGCATGCAGAGAATTCGAGTTCCCCAGGCTTGGTGGATATTCCAAGGCAATGGAACATTAGTTGTAGATTGGTATTGAGTGTATAGGTGTTGCATGCAGTCAGATGATAAACCTAAGGAATTGTGCAATCCATCTTGGAGAAATTCCAAAATAATATGGGCCTAATTTCTCAAGGAACAACGCAAGGAAATAAGAGCTTAAGAATAGGAAAAAAATTACTAAGTCTTGGTTAGAGCCTCTCAGTGAGTAGAGAGATAGGTATGCACTTGTAGGTTGTGCTCAGTTGAGCAAAGCAATTGTAATACATCTCTATTCTTTTGGTTTAATGCAAGCATAGATTGGTGTTTTTAGTACATTGCTTTCCCTTGGAAAAATACTTGTTACATGTGTGTTATTTCTTATTGCATGTCTGAAAATTTTGTTCTTAATTTTGAATTAATGTCTGCAGAGCAATAGAGTAGGTTTGCATCTTGTGATTTTGATTCAAATTTCATCAGCAACTGAAAATCTACATCATAGTTTTTACATGTTAATATGGATGGTTTAGAAGAAAAAATTAAAGGGGACATGGATGGTTTAAAAGGGGACATGGAAGGTTTGACAAAGTTGTTGCAAGAAAAGCTTCCTAATATTCACAACATAGTCCATGAAACTCGTGATGAGAAGAAAATGAATGTGAATCATGATTTAGAGACTCTAACTTAGGGTTGAAGATCAACCATATTCCAAAGATCGATATGAGGAAGTTTGTTGATTCGGTAGCTCAGGGAAAACTTTTGTCCTTTGGACAACCTTCCTCGTCAAGAAATACCCTCCTAACACTTGGAAGAATTTAATTTGGTGAAGGAAAAATGTGTTTTTAATATTAAAACCCACATGTGCACAAAAGTACAAGTCGATCTGAAAGAGAAACTGCACACCCTTGGAAGCCTATAAATACAATTCAAGTGAACCTCATTTGCACATCATCATCATCTTCTTCTTCTCTATTCTTTGATTTGGCTCACACAAGTCTGAGGTTGGTTCGCGAAATTGGTTGATACAGGTCTGAAATTGTGGGGTTCGAGCTCACACGTGTGGATTAGGGTTTTGGTTTGTAGTCATAGGATTGGAATATGAAATTTTCAGTTGTACCCACTCGCATGATTGGGTGCTCCTTATGGCTAGAAATTTGTAGCCACACACATGGTTACTAGCTCTGTGTAGCTTTGACCTAGGGTTTTTATAATAGTTGACCGCAAATTTTGATTATTGACCACATGCTAGAAAACTATGATATGAAGCAAGTCTGTTTATTGGGCTCATCTATCAGATATTGTTTTGTTGGATAATCTTGTGATTGATGAATTGGAATATTGTACTCTCTCTCTTTTTAACATTTTACAACAATCTAATAAGAAGATGAATTTGAAAGGGTTTTCCCACTTGTGCGTTTTTTCCATGGTCTTTGACCAAACCTGATGTCTCTTATTGTTTAGAAAATTGGCATGGTTTCAAATCTAAGGTGAAGTCAAGCCCAAGGAGACAAGAGACAAGAGAAATCATCTTTGAAAGAAGCTAAAGGAGTCTATTTGATTTGGTCAAGATGTCTGCCTCTTACTTCAAGGATAATGAGAAGCTAGGTGAGACATCTAACTTTGTTGCTTGGAAGATCGGGTTGTAATTCATATTTGATGACAATGATGTTTTGGAATATGTGCAAGGAAAGGTATCTGAGCCTCCAACGAATGCTTCTGCTGTTGTAAAGTTCGGGTACAAGAAAGGTGACCTCAAAGCTAATAAAATTCTCATTGATGGTTTGCAAGATCATTTAATTATTTATGTTGGTAATTTGAAAAGTTCCAAGGAAATTTATGATAAGTTGGTTGGGATGTATTAGGGAAATAATTTTAATCATATCCTCTCCTTAAAGAATAAGCTCAAGGAATTGAAAACGAATAAGGGAGAATCTGTGCAATCCTATATTATGAGGTTATCTCAACTAAGGGATCAACTGCATATTGTCGGCGAGACTATATCTGATAGAGAGTTGGTGATGACCATTCTTCAAGGTCTTCATCCTATTTGGAAAACCTTCATTACTGCTATAACTAAAAACAATATACTCTTGATGTTTGATGAGCTCATTGGACAATTTACTCAGGAAGAAACTAGGATGATTTCTCAGGGAAGGATTCAAAAGCATGAAGAAGGAGAGCCCTCTACATTTGTTACTCAAGAAAAGAGGAAGAATAGTAGAGGGAGACCATCCAATCCAAGGAAGTTTTCTCCCGAATCAAAAGGCTCCAATAGAAGATTTAGAAAATAAAGGCCTAGAGTTGAATATTACAATTGCCACAAGTATGGTCACTATGCACGAGACTATCTAAGAAAGGGAGATGCTCCAAGATCCAACCGAGGAAAAAACAACAGGTACAATGATAAGAGAAGGAATAATGTTAGAAGAAAAGGAGATGATAGAAGAAGAAGAGATGATACAAGGAGAAGAGATGCTCCAGATGACTGTGAAGAAGGTCATCGCCTTCAAAAGAAAGCAAGAAATTGTAGGTATGGAAATAATGCAGTTGTTAGTCAATCTGACTATATTCTTATTTCTGCTCTTTCTAGTTCTCCTCTAGATTCACATGATAGTTGGTTGGTAGATAGTGTGGCTTCCAGACACTTCTCTCGATATAAGGAAGTCCTCTCAAATCTAGATGAAAGGGAGATAGGTTTGAAGGTTATTCTTGGCGATAACTCTACATATTCAGTGAAGGGATTTCATTTTATCAAATTTGATTTGTACTCTAGGGAATCCATCCTTGTTCATGATGTAATGTATGTCCTAGATTTAAAGAAGACCCTGGTAGCTATTTATGCCTTAGAAGACAAAGGGATGAAAGTAGCTTTCATAAAAAGTAAAGTCCTCACATGGTTTGGGGAATCCCGCATGAGGCATGCATTCACATTGGGATCTAGAGTTGAAGGACTCTATAGATTTAATGGGAGACCTCTACTAGTAATGGTTCAAGACACCAATCACCAAAGTGAGCTATGGCACTGCAGATTAGCACACCTACATTATGATGCCCTACCAAATTTGAAGAAGCTAGTCTCTGGGATGCCTAATATTCAAGAAAGTCATGATGGAAAATTTACAGGACACATCAGTGGAAAGAAGACAAGGGGACCATTCCCCTCTAGCAGGAATAAGAGGGATGATATTCTTCAACTCATTCATTATGATCTTTGTGGACCCATGTCGGTACATTCTATTAGTGGACATCTCTATTACATCATATTCATTGATGACTTCTCCAGGAAAACATGGATCTACTATTTGAAGCACAAGGATGAGGCTTTTGATATGTTCAAAGACTTCAAGCACTGATAGAGAATCAAATAGGGAAGAAAATTAAGGTCTTCAGGTCTGACAATGGTGGAGAGTACATTTCAAATGAGTTCATTGACTTCTGCAAGAAGGAAGGTACTAAGAAGGAAATTATTGTACCCTACAATCTCGGGCAAAATGGAGTAGCTGAAATAAAGAACAATTCTATTGTGGAAGTTGCTCGAGCCATGTTGCATGATCAAAAGTTACAAAAGTTCCTTTGGGGAGAAGCAACAAATGCAACGGTCTATGTACAAAACAAGGTTCCTCGTCAAGCCTTGGATACCAAGACTCTCGAATAAATTTTCACAGGTCTGAAGCCCAACATGGGTCATCTCAGGACATTTGGCTGCCCCACATGCTTTCATGTGCTGAAGGATAAGAGGAACAAGTTAGAAGTCACTAGAAAAAAGATATGTTTGTTAGTTATTGTGAAAACTCTAAAGCATTTATAATATGTGTGTGTGTGTGTTCAAAGGAAGATCGAGTTTAGCAAGGATGTGACCTTTGATGAAGATGTTTCTCTTGGAAAAGCAAGAGACCTTCCTCTGAAGAAAGATGATGATATGGACATATTAGAAGGTCCTTTTGTGCTGGAACTTGAGAAGGACATTGTTGATGATCCCATGGAGCCTATGAGCACTATGAAGAAGCAGTGAAAGAACAAGTTTGGAAGGATGATATGGCCTAAGAGTATGAATCCATTATGAAGAATGATGTATGGGATATAGTTCTGAGACCTAAAGGAAAGTCTATTGTGACCTCAAAATGGTTGTACAATATCAAACATGGAGTTGATGGAAGCATATAAAAGTATAAGGCAAGGTTTGTGGCTAGAGTATTCTTCCATAAAGAGGGAGACATCTTTAAACCAGTTTCTGGCTACACCACCATTAGATCGTTTGTTGCCCTTGTTGCTATTCAAGGATGGACCCTTGACGAGATGGATGTAAAGATGACATTTATTCATGGTATGCTAAAGGAAGAAATATATGATGAGCAACCTCACTGATTTGAAGTACAAGACAATAAGACTCATGTTTGCAAGTTGAAGAAGGAATTATATGGTTTGAAACAAGCACCTAGAGCCTAGAATGCACACATTGATTGTTACCTAGTGAAGCTTGGATTCCCAAGAAGCAATGTTGACTCCAATATCTACATGAATGTGATCCTAGGCATGCCTTTGATTTTGGTTTTATATGTTGACGGTCCATTCTTGACAGGTAGTGAAGCTCTGATGATCGAGTGTAAGAGGGAGATGGCCTCTGAGTTCAAGATGAAGGATCTTTGTATGATGCATTACTTCATGGGATTAGAAGTTTGGTAGAGACCCAGGGAAATTTTCCTTTCTCAAGGAAATGTTGTGAAGCTATTAGAGAGATTTAGAATGACAAAATGAAAATCTTTAGCCACCTCGATGGAGATGAATTTCAAGAAGTTATGTGGAGATTGTATCAGACCCGACTTGGCTAACACTTTCGAGTATCGTCAATTGATTGGGGCATTAATGTTCCTTATGAACACCCATCTAAATATATGCTTTGCAATGAACACATTGAGTCAATTCATGGTCGAGCCCCTCCATACACATTGGGTTGCTGCCAAACACATTCTGAGATATTTACATGGGACTATTAATCTTGTTCTGAGATATACTTATGGAGATGTGAGACTACATACATCAATGTTGATTGGGTTGGAAATGTTATTAATAGGAAGAGCACATTTGGGTGTTGCTTTAGCTTGGGATATACCATGATATCTTGGATGAGCAGGAAAAAAAAAATTGTGGCTTTGAGTACGACAAAAGCAGAGTATATTGTTGCTAGCATGGCTAGTTGTGATGTGGTCTAGTTGAGGAAGCTCTTTGAGAGTTGTTTGAGCAGGTCCTAGAGACAACAGTGATATATTGTGATAACAAGAGTGGGATCTGATTGGCAGTGAATCTCGTGTTTCATGGTAAGTCCAAGCATATTGAGATCAAATATCTTTACATAAGTGACATGGAACAAAGAGGAGTTGTGAGAATCATCATATTTCGACTGATGAGTAGATTGCAGACATACTCACAAAGGCCTTGACAAAAGGGAAGTTCTTGGTCTTCAGAGAGTAGATTGGATTGATGGATGTGACACTCTTGAGTAAGGGTCTCGGTTGATCGAGGACACTGAGCTATGATCTTCTCCCCTATCTGAACTCCTAGGATGAGGAATTGAGCCGAAGAAGTCCGGGTGTTGAGGGAACTTGTGGACAATAGGGGTGTCTGATCCTTACGCCATGGTAAGTGTGTATATCCCCTATTGTCATCTTAGGGCATGTCTGATCCTTACCTCATGGTAAGTGTGTATATCCCCTTGCCGAGTATATTTCGGTATGCATCCTACCCACAAGCTGGGCTTGTTGGGATTGTTCCTCCCTATCTGGCCAATGGGTTAGGAAGATGACTTGGGCGTGTCTGATCCTTACCTTGTAGGGTAAGTGCGTATCTTTCCCAAGTGCCTTGGGTTGTGTCTGATCCTTACCTTATAGGGTAAGTGTATATCTCCTCCTAAGGTTGTCGATGCAGGTGTTATACCACTTAACTCTTGAGGCTCATGATGGGAAGATCAGAAGATGATAGAAGAGTTGTGGTCTTTACCTTGTCGTGAGTTGTATCATGCCTATTCGTCCTTGGATAGTGGGTTGATCTAAGCTCCCCGATGATGTGGGTTGAGTTAAAACTCCCCCGTGATGATGATTGCATAGAAGGCGATAGCTTGAGTTCCTCCTCTCCAATGTCAATTTTTTCTTCTTTTAGGTTCTCGAGTGTTCAACAAATGAACAGAGATGACATTTGATTTGACAGTTGAGATGGGACACGTGTTGCAGTCGGTAATTTCTCCCTAGTTGAGGAGTGTTGATTTGGAAGCTCAGGGACAAATTCCCTCCTTTGGACAATATTCCTCATCAAGAAATACATCCCCTAACACTTGGAAGAATTTAATTTGGTTAAAGAAAAATGCATTTTTAATATGAAAACCCACATGTGCACAAAAGGATAGGTCAGCCCTAAAGAGAAATTGGACACCCTTGGAAGCCTATAAATACAAGTCAAGTGAACCTCATTTGGACATCATCATCAAGCATCTTCTTCTTCTTTCTTCTTTAATTTGGCTCGCACACATTTGAGGTTGGTTCACGAAATTCGTTCGTACATGTATGAAATTGCAGGCTCTGAGCTCGCACGTGTGGATTAAGGTCTTTAGACGCAGGGTTGGAACATGAATATTTTGGCTATAGTCACTCGGATGACTAGATGCTACCTGCGGCTAGAAATCTTTAGCTGCATACATGGTCGCTAACTACATGCGACTGTGACCTAGGGTTTTGATAACAGTTGACCGCAAATTTTGACCATTGACCGAAGGTTAGAAAACTCTGATATGAAGCAGATCTATCTATTGGGATCTTCTCTCATATATTGTTTGGTTAATTTTGCGGGACAATATTGTGTTTGATGGATTGGAATATTTTACTCTCTCCTTGCTGAACATCTTATGAAAATATAATAAGAAGAAGAATTTTAAAGGGTTGCCCCTATTAGTGTCGGTCTTGAAAGCCCTCCATCAGTGATCAAAGCTCTTTGCATTTGCATTGGTAGGTGTCTCATCAGTGTCAAAATTTGCATCCCGTTAGGCATGCCATAACCCTGATGGAGGAGCTGGTCTATTCATATCCCTTTTGGCTTTGCTGGATCAGGTCATATCAGTCATTGAGTTTGTCAAGCTGCTTTTGTTTGGTCTTAATGTCAAAATTCTAGGTCTAGGGTTTTGGTCAGTTGTCTTAGCAAGGTTAGCAAGGTCATGTCTCTGAAAGTCCTTGAGTGACCAGCAAGCCAGAGGGAGGATGGTAAACATGTTCCTTTGAAATTTTCATCATGTACAGTTCATTTTTAGCCTTGGATTTAAAAACCCTGTTTTTAAAGCCAAGGTCATGATAATTTTTGTAAAAAGAATAAGTTTCCAAGAAATCTTCAAAAAGGCAGCAACAACCCTGGTCCCCTTGCCACAGTCCTTCAGATGATCTCCCTGCAAAAAGAATCAGGTGAAAGCACTCAAAAAATCAACTTCAGGATAAAGGAAACCAAGAAAATCAGTGTTTTTAAAAAGTGACCAAATAGACTTTATAAAGTGGGTTTTTGGATGAAATTTTTTCAAAAGTGAGATTATAAAAGGTAATTCTCCCTCCTTTCACTCTCATTGTGCATTTCGAGCTTCCAAGAGAGATTGTGAGAGAGTGAAAGGCGAAGGAGGCGAAATTACAAGCGTTTCGGGCAGTTTGCAGGTGCGCGACCCGTCCAGGCTCGTGCGCGACCTGTTGGGCGGTGCGCGACCCGTCCAGCAGTCTCCGGCAGTGCAAAAACATAACGGGCGCGACCCGTTGGGCTGTGCGCGACCCGTCCAGGGCTGTGCGCGACCCGTTCAGCTGCCAGCTTCCAAAACTTCAAACAAATTCCCTTACTCCTCTTCAAATTTACTCAATCGGTCGAGGTAGGCACTCAATCCATGGTTGTTGATATTGGTGGTGAAAATAATGATGTGTGTCATGATTTTATCTTCTAAATTTGCAAATGAATGGATTAATGTGGCTGTTTGCTAATGTTTGTGAAATGCTAGGGTTTTGTGACTGTTTCAAGTGTTTTTGTCCCATTTGATCCCTTCCTTCTTCCCCTCTTTCATTCATAGTCATGCTTGCATCTCTGTCCCATTTGATTTGTACATAAATGTTGATTTTTTCCCCCATCCCTAAGCTATAAACCCTACCCCTCTCACAAGCACTCAAAACCCTTATTCCCTCTACCATACACATGCAAAAAATAAAACAAAAAGAAAAGATACATTTGTAAAGAAAGAAGAGAGTCATGTGAAATTAAATGTTGTTGTATATCAAAAGGCATGTACATAACCCCTATATACCCTTGACATCCCCTTGTACATGAACACTTTCCCTTTATGTGAAAATAATGTGTATGTACTCCTTAATGTGCATGTACTCCTTAAGAACAGAAAAAAGAGCAAAATTTGCCTTATGACACACATGAACTCCTACAAGCAGATTTGGTGTATGGTGTCCCTATGCCCCTATTGATATATGTATCCCCTTACATGTTCATTATCATACATGTTTTGTCCCATATGAGATGTTCTTTGCAAATGATTTCCCGATGTTAAAATTGTTCCTATATGCATGACAATTTGTAAAGTTTCCCTTGAAAAATTCCCTGTTATTATCATATATTCCCATTCCTTGTTAAGAAGTTCCCTCCCCTAACATTCCCCTCATGTTTTTCCCCTTGAAACAGCATAGAGTTCAGTATTTTTGCAGGCAGAGGCAGCAGTTCAATTTGTCCTTCAGTTTGCCCACCTTGTTCCAAAACCATGTCAGATACCGAGACTTATGAGCAAGGTGATGACCATTCATCATCTACAGAGATTGAGGAACAGAGGAGGCCTCGTAGAGGGGGTAAGGGAGGTCACCATAAGAGGGAGGAGCCTACTTCATTGGCAGAGTTACAGGCTTGTCCTTTGGCACTGAGTTGTTTCCAGTACATGTCATGCTATCAGTTTTGTGAGAGGCTCTCTCAGATTCAGCATCATAGAGAGTTGGCCCGCTTGTTTGTCTTACACCTCCATGATGGACATGTTACTCTTGCAGGGGTGAATTTCATATTGACACCCGAGGTGATCTCAGAGGCTACAGGTATACCGAATGTGGGTGAGGTGTGGTCTAAGCACAGACTACTTGATTTTGTTCATTTTGAGCCTTATGTCCGGCCATCATTTGTCAAACTGTTGACAGGTGTTTTCCCATTCAGATTTCTTCGGAGTGAGTATGCTCCCCTCATGAGACTTATCATGCATTATTTTACATGTGAGGGCAGATTTTCACAGGTGTATTCATATCACATCCGCCTGTTGATGCATTTCACTCGGGTGAGGATGATGAACCTCCCGATCTTCCTGTTTCAGAACATTCAGAGGATGGTACCCATGTTGCAGAGGAAGACCCCGGCCCAGCAGTACAGGAGCCTTTGTCACTATGGTTTGATTCAACTCATAGTTTTGCATCAGTTGACACAGCAGGGCATCTCATGGGAGGAGTTCATCTCCCGTGAGTTTTTCACAGTGCCACCTCAGCCACATCAGGAGGCTATTCATGAGGAGGGAGGACCATCTCAGCAGCCTGATGCTCCTATCACCCGACATGTCAGCTCTACTCCCATGGTCACTTATCAGAAAGGCCCAAGGGCCTTATTTGCAGCAGCTAGGCGGGTACTATCTCCACAGCAGGTGGAAGGGGCCTTGCTTTCTTCACCAGCAGAGGTATTGCAGAGGGGCAAAGAGCCCATGGTTCATGAGGATCCAGTGATCGATCTTGAGGTCAGTTCTCCTAGCCAAGAGGGAAAGGAGATCATTCAGCAGCTTAGGGCCGAGAATGATGTTTTGCAGCGGAGACTTGAGGATGCCCAATGGACCATCACATATCTAGAGCAGCGGAACACACAGCTGGAGGAGGAGAAGGCACTTGATGAGATTTGGAGGATTCGTAGTGATCGAGTCCTAAACCGTAGGAGGCCCTGTGATCCATTGCCTGTTGACCAGGAGTCTTTGCTTATTCAGGAGAATGCCCACTTGGAGAGGCTGTTGGCTAAGGCCAACCAAGACAAAAAGCTGCTAAGGAACATGAAAAACCACTATTGGGCTAGGATGCACGTTTGTAAAGCAAAGATGAAAATGTTCCAAAGAAGATTGACCGAGGCTCTTAGGAGGAAGAAGAAGGCCAACCCACTCCGCATCTTGGCCGAGGCTTCTCTCACTCATCATGACACTCACTAGCCTTTTCACAGCACCAAGAACAAAAAAATTTGGAAGTTTTGGCTCATTTTTCGCATTTTTGGGCAATTTACAGGTTTTGGCCTCTCAACGGGTCTCACCCCCGGTGAGACCCTTTGTCATCGTAGCTCCGTTTTGCGAAAACTCAGCATTGATGGATTTGTCATGCAAAGTTACATATGACCATGCATTACCTTGAGTTTTCATGGAGTTTTGGGCCTCCAAAAGGTCAAAATACAGTCAAATTTTGACTTTCTGCCCATTTTTTGAGCTGCAGAAGTAGTCTTGGGAGAATTGACTTTTGACTAGGAAAATGAGCTCCAAAACCAAAAATTCCGGTTGGGTTGGAAAGTAGACTCAGAGACCTTTCCAACGAGCTATCCTGCACTTCATTCTGACACCGGGAAGGCCTCCAAACAGGGCTCCAAAGTGCGCGACCCGTTGAGGGAACTTTGCCAGATTTGACTAGTTCAGCCCAGAATTTGCAGTTTAGCGCCAGTTTGACTTGCTGAGGTCGATGGTGGTCTTTTTTACTGTACTTGTGGCACTTTTTGGGTACTTTTACTCTTGTTTTACTCTTCTAGAAGTTTCTCTCATGTAAAAGGGTAAAATTGACTGTATGAACTGGTTTCCAAGTTTTTAGAGGCAAGTTGTTTTGACTGCCTATTTTGTAGTGCTTAGTTTAGAAGTTGTTCAAACAGCTCCTAGGATAGTGAGCTCGACCCATGGAGGCAGGGAAAGAGGTTAGATCATCTATATTATGTACTTTCATGCTCATTTTCATGGTTGGACTCTTGAGGGAGGAACTATCATTGTATATTTTGCTTGTATCTCTGCAATTTTTTGCTAAGGAAGACCAGGGTTTTGCAGTCATCTTTGGGATTCATGTGGACTCAGGTGTTGATGGTGTGTTTCTTTATGTTATTGTAAGCTTTGTGATGTGATTCATTTCCTTTCTATACTGCTGCATATTAAACAAATGAAGTGATAAAGTTAGAATTCATGCTAGCCATGCTCTGCTTTTAAATTTGTTTAATTTCTATGTTTTCTGCTGTCTAAAGAGAATTCAAACCCATTGTTTGCTCTCTTTAGCCCTCTCATATTTCTTCTTAATCATCCCTTTCAGCTAAATACATCAATACAGCTTCCTACCTTGCCCCAAAGACCCCCCTGCAGAAACTGTGTCCAATCCCCGCACCCTAAATTGCTGGGTCGCGCGGGGGGTGAGACCCGTTAATGGAGAAAACCTGTAAATTGCCTGAAAAATCAAAATTGACCCAAAATTTTCAAAATTTCTTGGGATTTGTGCTGTGGCTGGGCTAGTTAGTGCCTTGGTCCTTCAGTGAAGCCTCGGCCAAGATATGGAGGGGATCGGGCCTCTTTCTCCTTTTTTGTGCCTTGGCCAACCGCCTTTGGAACATCTTCATCTTTGCCTTGCACACGTGCATTCTTGCCCAATAATGGTTCTTCATGTTCCGGAGCAGGCTCAACTTCTGGTGTTGACTCACGGTCATCACTTTGCTCATAGTCGGTTTCGGTTTCTGACATGGTTTCAGGGGCAAAGTGGCTGAAATGTACTGCTGCTTCTGCTTTGAAATCTGTTGTTTTAACTGTTTTGAAATGCTGTTTCAAGGGGACAAGTAGCACAAGGGAAATGTTAGGGAAGGGAGACTTGGAAGGGAAATTGGGAAAAATATATGAAACAGGGGTTAAAGAGAGGAATCATGACATCAACATCATCATACAATTTCATTTGCAAGGATGTTATGGAAGGTAGGGTTTAGGGTTTGATTTTTATTTCTTAGGGAAAAGGGGTAGAGTTTAGGTTTCTTTCACAAATTTGGAAAGGAAATTTACATGGAATGACAAGGAATAAGAAATGGGAAATGGGGAGAAAATGATAACAAGGGGATACCTTAAAACAGCATATAAACCCAAGCCATTTTTACAACTTTAAACCAAAGCAAAGTGGAGCTTTTCATTTGCAAATGAAGGCCTTTGAGAATGCAATCATGATTTCCTTTAACCATGGCAAGCAAGAATTGTTTAAGATTGAGGGCCTACCTTACGAAGTTTGGCGATTTGTGGCTCCTTGGTGAATTTGCAGGCGGTTTTTCAAAGAGGGCGCTGACGGGTCGCGCCCGTTAAATGTCGGAGGGCGCCTGACGGGTCGCGCGCCTGATCTGATGGGTCGCGCGCCTCTGCAACTCACAAATTTGCCTTGAACTCACTTGCAATCACTTGCTCAATGACTTAGATGCACAATGAGGCTCGATGGAGGGAGATTGGGCTTTTATAACCTTGATTTGAATTAATTTCATGCCCAAACCCACTTTATAATGTTTCTCTTTGACACTTTATAAACTTGACTTTTCTTGGTTTCCTTTGTCCTGAAATTGACTGATTTAATGCTTTTGCTTGATACTTTTTGCAGGGATATCATCTGAGGGATTTTGGCAAGGGAGCCAGGGTTACATACTGTCCTTGGAAGCTTTTTGAAATTTCATCACTTTTTACAAAAATTTGAAAAATGACCTTGGCTTTAAAAACAGAGTTTTTAAATCCAAGGTGAAAATTTACTGTACAAGATAGAAGTTTGCGAAGAAACACTTTGAAAAACATCCCTCTGGCTTGCTGGGCACCATTTGACCTTCAGAGACATGACTTTGTAAACCATCTTGACCAAAACCCTAGACCTAGGAATCTGACCTCAAGCCAAGACAAGACAAGCTTAAAAGTGACTAAGGACTGAAATGACTTGATCCAGCAATGCCAAGAGGGGAATAAAGACACCAGCTCCTCCATCAGGGTTATGGCATGCCTAATGGAATGCAAGACACTAATGATACACCTACTTATGCAAATGCAAAGAGCTTTGATCGCTGATGGAGGGCTACTAGACCGACTCTAACAGGGGCAATCATACGATTCCCCCGCCAAGTAGTCTGGTCGCTTCCTTTGATTGGAATCGCCTGATCGTCGGTCGCCTTCCATCCCATATGCCTTTCCAGATCACAGTACATGCCTGTGCTAAGGCAGTACCTGGCACTGTTTTGGATGAAGGGGCGTCTGTCAGTCTTATGCCGTACACTACTTGGAAAGCTTTAGGTTCCTCGCAGCTTGGGCGAGTCACTCAGAATCTGTTGGCCTTCGACGGAGGAGCCTGTCCATCTCTAGGAGTTCTCCCGAAGTTCCCTATTACTTCGGGAGGCAAAACCGTCTATATAGACGTCTTGGTTACCCAAGGTGTTTTAGACATTAGTCTTCTCCTTGGTCGCGACTATGTTTACGCCATGGGGGCCCTCATTTCTTCGCTTTTCCGTGTGGTTTGCTTTCCGCACGATGGAAGAATTGTGACTATCGATCAAGTGTCATTCGTTAGTCCCCTGATGCCTCCTACGCCGTTGTCATCCCCTCCTAGTTTTCATCCACCAGTTGCATCTACCCCACCACAGATCAACTACGTGGCCACCTATCCCATGCCTGGATCCAGTGATGCTGCCATCGTGCATAGTGTCCTGGGGGCATTGGGCCCTGACTTCCAAGATGTTTCCCTTCCACCGGGAGTGGCAATCTTGGAAGCCCCGAATTTCTTTTCATTATGATGAAGTTCGGGTGGAGCATAGTTCACTTTCCTATGTCAAGCTCCTTAAAAAATGAAACTAGGTCTGGTCGGAGCATAGTTCGCTTTCCTATGTCAAGCTCCTTAAAAAATGAAATTGGGTCTGGTCGGAGCATAGTTCGCTTTCCTGTGTCAAGCTCCTTAAAAAATGAAACTAGGTGTCCGGAGCATAGTTCCTGATCTTGTGTCAAGCTCGTTAAAAAATGAAACAAGGGTTATGAGGATAGTTCTTTTACTATGTCAACCTCATTAAAAAATGAAACAACTCCCTTTCCAAATCGAGTCTTTTGATTAAGATCTCGTAAAATACAAGTCGAGTCTTCCATCGATCTCGAGAGTGAAACTTCATTCCATCCACTTTGTTGAATGCAATGAAGCTTGGGGGGCATGTACCTCAATTTGCGTCATTATGCTGGGGGCATGCGAGCTTATAACAAGCATAGTTTTTCGTTTCAAGCTTGTGTAAACATGAAACCGAATCTAAGCAAAGTTCTCCATGGTTCAAGCTTGTGTAAAAATGAACCCATACCCAATTTACATCTCGTGATTGCCTTTTATCCGCTAAATTCTGCTAGATGAGCCTTGGTTGTTTCATTCCATCACCACCATCTCTTTGGCCGATCATATGCTTTCACTTGGTTATTTATCCCTTCCTGAGGAACCGCAGCGATGAGTGGTTTTGTTAGCCAGCCTCTTGACCATTACATGTTTTGAGTAGTTCCACCATTGCAGGAACCAGTTGCTACCCTTTATAACTCTCGTTCCTCTAGGATGAGTCACCTTTAAGCTCTTTTTTGACTCGTAAAATATGAAAAGATTGCCGAGTATTTTCCCTTTTTGACTCGTTAAAGAGAATAAAAATGGAGGTCTACTTTCAGCTCTTTTCAGACTGTTTAAAGACGAAAAAGATTGCCGAGTTTTCCCTCTTGACTCGTTAAACGTAAATTAGAGGCGGCCGTCTTTAAACTCTTTTCTGACCGTGTAAAAATTAAAAGATCGTCGGACCCTTGTCGTTTCAGGTTCTTTAACGGTTACGAAGCGACGTGGTTTCGATCGCTTTTTTACTTTTTCAGATCGGAATCACTACTTATGAAAAGTATTCCTCGATCGTAATGGTCGGGCGGTTCTTTCGAGCATTGTTTTATACTTTTTCGGGCTCGGGAGACACAACTTTACGAAAAAGGACCCCCTGGAGTTTTCTTTTCTGCTGTCTTTTCAGACTCTCTAAATAGGAAAAGACGCCGAGTTCTTCCTTTGTCAGACTCGTTAAAACTTAATGACATTGGATTCTGTCGTAATGACGCTCACAAGCATATGCTATCCTCGTCAAGCTTGCTAAAAATAACTGGGGTACTCGCCAGAAATGGTGGGGAAAATGGACCCATAATTATTGTTGTGTCGGCAGTATGTCGCTCTTGAACATGGCACCAGTCTGCATTCGTGTCTGGGTGGGAACATCTCATCTTGTTTTACACTAGCCTCCGTGGGTTTGGGTGATCCTATTTGACCTCTCATCTGCCCATTGCCTTGTCACCATGACCTCTGCTCATTTGATGTCAGATACTGCCAAGTCCACTATCGTGCCGCCGATATGTTCAAGAGAAGTTGACCTCTGCAGAATTACAACCTCCCTCTGATACCTCACATAATTCTGATTCACCACAACATTCTTCCTCTGTCTCGTGTCAATGATGTGGGAAACATTATGGCCCACCTTTGATCAAGGTCACTTCCTGTCGACTTCAGCTCATTATCCAGGAAGCTGATCTAGAGACTCCCTTCCGGTGCCTTGGAGCCTGCATGCCTCAATGGCAGGTTCTTCGTGTTCGACGAGAGGTTTTCATCATTGGCCTCCGATCGAATGATTCTACGGGTGTTCGACGCCAGCTCATTGATTCGCACGCCGTAGATTGTACCTATAGTACCTTGAGGGCCATTGTCATTATTGGTGGTACCTCTCGCGTCTGTTAATAGTTTTCATCATTGACTGGTAATCAGACGATGTTCATGCGTGTTCGACTTCAACTCATGTATTCACATGCTTGAAGTTGTACTCTGTTTGGATTGAGATGGAGCGCAAGACCCTGGATTTTGTTTGTTGGGATCTAGGTTGCAATTTGTGGCTTATTATGATCATTACATGACTCATCCACTGGATGGCTGCGACCATGCCTGAGTCTATTTATCGATCCTCTCTGGATGGCTGCGTCCACGCCTTGGATCTAGAGCATTATGTACTCTGCTATGGATGGCTGCGCCCATACCACATTTATCATGTACTTGAGATATCAGTTGTACTTCTTTACGCAGATTCTCTGGCGGCCGTGTTTTCAGTCACGCATGTTCTTGTAAAGCATTTCACCCCTCTCTCTCTCGGGCCTCATGCTTTAGGGGGCATCTGTTACACAGCAATTTGTCACCGTTTGTCACTGTCCCTGTTACCCCTCACCCGCACACTGGAGGACTCATTCCGGGACCTGTGAGAAGTGACATGACCTGAAACCACTTGCATCATATTCCTCTAAGTATGAGCTTTATGTGCCCTGAAGACATCTCCTGCAAAATACCCATGAAAACAGCTCTTTTTGCATTAGCGCGGGTCCACAGTTCACTGCCCGCGCCAATGAGGGAAATCCTCTAAAAAGGGCGCGCCATTGGCGCTCTGTCCCAGAGTCGCACTCGCGCCAACCGAATTGAGTAAAGTTTTTAACCAACAAGCTCCCGAAGGTTCTCTTCAACCCATTCACCAACTAAATCTATGTTGAGCTAGGATGGTTTGGCTTCGAATCTCCATAGAAGGGAAAGTGGTTTGCCACCTTTCATGGAAGTTTCCAAGTGATAAAGCCAATCCCATGAATAATGTGGTTGATCCTATCTCTTTCTTCTCTATCTATAAAAGCTTGCCTCTATGCCTTGAGCAAGCTAGTCATAGTTACAATAGTTCTAGTTCCAGCATAGTGATAGAGAGTTTGAAGCTGCAAGAGCCTTCTTTGCACCCATAAGGCCAAATCTAAGTAAGGAGATTCTTGTCACCCAAAGAGAGAGAGGCTTGTTCCTCATCCCAACAAGTTTGCAAGACTTGTGTAGCTGACTACCCAGCCAAAGAAGGATTTGACGTCAGAACAATGGTTGTATTCTTCTTTGTTATTTATTAATAATAGATGACTATCATTATGGTTCCACTCTCATTGTCTTATGTTTGATGTTGAGTTATATCTTTTCTGACTGATATATAATTGCATCTACTAGATTTCATGCTTGTTTTCGTGTTGTTCTTTGCATGTGCAGGTGTCCAATCACAGAGATCGTGGGGATCGTGACCAGCCAAGGCAAAGGAACGAGGGTGACATCTCTTCTACAAACACTAGCGTTGGAATCCAAGTAGGTTCTCACCATCCACTTTGTATTTGCAATTAGGGACTTGCATGATAGCTTGTGTGATTGTTGCTAGACCGGGTCTGGGCTAGTAGGGATCGTCTCTGTCCGCAGAGAGGATTTACCTCCACAACACTAGGACCCTTAGATGTTAGGGGCACATTCTCTTCCTCCTTCACACCCTTCGATCTGCTACTACTATTGCCACTCATGGAGCCCTTTAATAGATCCCACCTCAACTCTTTCTGCTTTAAGTCAGACCACATTTTGTCCCATCCTGGTAGCATGTCTCTGTTGAATATACTTTGGATGAAGACTTAACAATCCTCCGAGAAATTGTTTATTTCCAACCGTACTAGCTCTTACGGTTGAGGCGCTGCCCCAACAACTGCAAGTTGATCTCAGACCTCTGAAATCCTGGTGAGGAAGGGATCTATGCCTTCCTCCTTCTGCATCGTGATGCATCTCAACTTTTCTTCCAGGAACATCTTTTGTTGCTTGGAAGTACCCTGATCTAGTGTGGAGAGAGCATCCCACATCTCTTTGGTCATTCCCTTAGCTGCTATATTTGAGACTATACGATCCCGAAGTCCATCCAGGATCAACTGCTTCACCTTTGCCATCTCCCTCTTTTATTCCTTGAGCTGATCTGCATCTTGGGGAGTTGCCGCCACATTATCTATATAGGCTTTTAGGTCATATTCATCTAGAAGGAAGGAAATCCTAGCCTTCCATATGACATAGTTGGGAGCTCCATCCAGACTTTCTTGCTCTCTAAGCCTAGTTGTGGCCATCTCTGATCTAGTCGAAAACTCTATCTTTCCTTCTGCTTTGTTACTCGCACTCCCTTCTGGAATGCGCAGATATGATAGTTGCTACTGTTAATCTGCCTTGGAAAATCAAACTTTTGAAACTTGAAGTTCCCTAATAGAAAATTTCCCTCTGTTGTGTGTGCTTTTCTCTTCCACCTGACGCTAGTTCTGTTGCTACAAAACCCTTTGCATCCAACCATAAATATGCTTAGTGAAAATATGAGCTATTGTTTCTCCCTTTGACTATTGGAATCATTATTTTGGGCAACTCAAATTTTCTATAACCCTGCAACTCAAAATCAAACTGCAGACCTAGCAATTCGACTTGTCTATTTGGGTACTGCGCAACACTAGAAAATTTCTACTTGTTGCTCCCTATGAGCAACAAAATTTTCCTCTTCGCTTCTGACCTTCCTGGATAGGATACCATGTGAAAATTTCGCGCTATGAAAATATTTTGCAGCTCAGAAAATTTCGCTATGAAATATTATTGCAATGACTGTAATTAATTCTTCTAACTACAATTTAAATATGCAATTTATTACTTACGAGAACAACGAATTAATCACTACTGCATATTTCACAAAAAATACTGTGAAAGAAAATAGCGCTGGAAACTAAGAAAATTCTAGCACACACAAACATAAAAATGACACTGTTATTATTGGACAAATGTCCTAGGAAAAACCCAACTTGGGAAAATCGGTGCAACAACTGAGGGTTTTATATTATTATGCAGCAGTGAAATCTGCGTACAATCTATGCATGCCCAACTAGAAATATAAACAACAAGTAAATTTGGCCAAAATTATCTAAAGGAATTTCCCTTCCTCCACAAGCAACCCCAACACAACTCTACCTCAGAAAACTCGTCCTCCTGGCCCCTCTGTGTTACCTTCTGCGCAATGCCTGCATAGACTCTTAGACGTCTAGCCCAGAATTCTCTCTGATCAAGTTGTTTATCCTGTCTCTATTGAGAAAACTGATTCTCCAACCTTCTCAAAGACTTTCCTGGCCTCTAGAAGTTGAATCGAATTTTCCTCCAATCAAATCGAATTTCTCTTCTGAAGCAACTACGTTGCCTCAATGGAAATAACCTAGCTTCTTGTTGTTGCACCTCCGGATCTGGAAAACTTTCCTTAGATCACTGCCCTTACCCCTCACTAACTCTGCATCCTCCTAAAGTTCGAACTCTCTGGCAATTAACTACTACTACTCTGGAAAATCGAATTCTCCAAGTGCTTATTGATTAATTCTTATAACCCTGTGTTGGAGCACCAACGACCAAGATTAGATCTTAATAAAGGGCTAGGATCTTTTCAGAGTCAATTTGTGTGAGTTTCTAGAGAATTCTCACCTTGACTTAATTAATTCTGATTAATTAACCATATTCCCAAAGTTTAGAATTAGGAAATATTAAAAAATCGACTAATAATCTAATTAAGTCATCTTTATGTGGAATTTCCAGAAACTATTTCTAGTTTTTGGAGATCTCATGTATTCTAGCCTCTCCACCAAATTTCGTGGCTATAACACATCCAATGCTACAAAAAATAATACCCAAGTGGTCAATCCCTGAACTGGAACCTTGTTTCACTAACATAAACCTATAACTGCATGCCTGACATTGCCTGCATGCGATTGTGAGCCTCCAATCACACTCACAAGCCTTTCTCCATGTGGTTATGACCCCAGATCTCCAATTTTGTGCCTACAGTCCTAAGATTTGAGCCACCTTTCTAGGCTAGCCTCCATACAACTGCCCAGAACTTCCTGTAACTTTCTAGAATCACATTTTACATGATGGAAAAACTAAACATTCAAACTTGAATAAGAAACTTGACCTAGGCTTCCTAAAACCCACTAGACATTTCGTCAAATGTATGGTAAACATGTAAGCTACAGGTCATGAATGCATATCTAAGTGTAAATATTTGTACTTTAGCTAAAAATCATTGAGAAGGTCAAATTCTCTCTCAAGTAATTGCAACAACATTGGTTAGCCCATGCATTCATTAATCATTCATCGACTTATCAATGGATAACAAAAGCCATAGCTAGAACATGCTATAGAACCATGTTTATAACCAACATATATCTAGAATATTAATCGTGACAAAAAAACTATCAAAGTAACATAATAATAGGTACAAACACTCATAAATCACAATAGGAAATAACTCTTATTAACATATGCAGAAGCCAACCAAGTTAGGGGGTTCCACGTACCACTCGACCATAAATTGAGTTGAACCAATTCTTTCTTTCATCCAATCACCCTTGTGCCATATTCCAAGCCATGGGATAAACCAAGATATAAACAACCAACGGAATCCAAAGGTTAGATTTCCTCCACCCTCAAACTATTACGATCTCGCCAAACTGGTCAAGAGATCACAAAACCAAAACAAACATGGATGCCTTAGAATTTCTTCACCATACCTTAAGGAATTTTGTTGTCTCCACCCACATGTCGAGGGGTTCCTGGAGAAAAACATCTCCACTAACAACCCTTGCGAATTTTCTTGAGACCACCTCACCTGGTTCCAAAAACATCCAACAATCCAAAGCTCAACCAAGAACTAATCCCAACACACCCTGAATATCTAAGAAATGGCAAGGCAAGGTTGAAACCATTGTCAAACTCGAAAAAACCCATGTCAAATTAGAATGAAGACAAACGACATTCCAAAAACAACATTCAGAACTCATGAAGGCCATTATGAAATTTTGGTCACGCTTTTTGGCCTTACTAATGCACCTTCCACATTTCAAGGTTTGATGTATTCCACTTTCAAACCCTTTCTTATAAAATTTGTGTTAGTACTTTTTGATGATATACTAATCTAAAACAAATCTTGGAAACATCATGTTCAACATGTTGGGAGGGCGCTTAAACTATTGGAGGAGAAACAATTGTATGCAAAACCCTCCAAATGTTTCTTTGGGGTACATGAATTGGAATATTTGGGTCATATTGTCTCTCTTGAGGGTGTTAAGGTAGACCCCAATAAAATTAAATCTATCAAGGAATGGAAAATCCCCACAACCCTAAAGCATCTTCAAGGATTTCGCAGGTTGATAGGGTATTATCAAAATTTTGTTAAGAATTATGAATAAATCATAGCACCTCTAACAACATTACTGAAGAAAGATGCATTTTTTTGGACTCCAAAAGCAACTAAATCCTTTGAAGATCTTAAAGAGGAAATGTCCCATTCTACAGTATTAGCTACACCAGACTTCACCAAAACCTTTATTTCGAATGTGATGCCTCATGAAATGGAATTGTTGTTGTTTTATTGTAAGAAGGAACACCCATTTCTTTTGAAATTCGTCCAATTAAGGAAAAGCATTTACACAAACTTATTTAAAAGAAGGAAATGTTGGCAATACTACATGTTGTGAAGAAATGATGGCCTTACCTAATGGGAATACACTTCAAGGTAAAAACGGATCATGATAGTCTTAAATACTTTTTGGACCAAAGATTATATGGATAAGAGCAACAAAAATGGGTCATGAAAATGTTGGGTTATGATTTTGAAATCATCTACAAAAAACGGAAGTAAAATGTTGTTGCAGATGCACCCTCAAGACCCGAAGAGGATGTGAAAGCATTGCTTTGTGCCATTTCTATTATCTAACCTAATTGAATAACTGAAGCAAGGGATGAATGGAAGAATGATGAAGAGGTGTGGACACTTATTCAAAATTTGTAGCAAGATCCCAATACACCTGATACGTCTATGTAAGAACTCCCAACTCAAACAAAAGGTTCTTTTGGAATTGCACACTTGTCTTTTAGGAGGGCACTCGAGATTTCTAAAAACTTACCACAAGGTCAAGAAGGATTTGTTTTGGGATGGCCTTATATCTAATATTCAGAAGTTTGTGGAAAAATGTTTGGTTTGCTAACAAAATAAAGTCGAGACAATTAAAACCCCAAGTTTGTTATAACCTTTAGCCATCCCAAGTCAACGTTGGGAGGAGGTTTCCATGGATTTTATCATTGGTTTAGCCAAGTTCGAAGGAAAGAGTGTCATCATGGTGGGAGTTGATAGACTTACCAAGTGTGCACACATTTTTGCACTATCTCATCCTTTCAAAGCCAGTACAACCGCTACTGCATTTATGGAAATAGTCCAAAAGCTACATGGAAACCCAAATATTATTGTAAGTGACAAAGACCACATTTTAAATGGAAATTTTTGGATGGAATTATTTTCTTGTCTTGGTTCTCAGTTAGCTCATAGTTTATCTTATCATCTGCAATTTGATGGGCAAACTAAGATAGTGAACAAATGTTTGGAAGCATATCTTCATTGTTTTGTATCTCATAAACAAACACAATGGGTCAAGTGGTTACTCCCAGAAGAACGGTGGTATAACACTTCTTTCCATACTGCAGCAAAAAGACCCCATTTATGGAACTTTGTGGATATCTTCCACCATTTATTACATCATCTTTAAGAGAAAATTCTAAGGTTCAAGCAATGGAAGGTCACATCAAGCATCGACAAGTTTTCCACTCTTAAAGGATAACCTGATTCTAGTGCAGAATCGAATGAAACAATAGGAAAATCAACATTGTAGTGAAAGAAGTTTTGACATAGGCGATTGGGTATTTTTACAACTACAACCATCCAAACAAATGTCCCTGAAGAAATCTAACAAGAATAATAAATTATCACCCAAGTACTATGGTTCTTACAAGGTGTTGCAAAAGATTGGTACTATGGCATACAAATTGGACTTGCCTGCTTCTTCCTCAGTACACCCATGTCGGGAATTTTTTTTTTTTTTGTTCAAATACTAAACATACAACCATAAGAAAATAGCATTGGGAATTCAAAAAAATTATTAAGCATTATATAAAAATTTCTTGAATTTCACTTCATTGAACATATCATCTAATTACATGTTATTAACTAAAACCATAATGAATTTATACAAAAGAATATTATAACAACATAGGTACTGTTCACCAGGAGACGAGATTCAAACTTGACTTGTTGCTATTTTCCCTCCTTTGTTGTCGATCGCCTCCAAGTGTGAATTTCGATGTGCTTAATCTAAATGCAATGACCCACCGGTTGACCTCCCAGCCTACTCCTTAGGTATTCTCCTTCCTCACAGACCCCCGAGCTGCAATGGGGTTATACAATGGAGAAATGTATTAGCTGGTAGAGGAGAGCACTCCTTGGCTCAAGAGTCCTCTCTCTTAAGTCCTCTACCTCACCAAACTCACTATACCTCGTAGTCACTACTCTGACATAGTCTCATCCATCCAACAATAAGGTAAAGAAAAGTCCTTTCTCCCATGGACTGCCCCTTCTTTTACAGGATTCCTCGTTGGTGACACTTGGCATTTCATGCATAATTAATTATTTTTTATAATCCAATAGTTTGATTATTCACCCACCCATGTGTCACTTTCTGATCAAGGATCTCCAAAATATTATTTACTTAAATTTTAATTTAAAAATAATATTTTTCCTCACCTCAACATGATTCCTATTTCTTCTCCTAGTTGTCTCTTGATCCCCCTTTTACTCCTTAATTTGTGTTCATTACTAAAGTCAATTGATAAGTCAAGATTTGATCCCCTATCTACTCCCTAATTTAACTCAAGTTATCTCTTAGATGGATATTCTTATGTTGGTTGTTGCCACATGGAGGTTCTATAAATTTCTCTAAGATATAATTTATTAATCTTATTTTAATTCACCATCCTCTTCTCTTAATTAGGTTTAACTATTTTAGGATTAATATTTATGTCAGACCAGGAGTAACTCCAGACTTGGCAGAAAAACTGATTCGTTTATTTCATTAGGTAGCTATTGTTATATACATGAATGTGACTGATGAGTTCATCTTCTTGATGACTGTTCACATTCCAAATTCACCCAATCGCAGAGGATTAGGTGTCAACATTCCCCCCTTAATCTGAAGGGATGTTGGTGAGTCCAAGCATCGTTCTGAATCTTTCAAGCTTTTCTCTTCCAAGCGCTTTGGTGAAGATGTCTGCAATTTGCTCATTTGTGGAACAATGATGGAGATGGATTGTTTTGGCCTCAACATGATGTCGGATCAGATGATATTTAGTATTGATGTGCTTTTTATGATCATGGAACTTTGGGTTCTTGGCCAACTTTATTGCAGAGGTGTTGTCAATCATGAGTGGAGTTGATTGTACTTGTTTTACCTGCAAATCTTCAAGAATTTTCCTGAGCCACACAATTTCTTTCGTTGCTTCAGCTGCTGCCACGTATTCTGCTTCTGTTGTGGAATCTGCTGGAACTGATTGTTTGCGTGATCTCCAAGAGATAGCTCTTGATCCAAGACTCATAGCATATCCTGAAGTAGATACTCCAGTTTCTTTGTCTCCATCGAAGTCTGAATCAGAGTATCCAATCAAGCTGAAGTCGTCCACCTGTGTATACTTGATTCCAAGGTCTTGAGTTCCCTTCAAGTACCTTAGGATTCTTTTTGCAACAGACCAATGTCCCTCACAAGGCTTTTGCATGAACCTGGGGAGGATTCCAACAGTAAATGAAATGTCTGGTCTGGTAGTAGTGAGGTAGATGAGACTTCCTACAAGCTGTCTATACTTTGTTGCATCCTCAAATTCTTTTCCTTCAATAGATGTGAGCTTGAAGTTTTGTTCCATTGGAGTAGAAAGAGGATTGCACTCTGTCATGCCAAATCTGTTTAACAAATCTCCAATGTATTTCTTTTGAGAAAGAAATATGGATTTTGGATGTTGGGTTACTTCAATGCCAAGATAGTAATGAACATAGCCCAAATCAGTCATTTCAAAACTTTTTCCTAATTCTTTCTTTATGGATGCAATATAGCTTTCATTGTTCCCTGTCATTAAAAGATCATCTACATATACCACAAGATATACAACTGTTTTGC
The DNA here is from genome assembly GCA_031772625.1 of Pinus tabuliformis. Classification (NCBI taxonomy): domain Eukaryota; kingdom Viridiplantae; phylum Streptophyta; class Pinopsida; order Pinales; family Pinaceae; genus Pinus; species Pinus tabuliformis. Next base: position 737,810,822 of record CM062817.1, read on the forward strand.
CAACTTTCTTGACAAATAAAGTTGCATCATCAAGATCAAAATGATTGAAGTTGAGTTTCAGAAGATGCTCAGTTATTTTTTCATACCAGGCTCGTGGTGCTTGTTTGAGGCCATACAAGGACTTCACAAGTTTGCATACTTTATGTTCATGTCCTTTCACAGCAAATCCTTCAGGCTGGGACATAAAAACATTCTCTTTTAGATCTCCATTCAAGAATGCAGTTTTTACATCCATTTGAATTACTTTCCAACCGTTCTGATGGTCCGGATGGTGGCCCATTTTGCTGTGGGGGCAAAAGTTTCCTCATAATCGACCCCTTCCTTCTGTGCAAAGCCTTTTGCCACAAGCCTAGCTTTGTGCTTGTCAAGTGAGCCATCAGCTTTGTATTTGTTCTTGTAGACCCACTTGCAGCCAATTGGTTTGGTTCCAAATGGAGGATCAACCAGCTTCCAAGTGCCATTCTTTATGAGGGCATCATACTCCTTTTTCATCGCTTCTTTCCATTCATCATGAGAAGTAGCTTCTTTGAAGGAAGTTGGTTCAAAATCTGTAGACAAGTTCAATTCACAATCATAAGTAACATCCATATCAACAGGTGAATTAGAGTCATCTACATCACCTCCATTTTGTCAGTTTGAATTTCTGGTTCCTGTTTTTCCAATTTCATCAGGATGAACACTTTCAAGTGTCTTTGTCAGCCACTTTGGGGGACCTTTCTGAGATGGTCCAGGTTGCTCTGTTGATTGAGTTGGGACTGAATCAAGATTGAGTCTCCCAATTCTATCAATTACATCACTTAAAGCATCATCCGTTGTTGGAGTTTCATGCAGGGGAGGTTGTTCTTCAAAAGAAGATTCCACATGTTGATCTAGTATAGGAATCCCCCCTTCAAGATGTGGAATCTGATTATCAAATTCTTGAAATGATTTTGTTTTTGCGAATCTATCCAAGCGATCAAGTTGCCGCTCAACAACATTGTCAGATTTGGATGATTCCAGAAAAATGACATCTCTAGATACAACAAACTTTTTATTTACTTCATCATAGAGGTGGTATGCTTTAGAGGTGTTTGAATACCCCAGGAAGATACACTTACGACTTCTAGCACCAAGTTTGTTTCTATGTACCTTTGGTATCAAAGCATAACAGGTGGAACCAAAGATCCTGAGATGTTTTACCGAAGGAACATGTCCATAGCACAATTCATAAGGAGTCTTGTTTCTTATAGCATTAGATGGACATCTATTCTTTATATATGCAGCACATAGAACAGCATCAGCCCAAAACATTATCTTTACATTTTTGAAAAAGAGCATGGATCGTACCATATTCAAGATTGTTCTATTCATTCTTTCAGCTACACCATTCTGTTGGGGATTATAAGACACAGTTGTTTGATGTTTAATCCCATGTTGGCGAAGATAGTGTTCAAATTCATTTGATGTATATTCTTTTCCATTATCAGTGCGAATAAACCCAATATGAGATTGTGCATCATTTTCAATCCATTTATGAAAATTCTTGAATGTTTGAAAAGCATCAGATTTGTTCTTCAATAAATAAACCCAACACATTCTAGTGTAATCATCAATAAATGTCATGATATATTTATTTCCATTTGCAGAAGAAACAGGCATTGGACCACATAAATCTGAATGAATAAGTTCGAGCTTCCTATGTGCTCTTTAATGTGAGTCATGAAAAGACTGTTTGCTATGCTTTCCTAGAATGCAAGCATCACATTGCTTATGTTTCCTAGGAATTGTAGGCAAACCAACAACACCATTTTTCTTCAATAAGCGGAGACTGTCATAGTTTAAATGTCCAAATCTAGCATGCCATAATAAACTTGATGGAAGTGTACCTTCTTCATGATGAGAAATATATGAGAAATGTTGTGCATGAGCAGAGGTTCCTTGCAGTTTGAGAAGTCTTTCTTCTTCTATTCCCCTCATGACAAGTGAGTGGTCAGATGCTTTTCTTACCTCAAGCTTGCCATCAAACATATGAATGGAGTGACCTTGCTGGCGGATGTGGACCAAGGACAACAAGTTTCTCTTGAGCTGTGGGAGATATAGAACATGATCCAGAAGAAAGTCTGGAAGACCAGGCAGTTTAAGCCTGATTGTGCCAAGCCCTGATGGCTTGATTTTTGACTGATTTGCAAAGTATACTGCTCCATCAACATTGTCAGTGAAATCTTCAAAAAAATCTTTCCTATGAGTCATATGACAGGTTGCTCCTGAATCAAGCAACCAATCATTTTTCGAAGAAGCAAGTGAAGCATTAAACAAATCTTCATTTACTCTAATGTTACATTGTGCCTCAATATAGTGAGCGGATTCAGGTGCTTTACCTTTGTCTGTATCATCAGTTTTACCTTTCTGCTGGTTTCTTTTATGCTCAATTTTGTCCCATGGTAGCTTGCATGTAGAAGCATCATGTGATGCATTTCGTTTGCAGCAAATGCAATGCAGATCTACTTTTTCTACTTGAGAATGTCTGCCCCCCTGCCTCTGAAGTATCTTCCTCTTCCTCTTCGTCCACCTCTTCCTCTTGTAGAATCTTGAGCAGGATGCTTTTCTTTATGAGCAAGACAAACAGTCCCTTTAGAAGATTCAGGGACTGTCTTCTTTCCAAAGGCTTTCTCTCTTTCAGCAAACTTTTTCACAAGAGAGTCAAAGGTTATATCTTTAAGATTTCCATTTTCTTGTAAAGACTCAAGATAATTGGAGTAGGTAGGATAGAGTGCCTTGAGAAAAGCAATAAGAGGGATATCCAGCTCAACCTTAGTGGATTTAATATCATGCATTATAGACTTTACTTCAGATGCAAGAGCAAGAGGATCATTATTTTTCAGTTCAAGAGTGAAGAGTTTAATCATGAGCTGAACAACTTCAAGTGCAGAATGTAAGTCATAGAGTTCTTTCAGCTTTTGTAAAGCTTCAAAGGCAGTTGAATATGATGAAATATGGCGACTTACTTCTTCATTTACAGATGCTGCGATTAATGCATAGGCTTTGCTGTTCTTGTTTTCCCAAATGACGAGCTCTTTGTCTGATGTAGGCTGCACTGGGTCATTTTCTCCTTCTCCGACACAGACTCCTTTCCACAACTCATTGAAGATGAGGGTGTGTTTTATCATCCAGGACCATTCAGGATAGTTCTCCTTGCCAGTGAGAACTATTCCTACCATAGAGATGATTGAATGCATTCTGTGAAAAAAAAATAACTTCTGCTGATAGAATAATACTTCTAATGGCAAAAAGAATGTGCTTTTGTGGAGAAAAAAACTTTTGCTGCTAAAAGAATGATTCTGATTCTGCTACGCCATTTATATATTATTGACTATTGAAACGAATGTTGATAACATGCTACCACTGTAACATATATCACCACATATATATCACCGCATAAACAATTTGAGCGCTTGTGTTAAACGCTACTACTGTAACATATATCACCGTATATATATATATCACATAAAAATTGAGCGCTTGTGTTAAACGCTGCCCAATTCAGATGAAGTTGCAAAAAATGGCAATGGATAAGGGCACTCTACAACATGTGAAAATCGTTCACAGAGGCGACATTAATCTGCAGGGAGTTCTTCACATGTACTCCGGCAATGGCGATGCATGTTACGCCGAAAACTCCGACAGACAGAGGAATGTCTTCCACGTATTGCAGCCTGTCTTTGAAGCAACCCTTCAGAAGCTTGCATTTCCCAAGGAGGGTCCTCTCAGAACAATTTACACAACAATTACAAAACAATTTACGAATTTGTCTCCAGGCAAGAGAAAATTCATAGTACAAGTGGAATATCGTGGAGAAGATATACGTCCGACGCAAGTGAAATTGTTCGAATTAGACGAGAAGTACGAGGTTATTCAAGTTCTGGGATATGGCGGATTTGGAACTGTCTGCATGGCTCGGGACACTTCCAATAATGAGCGTGTTGCCGTCAAAAGGATTGATCTGAATGGCGGAAGGTACTACTTTGTGGCGTTGCGCGAACTGCAAGTTCATCGTGCGGTCACTCGGAAGAATATAGCATCCAGTAAGGATGGCGGGTAATACACCGGCCTAGCTCATGGGTCTGCCCAAACGTCCGCGGAACGGAATCATTGTCAATACAGGCAATACAGTGATAACAATGGCTTCCAGGTTACAATGGCTCTATCCCACTCTCAACACCATCTTTTCAAGTCCCCTCAAACAGCAGTCGCTTTCCCTTCAACCGCCACAACAGATCTTTGGCATCGAAAGCTCAGTGGACAGATGCGTTAATGGACAGAGCTCAGAGGCGCTGGAACGGTTTTGGATTCTGAGTGAATTCAGGGCAGCGCAGGTGTGGCAAAATGACAGATGCGTTTGAGGACAGAGCTCAGGTCAGAACGACATAGGACAACAACAGAAATGAAGGGAGTTACAACTATTTTAAGAACTGGCTCCGATACCATGTCAAACCAGGAGTAACTCCAGACTTGGCAGAAAAACTGATTCGTTTATTTCATTAGGTAGCTATTGTTATATACATGAATGTGACTGATCAGTTCATCTTCTTGATGACTGTTCACATTCCAAATTCACCCAATCGCAGGGGATTAGGTGTCAACAATTTATCCTTACAATTATGTCTCTCTTTCCCCTTTTTAGTTAATAAAATTACATTATTTACCTAATATTTTCCAACATGGGAAGGGTAGAGTTTTTAAGGTAAAATATTTTATTTCTTCCTACGATTCCCTTAACCCAAATTTTATTATCGATTTAATTACCTCAGTTCTAATCATCATTTACCACTTGATGTGAATTTACATGGTTTTCATAGCTTGATTATATTTATTAATTTATTTATTTTTAGTGATTCCAAGGGTGCCAAGTTTGGTCGCGCCCTTCAAGAACTTCCCTTGAAGTTCCAAGGGTGCCATGCCACTTTCCCTTCAAGCATTCAGTGGCTACGAGGGGAAAGTATATGTGAAATGACAAAGACCACTATCATCTCTTATGTTGCCTGCTATAGTGAGACTAATGGTGTTGGGGATCAAGGAATCCGCCTTGATGCGTGCCCCTCGGTAAAATCCTCATGAGCGACCCAACATTGGGACCTTCCCTCATGACATCGTGATCTTCAAGGTGAAGGTGTTTCAATCTTTCGAACCCAAGTCACAGTGGGAGTGCTATTGGGTGAGATCAGGGACACTGTCCCACCCCTCCCATGCAGTTCCTTCCAATTGTACAACCCCATCACCCATATGTGAGTCATTCGGCCAAGCAACTAATATGTGCCTGCAACCACTAACATATCATAAGAATATAAATAAACATATTTAGCAAGTTTCAAAATTGACTTAGAATTTCAAAGATAAAATAATATAAATTTTCATCAAACCAGGGGACATCAACTCGTCATATGCGAGTGCCTTTGGTGGTTTCCTGCCATACTTAATAATCATCAGTAACAAGGTTTCTCAGTGTTAGTCATTGTCATAATAGCATCATCACCATCACCTAGTCATTCACATCATTGTTCATTGTGAACCAGAACTAATGCAAGTAGGTAACATGGGGGACACATCCATCATGGCTATCACCATCATAACATCAATGGAAACATACCTATCCATCAAAGTTATCAACATCATAACACCAATAGAAAATATACCTATCCATCAAAGCTATCATCATCATGATATCAATAGAGAGCATACATATCCTTTACTGCTATCATCATCATAAATTCAATAGAGACCAAACATAACCATTTATGCCACAATCATCATAATATCAATAGAGAACATGCATAATCATTAATGCTACAATCATCATAACACCAATGGAGAACATACATAAACATCACAACCACTAATAATAGAGTCATGTGTCCCAATCCTCAACCTGAGGTCCTCAAAGAATAATGTGTGGGCCTTAGGGCTAAATAAATGTTAATGTCATATCACTGTCAGTCGACTAGAGCGGGGAACTACAACCTAGTTTTCCATGTCTCATGCTTAAAGAAGGTTATGGGTGACAAGCTTCCAGTTCAAACAATATTGCCAAAACATGATAAGGAAGAAAAATCATATTAGAGCCTGAAGAAGTCAAGGAAACAAGGACCCGACAACTAAGGAATCAATTAATTTTAGAGTATCTTAGTGAGTGGAAGAACTTACGTGCTGAAGATTCTACATGGGAGGATGAGTATTTTATACAGAAGCATCCAAAACTACTCAAGCGTTGAGGACAACACTTTTTTGAAGGAGAGGGCCATGTTGGGTCCCTGTAATACTAGTGTAGCCCCGATATTCTTATTATTGTGCCCCATGTAGGTCCCATATTGTTATTGTTGTGCCCCATAGAAGCCCACTATTGTTATTTTCATGCCCTTACATTATTATTTTTATGTAGGCCTTAATTATATTGTGACCCTTTAAACTCCTATATATACCAAGGAGGTCTTGTCATTTGTATCAACAAAAAATTGTTCATTTTTATGATGTAAAAGGAGGTTTCCCCCTCGAAGAGGCTTATTTTCAAGTCATTGATCTATCTTTTCTTCTGTTTTGTGATATGGTTACATAACGAAGATTATCAAATCCTTCACAAGCTAAATGAGAAGAGGAGATGGAATATAGATGATCGATGTTGTCACTCCCTACCAAAAATTTGTCTAGCCTAGGCATTATATTGCCAAGGCTTATTCTTTTATTGCTCCAAGTGCACTTTGATGTCTTTGGATTTATATCTACTAGATCCAACTTGGTAATTAGCTCCTCCATCTTTTCGTGAAAGTGGTCTCTGACTAGACTACCCCCTTTCTTTTCCTATTGGTGAATCACGACATTGATGTCCCCTCCTAATATGAGGTTGGAGTTCTCAAGAAGTTCGACCTTTTCAAGAAGGGATCCCCAAAATTGCACTTTATATTTATAGTTATTGGGCATATACATGTTAAAGATATTACATGTTTTCCCTTATGAGATATGGATAAATCTGGAGTTTATGCAATGTGGAGATTTCTCTCCATAAATGAGATGAAGATGGGAAGGGGACCACATAGTGCATAATCTCGTTGATGCCCCTCCAGATCCGACTGCCATAGCATTACAATTTGTCCATAATCTTTGACATTTTTGGAGAGCCTCATCCTCTCGTAATTTAGACTCTTTGAGTAGCAAGATGTGGGGATTTTATAGTTTTATTAAGTTTTGATCTCTTGTTCCCTTTGTTCATTGCCCATCCCTCTGTAGTTAAAGGAGATAATGTTCATTATTTATTGTTTGTTTTGGCTCCTCCCTCTAATATGGAGTCTCTTGTGCCATTTTTCTTTTGTTTTTAGAAGATTTGAAAGTTGTGTTGCTTATCACTCCTTGGATGCCTCTTTCTTTCTCTCATTCAACTTGTTCCTATCTAACTTCCTTATTAGAGTTTCTACAAATTTTCTTGTAGATCTAGTTTGTACCACCTCTCTATCAAATTTTAAACCTAATTTCTCCTTCGTGTAGCTGCAAATTTCATGTGCACTTCTTCTTTCTTGTGTGGAGTTTGGATCCTCTTCAAACTATGATTCTTGTATCATAGATACTCCTTAGATTGGAGGGGCCTCTTCCAGGTCCGACATTCTAGTAGGGCTTATGTTTGCATTTTTTTTTTATTTTTTTTTTATATGGATGTTTACCTTTTTTGGACCCCTAGTTTGGTTTGAGTGTCTCCTTCTTCCATTTTTGCATCTGTAGATTCCACAGAAGTAAAAGGGTTTTCAAAATGAATATTTTTCGTCCTTTCCACTTCCCTTTTCACCATGGTGTAACACGCCACCCCACAATTGCCCGCTTTTACAAGCCCTTCAGTAAATGTGAAGCAGAGCGCCAATATGACATAACCCAACCTCCTAGTTCCAGTTAAGGAAGTGGGGCATACAAACTGACCACAAATTGATATCCTATAAGGACTACAGATCACCCAGGAGCTGAATAAACACCCCATTTGGTCAATCCCTAAATTGGAACCTTGTTTCACTGAACTAGACATGTAACCACACCCTTGACATTGCTTTCATGCAGTTGCGAGCCTCCAACCTCACTTGCAAGCCTTGTTCCATGCGGTTATAACCTTAGCTCTCTAGTTTTCTGGCTATGGTCCCTATTGATTTGGGGTAGCATCGGATGTGATCTAGCCACAAAATTTGCTGGAGAGGTTGGGGCACATAAGATATCCAATACCCATAAAGGGTTTGGGCAAATTCTAAACAGTTCATGAGATATTAAAATAATTAATATTTTTAATGGAGTCCCTAAGTCTAAACTTAGGGAAATTAAAATATTAATGTGGATTAATATAAAATTGTGTTAGAATGGTCCAAAAGACATGGATCAAGCCATATCTAATCTTAGCCGTTGATTAGGGACTTAATCTCGGCCGTTGATATGTCAACGAGAAAAGTATAAGGGGAGGCTTGAGGGTCACTTGGAGAGCACACGAGATGATCAGTCATTCCATTCTCTAGTGCGGAGTTTGCTAAGAGAGATGGAATCAGTGATCGGAGTTGCAGCTGAAGGGCATTGAGTACAGAGAGACAGAGAGGCAGAGATAGTGCCAGAAGAGCAGCAAGTAGCCAGAGAGAGTGACGCAATAGCAGCCAAGGCTCACACAGGATCACGCAGAGGCAGCCGGGATCTATGCAGAGCCTCAGAGAGGCCAGCGTTGCTGACGCAGAGGGCTAGAAGGCTGATGCAGGGCCACCTAAGGCTGACACAGACCCATTCAGGGTGACGCACGGCTAGTGCTAGGCAGAGAGGGGCTGACACAATCCAAAAAGGGCAGACGCTGGGGTTTCTGGGGCATATTAGAGCTGAGGAGCTGCCAGAAGGATTATTTGGGGTTTCAGTAGGGAAATTTATCTCAAACTGAGAGGTATTACTGCCAAGGAAATTCTCTGTTGGGTAGGCCGGTTTTGGCACCCAGATTGTACTCTGATATTGCTTAATAAGAAAACCCTTAGATAGCTGCACCAATTTTTCCACATTGGGTTTTTCCGGGGACATTAGTCCAAAACTAATGGTGTCATATGGTGTGTTTGTTTATGTTTCTTTTAGTTGTTGATCTGTAATATGTTGAGCATGCACTAATGTTTATTTTCAGTATTTACATTGTAAATAACTTGTGAAGAAAAATAACAAGTAGGTAGGAATAAATCAGATAATGTGCATGGAGGGTTTCTAACTGAGTAAACTTAGAAACTTTAACATGGTATCAGAGCATGATTGCAGATCACAAGAGGACTAAGGACATCAGCTGAGCGTAGCAATAGTAGCAGAAAACAGTTGTCCCGAGGTGACAGAAGTTGTTTTTAGCAGAGCAGCAACAAGGAAGCGTAATACAGTGCCTGCATCATCAAGGGTGAGTCGGAAGAGGCAGCACAGAGGCTAAGGAAGGCAAAGGGAGCCTCACGCAGAGCCACGCAGAAGTTGGGAGGGCTGACGTAGTTGGCTGAGGAGGCTAGGTTGCAGGTGCCGAGATTGGACAGAGCCTAGGAGCTCTCACCTTCAGGTTGCTAGGGTTTAGAAGGTTGTATTGCAGAGTGGAGTTGGTGAGGTACTGTAGTCAGAACAGTACTTGACAGAGAAAGGCCAAGAGGAGGGAGTTTCTACCGAGGGTTTCTTGCCGAGAAATCCGCATCAGTGGTGCGGTTACATAGACGATCAGAGTAGGGGGCATCTCGACATCGGCAAAAGGATTTCTAGGTGGGAAATTGAGACTCAGAGGGAGTTAGATCGAGAACTTCCAAGAGGGAAAGCAAGAAAAAAGGAAGAAGGATCTCTCCAATATCAAGTGCTTCCACTATGGGGATCTGGGTCATTATGCGACCCAATGTCCAAGGAAGAAGAGTAAGGGAGAGTCTTTCGAGACTAAGGCAGCGCCAGCAAGTGCAGAGAAGGAAGTGGAGATAGACGATGATTGTGCCATGAGTGCACACACACCACTTGAGCGGAAGTGGGGAGACATCGAGCTGTAGTCAGGCAAACTACAGGTGATGAGGGGCAGGATCTTGGAGGTACTCAACCTCTTGGATTAGACCTTGCTACGGGAGCCCCGAAGAGGAGTAGCAGGACTGGCTAAGTCAGGTGGAGACGGATGCGGATGGAGCGATAGAGAGAGCTACAGTGTAGAGTCCCGAGATAGCATGACGCTAGTAGGCTGCAACAGTGCAAGAGGCACAGAAGTGTTGCACCAATGCAGGATGGCACAGAGAGGTGTGTAATGGTGCGAGATGCAAGGAGTTGTTGCAGCAACGCAAAGGTCAGAGAGGGAACACTTTTCAGCGGCAGAGGGAGCTTCAGCATCAGTGGGTGTCTCTAGCCCAATAGAGAGGTCAGATTGGGAGATCAGTTACTTACTTCTCAATAATTTAGTTGCAGTGCGGCAATGGGTAGCACGATGCAACATGATGAGAGTAGGTGCAGTTCGTATGCAGTGCTAGGAGAAAGGACCGGCAACAACATAGATGCAGAAGGAGCTATCATACAGATACAACAATGGCAGTGGCAGAACCATGGGCAGCAGTACAGGATACAACAGTGCATAGGATGGTGGGCAGTAGGCCTAGCGTCAGCATAGGGACCGATGACGGATGATCAGAGTAATACTCAGTGAGGAGTATTGCTAGAGCACAGTTCTCACTAAGAAGGAGTGTTGATTTGGGGTAGCATCGGATGTGCTCTAGACACGAAATTTGGTGGAGTGGTTGGGGCACATAAGATCTCCAATACCCAGAAAGGGTTTGGGCAGATTCTAAATAGTTCAGGAGATATTAAAATAATTAATATTTTTAATGGAGTCCCTAAGTCTAAACTTAGGGAAATTAAAATATTAATGTGGATTAATATAAAACTGTGTTAGAATGGTCCAAAAGACATGGATCAAGCCAGATCTAATCTTAGCCGTTGATTAGGGACTTAATCTCGGCTGTTGATATGTCAATGGGAAAAGTATAAGAGGAGGCTTGAGGGTCACTTGGAGAGCACACGAGATGACCAGTCATTCTATTCTCTAGAGCGGGGTTTGCTAAGAGAGATAGAATCAAGGATCGAAGTTACAACTGAAGGGCATTGAGTACAGACAGACAAAGAGGCATAGATAGTGTCGGAACAGCAGCAAGTAGCCAGAGAGAGTGACACTGTACCAGTGAGGGCTCACGCAGAGGCAACCAGGAGTTGCATAAAGCCTCAGAGAGGCCAGCGTTGCTGATGCAAAGGGCCATAAGGCTGATGCAGGGCCTCCTAAGGGTGACACAGACCCATTCAGGGTGACGCAAGGCCAGCGATGGGCAGAGAGTGGCTGACGCAGTCCAGAAATGGCAGACGCTAGGATTTCTGGGGCAGATTGTCGCTGAGGAGCTGCCGAAAGGATTATCCGGGGTTTCAGCTCATAAATTTGTCTCAAACTGAGAGGTATTACTACCAAGGAAATTCTCTATTGGGTAGGCCAGTTTTGGCACCCAGATTGTACTCTGATATTGCTTAATAAGAAAACCCTTAGATAGCTGGACCGATTTTCCCACATTGGGTTTTTCCGGGGACATTAGTCCAAAAATAATGGTGTCATATGGTGTGCTTGTTTATGTTTCTTTTAGTTGTTGATCTGTAATATGTTGAGCATGCACTAGTGTTTATTTTCAATATTTACATTGTAAATAACTTGTTAAGAAAAATAACAAGTAGGTAGGAATAAATAAGATAAAGTGCATGGAGGGTTTCTAACTGAGTAAACTTAGAAACTTCAACAGTCCCAAGATTCGAACCACCTTACTGGACTACCCTCCAGACCACTACCCATAACTTCTTATAACTTTCCATAATCACATTTAAACTTGAATTATTTTTTTGACGTAGACTGCCTATAACCCACTAGACATTTCGTCAAACATATGGTAAGCATGTAAGCTACAAGTCATGAATGCATATCTAAATGTAAATCTCTGTACTTTAGCTGAAAATCACCGAGAAGGCCTAATGCCCTCTCAAGTAGCTACAAAAACACCTTTTAGCCCATGCATTCATTAACCATTCATCAACTTATCAAAGCATAACAAGAGCCATAGTTAGAACATGTTATAGAACCATGCTTATATAAAACATATAACTAGAATATTAACCATGACAGAACAACCATCAAAGCCACATAATAACAAGTACATACACTCATAAATCATAATAAGAAATAAATCTTATTAACATATGCAAAAGCCAACCAAGTTAGGAGTTCCACGTACCACTCGACCATAGATTAAGCCGAACCAATTCTTTTTTATTTCAACAAATCAACCCCGTGCCATATTCCAAGCATGAATGTGGGATCTCGTGGGATAAACCAAGACATAAACAACCAAGGGAATCCAAAATTTATACTACCTCCACCCTCAAAGTACTGTGATCTCACCAAAACTAGTCAAGAGATCACAAAACCAAAACAATCTTGGATTCCTCAGAATTTCTTCACCATACCTTGAGAAATTTTTCTTTCTCCACCCACCTGTCGAGGGCTTCCCGAAGAAAACCATCTCCACCCCCAACCCTTGGTAATTTTCTTGATACCACCTCACCTGGTTCTAAAAACTTCCAACCATCCAAATCTAAACCAAGAATGAATCCCATCACACCATGGTTATCCGAGAAATGGAAAGGCAAGGCTGAAACCACTGTCAAACCCAATAAAACCCATGAAAATGACAACAAATGAACAAAATAAACAAATGCATGTAACATGCATTCACACCTTAGTTAGGAAATCAAACATGCAACTTGTTACCTGCAAAATATTCCCGCTAAAGCAACTGATCCAACCTTCTCCTTGCTTTCCTTTGCTTGCTTGCTTTCTCCTCTTCGTGCTCTCTCTCTCTCTCTCTCACTATTCTAAAACCAAAACTGACAAAAGTTGAACCAACAAAAGTTGTGAATTAATTCTCTAAAGCTTTTTTATTATTGATGTCTCTATTTTATTTATTTCCCTTAATTTTTGCTCTAATTTGACTCTCATGAAAATTTGTGTCTCTTCACATTCCTTGTCTCCTATTTTCCTTTATTTCTCATAAATAAATGTCAATTAATGTCTCTTTGCCTATGCCAATTTCCTTAGCCATTAATAAACCAAAAGTGATGTCAACTATAGTGTTTTGGCCAACATTCAACTTGGAATATGTGTCCGATGACCTTGGTCTTATATTTCATTTATTAACCTTTATTACATTAAATTTTAACCTGAAACTGTTACAAACCCCTCCCCCTCAGGGTAACACCTTCCTCGGTGTTCTATGACACCTATAACTAGCGAATCACTAAAAACAAAACATACTGTATATGAAGCTTTATAACATAGCTCAATGTAGTATTCACAATGAACAACTACTGCAAACCATGACCAACAAGACAAACATGACAATCATATCGCTTATTAGAGCTTTACAACATAGCTCATCGCGATACTTACAACCATATATATATATATATATATATATATATATATATATATATATATACCAAAATCAGTTGCTTGACCCAACAATAATGAAGGATGCAAAGCCCACATCTGATAAGACATCTCCCATGTAGCATCATAAAGCCCAAAGCGCTTCCACTGCACTTTAACTTGCTCTATTGCTCAGTTTCGGTGCATGAGTTGTTTCCGCGACAATATGCACTGAGGCTCTGACTGGAATTCTCCCTCTGGCTCCACCTACAATGCAGAGCAATGATCAATAGCCTGGACATACTTCTTAAGCAATGAAACATGGAAAACATATGGAATTTCACTGTCGGAGGAAGTACAAGTTGGTAGGCCACTGTCCCAATCCTCTCAAGGATCTTGAAAGGCCCACAATACCGAGGTTCCATCTTAGCACATGACCCAATCCTCAAGGAGCTCCTATCGAGCTTTATGCAAAAGTACACATGATCTCTTACATGAAACTCCTTGAATGCCCTGTGTTGATCTGCATAACTCTTTTGCATGTCATGTGTGCCTTCAAATTCCTCCTAATAACCTATATCTCTTGTTCCAACTCAGCCAACATGTCTAGTCCAATCAATACCCTATTTACTGGATCACTCCAGCTAATAGGAGTATTACAACTTTGCCCATAAAGAACCTTGAATGGACTCATATTTAAGGACTCATGATACCCATTATTATAAGCAAACTCTACTAGTGGAGGATACTCTCCCCTCTTCCTCCGTTGATGCATAATGTACATCCCCAATATGTCCTCAAGAATCCTGTTAACCCTCTTTGTCTGTCCATCTGTTTGCAGATGATAAGTTATATCAAAAGCCAACTCTACCCCATAACCTAAAAACAACTCCTTCAAAAACCTTGAAGTGAAATTGGCATCTCTTTATGATATTATCTTCTTGGGAACACCATGCAATCTCACTATCTCCCTGATGAAGATATGAGCTACCTCACTGCCTGAATTAGTAGAATTAACTACAGTGATGTGAGTTACCTTACTTAACTAGTCAACTACAACCATGATGAAATCTGGATGTCCTTGACAAACATGTAATGAATTCCATGGAAATGACCCCCATTCCACTATGGAATCGAAATCGGTTGCAATAAACCACATAGATGCTTACACTCTGCTTTTACCTATTGACAGTCCAAACATCTCACAAAAAACTCAATCACCTCTATCTTCAAGTTCAACCAATGATAGAATTTCTTAACCATTGTCAATGTCTTCTGATATCCTGGGTGACCTAAATATGACTTAACATGAAACTCCCTCAAGATAAGCTTCTTGAGCTCACTGTTATCTGGTACATAAATCTTGTTCCTAAATTTGACTAATCCATATGTTGTGATATGATACTCCTCATCCCTATCACCTTCACCCTTCTATTGTAACTTATGCCTCAACCGTTGATAGATGCCATCATGTTGTCTTGCCTACAAGATCTGCTCCTGCAAGTCTGTCATATAAGAAATTATTGTTGCAATGTGATTCACCTGCAATCTCCTACTGAGAGCATTTGCAACCTTGTACTCCTTTCCCTTTATGTACCTGATCTCGAAACGAAAGTCACTGAGTGTAGCCAACCATCTAGCTTGCCTAACATTTAGATTAGGTTGTTCAAACAAGTACCTCAGTCCACTATGATCGCTCATCAAAATAAACCTCTTGCAAAGGAGATAATGTCTCTGCATCTTCAATGCATGAATGACAGCTACCAACTTGAGATCATGAGTCACATAGTTCTTCTTGTGCTCATTCAAATTCCTTTAATCATATCATATCACTTGCCCTTCCTGCATCAAGACTCCATGAATTCCTCTCTTGCATGCATTTGTACATACCACAAACTCTTTGTCAAGATATGCAATCTTCAAGACCGGTGCATTCATAAGCAAATGCTTCAACTGCTCAAAACTAGCTACACACTCATCACTCCATTCAAACTTCTTTCCTTTTCACTGCAAATATGTAATAGGATAGGAAATCCGTGAGAAGTTTCTGATGAACCCCCTGTAATAACCTGCTAGTCCCAAGAATGATCTTAACTCATCAACATTCCTAGGGGTTGCCCACTCCATGATAGCTCTGATCTTATTCGGGCCCACTATTATACCTTCCTTGGAAACAACATGTCCTAAGTAATGAACTTCAGTCTGAAAGAAACTACACTTGCTAAGCTTGGCATACAATTGATGCTCTCTAAACAATCTCAACACTGCTGCCAGGTGTTATGCATGCTCTTCCTCATTCTTAAAATATATCAATATGTCATCAATGAATACTATCACAAACTTGTCCAGATAAGGATGCAACACATTATTCATCAAACACATGAAAGTAGTTGGAGCAGTAGTAAGACCAAATGAAATGACTACAAACTTATAATGCCCATACCTGGTACAGAATGCAGTCTTGTAGATGTGCTCTTCTTTAATGGTACCTGATTATATCCTAATCTCAAGTCACTAGCATGACTGTGTGATCTATGTGGCTGGAAAGCTTCAGCCACATGCATGGTCGTTAGCTCCGTGCGATTGTGACCTAGGGTTTTGATAATAGTTGACCGCAAATTTTGAATGGTGACCAAAGGCTGGATAATCTTGTGATTGATGAATTGGAATATTGTACTCTTTCTTTAATGAACATTTTATCACAATCTAATAAGAATAAGAATTTGAAAGGGTTTCCCCCGTTGTGGGGTTTTTCCCTGGTCTTTGACCAAACGTGGTGTCTCTTATTGTTCATTGTATTTATTGTTCTATCTACAATTATATTTATCATTGGAAGATTAAATTGTTTTGCAAGATTGCTAATTAAAGATAAGAATTGCGCTAAAGTGATTGTAACACCATAGATCAACAAAAAATTGACAAAGTTTGATGGCAATGATCCGATAACATGGATACTATATATGGAGCAATTTTTTGATCTACATGATGTGCCACACACACAAAAGGTACGCATTGCATATTTATATTTAGAACCCAATCACTTTGTGTGTTATTAATGCCTTTCTTCTCATAAATCAATTGTCACTTGGACAATTTTTATGGAGGAATTGATTGCACATTATTAGGATACAAAGAGCAATACCTTATTTATCCTATTGATAACTCTCAAACAAAAGGGTTCAATGGGGGCACACATTGAGGACTTTGAAAAATTGAATATCAAAGTAAATAATATTCCAGAGGAGGATATGCTTGATATCTGTATAGGAACATTAAAGGATAACAAATAACATGAGGTTCACCTTTGGGAACCTAATTCATTTGAAAATGCATTTAGGGTGGCAAGAAAAGTTGAAAACAAAATTATGGCAATAAGGAAGTTCACCAATCACAACTATAAAGATGGAAGTGTTTCTCCTAGCCTTCCACAACCTACAAGGTTGACACCACAACAACTGGAGCAAAAAGGAGAAAAAGGGACTTGTTACAGTGATGATAGCAAATACACTAAAGGTCATAAGTGTTTTGAGAGGAAATTATTTTGCATAGATTGTGAAGAGGAGGAAGAAAAAGAACAAGAAACATCAAAAGAAGAGGGCATACACCAAGAACCAACCCTAGAGAAATAAGAAATGAATTAGACAATATATTCTAATGCATTGGCGGGAAGAGAAAGGTAATAGTATTGACTGATTCAGGTAGTACCCATAATTTTGTTCATTATAAGATAACCAAGGAATTGCATTGATTTCTATATCCAACAAAAAAGTGTCAAGTGATGGTTGCAAATGGAGGAACTATAAATTGCACATGAAAGTGTCACAATATCAATATAGCCAAGGGGGAATGTATATTGAATAGTCCAATTCTTTCCATTCTAATGGGTGGTCTTGATGTTGTATTAGGAGTCCAATGGTTACAATCTTTGGGGACGGTAACTTTTAATTTTCAAGAACTTTTCTTGAATTTTTTTTTCTCGGAAGGAAAGGAAATTGAATTAAGGCGTATCACATGGAAACCAAGGAAGATAATTAGATCTAAAGGCATTACAAAGCTTTAGAAGAAAGGACAACAAGGTGTAATGGCACAATTATGCTCACTGGATGTTCAAACATCGAAATCATCAATTTATCCAAATCTCCAAAGAGTCCTCGACAATCATTCCAAGGTATGTGAGACTCCCAAAGGTATCCCACCTATTTGAGATCATGATCATGTTATTCACTTGATTCCAGGAAGTGTTTCGCCAAACATCAGACCTTACAAATATCCCTATGCTCAAAAGAGTGAAAATTGAACATATGGTTGCAGAAAATGCTAGAAGCATGTATAATTCAACCTAGCCAAAGTTCTCTCTCTTCTCCAGTGGTATTGGTGCACGAGAAGGATGGATCATGGCGTATATGTCCATAGTATAGAGAGCTCAATAAGCTCACTATTGAAGATAAATTTCCCATTCCTCTTGTTGATGAATTGTTGAATAAATTACATGGATAAATTTATTTCACCAAGTTGGATCTTCATTTTGGATATCATCAAATTAGAATTAAGACAAAAAAAACATTCTAAAAACAACATTTAGGACTCATGAAGGTAATTATGATTTTTTTGTCATTATGAATTCCAATTTCAAACCCTTTCTTAGAGGATTTATATTAGTATTTGTTGATGTTATACTATTCTACAACAAATTGTGGAAGGATCGTGTTCAACATGTTGACAAGGTGCTTAAACTAATGGAGGAGAAACAATTGTATGAAAAACCCTTCAAATGTTTCTTTGGGGTACAAGAGTTGGAATATTTGGATCATATTGTATCTCATGAGGGTGTTAAGGTAGACCCTAATAAAATTAAAGCTATCAAGGAATGGAAAATCCCCACAACCCTAAAGCATCTTCGAGGATTTCTCGGGTTGATAGGGTATTATCGCAATTTTGTTAAGAATTATGGATACATCTCAGCACATCTAACAACATTACTGAATAAAGATGCATTTTTTTGGACTTTAGAAGCAACTAAAGCCTTTGAACATCTTAAAGAGGCAATGTGCGAAGCTCTAGTCTTATCTACGCTAGACTTCACCAAATCCTTTATTGTGGAATGTGATGCCTCAGGAAATGGAAATGGTGTTGTTTTAATGGAAGAAGGAATACCCATTTCTTTTGAAATTCATCCAATCAAGGGAAAGTATTTACAAAAACCTATTTATGAGAATAAATGTTGGCAATTCTACATGCCTTGAAGAAATGGAGCCCTTACCTAATGGGAAGACACTTCAAGGTAAAAATGGATCATGATCATCTTAAATACTTTTTGGAACAAATATTATCTTCAGAAGAACAAGAAAAATGGGTCACAAAGATGTTGGGTTATGGTTTTGTAATCATCTACAAAAAAGAGAAACAAAATGTTGTTGCAGATGCAATCTCAAGAAGGGGCGAGGATGTGAAAGCATTGCTTTGTGCCATTTCTATTATCCAACCTAACTGGAAAACTGAAGCAAGGGATGAATGGAAGAACTATAAAGAGGTGTGGACACTTATTCAAAAGTTGCAGCAAGATCCCAGTACATCTGATACATTTATTTATAAAAATGACTCATTATGGTATAAAGATCGTTTATATCTATGTAAGAACTCCCAACTCAAACAAATGATTCTTATGGAATTGCAAACCTCTCCTTTAGGAGGGCACTCAAGATTTCTAAAAACATACCACAAGGTCAAGGAGGAATCTTGGGATGGCCTTAAATATCATATTCAGAAGTTTGTGGCAAAATGTTTGGTTTGCCAACAAAATAAAGTTGAGACAATTAAAACTCCAAGTGTTATACAACCTTTAGCCATTCCGAGTCAACATTGGGAGGATGAATCCATGGATTTTTATCACAGGTTTATCTAAATCTAAAGGAAAGAGTGTCATCATGGTGGTAGTTGATAGACTTACCAAGCATGCACACTTTTGTGCACTATCTCATCCTTTCAAATCTAGTACAGTCACTTCTGCATTTATGGAAACAATTCAAAATCTACACGAAAACCCAAAGATTATTGTAAGTGACAAAGATCCCATTTTCAATCAGAACTTTTTGGACATAATTATTTTATTGTCTTGGTACTTAGTTAGTACATAGTGCATTTTATCATCTACAATCTAATGACAAACTGAGATAGTAAACAAATGTTTGGAAGGATATCTTCATTGTTTTGTATATGATAAACAAACATAGTGGGTGAAGTGGTTACCCCTAGCAGAATGGTGGTATAACACTTCTTTCCATACTGCAGAAAATGACCCCATTTATGGCACTTTATCGATATCACCCACCATCCATTGAGCATCAACAACAAGGTCTCCAACGCTTAAAGGATAACTTGATTTTGGTGCAAAATCGAATGAAAAAACACGCATATCAGCATCGCAGTGAAAGAAGTTTTGACATAGGCGATTGGGTATTTTTACGGCTACAACTTTACAAACAAATATCCCTTAAGGAAGCTAATAAAAATAATAAATTATCACCCAACTACTATGGTTCTTACAAGGTGTTGCAAAATATTGGTACTATGGCATACAAATTAGAGCTACATACTTCTTCCTGAGTACACCCAGTTTTCCATGTATCATGCTTAAAGAAGGTTATAGATGACAAGTTTCCAGTCTTGATGAGGAAGGAAAAATCATATTTGAGCCTTAAGGAGTAATGGAAACAAGAACCTAACAGCTACATAATTGTTTAATTTTAGAGTATCTCATTAAGTGGAAGAACTTGCCTACTGAAAATTCCACATTGGAGGGTGAGTGTTTTATACAGAAGCATGCAGAACTACTCAAGCATTAAGGACAACACTTTTTTGAAGGAGAGTGGCATGTTAGGTCCTTGTAATACTAGTGTAGCCCCGATATTGTTATTATTGATCCCCATGTAGCCCCCATATTGTAATTGTTGTGCCCCATAAAAGCCCACTATTGTTATTGTTGTGCCCTTACATTGTTATTGTTATGTAGGCCTTAATTATATTGTGACATTTAGACTCCTATATGTACCAAGGAGGTCTTGTGATCAAAGAATTGTTCATTTTTATGATGTAAAAGGAGGTTGCCCCCTCGAAGAAGCTTACTTTCAAGTCATTGATCTATCTTTTCTTTTGTTTTGTGATCTAGTTACATAACAATGATGATCAGATCGTCCCCAGGATAGAAGAGAAGAGGAGATGGAATATGGATTATCAAGGAGGTCGCTCCCTGCCAAAAAATTGTCTATCCTAGGTGTTATATGCCCAGGGCTTATTCTTTTATTGCTACAATTGTAATTTGATGTCTTTTGCTTTATATCTACCAGATCCAACTCAGTAATTAGCTCCTCCATCTTTTCGTGAAAGTGGCCTCTGACTAGACTGCCCCCTTTCTTTTCCCATTAGTGAATCATGACATTGAGGTCCCCTCCTAATATGAGGTTGGAGTTTTGAAGAAGTTTGACTTTTTCAAGAAGGCACCCCCAATATTGTAGTTTATCTTTATAATTATTGGCCATATACATGTTAAAGCTATTACATGTTTTCCCTTATGAGATATGGATAAATTTGGAGTTTATCCAATGTGGAAATTTCTCTCCATAAATGAGATAATATGGGAAGGGGACCACATAGTGCACAATCCCCTTGATGCATGTCTAGATCTCACTACCATAACGTTAAAATTTGTCCATATTCTTTGACACTTTTGGAGAGCCTCACCCTCTCGTAATCTATACTCTTGGAGTAGCAGGATGTTTGGATTTTGTAGCTTTCACTACTCATCCCTCTGTAGTTAAAGGATATAATATTCATTATTTATTGTTTATTTTGGATCCTCCCTCTAATGAGGAGTCTCTTGTGCTATTTTGATTTTGATTTTTAGAAGTTTTGAAAGTTGTGTTCCTTATCACTCCTTGGATGCCTCTTTCTTTCTCTTGTTCAACTTGTTCCTATCTAACTTCCTTAATAGATTTTCTACAAATTTTCTTTTAGATCTAGTTTATACACCTCTGTATCAAATTTTGAACCTAACTTCTCCTTCGAGTAGCTGTAGATTTTATGTGGACTTCTTCCTTGTGGGGATTCTGGCTCCTCTTCAAATTTTATTCCTGTATCTGAGACACTCCTTAGTTTGGAGAGGCCTCTTTCAGGTCAGACATTCTTTAAGGGCTTATGCTTACATTTGTTTTGTGGGTGTTTACATTTTTTGGATGCCCTAGTATGGTTTAAGTGTGTGCTTCTTCCATTTATGCATCTGCAAATTCCAGTGAGGTAAAAGGGTTTTCTAAATGAAAAAATTTCATCCTTTCCACTTCCCTTGTCATCCTGGTGTAACACGCCAACCCACATTTAATTGATTTTACAAACCCTCCTGGTAAATGTGAAGTGGAGCACCACTATGACATGACCCTACCTCTTAGTTACAGTTGAGGAAGTGGGGCCTACAAGCTAACCACACACTGAAATCCTACAGGGACTACATATCACCCAGGGGTTGAAGAGACACCCTAAGTGGTCAATCCCTGAACTAGAACCTTGTTTCACTGACCTAGACCTATAACTGCACCCTTGACACTGCCTGCATTTGGTTGTGAACCTTCAACCACACTCACAAGCCTTTCTCCATGTGATTATGACCCAGATCTCTAGTTTTGTGCTTGCAGTCCCGAGATTTGAGCCACCTTTCTAGGTTAGCCTCCAAACCACTACCGAGAACTTCCTATTACTTTCCAGAATCACATTTAACATGATGACAAAGATAAATATTCAAACTTGAATAAGAAATTTGACCTAGACTGCCTGGAACCCACTAGAGATTTCGTCAAACATGTGGTAAACATGTAAGCTACATGTCATGAATGTAGATCTGAATGTAAATCTTGTGCTTTAGCTAAAAATCACCAAGAAGACATGATGCTCTCTCAAGTAGCTGCAACAACACTTTTTATCCCATGCATTCATTAACCATTCATCAACTTATCAAATCATAACAAGAGCCATAGCTAAAAGATGTTATAGAACCATGCTTATGACACACATATAACTAGAATATTAACCATGAAGAAAAAACCATCAAAGAAAGATAATAACAGGTACAAATACTCATAAATCACAATAGGAAATAACTCTTATTAGCGTATGCAAAAGGCAACCAAGCCAGGGATTTCTACGTACCACTCAACCATATATTGTGTCGAACCAATTCTTTCCTTCAGCGAATCACCCCCATACCATATTCCAAGCATGAATGTGGGATCTCATGGGAAAAACCAAGACATAAACAACCAAGGGAATCCAAAGGTTAAACCGCGTCGACCCTCAATCTACTGCGATCTCGCTAAAATCGATCAAGAGATCACAAAACAAAAACAAGCTTGGATGCCACAAAATTTCTTCACCATACCTTGAGGAATTTTTCTGTCTCCACCCACCCGTCAAGGGCTTCTCAGAGAAAACCATCTCCACCCACAACCCTTGGGAATTTCCCTGAGACCACCTCACCTGGTTAAAAAAACTTTCGACCATCCAAATCTCAACCAAGAATGAATCCCATCACACCATGGTTATCCAGGAAATGGCAAGGCGAGGCTAAAACCACTGTCAAACCAGAAAAAACCCATGCCAATGATAACAAATGAACCAAATAAACAAATGCATGTACAATGCACTCACACCTCAGCTAGGAAATCACGTGTAATATCCCTTCCCTTAATAATAAATAATAAATAATAAAAATAATAAATAATAAATAATGCACAAATAATAATTAATAATAATAAATAAATCACTTAATAATAAATAATAAAAATAATAAAGATAATAAATCATAAATGTTAAATAATAAATGATATTAAAAAATATATACAAGAAAATAAATAAAAATAATAAAAATAAAAATAGTAATAACCATACAAAAACTCTAAATAAGAATAAATAGAAATAAAACAAGAAAAGGAAACTATCAAAAAGAAGGAAATAAAACAAAAAAATGAAACTATCAAAAAGAAAAAAATCAAAAGAAAGTTGCATGAGACACATGGAGTGTGTGCATGTGGTTCCTCTTCCAATGTTTGTTCTATTTGATAGATGGCGAGGAAGATGAGAGTGTAATTCTTTAATTATGTGTTGTTATTTCCATGACTAAGGCTGGAAATTCTCTCCTCTGGTTTCCTCTTGAAACCCAGGCCTACAAAGGATGATCACTGTTTGCCTGGAGCACAAACCCGTTGTTAAATATAGCTAACGAAAAATATAAGGCCTACACTGATAACAGATACAAATATGATATGATGCAAATCAAAGATATATCAAACAGTGTTATGTTTGTAATTAGTTGGTTATAAAGGAATGCATCAATGTGCACCTTACCAAACCTACTCTACTCTACAAGAACCAATCACAACAATGGCTTCTATGATATCGGCCACCCAAGAATCAACAGATCCCAAGTTAAAGTTAGAACAAGTAGGGTAATCAAAGATTAAAGATGCAGGATGTACCTCTGCTGCAGCAACAATTTCATAGAAATCACACAGAATCATGTTTTTTAAAAGCTTGGTGTTCACAACAATAGGTTTTCGAACAAGTTAGTGTCCCTGTCTTAACTGTGGAATATGACGTTTGAACTTTGAAATCTAATAATGCATGACAAATCAGGAAAATACTAATGAGAATTTTGCTAATTACCAATGGAACAAAGAATTTTGAAATTTTGTCTGCAAACTTCTGCACTGGTGCTTTAGCCATTTGTGCTGCTTCAACAAGCCGAACTATTTGTGAAAGAGCACTTTCTGAGCCAACATGTGTAGCTCTTATATGCAGTACTCCATTTTCATTTACCGTGCCACCAATGACTTCATCACCAATTCGCTTTGCAACAGGCCTGGCTTCACCTGTTACCATACTTTCATTGACATGACTTTGTCCCCAAACAACCAAACCATCTGAAGAGACCTTCTCACCTGGTAAAATTTTTATTGTATCATTGCGTTGCTGCTAATTGTACGTTCAGATACAACATTTCCATGGGTATCAAGAGTCAATAAAGTGGCCGTATCTGGTGTCAAATCCATCAGCTTGGCAATAGCTTCTGAAGTTTTCCCTTTGGCCAGAACTTCCAAATATTTTCCAAGAAGAATAAAGGAGATAAGCATGGCACTAGTCTCAAAAAAATCAATACCCCTGAAAGTATTATCAGTTGCAGCCCTCAACACTGTGTAGACTGAATAGAAATAAGTTGCATTTGTTCCCAACGCAATTAATACATCCATGTTAGCTGAGCCATGACGTAAAGCTTTATATGCACCAGTATAAAAGCACCATCCAATGATAAATTGTACAGGAGTTGATAGGATCCACCTTAAAAGTTCTCCAAGCTTTAGCATATTCACCAATTTTAAGTCTAAACCTCTTCTAATTCCTGGAGTATACATAAAAACCATGGCTAAGAGAAATACTGGTACAGTGAAAACTAAACTCCATAGGAAAGACTTATAGTACTGCTTAATCTCTTCACTTCTGTCAGGCCCTCCTCGTCCTCCAGGCTGAAATAAAGTTGCCTTGCAGCGTCCAGGATATGTCTCCTCAATCACATCGATGAATGTTCTAGGTCCAGTCAAATCTGGATTGTATGACACAGTTATTTTCTCTAGTTGCAGATCCACTTCTGTATCCTCTACTCCCGGCAATGCTTGCAGTGAATTCAGAATTACTCCAATTTCTCCACCATAAAGGATGCTCTCCAGTTTAAGATCAACCTTATTCCTATCTCCCCCAGTACTAATCAACATAGCTTCAAAACCAGTGTCATCAATGGCATCAATCAACGTACTACAAACTGGCAACTAATCGTTTAAATATGAGCTGGAAATGATTTTATTTTTCTTCATTACAGGAGCTCAAAACTATGTCATCTTTTCTATTCCCATCCATCCTAAAAGAAACATCAAACCATAGTCTTTTGTCTTCAAAAATAGGGTACCAAAAAGTTCTTCTAGACTAAAGTAGAATTTTCAGCAACATGATCATAGTTGGCCTGTTCTTCAAAATCTGGAAAAATATTTTCCTCATCAGGATTGCAAAACTTTTCTACCTTTATAATGAAAATCCGTAATCTCAACTAAATTATAATAGCTAACGATTATGAAACTTAAAACAATTTAAGAGAAATAAATAAATTGGAAAATGAAATTTGCATTTAGCATTCTGAAGTGAAAATGGAGAAATATTAAGAATTATCCTTATACGTATATGTATAGTATAAAGGTTTGTATTAAAAAGTTTGAAGTATAACTAAAATTCAAAATATCATTTTTGAAAATACCCATTTTTATAATGATTTACAATGACAGTGACATTGGTTTTTCTTAAATTCCACATATTTCAGTGTTGAAATTAAAATATACAATATACAAATAGTCAATATCATAGAAGTCAAAATAAATTTTATATGGAGATAGACTTTACATGGATATTTTCAAAATCAATCATGAAGGATGATTATGGATTAGGAAAAATGAAATTGGTGAAATGTTACAGTTGTATGTTTAGTATTTGTATGTAAATTGTATAATCTATTAAAGTAATAGAAGTTGTTAATGAATTTATATAAGCGACATTTCATTATATTAAAAGGGAATTTAGATATGAAAATGGAAAATTATAGAACATGAAATAGTAATGGGTAATAACCTGTCTACTCTTTTCTTCTTTTATTTTGGTGATTAATTGTAAGAAAATATTCATGGTATAATTATTTTGAAATATTGACCCTGTTTTAATTTTATTTCTATTAGAATGTTTTTTCCCCTTTTTCCTTGTAGTCATGTTTTAACATAGAATTATGTTGGCTATTAGGTGGCCTTTGAAATTAATGTGAATCTTCACTTAGTGAAGATTATTTTTCTTGTCCAATTTTGTGCATGTTTATAGTTATGGTTGCATCTCCTTTTCCATGCATTAATCAAAAGTGGAATCAATTCTTTTGATATCTTTTTTTATATCTCATAAACTATAGCCTGAAGGAAATTTTGTGGTTAGGTAAAGAAGATATAACAAGCAATTCATAACATTAAGAAATTTCATATGAGGATGACACCTCTTTATATGCTCCTTGCAACACACCTATTTTCACAAAGATGATAATAAAATTATGGTGGTATTGATGAGTCCACAAAGAAATCAATATGCATCTTATCTACTTGATAATGTAAAATTAAAAGCTTGGAATGAACTTGTAAAAGAGACCATTAAATATGAAGTGGCATACATGCAAAACTAGTTTAGTTAATATGTAAATTAAAGAGACACTAGCTATTTGGCGAAGGTGTGAGAAAATAGTGGTGTAATTTCAGGGAACTAATAAATATAAACCTAAGATAACAAGATACTAGCCTTGGGAGAACAACAAACCTATTATTAGAATAAGGTGATGGAAAAATATATAGACAACAACCTTAAGAAGTGGAAGCAACATTAATGATCAACTAACGCAGTTGAATAATAAAAAAGGTCATTGTCAAGGGCCTGAAGGGTATGATAACATTGAATTAAAGAAGTGAATCCATAATAAAATTCATCAATTTGAGAAGATAAGTTATGTGATTGGAGAAATAGTAACAATATTTCCTAGTGTAACAATTTTATACATTTCAGAGAGAGGAGGAAAATAAACTAGTATGACTAAAGGTGAGAAAACAAGGCCAATTTAATAATATTTCTATCTTTGAAGCTAGTAGACACGAAGTGGATTGGTCAACATGATTGGTAAGGTCAAAGTGATGGCCTATATAATTGTCATTATAGGAAGTTCTAAGCACTTGTAATTGGTGAGAAATGACAAATCATAAACTGGGAAAATGTTCCAAGGATAATAATTGTTTAACTTTTTGAAAAAGAAATACATGATGTAGACTAATGAGAAAACATTGAGCATGAAGTGTAGGAAGAAATATTGTTGGAAATATAGTTGAAAATTCTATAATGAGACTTTGATAAGGATTACATATAAATTGGCAAAAGAAGTGAGATTCAGCTAATAAAGGGTGCAATTGAATAAATTTCACTCACAGGTGGATTGATCATATATTGTTACCTCCTACAAAACAACTTACTAGTGCGCGTCATTAGTATTGAAAGAAGTTATTGCCAAAATACAATGGGCATACCAAATCATTCATAGATGATAATGGTGGTAGTGGTTCCAATCATTTCAAAGTCTAAACTGAATATTTAATGAGTGAAAAAGTGGAAGAATCCCTATTCCAACTTGAACATGGGTGAATCTACGATAATAGAGATCAAGTGGAAACTTGATGAGAAAAGCAAATCTTTTTAGGATGAACAATGAAAATTATGCAACTAATGAATAAATCATGAGGGGGCAACAAGCCCTCATGCAGGTAGATTAAGCATAAAATAAGACTTAAATAAGGATGACCTCTTGTATGTGTGCTATTTGGATAAGAAAAATATGTATAGTGATCATGGAATTTTAACTTGATATTGATGATTTAAATGATTATACAAATGGTAACATATTAGCAATGAATTTCATTGGGGAAGGAAGAATAAGTGATGAGAGATTAAGAATAATGTTAGTTCATACTTGGTATTCAATGTTTGTACAAGTAAATGAAATTGATGAATCATGATAAGAATGCTTATAGAATATTATTCTATATTTGATAAGTATTGAAATGTTTCTCAGATTAACGATGTTTCATGATATGATGGTATGAGGGTGATCATGCTCATGTGATTCATATTTATATAGTTGTTACAATAGTGATGATGTATACTTATGATGATGATGATATGCATAGGCATTATGATGTTATGTCTAGGTATATTGACATATTCATTTACTACGTGATGATAAGTATTTAATGTTGAATACTCATGATGGATATGATATGCATAACGTGGCATAGGAATTATGATGCTATAATATGAGGTTTAGTGACATGTGGTTCATTTATTATGTGAAGTCATGATATGTCTTTGATGTAAATATGTTGATGTCATAACTTATGATGGTATTTCATGAGGTGAAGCATGTGATAGTTTCATACAAATTTATGACATGCATAAGCATGCAGTTCGTTATTATTCATAATGATGAATGTTCTCATGATGACATGCAAGACTTGGCATGTGGATTATTTTCTATGATACTATGATGGTATAGCTAATGCATTGGTTGCATGTTGAGGTGTGATGATTGACAGGACTCCACAAATGGGCCGAGAGGGCCGGTTTATTTGATGATCTCGTGCGAGCCCATACGCACGAGGGAGAATAAGTAACACCATATGGGCTGGGGACAAACTCAATCAACACTACATATGCCAGTGGTTCCTTTGTCTCGTGTATAGCTCTTGATGGATAGCTCTAGAAGAGCTATGGGACCATCTTGAGGAGGCCAAGTGCCTGATGTTCTAGGCTAGGTGCCTAGTATTGGATTGGGATGCCGAAGTCTGGAAGGGATGTAAAGGACTTCGATGCCTGGGGCTGTGCGCCTTAGTAGTTGCGGAGGGAATGGGCCAGCCTTGCGAGATGCCCGGGGTCATTGAGTACCGAACCGGATGCCTGCCTTGGGGCAGATGAGGTCTGAGTCAGGCGCGAGCCTTGGGGCCAGCCTTGGACTAGGATACAAACTGGGTCAGGCTTATGCCTGGTGCCGAAAGTGGGAAAAAGGATAGAGATTCCTTGAGATTTCCCGGGTTGTTGGGGACTTTCGATGCCTGCTGGTTATATTAGTTCAACAAAGGGTGTTGGGAACATGAAGTTAATAAATAATAAATAATAAATAATATAAATAATAAATAATAAATAATAAATAATTCAACTCAACTTCGGGACGAAGTTCCTTAAAGTGGGAGAGTATGTAATATCCCTTCCCTTAATAATAAATAATAAATAATAAAAATAATAAATAATAATATAATAATAAATAATAAATAATGCACAAATAATAATTAATAATAAAAAATAAATCACTTAATAATAAATAATAAAAATAATAAAGATAATAAATCATAAATGTTAAATAATAAATGATATTAAAATATATATACAAGAAAATAAATAAAAATAATAAAAATAAAAATAGTAATAACCATACAAAAACTCTAAATAAGAATAAATAGAAATAAAACAAGAAAATGGAACTATCAAAAAGAAGGAAATAAAACAAAAAAAGGAAACTATCAAAAAGAAAGAATTCAAAAGAAAGTTGCATGAGACACATGGAGTGTGTGCATGTGGTTCCTCTTCCAATGTTTGTTCTATTTAATAGATGGCGAGGAAGATGAGAGGCATTCTTGCATTCCATCTTTTCGAGATTCTGTCTTCATTCTCTTGGGAGAATGGTATACTAAGACCTAGGAGTCATTGGCAGTAGTATGTTGATTGAGGGCTCGGGGGTGGCCAGTTGTAGCAAGACGTTGCACAATTGAGCCTATGGTTAGGTGGAGAGTCGTCCCCAAAACCTTGTTGCGGTAAGCCTACTTCGACCACAGGTAAACAGACAAGCACTATTCATTCAAATTTGAATTTAGTTAATGTTAATAAGTTAATTAGATATTTATTTTGGGTTGTTACATCACACATGCAACCTATTACTTGCAAAATCTTCCTGCTAAAGCCACTGATCCAACCTTCTCCTTACTTTCCTTTTTCCTTAGTTTGCTTGCTTCCTTTCTCCTCTTGATTCTATCTCT
This sequence comes from Pinus tabuliformis, assembly GCA_031772625.1. NCBI lineage: Eukaryota > Viridiplantae > Streptophyta > Pinopsida > Pinales > Pinaceae > Pinus > Pinus tabuliformis. The sequence goes on from CM062817.1 coordinate 737,841,029, forward strand.
CTCTCACACTATTCTCAAGCCAAATCTAACAAAATCTAAACCAGCAAAAGTTATGATCTAATTATCTGAAGCCTTTTTATTATTAATGTATTTATTTTCTTCATTTTCCTTAATTTTTCCTCTAATTGCCCTCTCATGAAAATCTATCTATCTTCACCTTCCTTTTATCCTATTTCCCTTGATTTCTCATAAATAAATGTCAAATAATGTCTCTTTGCCTTTGCCAATTTCCTTAGCTATTATTGAACCAACAGACAAGTGAATCACATGATCAATATCCTGGACATGCTTCGTAAGTAATGAAACATGGAAAACATCATGGAATTTCACTGTTGGACACAGTGCAAGTTAGTAGGCCACTGGTCCAATCCTCTCAAGGATCTCAGAAGGCCCATAGTACCAAGGTGTCAGCTTGGCACATGACCCAATCCTCAAGGAGCTCCTCTTGGGCTTGATGTGCAAGTACAATTGATCTCCAACTTGAAACTCCTTGAATGCCTTGCGTTGATATGCATGACTCTTCTGCATGTTTTGTGTTGCCTTCAATTTCCTCCTAATAACCTGCATCTCCGTTTCCATCTCATCCAACATCTCCTATCCAATCAATACCATGTTTACTGGATCACTCTAGCTGATAGGGGTATTACAACTTCGCCCATAAAGAAGCTCGAATGGAATCATCTTCAAGGAATCCTGATACCCATTATAATAAGTAAAATCTACTAGTTGAAGATACTCTTCCCACTTCCTTTTATGATGCATAACGTACATCCTCAACATGTCCTCAAGAATCATGTTAACCCTCTCTGTCTATCCATATTTCTACGGATGATAAGTTGTACAGAAAGCCAACTCTATCCTCAAACCTGCAAACAATTTCTTCCAAAACTTGGAAGTGAACTTGGCATCTTTGTCTGATATCATCTTCCTGGGAACACCACACAATCTCACTATCTTCCTAATGAAGATCTGAGCTACCTCACTGGTTGAATTAATATACTTAACTGCAATGAAGTGAGCTACCTTACTTAACGTGTCAACCACAACCATGATGGAATCATGTTGTGTGGATGTCCTTGAAAAACCTGTATTGAAGTCCATGAAAATAACCTCCCATTTCCACTTTGGAATCCAAATCAGTTGCAATAAACCACATGATTCTTACACTATGCTTTTATCTGTTGACAATCCAAACATCTCGCAACATACTCAACCCAACTCTTTCTTCAAGTTTGACCAATGATATAATTTATTAACTACTCCCAATGTCTTCTAATATCGCAGGTGACCTGAATGCAACTTAACATGAAAATCCCTCAAGATAAGCTTCTTGAGATCACTGTCATCTGGTACATAAATCCAGTTCCTGAATTTGACCAAGCCATATGTTGTGAGATGATACTCCTCATCCCTATCACCTTCACTCTTCTGCTGTCACATGTGCCTCAATTGCTGATACTTGTCATCATGTTGTCCTACCTGCAAGATCCACTCCTGCAAGTCTATCCCATAAGAACTTATTGTTGCAATATGATTCACCTACACTCTCCTACTGAGAGCATCTGCAACCTTGTTCTCCTTATTCTTAATATACCTAATCTCCAAATCAAACTTAATCAGAGTAGCCAACCATCTTGCTTGCTTAACATTCATATTAGGTTGGTCAAACAAGTACCTCAATCCACTGTGATCACTCATCACAATAAACCTCCTTCTAAGGAGATAATGTCTCCACAACTTCAATGCATGAATGATAGGTGTCAACTCAAGATCATTAGTCACATAGTTCTTCTCGTACTCATTCAACTTCCTTGACTCATAGGATACCACTTGCCCTTCTTGAATCAGGACTCCACCAAGTCCTCTCTTGCAAGCATCTATACATACCACAAAATCTTTGCAAGGATCTGCAATCTTTAAGATCGGAGCATTTATAAGCAAATGCTTCAACTTCTCAAAACTAGTTACACACGCCTCAATCCATTTAGAATTCTTTCCTTTTTGTTGCAAAGATGTAATAGGATAAGCAATTTGTGAAAAAATCCTGATGAACCACATGTAATGCCCTGTTAGTTCTAAGAACGATCTGACCTTATCCACATTCATAGGAGTTTCCCACTCCATGATAGCTCTGATCTTTTTCGGGTCCACTACTATGCTTTCCTTGGAAACAACATGTCCCAAGTAATGAACTCTAGTCTAAAAGAAACTGCACTTTCTAAGCTTGACATAAAACTGATGCTCTCTCAACAATCTCAACATTGCTTCCAAGTGTTCAACATGCTCTTCCTCATTCTTAGAATATATGAATATGTCATCAATGAATGCTATCACAAACTTGTTCAGATAAGGACGCAACACACTATTCATCAAACACATGAAAGTAGTCGGAGCATTAGTAAGACCAAACGAAACCACTACACACTCATAATGCCTATATCTGGTACATGATGCAGTCTTGTATATGTCCTCTTCTTTGATGTGTACTTGATGATATCCTGATCTCAAGTCACTCGCATGATTGGGTGCTCTTTGCAGCTGGAAAGCTTCAGCTGCATGCATGGTCGCTAGTTCTATGCGACTATGACCCAGGGTTTTGGCAAAAATTGACCGCAAATTTTCACTGTTGACCGAAAGTTGGAAAAATATGATATGAAGCAGATCTATCTATTGGGCTCATCTCTCAGATATTATTTGGTTGGTTTTGCTGGATAATCTTGTGATTAATGAATTGGGATATCGTATTATCTCTTTGTTGAACATTTTATTGGGATACCTAACGTCTCTTATTTGTCTCTTATCGTTCACAGCATTTAATGTTCTATCTACAATTACTATTGATCATTGGAAGATTAAATTGTTTTGCAAGATTGCTAATTAAAGATAAGAATTGGGCTAAAGTGATTCTAACATCATAGAACAATAAAAAATGGACAAACTTTGATGGCAAGGATCTCGTAACATACACCAGGAACCAACCGTAGAGAAAGAAGAAATGAATCCAACAATATCTTGTAATGCATTGGCGGGAATTACTACTCCACAAACTCTCAAGATAGAAGGGTATATAAAGAAGAAAAAATTAATAGTATTGATTGATTAGGGTAGTACCCGTAATTTTATTCATTGTAAGATAGCCAATGAATTGAATTGTTTTATATATCCAACACCAAAGTGTCAAGTGATGGTTGCAAATGGAGGAACTATAAATTGCTCAGGGAAGTGTCATAATATCAAGCTAACCGTGGGGGAATATATATTGAATAGTCTAATGCTTTCCATTCTAATGGGTGGTGTTGATGTTGTATTAGGAGTCCAATGGTTACAATCTTTGGGGACAATAGCTTTTCATTTTCAAGAACTTTTCTTGAATTTTTTTTGGGAAGGAAAGGAAACTGAATTAAGGGGTATCATAGGGAAACCAAGGAAGATAACTAGTTCTAATGCATGACAAAGCTTTTAAAGAAAGGACAACAATGCATAATTGCACAATTATGCTCGCTCAATGTTCAAACATCGAAATCATCCATTTCTCGAGATCTCCAAAGAGTCCTTGAAAATCATTCCAAGGTATTTGAGACTCCTAAAGGCCTCCCACCTATTGATATCGTGATCATGTTATTCACTTAATTCCAGGAAGTGTTCTGCGAAACATCAGACCTTATAGATGTCCCTATGCCCAAAAGAGTGAAAATTGAACGTATGGTTGCATAAATGCTAGTGGTAGGTATAATTCAACCTACCCAAAGTTCTTTCTCTTCTCCAATAGTATTGCCACACAAGAAGGATGGATTGTCGTGTATGTATCCAGATTATATAGAGCTCAATAAGCTCGCTATTAAAGATAAATTTCCCATTCATGTTATTGATGAATTGTTGCATGAATTACATGGAGCAATTTACTTCACCAAGTTGGATCTTAGTTCCAAATATCATCAAATTAGAATGAAGACAGAAGACATTCCAAAAACAACATTCAAAACTCATGAAGGTCATTATGAATTTTTGGTCATGCCTTTTGGCCTTACTAATACACCTTCCACATTTCAAGTTTTGATGAATTCCAATTTTAAACCCTTTCTTAGAAGATTTATGTTAGTAATTTTTGATGATATACTAATCTACAACAAATTTTGGAAAGATCATGTTGAACATGTTGACAGGGTGCTTAAACTATTGGAGGATAAACAATTGTATGCAAAACCCTCAAATGTTTCTTTGGGGTACAGGAGTTGGCATATTTGGGTCATATTGTTTCTCATGAGGGTGTTAAGGTAGACCCTAATAAAATTAAAGCTACCAAGGAATGGAAAATCCCCACAACCCTAAAGAATCTTCAAGGATTTCTTGGGATGATAGGGTATTATCACAATTTTGTTAAGAATTATGGAAAAACCGCAACACCTCTAACAACATTACTGAAGAAAGATGCATTTTTTTGGACTCCATAAGCAACTAAAGCCTTTAAACATCTTAAAGAGTAATTGTGCCAAGCTCCAGTCTTAGCTACACCAGACTTCAACAAAACCTTTATTGTGCAATGTGATGCCTCATGAAATGGAATTGGTGTTGTGCCTAAGGAAACTGAATTGGTGTTGTTTTAATGCATGAAGTAAGAGTTATTATTTTTGAAAGTATATTTACACAACCTATTTATGAGAATGAAATGTTGCCAGTACTACATGCCTTGAAGAAATTGAGCCCTTAACTAATGGGAAGACACTTCAATGTAAAAATGGATTATGATAGTCTTAAATACTTTTTGGAACAAAGATTATCTTGAGAAGAGCAACAAAAATGGGTCACAACGATGTTGGGTTATGATTTTAAAATCATATAAAAAAAATGGAAGCAAAATGTTGTTGTTGATACACTCTTAAGAAGGGATGAGGATGTGAAAGCATCGCTCTGTGCCATTTATATTATCCACCCTAATTCGATCACTGAAGCAATTGATGAATGGAAGAATGATGAAGCGCTGTGGACACTTATTCAAAAGTTGCATCAAGATCCTAATACATCTGATACATTTATTTGGAAAGATGATTTATTATGGTACAAATATTGCTTATATCTATGTAAGAACTCCCAACTAAAATAAAAGATTCTTTTGGAATTGCACGCCTCTCCTCTAGGAGGGCACTTAGGGTTTTTAAAAACTTACCACAAGGTCAAGAAGGATTTTTTTTTTTTTTTTAGGATGACCTTAAATATGATATTTAGAAGTTTGTGGCAAAATGTTTGGTTTTCCAACAAAATGAAGTTGAGACAATTAAAACCCCAATTTTGTTACAACCTTTAGCCATTCCAAGTCAGCATTAGGAGGAGGTCTTAATGTATTTTATCACAAGCTTACCCAAGTCCGAAGGAAAGAGTGCCATCATGGTGGTGGTTGATATACTTACCAAGAATGCATACTTTTGTGCACTATCTCATCCTTCCAAAGCCAGTGTAGTCGCTACTGCATTTATGGAAAAAAAATTCAAAATCTACATGGAAACCCAAAGATTATTGTAAGCGACAAAGAACACATTTTCAATGGAAATTTTTGGACGAAATGGTTTTCTTATCTTAGTACTCAGTTAGCTAATAGTTTATCTTATCATCTGCAATCTGACGGGCAAACTGAGATAGTGAAAAAATGTTTGGAAGGATATCTTCATTGTTTTTTGTATGATAAACAAACACAATGGGTCAAGTGGTTAGCCATTGCAGAATGGTGCTATAGCACTTCTTTCCATATAACAACAAAATGACCCCATTTATGGCACTTTACGGGTATCATCCACCGTCCATTACATCATCTTTAAGAGAAAATTCTAAGGTTCAAGTAGTGGAATGCCACCACGAGCGTCAACGACAAGTTCTCCAACTCTTAAAGGATAATATGATTCTAGTGCAGAATAGAATGAAACAACAAGCATATTATCATTGCAATGAAGTAAGTTTTGACGTAGGTGATTAGGTATTTTTACGGCTACAACCATACAAACAAATGTCTCTTAAGTAAACTAAGAAGAGTAATAAATTATCACCCAAGTAATATGGTCCTTACAAGGGGTTGCAACATATTGATACTACGGCATACAAATTGGAGTTGCCTCCTTATTCCTAAGTATGACTAGGTTTCCATGTCTCATGCTTAAAGAAGGTTATAGGTGACAAGCTTCTAGTTCAAACAATATTTCCAAAACCTAATGAGGAAGGAAAAATCATATTCGAGCCTGAAGAAATCATGGAAACAAGAACATGACAACTACAAAATCGATTAATTTCAGAGTATCTTATTAAGTGGAAGAACTTCCCTGTTGAATATTCCACATGGGAGGATGAGTATTTTATACATAAGCATCAAGAACTACTAAAGCATTGAGGACAACACTTTTCTGAAGGAGAGGGGCATGTTCGGTCCCTGTAATACTAGTGTAGCCCCGATATTGTTATTATTGTGCCCTATGTAGCCATCATATTGTTATTGTTGTGCCCCATAGAAGGCCACTATTGTTATTTTCGTGCCCTTACATTATCATTGTTATGTAGGCATTGATTATATTGTGACCCTTTAGATTCCTATATATACCAAGTAGGTATTGTCATTTCTATCATTTAATAATTGTTCATTTTTGTGATGTAAAAGGAGGTTGCCCTCTTGAAGAGGGTTATTTTCAAGTCGTTGATTTATCTTTTCTTATGTTTTGTGATCTGGGTAGATAACAAAAATTATCAAAGCCTCCCCATGCTATATGAGAAGAGGAGATGGAATATGGATGATAAAGGAGGTCACTCCCTACCACAAATTTGTCCAACCTAGGCGTTATTTTCCCAAGGATTATTCTTTTATTGCTCCAAGTGTACTTTGATGTCTTTGGATTTATATCTACTAGATCCAGTTCAGTAATTAGCTCCTCCATCTTTTCCTGAAAGTGGTATCGGATTGGACTACCCCCTTTCTTTTCCCATTAGTGAATCATGAAATTGAAGTGCCCTCCTAATATGAGGTTGGAGTTCTGAAGAAGTTTGACCTTTTCAAGAAGGGAGCCCCAACATTGCACTTTATCTTGATAGTTATTGGGCATATACATGTTAAATATATTACATGTTTTCCCTTATGAGATATGGATAAATCTGGAGTTTATCTAATGTGGAGATTTCTCTCCATAAATGACATGAAGATGAGAAGGGGACCACATAGTGCATAATCATGTTGATGCCCCTCTAGATCCCACTGCATAACATTACAGTTTGTCCATATTCTTTGAAATTTTTGGAGAGCCTCATCCTCTCATAATTTAGAATCTTGGAGTAGAAGGATGTGGGGATTCTGCAGTTTTATTAAGTCTTTGATCTCTTGTTCCCTTCGTTCACTTCCCATCCCTCTACAATTAAAGGAGACAATATTAATTATTTATTGTTTGTTTTGGCTCCTCCCTCTAATGAGGAGTCTCATGTGCCATTTTTCTTTTGATTTTTAGTAGTTTTAAAAGTTGTGTTGCTTATCACTCCTTGGATGAATATTTTTATTTTATTTTATTTTATTTATTTATTTATTTTTATTTTTATTTCGTTCAACTTGTTCCTATCTAATTTCCTTATTAGATTTTCTACAAAGTTTCTTGTAGATCTAGTTTGTACCTCCTCTTTATTAGATTTTGAAACTCATTTCTCGTTCGTGTAGCTGCAGATTTCATGTGCACTTCTTCTTTCTTGTGGGGAGTTTGGCTCCTCTTCAAACATTGATTCATGTATCTCAGACACTCCTTAGATTGGAGTGGCCTCTTCCAGGTCATGTTTTTTTGTACGGCTTGTGTTTACATTTGTTTTGATGATGTTTACATTTTTTGGATCCCATGGTGTGGTCTGAGTGTGTGCTTCTCCCATTTATGCATCTACAGATTCCATGGATGTAAAAGGGTTTTCCAAATGAAGATTTTTCATCCTTTCCACTTCCCTAGTCATCTCGGTGTAACACGACACCCCACATTTACCCGCTTTTACAAGCCCTCCGGGTAAATGTGAAGCAGAGCACCACTTTGAAATGACCTCACCTCATAGTTCCAGTTAAGGAAGTGGGGCCTATAAATGACCTCACATTCATCCAATCACCCTTGTGCCATATTCCAAGCATGAATGTGGGATCTCATGTGATAAACCAAGACATAGACAACCAAGGGAATCCATAGGTTAAACCACCTCCACCCTCAAACCACTGTAATCTCTCCAAAACTGGTCAAGATATCACAAAACCAAAACAAACTTGGATGCCTCATAATTTCTTCACCATAGCCTTAGGAATTTTCCTGTCTCCACCCACCTGTCTAAGACTGCGAGGAGAAAACCATCTCCACCCCCAACACTTGGGAAATTTTCTAATATCACATTCACCTGGTTCCAAAAACTTTTGACAATCCAAAGCTAAACCAAGAATGAATCCCACCGCACCATGGTTATCCAAAAAATGGTTAAAACTTTATTGCTTTATGCTAAAGCCTTGTTCTCAGCTGTTATTATATGAATTTTATAATCTCTTTCCTGCGCTTTAGCTTCTAAAACCTCCAACCATTGTTTTGCATTTAAAATTTTTTTCACATAAGGATCAGATGACCAGGTGAGAGGTGTGGATGTGGGACTATATAAGGCAGAATCATCAATGACTTTTCCTCTCAACTTCTTGTTACCACGTGCTTGTGGAGGAGACTTGTTTGAGTGCTTTTTGCGAAGGGCTCGAGTACTTTTCTTTTTAGACCGTTTCTTCCTTGTTTGCTCCCATTTTAGACGGTCTATTCTTCGTTTTAAAATGCTCCGATATTGTTTGGCATTAACCCAAACCCACTTCCCAGCTTTGGCGGATGAGGCAATTTTCACTTGTTCTAAATCATTTGTCTCCACATGTTCTGAAATTTCTTGTTCCTTTGTCATGTTTGAATTCATTTGTCGTCCAATCTGTTTCGAGAAATATGTAAGTCTATAAAATGCCAAGATTACTTCACATTACTCCCTGCTATTTAGATTATCGCTACTCGATACTTTCGCTGCATAAAAACGCCTTGCGTGCTCACGGTTTATTGTTCGCTGTTAATTAAAAATGATTTACACATAAAAAGCCATTCCAATCCATCCAATCCATTCCATTATCATTGTAAGAGGCTTAATCGCTAGCTAGCGAGAAATTCCTTTTATTTTAAGCTCCACACCGTATTGTCGAAGGTTCAAAGCTGCCACCGCGGATTCTTCATCCAACCAACATAAAATTCTACAATAGTCCGCCCAGACCGCTTCTTAATAAACAAATCCTAATAAACGAAACGTAAGGAAAGATCAAAATCAAGATGGTGGCCGGAAACAGGTCATTCAGACTTATACCGCGGACTATGACTGTACTATACTATATTACATTACAGTTATTGTGGGATGCATATCACATTTATTGCCCACCATTTATTTGGCGACCATGTATAATCTGCGCAATCCTAATAAAAAGAAACGTAAGCAAAGATCAAAATCAAGATGGTGGTCCGATACATGTCATTCAGACGTATACCGCGGACTATGAATGTAATATACTATATTACATTACAGTTATTGTGGGATGCATATCACATTTATTGTAACAACGAGTAGAGGAAGTCAGTGAGTTCACACAAAGCTTATCTTAAATTAAACATACCAGTAGCGCAAAATGCCCCTTCGTGGTTGTGTTCTTCACTCGTTCGGACTTGACGAGAAGAGCGCAATGGGTTCATGGTGCCGAACCAACGATTTTATTCCCCTTTCCTACTCTACTGATTTTGACTCAAGTGGCTTCTGTCGCCGGACAAGAATTTCCAATCCCAGTTGGATCACAACTAAAATGCATCATCGTCCACGGAGATTATTCCTGTTAGCTACAGTTAGGTCGTTTCTATTTTCTGTCGGGTCAGTTACTCATTCATAAACGTATCTTTATGTACCTGGATACTGACTGACCAAGTGAGTCATTTATGGTTGTTTTCTAATCTCAGCCAACTGAAAATGGCGCGACGCAACTCAATTACGAGCCTGGCCCTCTGGACAATATCTTTCTCTTTTTATTCAGGAAAAAAATGGCCAAGGTACACTGATTTCACTCATTTTTTTCCATACGAGATGAATAGAATTCATGGAGAATATTTGTACGAGAATGTTTGCTTTGCATACTTGCTGTGATATTACAAATTTCTGCATTGGAACTTCTTGCAATGTACCATGAAGAATAAGTTCAGTATTGGAAGAATATGTCTCCCTACTTTTGTACTAAATTTTGGTAATATCTCAGACGTTGTATGACCTGAAACCTACAGCAAAGTCATGCATAATTGCATCTTCATGAAACAATGGGCTAACCTTGTGGGTATGTGTTACAGCAAAATCTCTCACTTCTCGAGATAAAATCCAAAAGCTCAAGTGTGAGAGCCACTGTACCTCAAAGGGGGGCCATTGTCACCTCACCAGCCCTTTTCATGCTTGTGGCCAGCTCTTTTCCTGCTCATGGGGTTGTGTTACTGTAAAATCTCTCATTTTTCGAGATAAATCCAAAAGATCGAGTGCGAGAGCCACTGCACCTCAGAGGGGGCCATTGTCACCTCACTAACTCTCTTCTTGCTTCTGGCCAGCTTTTCTTTGGTTCATGGGGAATTTTTCCTTGTAGATCTCAGAGGTCAAATGGTCCGGTCAAACCAACGCAAGAGCTTTCCAATTTTTCTACTTTGCTCCACCAATCAAAATGATTTGATCAATTAGGGTTTAGGTGGAAGATAGGATTGCTAGGTTTCTTTAGGGTGACTGAGGTTACAGTTCAAAGGGAATATCCCCAAACGTGCACAATCATGAAACTCCCCGGAGAGTTGAACCCTAGCAAAATGATTTTTATGATCTACAAGAAGGTTCAGAGTGATGGAGAATGAAAGATCTATGCCAAGCTTATCAATAAATTTCTGGGTATATGGAGTAGGACAAGGAGTAAATTTATGGAAGAGAACTGGTGGAAGCGGTTTTAAGGAGAGAGAGGAATTTGCACTTAGGATCCTCAATTCCTTAAACCTCGAGTCCTCCTATCTTCTTTAGAGATTGAAAAGGAGGAAGCTACACTCAGGTTCCTCAAGAGAAACTTAATGAAAGTCTTGTTTAAGATGTTAGAGCCATAACACATTCAACAACACCTTGGTGCTTTTTTTTATTGAAATCCTATTTCTTCAGCAAGCACAAGACAAGGAAGATACACACAATAAATTAGCAAATATCATCAAAGAATCACCAATAATCATCCAAGAGAGAACCATCCAATCAACATATCCTCTCCAAGACAATTTCGCTCAACTTGAAATATCCTTAACCAATTCACTAGAGAAAAATCACAAAATTTCAAACTAATCATGGAATTTCTCCTCCAAAGCTCTACGAGAAAATGAAGTGAGAGCTCTCTCTATTTATAGGAGAGAACCTTAACACATTATTACAATACAATAATATTTTTTAGGCTAAAATCCCCTATTATAGCCTATGGAGGGGCAAAAGTCTTTTGACAATTAATTATCCTAAAGGCTAAAATATTATAAAATGAGATTTTAATGCCACATGTACAAAAAATAAGGGCACAAAGCCCTCAAACGGTGACCCTCTCCAAAAAAGAAGGGGTACAAGTGCCTTTTGGCCTATGTTACTAGGAAACGAAAACAGATACGGATCCAGATCCACCAGATTTTTGAAAAGCTAGGATCCAAATATGATGGGGAAATGTCACGTGTATATATATATATATATATATATATATATATATATATATATTCAATGTTAAAAATCAAAACCTTACATGAATCAAAACATTAGAACTGAAATCATTAGATAATTTATAAAATTGAAGACTAAAACCACAATGTATTGTTCTTTATACAAAAAGGATAATTGTAAATACAAAATTTACTGTCTCATCAATGATCACTCTATTGATATGATGATGTAGAGTAGGTCTAATTACATGTCCAAAAATGGTTCTAGATGCTTATCATTTGAATATTTCAACTCTACATCATGATCAACTTGTCATCTTCCCTAAAATATTCCGTCTAGTTACAATGGTAAATTAATATTGGACATTGTTTAAGAACATGCCATAGTTTGTGTATCATATTGTTATGAGAGAACTCTTCACCTATAGCTGGATGGAATTGATCTAATTAAATTATTAATGACATAGCCATCCTTTGTACACTATACATTATTATCGATGTATTGTCTTAAAGCCAATTTGTTAGCATTCTCTGTTACCCACCACTAGTCGGTGAGCCCATAGGAGAATTTTTTCTCGTAGATTTGTTTTCAGTCGGCAGCTAGTAGCCGTGACAACCACTAGTGTAGCCGATATTGTGCTAGTTGATCTCTGCTCCCTGAGCTAGTCATATGTCCCCCCGCCCATCTGTCGAGGGCATATGTTTGAAGGTATGCCATCCAATCCTAAAGGTATGTCTTTCATTATGCAATTGAGTGCTTATGCTTGTTTTTCCTTAGGCACACTTGGGTATGGATTATTGGGTGACTTGGAAGAAGGAAGGGTTTTGACTGTAGTCTTGTTCCCTCACCTTAAATCAGGGGTTAACCCTCAACCCTAGTCCCGTGGGATCTTTCCTATTGGCTTATAGCTTCAGGTTGGGCACTACTTGGGAAACCATGGTTTTGGTAGTGCAGTCCCGTTTTCCCGTTTCACATTTTTCACTCCCCTTGGCACATTACATGCCCTATTTCATCATCTTCCTCTCTCGGTCCACATGATCACTAGGTCAACGAGGCTCTGGTACTCCCCTCTCCTTGTCCACATGTCTGGGTCGGGCCTGGAATGTTCGCTCGGAGGTTGATGCAGCTCAAAAAAAAGATAAAAGCATATCATGGCCACATACAAAAGGAAATAATACCACAAAATGCAAAAGACGATTGGGATAATAAGATTTAGCATGTGGGCAAAATCCAAACAGGAACTCTACCCCTTATCATTATGGCCATCACCCTGGTTCCTAGGGCCCCCCTAAGTGCTCCCTGCATCTTTAAGGAACCCATGCATGTCCCAACCCCTAGTGGGCGATGAACTACCCCACCTTAAGGGGGTAATCATTGCTTATATCATACACAACATGCTCTTATCCCCTAGAGCATCGCATAGTAAAATAAAAGGAAATCAATAAAAGACAAAAGGAAAATGAAGAAGGGTGGAAAAACAAAGGCCAAGTTAACTCATGTGCCACCATTGCTCCCTCCTACATTCATACACCCAAACATGTGGGCATCCCTCATCATTACCACCCTTGATCTTGTTGGAAAATTCAAAGTGGCAGCTTATTAAATTATTTTTCCTTAACCTTAATATTTGCTTGTGAACTTTGTTAGTCTTCTTATGTTCTTTATTTAGATCTTTTCATCAAGCAAATATCAAGAACAAATGTAGTAGCGACAGAAGATCCAAAAATTAGGTTCTCAGCCAGGGGGTCCTAGAGGGGCTCTTATTTAGATGCCCCTTGTTACCGCTCAAACTAGCAGGGGGTCCTAGAGGGGCACTTGCTAGGTCAAGAGCAACAATTAAGCTAAAGCCCACTGTCACCACAACTAAAGATTCTTACTCTTTATGGACTTTCACCGATGGGAGGAGACCCGATATATAGAGAATCACTTATGAAGGATAAATCAACTAAGATGGGTGTAAAGTGATCTCGGGGACTCTTTCCTAGGTGAGACTCAAGAATGGGAAGCTTTAGCTGTGGTGATAGTGGGCTTTATCTTCATTGTTGCTCTTGACCTAGCAAGTGTCCCTCTAGGACCCGATGCTAGTTTGAGTGGTAACATTTTGGTGCTGTTGCCGGGAAAATGATGCCCTAGGTGGCCCAACTTGGCTAGACCTAGAAAATAGGGGGAAAAGGTGAAGAAAAGAGGTTTTAAGGTTATCACCTTATGGTGGATCAATGCCTAATTCCTTTGGGGATATGGAGTCAAGAAGAATTATGAGAATGGATCTCGTTTCTAGCTCAAGGAGGCTTTAAGGGAAACTTCGTTTAGCATTAGGGAAAAAAGAGAGTGACCTTAAAACATTTATACTTCATTTGCAAATCAAGATGGCTTATCAAGATAACTTCGATCTCTAGGAAAATTCGTTCAACAAACATGGCCCATACATAGAGATATGCTATATAGAAACATAATTCCACAATGAAGCAGTAAATGCATGCAACAATTAGCCCTAAAATAGCGAAAATCCCATGATCAATGTATGTGACAAAGTAAAAGAAAATAGCATCAAAATTGTACTTACATGTAAGAGAATATATCCAACCATTAATACATTTGCCAATTAAGAATCTCCAAGTTAAGAAAATGCAATCCAAACATCAAAATTCATCCATGCTCCAAATTCTTCCACCAAGAAGGAAATGTGAAATTCTCAAGAGATAGAATGATCCAATCCAAGTAATGAAACAAAATGAATTCATGTCTCTCTTATTTATACAGTCAATAGGAGTTCGAATTACCTAATTTGAGCCTACGCCCGTAAAATAAAATAATGTGCACAATAACAATACTTTTGGTGACAAGCCCACCAAAATAGCTCAATAACTTATGAATAATCCTCTCAAGAGGGCGGAATGATCAATATAGTGACTTAGGCAAATATCACTAAACACATATCTTACATGCTATTTAGACATCCAGATATCATACTTTCTATTTGCACTTAAACACAGCACATTTACGTGATTCATCTTTTCACTTATTTACACACCAGATATACAATATGACCCATGCTCAAAATAAGGAGATTGAACAGAGTATTACATTTTACATCAGATATGACTGCATTTTTCAAAGATGCTGCATAAAATCAGCTTGGCCAAAACAATACAGAAGCAGGCTAAATAAAGCCTCAGGCTTATTGCAGGTCAGGCTTGTGAATGTAAATAAAGAAGTCACATGGAAAAAGCCAAAAGTTATCCTGAAGTTAGCCTAAAGCCTAAGATTCAGTATTTTGTCATCCGTGCAAGGTGACCCTCAATGGAGTGCAATAATAGCCCCTTCACGAACTCTGAATATTGCCTTTTCATTTATATAAAAAGCGGAGCTCTATGGTGGCAGGGTTTATGTGTGCCTATGATTCTCTACTCCTGTACTGAGTTCTGTCTAGTTTCACTTGTATAAATTATTTGCTCTGTCATGGAAATCCAATGATGCAACAGTTTATTTTGCTGTTTGAATTTGGTAGTTTTTGTTGATAAGAACATCTTTTAATGTTTGAACTTTTCCTCCAGATCTGAAGTTTTCAGCATTGTGTTTTTTTTCAAGTAACTGTAGGAGGCTGGATGGGACTCGAACAAACCTGGATATGATGGGTTGATTGAGGTTGCAAATTTCCTAATGACGAAGTATAGGAACAAACTGGACACTGAACAGGCCACGGTATAGAAAAAAATAACTCTAGGATTGAACCTCTGCAATTCAGACAATTTCAGATTGTTAGCTTCTTTAGGAATCAAGGCACATACCACCTGCTTCCTAGCTCCACGTATATTTTCCTGACAGCAGACATGATTTTTTATATTTTGAATCTTCTGTTTTACTTATTTTATTTGGAATTACAGGTGAGAATACTAAGGTCATTATTTCCTCCCTTTTTGTTGCTGTTGTTTCGTAAGCTGATCGCACCATTAGCAGAAGGCAAGCCTGCTGCGATTATTACTGGTGCGTATTGTTTTATTTTATTCAGGTTGAATGATGTAAATTTGAAAGTAATACAGTATTGTGATTCAAAAATATAGCTGTGAAACATTTGGATCTATTGTGTTTGTCTTTAACTAGAATATGTAAACAATTTGAGACCTTTTTAGCTTGTGATGTGCATATTTTCTGACATTCTTGGCTAGATTGAAGCAGTGTCTAAAAGTAAAGGTCATACTTTCACACTTCCAAAAGTTAGTATTAGCATGGATGTAAAAATGATTGAGAATTTGAATCTCTTGATTAACTAGCAATGCTTTGCATCTTTCTTGTGAATAAAGAATAATCCAATTAATAATTACTCTACCCTAATCCCCACCCTACCCCTAATTGAATTAATTCCTTCGAGACATTCTAGTGGTCAAGCATTGCTTCAGGAGGCAGATCTCTATTTTCTCGTGGAATGTGAGGGGGTGGCTTTACCTTAATGAAGGTTTTAATCAGATATCTTGTTTTGGCTCAAAAACCACTTGTGTTGTGCTGATAGAAGGTTAAGACCTGTGCCTTTGATGTTCATACAAGAATGCTTTTTTGCTGGCATGGACCTTTCTAGGGCACCAATCATGATCCAGGTCTTGGAGGCACCATCCTTGGGCTTGCTCCATGGTTGGGCCTAGTGATCGTTTCAGAATGGATTTGGATGACAAGTGTGTGGGGGGGTTACTTGCATGCTTGCTGGAAGAGTGATTGGCTTTTGACCCATCTATGATCCATCTCTTCTTGTAGATCATATCCGCTTGTGGCATTGGCTCACTTATTCTCTCCTGGATGTGGGTTTGGTACTTCTTGGTGATTTTAATATGGTTGAGTGGGAGGGTGGAAGACAAGGCGGGTTGGTTTGTTGTTCTTTGGAGGAGAAAACGATGCATGAGTTAGATGGAAGGCTAAATACCAAATTTTTGATGTGAATTGACGGGAAAAACACTTAGACTTTAGGGGTTGGTACACCTAGTCTAATAGGTGGAAAGCCCAAAATAGATTCTGTTATCTCTTGGATTCTCCCTACAGGAAAAGTCATAACCTCACCAAGGGGAAAACCTAAGTAAATTATTATGCAAACTACCCAATGTCACTTTAGAAGCCTTACCTTTCACTTCTAGGTCTTGGAAGATGGTTTCCTACCTAAGGGGGGATTCCCTAGACTAAATCAGTAAATCCTAAATTTATCGTTTTAGTACAAATGAGTGGAGGTAGCTAGGATTTGATTATGTAAATGGGGTTAATTATAAGCTTTTTTGATTAAAATGCCTCAAATAATAGAGTTTTTTTCTGAGTGTTTATTGTGCATCAGCAATCATGTGTGATCAACGATTTAACCTTTAGCATTATTCCCAATATCATTTATATGCGAGTGGTTTTGAAATAGGAGATGTGTTGGGCAAGACACAAAAGGAAAGAGAAAATGGCTTCTAGTCAAAAGGTGTGCTTGGCGCTACAACCCTTAAATATATTGACATGGGTGCAGTACAAGAGGGTAATCTTCTCGAATGCTATTTTTGGAGCATTGCAATAGCTCAATAGATAAATGGATGGTTTCAGGATACCTAGGGAGACTTATGATATACTCAAGGTATGTGGAAGTGATATTCGTTTTTAGGTCTGTCTAATGCAATATTGCTCGAATGGGTACCCATAGGGGTTACCTAGACCTCCAACAAGGCGAGCCTTAAGCTTTATGAGTAGCCTCTTGAAGTCTCAGGTATCCCTACGTGTATGCTTCCCAAACCACAGTTTTAAATGGCTAATGATAAATCCTGTTGTCATTTAAAGATGTCGGAACACATCTTCTAGCGTAAAATTGACTAATGGTCTTGCTCAAGATGAAATCCATCATAATTTGCATTATAAAATAAAATGCGTAGAGATAGAAAAATTAGACATTAAAGCGCATGAAATGAATTTGAAACAAAGATAAACACTTTAAATTTCTGCAAATAAATAAGAATTATGAAAGAGTAGAAATAAACATTTAGAAACACATTTCAGCCATAATAAAACTCAGAAAATTTACTTATGAAATAAGTGGACAATATTCAAAGATCATTGCAAAAATATTCAAAGAAATTGCAGAAATATTCAAAGAACATTGTGCTTAGCTATCTAACATGAGCATTTAATTAATGTTACCAACTAATTAGAGAATTAAATTTATGTTAAACATGAAAAAGTAGATGCTTCAAAATGCTGTTAAAATTAAATAAATGCTTAAATTTTGGATGAATAAAATACCACAAACATGAAGTCCCAATTTTTTTTCTATGTGGTTCACGGATTCCGAAGATTCGTGACCGCTACATCTACGGAATATTTGTACCAGGCAGATGAACTCGAAGGGATCATTTCCTGCCGGCTCCACCACAGAGCCTGGCCTTGAGGGTGTGGAGAGATTTGAACCCGTGACCTCTCAGTAGCAAAGGTGCTTTAACGACATGGACTCGACCAATTGAGTTAACCCTCGTGGCTGTACATAAAGTCCCAGTTAATCCATCTGAAGCATATGAATTTTAATTTTTAAATAGGCATTGTTGGTAACCCCAAATGTGAATTATAAAATAAATTAAGTGCTGAAATGAAATGTAAAATCAAATTAAAGTATTTGACAATTTATAACACTAAGATTATTATAATTCTTAAACATTTTCAAGTTAATTTCTTTAAAATGAGTTAAAATCTAGAGATATTTAACTTGAAAATTCATTAATACCTATGAAACCATATTCGTCCCCCAGGCCCATCGTGTCCCCAATCGGGTGAATTAGACATGATCGGTCGAATTTGTGTCCTTTCGAACGTGTCCGATCGGGACATGATCAAATCCGGATCGTGTCCCGATTTTCGGATTTGAATATGGATTTTAGCAACCCACGCGACGTTATAAAGGCAATTTTTGCCATTCTATTTTGACATTGACTTGTTTAGTTTGCTGTGGGTGTTTGGGAGTGTTGACCCCTGCCGCCTACACCTACCTACAAGTTAGTGAGAAAAGCCTTCAACCCCACAAGGTGTGGTTGGTGGTAGGGAACTTAGAGAAGGGGCTGTCAAACTAATGTCAACTCTCTCCGTTTGAGCTATCTCCTAGGTTAGCTAAGGGGGGTGGTCCCTAATGAAAAGTTAAGTTAAAAGATGTGAGTTTCTAGGAGAGTGTTATAGTGAAAATGGATTACTTTTAAGGATTTATGAGTAAATATGATGTGAGCAACTTGAAATAACAATGCCAATCATTAACATGAGAAAAACCATAAAACCAGTGCCTTATAAGGAATTTGCTCAACAATTTAAAGATATATTTTCTCAAAGTAAAATACAATGCTTTCAAAAGAGAAAACAAAGTAACCCTGAAATGTAAACAAGAATTGTTAGCACAAGATATGTAAGATACAAAATGCTTTTGAGATAATCAACTTTATGAATCAAAACATGTGAAACATATCTTGCCAAAACCCAAAAATTAGTAATTAACTTGGAAATGTAAAAGAAAGGAAGTGCTAAACCAAGGCATCAATATGCAATTAGACTTGAAGTATGAAAAGAAAACACTTGTTTGAAAGGATTATAATACTTGCTTTTGGAATAGACTTTGCATATGAAAACTCAAACCATCAAGAGACAAGTAAAGTAAATGTAATGGAAAGTGCTCTTGGTTAATTTTATCAATTATCTCTACAAAAAGATTACAATTTAACTCTTCAATCCTCAGACCTCACCCTCGTCCAAAGATATGGATCTCACAGGGAGGAGTTAGTAGAGGAGTATGATGGAAATGAGATTTTGGGGGTTAATCAAAATCTCTTTCCTTAAACAAATCGATCTTGAGGCCTGTGGGTTATGGCCCACAAAGCCTATTGGAAGCGTTCATGAGGCTTTAAGCCTTTAAACCGTGGACTTATACTTCATCAGAGCTATTACACTATGGGGTCTTTTTCACCATCGGAGGCTTTAAACTATCGGAAGCATTACATATAGGTGTTCGAGCCTTAAACCCCGTAACCCATTTACTATCGAAACATAAGAATACTCGGGAAACCATGGGAATTCTGCCCTGAACACATACACGGACTTGAATACTTCTTGCCTAACTTGTGTCCTGGATACCAGAATGAATGGTTTTAATGATGCATTGTTGGGAGGTTTTCAGAATCCTCTTAATAACGGTCTTGTCTGGTCTTCTGTAATTCCCAGATATCAAGTTTTTTTGAATGACCCACATATAAATGAGTTTCTGAATGCCTATATTCAGTTCAATGGTTTCAATGTCACCCCACAAACTTTAATCGCTCAGCTGCATTCTTCTATTTGTCTTCGGTTTGTTTCCAGCACAATGCCTCCACTCAATCCAAAATTGTGTTCAAGAGCTTTGAAAGAAGGAGTAATAGTTGGTCCCGGTAATACTGCTCCCTTGCAAATAGGATTTGCAAAATGCACTCTACCTGATGAATGGAATAGTACTTACATTCCATTATCACAAAAATATCCTCAACTGCAAACATCAAAAAAACCTAGACAATTGTCTATTGTCAAACATTCTGATGGTTCTTCTGGTCTCAAATTCACAAGCCCTCGGCTTGTCAGATCTATGACTATCTTAGACAGATCTTCATTTTTAGGAAGTAGAGACAGTACAAAAGCAGTAATACCTCCTCCAGTTATGCCTTCTCCCGCTCCTTTGTCAGTTCCAGTTCCACCCACATATTCTGTTCCCAAAAGAAACCAAAAGAAACCAAAAGAAACCTCTGTCCCATAAATCTAATGATTGCCAATTCTGTGTATCAGGTCCATCTTCCAGTTTCCAACTAGAAGAACAAAAGCATGAAACAGTCTTGCCTGATGTCAAAAGCTTTAGTCTTCCTAGAGCTCAATATGATCTAACAACAAAGATTAATGAAAGATATTTAGAGCCTGCAAACTCTAGAAGAACTTTCGAGAATGGCACTCTAAAGTCAGATTTCCAATGGATACAGATGAAAAACATGTCAGATGCAAAGCAGAGTGAAACAAAGAAAATGCATAATTATACAAACTATCAGATTGTTTGTATGCTGCAAAACATAGATGACATAGTCAAAGATGTGCTAGAAATTAAAGAACATATAAAGAAAATGCATAGTGGTTATAATGAATGTTTGGGAATACAAAATGAGCATACACAGAAATTGAATGATATCAATTCCAACATGGGAATTATTTCCAGGTCCCTTG
The DNA here is from genome assembly GCA_031772625.1 of Pinus tabuliformis. Classification (NCBI taxonomy): domain Eukaryota; kingdom Viridiplantae; phylum Streptophyta; class Pinopsida; order Pinales; family Pinaceae; genus Pinus; species Pinus tabuliformis. The sequence goes on from CM062817.1 coordinate 737,861,987, forward strand.
AACATTTAAGAGATGCATTACCACAGCCTACTTCTCCACCTCATTATAGAGAAGTAGATCTTTGAAGCTCAAAATTAAAGTTTTCTCCTAGTTCAGATGATCCAAAAGATGGTCTTAGAAGTATTTTGTTTAAAAGAATTGATAACATAGATACTGCTAAGATTGAGAAGGTACAAAAAGGAATAATGTTAGCCAGAGAAAAAACAGATTTGATGAGAGATAGGCTAACCACTTTTCCTACTGTTGAAAGCTTGAGATTACCAAAAGGTTATGTCAGTCTTAAAACCCTTGTAGAAAATGGCCAACCATCTGCTCCACAAATTTTGGCCATGTCTGGTGTTACCTCTCATACTACCAGAACTCCTGGAGAACCCACTCAAGGAGATACTAGTTCTAAAAGAGATAGAGGTGATACATTTACATTCACACATAAAGGAATGAAAGGTGACAAGGATACTTTTGCACATGAAGCATCTGCAGATAGTACTTTTTCTAGATATAGAGACAATTTGGAAAGTGTCCATGCCAAATTTGAAAATCCATCAGCTAAAGGATTTGGCAATACACTTTTGGTAAATATTGATTGCATGGAAAGTGAAGAAGTTATAACAATTTTGCATAATGTCCATGCTTGGGCACTACAGCGAAAAGCTGAAACTAAAGCATCATGGTCTGATATAGTCACACAAATTGTTTGGTCTTTTACTAGTATTTTAAAACAATGGTGGGATAAGTTGTCTGAAGAAGAAATGCACAATATCATTGAACATCCAATAGATCCCCTGAAAGCTATCTTTGATGCCTTAAAACATGAGTTTGTGGGGGTAGTACCAGAAGATTCAGTACATCATGGTCAACTCTTTTTATCTCAAAGACTGTGTAACATAGATTATCTGCATGATTATTATTGTGTTATGCAAAAACTTCTTTATCAAGCAGCAGATCCTCACAATGTTGCTTATTTGAGGTATTACATAGCTTCAATGCCAAGAAAAATTCCAAATTTGATTAATCAGTATATTGAGACCAACAAAGTAAAAATTGAGAATTCTTCATTTGCTGCAGTACATTAGATGATAGTTTTTGTTTTGCAAAGAGAATGTGTATCAGAATAAGCTAAAAAGAATTTTAAGAAGCAGATGCATTTCAGTACAAAGTTGTGTAATAATTTTGCAAAAACTTATGATTTTGGATGTAGTAGCAAATCTAAAAAGAAGGTGTCAAAAGTTTCATGCTCATGCAAGACAGATAAGTATACTCCTAAGAGAAAATATTATCCTTCTAAATTTTTCAAAAAGAAGAGGATAGTATTCAGAAAAAGAGCTAAGGCTTCTAAAAAGGTAACATGTTTTATATGTGGTAAAGAAGGCCATTATGCTAATACTTGCAAAGAGAAAAAGAATAAGAAACAGTTGAAGATCATGGATGTTTTTACTACAGTTCATAATCCAAAAGATTGGGACCTCATTTCCCATTCAGATGGCGAATATTTTGAAATTTCCAGTGACTCTTCTACTTCAGATAATGATGATTTACCTAATATCAGAAGAATAAGTTTGGAATCTGATTCTTCTGACTCTGATGAAACTTTTATTGCTGATATTAAAATGTTTTATTTCAACAAAACAGACAATTTGCAGAATCAGATTGATGAGGTCAAGACACAGCTAGCACAACTTGAACCGTCTCAGTTAACAGCTAAACGAAGATTGAAGGAAAAGCTGGAAAGTTTAGAAAAACAATTACCTTCCAAAAGAATAATTGATGATGAGGATTTTATTGAAAGAGAATTTGATTCAATGTTCAAACCATTGCATATTACAGAAGCTTCTCAAGTTACAGGTATGGATGAAATCAATATTCTCAAAAAGAAAATTAGCAGTTTGGAATCATCTATTAAACTAACAAGATCAGAAATATTGCAATTATCAGCTAAACTTCAAAGTCTTATTTCTGATTATGATGATGCTAATTCCAAATTGACAAGAATTCTGATGAAGGATATTCCAGAAGAAATGCCCATGAAATCTAAGGAAGTAGATTTGGTAAATATTATGGGAATAGGGGATAAAGTGGTAATTCCTTTGAAAATAAAATTGCCAAATTTAAAGGAATACTCTTTAGATGCACAAATTGATTCTGGAGCTATGTGTAGTTGCTGCAAATTTGGCGCAATTCCTTTTTATTATTGGCAGCCTACTAAACTGTCCTTTAGAGGCGTGAATAAAGAGTTAATGGAGATTAACCATATATCTCCTGATTTTCCAATTTATTTGAATCATATACAGACATATGTTACTTTGTACAATTTTGATACAGGATCAGATGTCCTATTGGGACAAGATTTTTTGAAGAGATTCCTTCCAGTCACCTTTGGCAAAAACTCAGTCACATTTACTACTGTTGAAGGACCGATTATGATTCCTGCAAAAAATGATTACCAGCTTAAGGTCAAGCCCAGTGAAGAAGACAATCTACAGGATACCATGCAAGATCTTACCAAAATTCAAAAGATTGTCAAGCATGCAGAAATACATGGCCAAAAGACATTACAAGCAATCTCAGATAAGCTGCACCACGATTGCACAGCAAGCAGGCTAGACGCTTTCTGGACCAGAGAGAAATATTTTGTAGCATTACCTTATAAAGAAGGGTATGTTCCTAAACCACAGAAAGCAAGTGCTAATCATATGTCACCTACTGAACAGGCTTTGTGCAAACAGGAGATTCAGCAGTTGCTTGAACAGAACCTAATTGAGCCTTGCAAAAGCCCATGGGCATGTCCGGCCTTTTATGTCAACAAACATAGTGAGCAGAAACGTGGAAAGAAGAGGTTGGTAATTAATTACAAAGCTTTGAATGAGGCTCTAATGCCTATCAGGTATCCTTTTCCCAATAAAGAATTCTTGCTTGCTAAAATCGCCAATGCTAATGTTTTCAACAACTTTGATCTTAAAAGTGGTTTCTGGCAAATTGGTATAATTCCAGATGACAGATATAAAACAGCCTTCACAGTTCCACATGGCCAATACCAATGGACAGTAATGCCATTTGGTTTGAAGAATGCTCCTTCTGAATTCCAAAAGCGGATGGAAGATATTTTTGGAGAGGTAGAGTATGTGATTGTATATATTGATGATCTTCTTGTATTTAGTAAGGATGTAAATACTCATAAGCTACATTTGGAAAAATTCTATGAAATGGTGTACAAGCATGGTTTAGTTCTATCTGACTTAGAAGAAAAGTTTCAAATTGGAAAAGTCAGAATAGACTATTTAGGATTGCATATTGAACAGGGTCACATAGAGCTTCAACCCCATATCCTTCTTCATCTTCTGAAATTTCCGGATATTTTCCTTGAGGTAAATATGCTTTAGAGATTTTTGGGTTGCTTGAATTACATCTGTCAGTTCTATGAAAAGCAATCTGAAGATACTAAGATTTTGCAGAAAAGGCTGAAGAAAGAAAAGGCTGAATGGTCTAATGAGATGACTATGGCAGTAAGGAACATAAAAAACAAAATCAGAGAGCTTCCCAAGTTAAGACTGCCTGACACCGATCTCCCATTTATTCTTGAAACAGATGCATCTAATCATACATGGGCTGCAGTGTTATTATAGAAACATGGTAGGAAAGAACTTGTTTGTGCATATGCCTCTGGTACTTTTGATGACACAAAAGTATCCATCTTCCCACAAAGAGATACTTGCTGTCAAAAGAGAAATTCAAAGATTCAGATTGTTTTTAAAAAGTGTCAGATTTTTAGTTAGAATTGATCTGAAACATATGAAAGGTATTTTGTCCAACAAGAAATTGTTGGAACAAGGAAATGCCAGGGTTCTAAGATGGGCTCTCTGGCTAGAAGGTTTTGATTTCGATATTGTCTATAAATTAGGTGCAGAAAATTATTTAGCAGACATGTTGACAAGAGAAGGAGCTCCAGAAATCAAAGACATCAAGATGTTCAGACCCCTGTACAAAGGAGAAAGTTCTTCAAGTAAAAGTCTAGTCCAGTCTAGTGTCTGTTAGTCCAGAAACTGTTCAGTATTAGTCTGTAGTCAGTGTAAATATGAATTATGTTGGGATTGTTTTATTTTAAGAGTAAAGTCATTACTAGTTGAAGTCGTCCAAATGATTTTGCAGATTTGGTTTGATTCAGAGTCTGGTATGACAGCCTATAGTAGTGAGTTACCTTATAGAGATAGGCCTTGGCGTGTCTATTATTCACTGTCTAGAGAACCAGTTCCCATCTATTTTGGTTTTGTCCAACATACTGATTGGACATGGCAAGATTATTTCTCTATCCACCAAAGGGCCAGAATACATGGTTATGTCAGAGTCATTGCATATGCAACACAGTTAGATAGTGCTAATAGCTGGTGGAGTCCTTGGTTTAAGTTGTTCATGTTTAAGTATATGCCCTAGAGGTGAGCAGATTTGTCATTTTAATTTCCAAGAAACCATTAACACTTTAATTTGGGAAATCCATATTGCTGCACGACACTACACTGTAGAGTTTGAATTTCTTCATACTGATCCAGAAGTAGTCTTATAGGATAGACAACAAGATGAACCATCATTCAGTTTGAAAGTCAGCTTCCATGGAGAAATTTCTACAGATCCCAGGCAGAGACCAGTAAATGTATTCCATTTTCCATTTTATTGTTGTTTCTTGGAAGAAGCACCTCCATGGCTTGATGATGCCTTGCCTCATGATATATTTGCTCCCGACATAGAACAATTACTAGAGATGGATGAAGCTGACAGAGAATATGCTGCTGCAGAAGAATGGCAATATAATAGTGATTGATGTATATGATCACTCATTCGATATCATGTACATTTTAGTTTTCGTGGGTTTTTCTTTAAATATCCACTTTGTAATTATTATGAGCCGATGTCCTAGATTCCGGCCGTCTTGTCTATAGATCATATAATCTTGCTTTTTAGGTAGTGTCGGATTCGGTCCCCATATGGCTCTGCCTTTAAGGGACGAGATAACAGGTGGTAGTACCCACTTGCCCGAATCTTTTAAGTACGCATATGATTTCCTGCGTGATATTCATGCCGAAAGTAGATTCCATCTGTCCGAGTCTTTTAAGTACGCATTACTGATAGTCCTTCGGATATGATTTCCTGCGTGATATTCATGCCGAAAGTAGATTCCATCTGTTACAGGTTTCCGATAAAAGTTTTAACCGGTTAACTTGCTAGGATATTATAAATACTAGCATTGTAAGACGGAGGGGCATTCAGAGTTCTTGAGTCATTTGTGTGTTTGAGTCTAGTCTGGGTCTGAGCTCCCTGCTCTGCATCTGCGAGAAATTTCTCGATCTGCTTGCATCACGGAGGTCTAACTCTCAGTTCTTTGGAAAATGTCACTGCAGTCAATCTCTGGAATGTAATATCATTTTGAAATCTTAATAGAAAGTTCCTGGTATATAATGGTATCAGAGCCATCTGGTTCTTTGTCCAAGTAATTTTCATAATTATCTGGTTCTCCCATTGAGTTGTATTTGTCCCTGCCTTTGTTTACGAGTTGAAGTTGGCGATAAGGCTTTGGTTGAGAGCGTTTGAGGCAACGGACTGCCGTGTTTGCTTTCCTGGAGCACAAAGACTTTTTCTCCTCTGTTCAGGTGCATACTTATATTTAATCTCAATGGCTGGTTCTTTGAATGAATTTGTTCTTCAAACACCCGAGGATAGGAAAATTGCTAAGCAAAAGAGATGGTCTTTTCTGAATAAGTATATGAACAAAACTTCTGAAGAAAAATTATATGATGAAAAAGTTTTAGTTCAAGAATTTGAGCCACAGCCAAATTGGACTTTGCCAGAGATAGAAGTAGACAAGTTATATAAGATCCCTGCTTTTCAGTTCAGAGCAACTCAGTTATTTCGCTTTACTTCTGTAAATATTCCTATTTCTACTGATCAGAAAGTCTACCAGGTTCCTTTAATTAAAAGAGAAGATATTGAATGGGGTTTAGAACATGGGTTCAAATATATTCATATAGGCATGATTCAGTTCGGGATTAATCCTCTTGTCAGACCAGGATTAAATACTTCTTGCCTAACTTGTGTCCTGGATACCAGAATGAATGATTTTAATGATGCATTGTTGGGAGGTTTTCAGAGTCCTCTTAATAACGGTCTTGTCTGGTCTTCTGTAATTCCCAGATATCAAGTTTCTTTGAATGACCCATATATAAATGAGTTTCTGAATGCCTATATTCAGTTCAATGGTTTCAATGTCGCCCCACAAACTTTAATCGCTCAGCTTCATTCTTCTATTTGTCTTCGATTTGTTTCCAGCACAATGCCTCCACTCAATCCAAAATTGTGTTCAAGAGCTTTGAAAGAAGGAGTAATAGTTGGTCCCGGTAATACTGCCCCCTTACAAATAGGATTTGCAGAATGCACTCTACCTGATGAATGGAATAGTACTTACATTCCATTATCACAAAAATATCCTCAACTGCAAACATCAAAAGAACCTAGACAATTGTCTATTGTCAAACATTCTGATGGTTCTTCTGGTCTCAAATTCACAAGCCCCCGGCTTGTCAGATCTATGACTATCTTAGACAGATCTTCATTTTTAGGAAGTAGAGACAGTACAAAAGCAGTAATACCTCCTCCAGTTATGCCTTCTCCTGCTCCTTTATCAGTTCCAGTTCCACCAACATATTCTGTTCCCAAAAGAAACCAAAAGAAACCTCTGTCCCATAAATCTAATGATTGCCAATTCTGTGTATCGGGTCCATCTTCCAGTTTCCAACTAGAAGATCAAAAGCATGAAACAGTCTTGCCTGATGTCAAAAGCTTTAGTCTTCCTAGAGCTCAATATGATCTAACAACAAAGATTAATGAAAGATATTTAGAGCCTGCAAACTCTAGAAGAACTTTCAAGAATGGCACTCTAAAGTCAGATTTCCAATGGATACAGATGAAAAACATGTTAGATGCAGAGCAGAGTGAAACAGATAAAATGCATAATTATTCAAACTATCAGATTGTTTGTATGCTGCAAAACATAGATGACATAGCCAAAGATGTGCTAGAAATTAAAGAACATATAAAGAAAATGCACAGTGGTTATAATGAATGTTTGGGAATACAGAATGAGCATACACAAAAATTGAATGATATCAATTCCAACATGGGAATTATTTCCAGGTCCCTTGAACATTTAAGAGATGCATTACCGCAGCCTACTTCTCCACCTCATTATAGAGAAGTAGATCTTTCAAGTTCAAAATTAAAGTTTTCTTCCAGTTCAGATGAACCAAAAGATGGTCTTAGAAGTATTTTGTTCAAAAGCATTGATAACATAGATACTGCTAAGATTGAGAAGGTACAAAAAGGAATAATGTTAGCCAGAGAAAAAACAGATTTGATGAGAGATAGGCTAACCACTTTTCCTACTGTTGAAAGCTTGAGATTACCAAAAGGTTATGTCAGTCTTAAAACCCTTGTAGAAAATGGCCAACCATCTGCTCCACAAATTTTGGCCATGTCTGGTGTTACCTCTCATACTACCAGAACTCCTGGAGAACCCACTCAAGGAGATACTAGTTCTAAAAGAGATAGAGGTGATACATTTACATTCACACATAAAGGAATGAAAGGTGACAAGGATACTTTTGCACATGAAGCATCTGCAGATAGTCCTTTTTCTAGATATAGAGACAATTTGGAAAGTGTCCCTGCCAAATTTGAAAATCCATCAGCTAAAGGATTCAGCAATACACTTTTGGTAAATATTGATTATATGGAAAGTGAAGAAGTTATAACAGTTTTGCATAATGTCCATGCTTGGGCACTACAACGAAAAGCTGAAACTAAAGCATCATGGTTTGATATAGTCACACAAATTGTTTGGTCTTTTACTGGTATTTTAAAACAATGGTGGGATAAGTTGTCTGAAGAAGAAATGCACAATATCATTGAACATCCAACAGATCCCCTGAAAGCTATTTTTGATGCCTTAAAACATGAGTTTGTGGGGGTAGTACCAGAAGATTCAGTACATCATGGTCAACTCTTTTTATCTCAAAGACTGTGTAACATAGATTATCTGCATGATTATTATTGTGTTATGCAAAAACTTCTTTATCAAGCAGCAGATCCTCACAATGTTGCTTATTTGAGGTATTATATAGCTTCAATGCCAGGAAAAATTCCAGATTTGATTAATCAGTATATTGAGACTAACAATGTAAAAATTGAGAATTCTTCATTTGCTGCAGTAAATCAGATAGTTTTTGTTTTGCAAAGAGAATGTGCATCAGAAAAAGCTAAAAAGAATTTTAAGAAGCAGATGCATTTCAGTACAAAGTTGTGTAATAATTTTGCAGAAACTTATGATTTTGGATGTAGTAGCAAATCTAAAAAGAAGGTGTCAAAAGTTTCATGCTCATGCAAGACAGATAAATATACTCCTAAGAGAAATTATTATCTTTCTAAATTTTCCAAAAAGAAGAGGATAGTATTCAGAAAAAGAGCTAAGCCTTCTAAAAAGGTAACATGTTTTGTATGTGGTAAAGAAGACTATTATGCTAATACTTGCAAAGAGGAAAATAATAACAAACAGTTGAAGATCATGGATGTTTTTACTATAGTTCATAATCCAGAAGATTGGGACCTCATTTCCCACTCAGATGGTGAATATTTTGAAATTTCCAGTGACTCTTCTACTTCAGATAATGATGATTTATCTAATATCAGAAGAATAAGTTTGGAATCTGATTCTTCTGACTCTGAGGAAACTTTTATCGCTGATATTAAAATGTTTTACTTCAACAAAACAGACAATTTGTAGAATCAGATTGATGAGGTCAAGACACAACTAGCACAGCTTGAACCGTCTCAGTTAACAGCTAAACGAAGATTGAAGGAAAAGCTGGAAAGTTTAGAAAAACAATTACCTTCCAAAAGAATAATAGATGATGAGGATTTTATTGAAAGAGAATTTGATTCAATGTTCAAATCATTGCATATTACAGAAGCTTCTTAAGTTACAGGTATGGATGAAATCAATATTCTCAAAAAGAAAATTAGCAGTTTGGAATAATCTATTAAACTAACAAGATCAGAAATATTGCAATTATCAGCTAAACTTCAAAATCTTATTTCTGATTATGATGATGCTAACTCCAAATTGACAAGAATTCTGATGAAGGATATTCCAGAAGAAATGCCCATGAAATCTAAGGAAGTAGATTTGGTAAATATTATGGGAATAGAGGATAAAGTGGTAATTCTTTTGAAAATAAAATTGCCAAATTTAAAGGAATACTCTTTAGATGCACAAATTGATTCTGGAGCTATGTGTAGTTGCTGCAAATTTGGCGCAATTCCTTCTTATTATTGGCAGCCTACTAAACTATCCTTCAGAGGCGTGAATAAAGAGTTAATGGAGATTAACCATATATCTCCTGATTTTCCAGTTTATTTGAATCATGTACAGACATATGTTACTTTGTATAGTTTTGATATAGGATCAGATGTTCTATTGGGACAAGATTTTTTGAAGAGATTCCTTTCAGTCATCTTTGGCAAAAACTCAGTCACATTTACTACTGTTGAAGGACCGATTATGATTCCTGCAAAAAATGATTACTAGCTTAAGGTCAAGCCCAGTGAAGAAGACAATCTACAGGATACCATGCAGGATCTTACCAAAATTCAAAAGATTGTCAAGAATGCAGAAATACATGGCCAAAAGACATTACAAGCAATCTTAGATAAGCTGCACCACGATTGCACAGCAAGCAGACTAGATGCTTTCTGGACCAGAGAGAAATATTTTGTAGCATTACCTTATAAAGAAGGGTATGTTCCTAAACCACAGAAAGCAAGTGCTAATCATATGTCACCTACTGAACAGGCTTTGTGCAAACAGGAGATTCAGCAGTTGCTTGAACAGAACCTAATTGAGCCTTGCAAAAGCCCATGGGCATGTCCGACCTTTTATGTCAACAAACATAGTGAGCAAAAACATGGAAAGAAGAGGTTGGTAATTAATTACAAAGCTTTGAATGAGGCTCTAATGCCTATCAGGTATCCTCTTCCCAATAAAGAATTGTTGCTTGCTAAAATTGCCAATGCCAATGTTTTCAGCAAATTTGATCTTAAAAGTGGTTTCTGGCAAATTGGTATCATTCCAGATGACAGATATAAAACAGCCTTCACAGTTCCACATGGCCAATACCAGTGGACAATAATGCCATTTGGTTTGAAGAATGCCCCTTCTGAATTCCAAAAGTGGATGGAAGATATTTTTGGAGAGGTAGAGTATGTGATTGTATATATTGATGATCTTCTTGTATTTAGTAAGGATGTAAATACTCATAAGCTACATTTGGAAAAATTCTATGAAATGGTGTACAAGCATGTTTTAGTTCTATCTGACTCAGAAGAAAAGTTTCAAATGGAAAAAGTCAGAATAGACTATTTAGGATTGCATATTGAACAGGGTCACATAGAGCTTCAACCCCATATCCTTCTTCATCTTCTGAAATTTCCGGATATTTTCCTTGAGGTAAAGATGCTTCAAAGATTTTTGGGTTGCTTGAATTACATCTGTTAGTTCTATGAAAGGCAATCTGAAGATACTAAGATTTTGCAGAAAAGGCTGAAGAAAGAAAAAGCTGAATGGTCTAATGAGATGACTATGGCAGTAAGGAACATAAAAAGCAAAATCAGAGAGCTTCCCAAGTTAAGACTGCCTGACACCGATCTCCCATTTATTTTTGAAACAGATGCATCTAATCATACATGGGCTGCAGTGTTATTACAGAAACATGGAAGGAAAGAACTTGTTTGTGCATATGCCTCTGGTACTTTTGATGACACAAAAGCTAAGTATCCATCTTCCCACAAAGAGATACTTGCTGTCAAAAGAGGAATTCAAAGATTCAGATTGTTTTTAAAAAGTGTCAGATTTTTAGTTAGAATTGATCTGAAACATATGAAAGGTATTTTGTCCAACAAGAAATTGTTGGAACGAGGAAATGCCAGGGTTCTAAGATGGGCACTCTGGCTAGAAGGTTTTGATTTCGATATTGTCTATAAATTAGGTGCAGAAAATTATTTAGCAGACATGTTGACAAGAGAAGGAGCTCCAGAAATCAAAGACATCAAGATGTTCAGACCCCTGTACAAAGGAGAAAGTTCTTCAAGTAAAAGTCCAGTCCAGTCTAGTGTCTGTCAGTCCAGAAACTGTTCAGTATTAGTCTGTAGTCAGTGTAAATATGAATTCTATTGGGATTGTTTTATTTTAAGAGTCAAGTCATTACTAGTAGAAGTCATCCAAATGATTTTGCAGATTTGGTTTGATTCATAGTCTGGTATGACAGCCTATAGTAGTGAGTTACCTTATAGAGATAGACCTTGGCGTGTCTATTATTCACTGTCGAGAGAACCAGTTCCCATCTATTTTGGTTTTGTCCAACATGCTGATTGGACATGGCAAGATTATTTCTCTATTCACCATAGGGCTAGAATACATGGTTATTTCAGAGTCATTGCATATGCGACACAGTTAGATAGTACTAATAGCTGGTGGAGTCCTTGGTTTAAGTTGTTCATGTTTAAGTATATGCCTAGAGGTGAGCAGATTTGTCATTTTAATTTCCAGGAAACCATTAGCACTTTAATTTGGGAAATCCATATTGCTGCACGACACGACTACACTATAGAGTTTGAATTTCTTCATACTGGTACAGAAGTAGTCTTACAGGATAGACATCAAGATGAACCATCATTCAGTTTGAAAGTTAGCTTCCATGGAGAAATTTCTATAGATGCCAGGCAGAGCAGTAAATGTATTCCATTTTCCATTTTATTGTTGTTCTCTGGAAGAAGCACCTCCATGGCTTGATGATGCCTTGCCTCATGATATATTTGCTCCCGACATAGAACAATTACTAGAGATGGATGAAGCTGACAGAGAATATGTTGCTGCTGAAGAATTGCAATATAATAGTGATTGATGTATATGATCACTCATTCGATATCATGTACATTTTAGTTTTCGTGGGTTTTTCTTTAAAATATCCACTTTGTAATTATTATGAGCTGATGTCCTAGATTCCGGCCGTCTTGTTCATAGATCATATAATCTTGCTTTTTAGGTAGTGTCGGATTCGATCCCCACCATATGGCTCTGCCTTCAAGGGACGAGATAGTTAGACCTCCGTGATGCAAGCAGTTCGAGAAATTTCTCGCAGATGCAGAGCAGGGAGCTCAGACCCAGACTAGACTCAAACACACAAATCATTCAAGAACTCCGAATGCCCCTCCGTCTAACAATGCTAGTATTTATAATATCCTAGCAAGTTAACCGGTTAAAACTTTTACTGGAAATCTGTAACAGATGGAATCTACTTTCGGCATGAATATCACGCAGGAAATCATGTCCGAAGGACAATCAGTAATGCGTACTTAAAAGACTCGGACAAATGGAATCTACTTTCGGCATGAATATCATGCATGAAATCATATGTGTACTTAAAAGATTCGGGCAAGTGGGTACTACCACCTGTTATCTCGTCCCTTAAAGGTAGAGCCATATGGGGACTGAATCTGACACTACCTAAAAAGCAAGATTATATGATCTATAGACAAGACGGCCGGAATCTAGGACATCGGCTCATAATAATTACAAAGTGGATATTTTAAAGAAAACCCACGAAAACTAAAATGTACATGATATCGAATGAGTGATCATATACATCAATCACTATTATATTGCCATTCTTCTGCAGCAGCATATTCTCTGTCAGCTTCATCCATCTCTAGTAATTGTTCTATGTCAGGAGCAAATATATCATGAGGCAAGGCATCATCAAGCCATGGAGGTGCTTCTTCCAAGAAACAACAATAAAATGGAAAATGGAATACATTTACTGGTCTCTGCCTGGGATCTGTAGAAATTTCTCCATGGAAGCTGACTTTCAAACTGAATGATGGTTCATCTTGCTGTCTATCCTGTAAGACTACTTCTGTATCAGTATGAAGAAATTCAAACTCTACAGTGTAGTCGTGTCGTGCAGCAATATGGATTTCCCAAATTAAAGTGCTAATGGTTTCCTGGAAATTAAAATGACAAATCTGCTCACCTCTAGGCATATACTTAAACATGAACAACTTAAACCAAGGACTCCACCAGCTATTAGCACTATCTAACTGTGTCGCATATGCAATGACTCTGACATAACCATGTATTCTGGCCCTTTGGTGGATAGAGAAATAATCTTGCCATGTCCAATCAGTATGTTGGACAAAACCAAAATAGATGGGAACTGGTTCTCTAGACAGTGAATAATAGACATGCCAAGGCCTATCTCTATAAGGTAACTCACTATTATAGGCTGTCATACCAGACTCTGAATCAAACCAAATCTGCAAAATCATTTGGATGACTTCTACTGGTAATGACTTGACTCTTAAAATAAAACAATCCCAACAGAATTCATATTTACACTGACTACAGACTAATACTGAACAGTTTCTGGACTGACAGACACTAGACTGGACTGGACTTTTTCTTGAAGAACGTTCTTCTTTGTACAGGGGTCTGAACATCTTGATGTCTTTGATTTCTGGAGCTCTTTCTCTTGTCAACATGTCCGCTAAATAATTTTCTGCACCTGATTTATAGACAATATCGAAATCAAAACCTTCTAGCCAGAGAGCCCATCTTAGAACCCTGGCATTTCCTTGTTCCAACAATTTCTTGTTGGACAAAATACCTTTCATATGTTTCAAATCAGTTCTAACTAAAAATCTGACACTTTTTAAGAACAATCTGAATCTTTGAATTCCTCTTTTGACAGCAAGTATCTCTTTGTGGGAAGATGGATACTTAGCTTCTGTGTCATCAAAAGTACCAGAGGCATATGCACAAACAAGTTCTTTCCTTCCATGTTTTTGTAATAACACTGCAACCCATGTATGATCAGATGCATCTGTTTCAAGAATAAATGGGAGATCGGTGTCAGGCAGTCTTAACTTGGGAAGCTCTCTGATTTTTCTTTTTATGTTCCTTACTGCCATAGTCATCTCATTAGACCATTCAGCTTTTTCTTTCTTCAGCCTTTTCTGCAAAATCTTAGTATCTTCAGATTGCTTTTCATAGAACTGACGGATGTAATTCAAGCAACCCAAAAATCTCTGAAGCATCTTTACCTCAAGGAAAATATCCGGAAATTTCAGAAGATGAAGAAGGATATGGGGTTGAAGCTCTATGTGACTCTGTTCAATATGCAATCCTAAATAGTCTATTTTGACTTTTCCAATTTGAAACTTTTCTTCTGAGTAAGAGAGAACTAAACCATGCTTGTACACCATTTCATAGAATTTTTCCAAATGTAGCTTATGAGTATTTACATCCTTACTAAATACAAGAAGATCATCAATATATACAATCACATACTCTACCTCTCCAAAAATATCTTCCATCTGATTTTGGAATTCAGAAGGAGCATTCTTCAAACCAAATGGCATTACTGTCCATTGGTATTGGCCATGTGGAATATCTGTCATCTGGAATTATACCAATTTGCCAGAAACCACTTTTAAGATCAAATTTGCTAAAAACATTAGCATTGGCGATTTTAGCAAGCAACAATTCTTTATTGGGAAGAGGATACCTGATAGGCATTAGAGCCTCATTCAAAGCTTTGTAATTAATTACCAACCTCTTCTTTCCACGTTTCTGCTCACTATGTTTGTTGACATAAAAGGCCGAACATGCCCATGGGCTTTTGCAAGGCTCAATTAGGTTTTGTTCAAGCAACTGCTGAATCTCCTGTTTGCACAAAGCCTGTTCAGTAGGTGACATATGATTAGCACTTGCTTTCTGTGGTTTAGGAACATACCCTTCTTTATAAGGTAATGCTACAAAATATTTCTCTCTGGTCCAGAAAGCGTCTGGCCTGCTTGCTGTGCAATCGTGGTGCAGCTTATCTGAGATTGCTTGTAATGTCTTTTGGCCATGTATTTCTGCATTCTTGACAATCTTTTGAATTTTGGTAAGATCTTGCATGGTATCCTGTAGATTGTCTTCTTCACTGGGCTTGACCTTAAACTAGTAATCATTTTTTGCAGGAATCATAATCGGTCCTTCAAAAGTAGTAAATGTGACTGAGTTTTTGCCAAAGGTGACTGGAAGGAATCTCTTCAAAAAATCTTGTCCCAATAGGACATCTGATCCTGTATCAAAATTGTACAAAGTAACATATGTTTGTACATGATTCAAATAAACTGAAAAATCAGGAGATATATGGTTAATCTCCATTAACTCTTTATTCACGCCTCTGAAGGACAATTTAGTAGGCTGCCAATAATAAGAAGGAATTGCGCCAAATTTGCAGCAACTACACATAGCTCCAGAATCAATTTGTGCATCTAAAGAGTATTCCTTTAAATTTGGCAATTTTATTTTCAAAGGAATTACCACTTTATCCCCTATTCCCATAATATTTACCAAATCTACTTCCTTAGATTTCATGGGCATTTCTTCTGGAATATCCTTCATCAGAATTCTTGTCAATTTGGAATTAGCATCATTATAATCAGAAATAAGATTTTGAAGTTTCGCTGATAATTGCAATATTTCTGATCTTGTTAGTTTAATAGATGATTCCAAACTGCTAATTTTCTTTTTGAGAATATTGATTTCATCCATACCTGTAACTTGAGAAGCTTCTGTAATATGCAATGGTTTGAACATTGAATCAAATTCTCTTTCAATTAAATCCTCATCATCAATTATTCTTTTGGAAGGTAATTGTTTTTCTAAACTTTCTAGCTTTTCCTTTAGTCTTTGTTTAGCTGTTAACTGAGACGGTTCAAGCTGTGCGAGCTGTGTCTTGACCTCATCAATCTGATTCTGCAAATTCTCTGTTTTGTTGAAGTAAAACATTTTAATATCAGTAATAAAAGTTTCATCAAAGTCAGAAGAATCAGATTCCAAACTTATTCTTCTGATATTAGGTAAATCATCATTATCTGAAGTAGAAGAGTCACTGGAAATTTCAAAATATTCGCCATCTGAGTGGGAAATGACGTCCCAATCTTCTGGATTATGAACTGTAGTAAAAACATCCATAATCTTCAACTGTTTCTTATTCTTTTTCTCTTTGCAAGTATTAGCATAATGGCCTTCTTTACCACATATAAAACATGTTACCTTTTTAGAAGCCTTAGCTCTTTTTTCTGAATACTATCCTCTTCTTTTTGGAAAATTTAGAAGGATAATATTTTCTCTTAGGAGTATACTTATCTGTCTTGCATGAGCATGACACTTTTGACACCTTCTTTTTAGTTTTGCTACTACATCCAAAATCATAAGTTTCTGCAAAATTATTACACAACTTTGTACTGAAATGCATCTGCTTCTTAAAATTCTTTTTAGCTTTTTCTGATGCACATTCTCTTTGCAAAACAAAAACTATCATCAAATGTATTGCAACAAATGAAGAATTTTCAATTTTTACTTTGTTGGTCTCAATATACTGATTAATCAAATCTGGAATTTTCCCTAGCATTGAAGCTATGTAATACCTCAAATAAGCAACATTGTGAGGATCTGCGGCTTGATAAAGAAGTTTTTGCATAACACAATAATAATCATGCAGATAATCTATGTTACACAGTCTTTGAGATAAAAAGAGTTGACCATGATGTACTGAATTTTCTGGTACTACCCCCACAAACTCATGTTTTAAGGCATCAAAGATAGCTTTCAGGGGATCTGTTGGATGTTCAATGATATTGTGCATTTCTTCTTCAGACAACTTATCCCACCATTGTTTTAAAATACCAGTAAAAGACCAAACAATTTGTGTGACTATATCAGACCATGATGCTTTAGTTTCAGCTTTTTGTTGTAGTGCCCAAGCATGGACATTGTGCAAAACTGTTATAACTTCTTCACTTTCCATGCAATCAACATTTACCAAAAGTGTATTGCCAAATCCTTTAGCTGATGGATTTTCAAATTTGGCAGGGACACTTTCCAAATTGTCTCTATGTCTAGAAAAAGAACTATCTGCAAATGCTTCATGTGCAAAAGTATCATTGTCACCTTTCATTCCTTTATGTTTGAATGTAAATGTATCATCTCTATCTCTTTTAGAACTAGTATCTCCTTGAGTGGGTTCTCCAGGAGTTTTGGTAGTATGAGAGGTAACACCAGACATGGCCAAAATTTGTGGAGCAGATGGTTGGCCATTTTCTACAAGGGTTTTAAGACTGACATAACCTTTTGGTAATCGCAAGCTTTCAATAGTAGGAAAAGTGGTTAGCCTATCTCTCATCAAATCTGTTTTTTCTCTGGCTAACATTATTCCTTTTTGCACCTTCTCAATTTTAGTAGTATCTATGTTATCAATGCTTTTGAACAAAATACTTCTAAGAACATCTTTTGGATCATCTGAACTGGGAGAAAACTTTAATTTTGAGCTAGAAAGATCTACTTCTCTATAATGAGGTGGAGAAGTAGGTTGCGGTAATGCATCTCTTAAATGTTCAAGGGACCTGGAAATAATTCCCATGTTGGAATTGATATCATTCAATTTCTGTGTATGCTCATTCTGTATTCCCAAACATTCATTATAACCATTGTGCATTTTCTTTATATGTTCTTTAATTTCTAGCACATCTTTGGCTATGTCATCTATGTTTTGCAACATACAAACAATCTGATAGTTTGTATAATTATGCATTTTCTCTGTTTCACTCTGCTCTGCATCTGACATGTTTTTCATCTGTATCCATTGGAAATCTGACTTTAGAGTGCCATTCTTGAAAGTTCTTCTAGAGTTTGCAGGCTCGAAATATCTTTCATTAATCTTTGTTGTTAGATCATATTGAGCTCTGGGAAGACTAAAGGTTTTGACATCAGGCAATACTGTTTCATGCTTTTGTTCTTCTAGTTGGAAACTGGAAGATGGATCCGATACACAGAATTGGCAATCATTAGATTTATGGGACAGGGGTTTCTTTTGGTTTCTTTTGGGAACAGAATATGTGGGTGGAACTGGAACTGACAAAGGAGTAGGAGAAGGCATAACTGGAAGAGGTATTACTGCTTTTGTACTGTCTCTACTTCCTAAAAATGAAGATCTGTCTAAGATAGTCATAGATCTGACACGCCGGGGGCCTGTGCATTTGAGACCAGAAGAACCATCAGAATGTTTGACAATAGACAATTGTCTAGGTTCTTTTGATGTTTGTATTTGAGGATATTTTTGTGATAATGGAATGTAAGTACTATTCCATTCATCAGGTAGAGTGCATTCTGCAAATCCTATTTGTAAGGGAGCAGTATTACCGAGACCAACTATTACTCCTCCTTTCAAAGCTCTTGAATACAATTTTGGATTGAGTGGAGGCATTGTGCTGGAAACAAACCGAAGACAAATAGAAGAATGCAGCTGAGCGATTAAAGTTTGTGGGGCGACATTGAAACCATTGAACTGAATATAGGCATTCAGAAACTCATTTATATATGGGTCATTCAAAGAAACTTGATATCTGGGAATTACAGAAGACCAGACAGGACCGTTATTAAGAGGACTCTGAAAACCTCTCAACAATGCATGATTAAAATCATTAATTCTGGTATCCATGACACAAGTTAGGCAAGAAGTATTTAATCCTGGTCTGACAAGAGGATTAATCCCGAATTGAATCATGCCTATATGAATATATTTGAACCCATGTTCTAAACCCCATTCAATATCTTCTCTTTTAATTAAAGGAATCTGGTAGACTTTCTGATCAGTAGAAATAGGAATATTTACAGAAGTAAAGCGAAATAACTGAGTTGTTCTAAACTGAAAAGCAGGGATCTTATATAACTTGTCTACTTCTATCTCTAGCAAAGTCCAATTTGGCTGTGGCTCAAATTCTTGAACTAAAACTTTTTCATCATATAATTTTTCTTCAGAAGTTTTGTTCATATACTTATTCAGAAAAGACCATCTCTTTTTCTTAGCAATTTTCCTATCCTCGGGTGTTTTAAGAACAAATTCATTCAAAGAACCAACCATTGAGATTAAATATAAGTATGCACCTGAATAGAGGAGAAAAAGTCTTTGTGCTCCAGGAAAGAAAACACGGCAGTCCGTTGCCTCAAATGCTCTCAAGCAAAGCCTTATCGCGCCAGATCCGACGGCTGTCGCTTAATCGCAACTTCGCATTCGCAATCGAACTTCAGTTGGTTCTGATAACTCATAAAGAGTTCTGCCGATGCAATAAAGGATATGGACCGTTGATCTTTCAGCTTCAATGGTTCCTGTGTATTCTCGCCATTTTGATAGAATCTCTGTGCTTTAAACACAGTTCTCTGCCCACCTGCGTTCACATGCGACATGCATATATACAACGGTAATTTGATATCATAGGGTCGCCATCGATCCTACAGGAATCGATGGTTGACCAAACCTGCACACGGAAACATTCAAGCTATCCACATGAAAAACACATAAACGCACAGTTTCAACATAAACACACATATATTATATTAACACAACACGATTACAATTTCTAAGGCATCTTAGCCTTAGCAACAGTTCTCCTCTCAACTACATCTTGTCTATCTATTGCCCTATATCCCTCTTGAACACGCAGGTTCGTATATATAATAAGTGTTGGATCGGATCACAGAAGGATCTGATCAATTTCTCCATGATTTCCTCTTACAAAAGCCCTAAAGCTCTTGGTACATGCATGCATGGCAGATTACAATAATAACAAGTCTTCGAGAGACTTGCCCATTCCATCTTTAAATCTGTTTTAAAATAGATTTTTTCCTGTTTTTCTCCCCTGGTCCACGTCTTCCTCTTCGCTCCGCTTTGGATTCCTCCCTTTGACAAAGGGTGCTGGATGCTCCCGCATCAGACTCCCGAGGCACACAAATTTATGACCTTCTAGTCATATGTTTCTGCTTGTCCTTAGCAATTCTACCCACCGATATTTCACTTCCTCAGTGGAACTGCCTTCATGGTCTTCTGTGAGCTGCAACCAAGCCTCTGCAATAGCAAGTCCTCCCTGCTGCCACTTACCTCACCAAGCTCTCCTCTGGACTTGGTCTTTTGGCAAGCTCTATGGTTCTCTCCTCGAACCTCTTGCTGACTAACAATTCTACCCAACACTTCTTTTGCTATAATTGTTATCTTTAAGACAACTCTACCCACAATCGCAACTGTGGAGCTGCCTCAACAACTTCTACCCAACCGCAGTTGGAAGTTGTTTTCAGCTTCTCTTGAGCACTCCTTGCTCTTAGGCTGTTGCTGCAATCTTCTCACCTTTATTTGTTGTTCTCTCTGTGACAATAAGACCATAACTTTCCAGCTCTATCAACTGTACCTCCTTCTCCTCTGCTTGCACTCCTTCTTCCTTCTCTTAGGAAATTCTTCAATCTTCCTTTGCACGCAGAATCTTCGTCTGCTCTGATACCAAATGATGGAAATGAGATTTTGGGGGTTAATCAAAATCTCTTTCCCTAAACAAATCAATCTTGAGGCTTGTGGGTTATGGCCCACAAAGCTTATCGGAAGTGTTCATAAGGCTTTAAGCCTTTAAACCGTGGACTTATACTTCATTGGAGCTATTACACTATCGGGTCTTTTTCACCATCGAAGGCTTTAAACTATCGGAAGCATTACATATAGGCGTTCGAGCCTTAAACCCCGTAACCCATTTAACTATCGGAACATAAGAATACCCGGGAAACCATAGGAATTCCGCCCTGAACACATACACGGACTTGAAACATTATTAGCCCGATTTCACAATTCATCGGCGGGTCCATACTCCGAACCTCCCGATCGCCAATCGACGCATCTCTGATCTCCTCCAGACTCTGACTACCCGATCGCCGATTAGTTTATCGGCGATATCGCCATCGGCGTATCGGCCTTTCGCTGTTCCACTGTCCAAGTCCTTTGGCCTCCCCGAAATGCGATCGCCGATTGCATCTGGGTCATTGGCGGGTCCGTACTCCGAACCTCCCGATCGCCGATCGACGCATCTCTGATCTCCTCCAGACTCCGACTACCCGATCGCCGATTAGTTTATCGGTGATATCGCCATCGGCGTATTGGCCCTTCGCTGTTCCGCTATCCAAGTCCTTTGGCCTCCCCGATATGCGATCGTCGATTGCATCTGGGCCGTCGATCTGATGCCAGATCCGACGGCTCTCACTTAATCGCAACTTCGCATTCGCAATCGAACTTCGATCGGTTCTGATAACTCATAAAGAGTTTTGCCAATGCAATAAAGGATCTGGACTGTTGATCTTTCAGCTTCAACGGTTCTTGTGTATTCTCGCCATTTTGATGGAATCTCTGCGCTTTAAACACAGTTCTCTGCCCACCTGCGTTCACACGCGACATGCATATATACAACGGTAATTTGATATCATAGGGTCGCCATCGATCCTACAGGAATCGATGGTTGACCAAACCTGCACGCGGAAACATTCAAGCTATCCACATGACAAACACATAAACGCACAGTTTCAACATAAACACACATATATTATATTAACACAACACGATTACAATTTCTAAGGCATTTCAGCCTTAGCAGCAGTTCTCCTCTCGACTACATCTTGTCTATCTACTGTCCTATATCCCTCTTGAACGTGCAGGTTCGTATATATAAGAAGTGTTGGATCGAATCACGGAAGGATCCGATCAATTTCTCCATGATTTCCTCTTACAAAAGCTCTAAAGCTTTCGGTACATGCATGCATGGCAGATTACAATAATAACAAGTCTTCGAGAGACTTATCCATTCCATCTTCAAATCTGTTTTAAAATAAATTTTTTCCTATTTTGCTCCCCTGGTCCACGTCTTCCTCTTCGCTCTGCTTTAGATTCCTCCCTTTGACTAAGGGTGTTGGATGCTCCTGTATCAGAGTAGAGGGTCCCTCAGATGTCTATTTCAACCAACTTATGTTGGAGGTAAAATTTTAATGAGGCTTGGGGCCTTCCTATACTAAAATGCATAGATGAAATACAAATTGTGTTAATTCTCCAAATTAAACTAATGCTACATGCAAATGCTTTAAAGAGAAATAGCTGGCAAAATTTGAGAGGCTAGAATGTAAATAAGCTCATATGTGTTTGCACCATTGAATGGAAAATAAAGAAGTAAAATGGAATAGATTGCTCTAAGCTACAATTGTTTCAAATAAATGATAGTGCTCCAATAGTTTCCATGACATATAACATAAATTGACCAAGTAGTGAAGCATATATTTGAAGAAATTATGAAACAATTAAAACGTGCCAAAATATGAAATGTTTACACATAAGATGAGATTTTCTCAAGTTTACAATTTATAAGTTTATGCATGTGGGAATTGAAATACAAGATTAGTAAAAATTTGCATGTGGAGTGAAATGTGTTGATTTTAAGCATGCACAATATGAAATTAAAAATTAGAAAGTTAAAAAAAACTAGAAGCAAGATTAGGCCACCCACAAGATTCGCTGATTTCGTTCCATTTGAATCAGCCTAGTTTGCATGGCACTCATTTCTCTAGCATGCTCAACTCTCATTTATTTAATAATTTGAGTTAATTCCTTATTTGAGTCATGCTCTACCTCCTTTTATCTTTTTTCCTTTAGCTCTGACCAGAGTTCTATCAAACCCAGGAATTTTTGATTTACCAGATGTTATTTTATCATTTTCTAACTCTCAGGCTATAGCTTGAGCAGAAGCTAAATTAGTTGGTTTAGCACGCCTTATTTCATAAAATGTATCAACAACAAATGCTTCAAGGTACTATTCTAATAAGGATTTGTTAGGAGGTTTATAGTCCCAAGTCATTAAAACAGTGCGAAACACGCATATGGATTTCCAATGAATGAATTACATGAGCAGAATGAAGCTCAATAATAATACAGAGATATTTACAGTAATAGAAACATCAAGTTTCTATTAGGAAATAGAAACAACCAGTTTCATCTAAGAAACTGCTAAAAAGATAAAAATAACAACAGCTAATAAGAATGAGCATTAAACACTAAATAGTATTATTCTAATACCCTCCCTTAATGCTCAATCTATTTACAACACCAATAGACCCTCTGAATTTTACAAACTTATCAGGACCAAGAGGCTTGGTGAAGATGTCTGCGGGCTGCTCCGTTGTGGGAACATATCGCAACTGAACAGATCCGTCTTCAACAAGCTGGCGAATGTAGTGGCAATGGGTTTCCACATGCTTTGTTCGTTCATGAAAGACTGGATTCTTGGCAAGTTTGAGCACTCCCTGATTATCACAAAATAAGGGAGTAGGACCTGTCTGGGAAACATGCATATCCGCAAGCATACGTCGAAGCCAAACTGCCTCACAAGATGCCTTAACTGCTCCCCGATACTCTGCTTCTGTTGAGGAGAGAGCCACTGCCTGCTGCTTCTTACTAGTCCGGGTGACAACACCGGATCCTAGACTAAACACATACCCAGTTGTAGATTTACGGTCATCAACCGAACCGGCCCAGTTAGAATCTGTGTAACCACTGAGTATAGGATCAGAACTTCGAGTGTATAGGAGTCCATAATCAGGAGTGCCACGCACATATCGAAGCACATGCTTTGCTGCTATCCAATGATTAGCCTTAGGAGCTGACATGAAGCGGGAAATGTAGCTCACTGCAAAACTAATGTCAGGTCTAGTGGCAGTAAGATAGATGAGGCTGCCCACTAATTGCATGAATAAAGTTTCATCCACAAGGGGGGAGGATGACTGAACTGAAAGTTTGAGCCCTGGTTCCATAGGAGTCGTGGCCGGTTTACAATCCTGCATGCTGAATCTGTCCACAAGATTTTTTGCATACTTGGACTGAGAGAGAGATGTTGTTCTCAGTCTGCCAGACTTCAACCCCCAGACAGTAATGAAGAAGTCCCAAGTCTGTCATATCAAAGGTGCTGCATAAGTCTTGTTTGATCCCATGGATCAAATGTGCAGAGCTGCCAGTTATGATAAGGTCATCCACATAGACAACCACAAACAAAATATCATCACCAGTATGCTTGATATACAGGTTTGCATCAGATGGGCTCCGCTGAAAGCCATGATCTGTCAGGTACTGATCAATTTTGATGTACCAAGCCCAAGGAGCTTGTTTTAATCCATAGAGTGCTTTAGCTAATCTACACACTTTCTGTTCTTGACCGGCAACCTTGAATCCTGGAGGCTGCGTCATGTAGACTTATTTCTGTAAGTCACCATTTAGGAAAGCACTCTTTACATCCATCTGATGAACTTTCCAATTGAACTGAGCTGCTAGGGCAAGACAAGCCGTATGGTACTCATCTTGGCTATAGGAGCAAAAGTCTCCTCATAGTCGATGCCTTCCTTCTGTGAGAACCCTCGAGCCACAAGACGAGCTTTATATTTGTCTAGAGTTCCGTCAGCTTTGTATTTCACTTTATACACCCATTTGCAGCTGATGGGCTTTTTCCCTGCAGGAAGATCAGAAAGGGTCCACTGTGATTCTTCTGAAGACTCTGGAATTCAACTTCCATAGCCTGTTCCCACTCAAATGTACCCTTAGCCTCTGAATAGGTTTGAGGCTCAGAAATACTGTGTAGGTTAGCCATAAGAGCAATATTTACTGTAGACTACTGTTTGCTCTTATGTCTAGAAGTTCTACCTTCAAGGAGCTCATCATCCCGGATATCACCAATGGTTTTAGCCCACCATTTAGGCCGAAGAGTAGAGGAACCAATATCAGGAGGGGGTGGAGAAGGCTCAAGAACAATAGGGGCAGCAAGAGGAGGGTTATTTTCCGGAGGAAGCTCAGGTAGTGTATTATCAAACACTGATGCTACATCATCCCTCCCATCAGGTGGACCTACCGGAAGAAGAACACTGTGAGGCTGATCCTCAGAACACTGCTCAGAAGGAGAAGACTGAAAGAATCCTCTGTCTTCATCAAATACGACATCCCGACTGAAGCTAAGATGACCAGTGGCTATATCTATCAGTCTATAGGCCTTGTGATGATCACTGTACCCTGTCATCATGAGTTTCTGGCTTTTGGAATCCAACTTAGAGCGCTTAGCAGCTGGAATCCAAACATATGCAACTGAGCCAAATACTTTGAGGTGACTGATCTTAGGCTTACGGCCAGACCAAACCTCTTCGGGAGTCTTCCCCTTGACAGCCTGAGTGGGTGATCGGTTAAGAAGATAAACAGCAGTAAATACTGCTTCAGCCCAGAATTTGTTCGGAACACTCCTGTGTTGTAACATGGAACGAGCCATTTCAACAACCGTACGGTTGCGGCGTTCGACAACACTGTTCTGCTGAGGAGTGTAGGGTGTAGTTAACTGGCGTTTGATGCCATGAGTATCACAGAAGTTGGAAAAAGCAGAAGAACAAATTTCCCCCTCGTTATCTGTCCTAAGAGTCATGATATTACAGGCAGACTCTTTTTCAACTAAGGTTTTAAACTTCTGAAAGGTACTAAATGCATCAGATTTATATTTTAGAAAATACACCCACATCTTTCTACTGAAATCATCTACAATAAGCAAAAAATATTTGCAAGCAGTGATAGAAGATGTATTCATAGGACCACAAATATCAGCATGGATTAACTGGAGTACCTTAGATGCGCGCCAAGATTCTCCATCCTTGAATGAAGACCGATGTTGCTTGCCAGCTTGACAGGTGCCGCATACGCCCAATTGCTGAGTCTGAATATCAGGTAACCCTGACACAAGTCCCTCCTGAGAAAGCTGAGAGAGATACTGCATGTTTAGATGCCCATATCGCTGATGCCACAGAGTGCTGATGGGAGAAACACGAGCTGCTAGAGCCACTTCTGGAGAATCACCAGTGTCAAGAAGCCTGTATAGACCATGATCTTCTAAGCCAACAACAATCGTAAGACTAGTCTCCCTGTCGATAATAGAACACTTGTGCACACTGAACACTACATCAAGCTGGGGGGAGTTCCTCATAATCTGGCTGACCGACAACAGATTAATTTCCATACTAGGAACATAGTACACATTCAGGAAGATGAGTGTGTGCCCACCAGACTGGATCTGAACTGTACCTCTGCCAACCACTGTGTACTTTTCTCCTCCGCCAAATACCACGGAATCACTGACAAGTGAGAAGTCAATAAACCAGTCACGCCTGTGAGAGAAATGGTATGATGCGCCAGAGTCAATGTATCAGGCAGAAGACGGAACATGATCTGAAGACCTTTTAGCCATAAAGGCGTAAAAGGCAGAATCTGTCTGCTCGGAATGTTCTGCAACATTTGCTGTCTGATGGAGCCCTCCCTGTTTCTTCTGTTCAGAGGCAATCCTCTGTCGGCAATCTTTCTTCATGTGGCCGAACTTGTGACAGTAATTACACTGCACACTTTTCTTCCTAGCAGGATCAAAAGGCTGAGAAGAACCTTTCTGCTGAAAGGACTGAGAGGACTGATATTTGGCAGCAAAAGCATTTTCTGAGGAGGCTGATGCGGCACTACTACCAAACTGTTGTTTCCAACGATCCTGCTGCATGAGTTTGGTGCATAACTCCGGAAACTTCAGATCAAGATTAGTGGAGGTAATGTTGAGTGTTTCTATGAAGTGCTCATAAGATTTTGGTAGACTTTTCAGAGTGATGACTACCATATCTTCTTCCTCCATGGTGCGACCAATGGCTTCGAGCTGATCTCGAATGTCTTTAATCTTGTTGAGATGTTCCTGTAAAGACATATGTTCGTCCATCATGATGGAGAACAACTGATTTTTGAGAAAGAAAGCTCTGCTCTTGTCAGATGTCTCGTGCAGTTCTTTCAACTGTTGCCAGATCTCGGCAGCTGTCTTGCCAGAAGGAATCTGCGGTAACTGATCATCAGTCACAGAGAGCTTGAGGAGCATAACCGCCTCTCGATTTCGATCATCAAACTTATCTTGATCGGTACCAGCTGTACCGGGACGGAGCTCTTTGCCCAAAATGAGCTGATCAAGACGCCTGTATTCAAAAATGGTCAACATTCTTTGTTTCCAGATGTTATAATTGCTGCCATTAAAGCGTTGACTGCCTTCCAACATCAGATTGGTTAGCGAAGCCATCTGCATGTTTCTCAAGGTACAGAAAACAGCAAAGGAATCTGTCGAGGATTATAAGGGCAATTTATCTGGCACGAATTTTAATGCAAATGCCGGCTGATTTGGTGGTGAAAATATGAAGGAATGCTAAAAACAAATTTTTCACGTAGACCAAAAAAAACTGATTCTTCCACATAGATGACTGTAAAGAGAAAAACTGTTACGTGATACCCCCTTGGCTCAGAAACACTGTTACGTACTTACTGGATTGAAAAAGTGAGAATCACTTCCTCCCATCACGTGTCAGATAAAGAGAAACCATTGGGCGGCGGCGGAAGAAGCCTCAGGAACGCCGCAAAGGCAAAATCGTGGTTTTCGCAGAGGAATACGTGCTTCTGTGCAGGATAACGCTCACGAAGGGAGACGAGGAAATCTATTACCTTCGCTGTGTCGGGTCCTCTGTCGCAGTAATCTCCCAAAAATATGACTGTTGAAAGAGAACAAACCTTTGCCAATAATTTTCCACGACGATAGATCTTTCTGGATAATATACTCGCTGGTTATTGTATCATGGCCCCATCATAATACTGTTGCAAAACTCCCTGCAGCGTATTGACGTCGGTTTCCAAGGAATATTCAAGCCCGCGGAATATTATTTGGTGGTGAAAATATGAAGGAATGCTAAAAACAATTTTTTCACGTAGACCAAAAAAAACTGATTCTTCCACATAGATGACTGTAAAGAGAAAAACTGTTACGTGATACCCCCTTGGCTCAGAAACACTGTTACGTACTTACTGGATTGAAAAAGTGAGAATCACTTCCTCCCATCACGTGTCAGATAAAGAGAAACCATTGGGTGGCGGCGGAAGAAGCCTCAGGAACGCCGCAAAGGCAAAATCGTGGTTTTCGCAGAGGAATACGTGCTTCTGTGCAGGATAACGCT
This sequence comes from Pinus tabuliformis, assembly GCA_031772625.1. Lineage (NCBI taxonomy): Eukaryota > Viridiplantae > Streptophyta > Pinopsida > Pinales > Pinaceae > Pinus > Pinus tabuliformis. The sequence goes on from CM062817.1 coordinate 737,890,026, forward strand.
CACGAAGGGAGACGAGGAAATCTATTACCTTCGCTGTGTCGGGTCCTCTGTCGCAGTAATCTCCCAAAAATATGACTGTTGAAAGAGAACAAACCTTTGCCAATAATTTTCCACGACGATAGATCTTTCTGGATAATATACTCGCTGGTTATTGTATCATGGCCCCATCATAATACTGTTGCAAAACTCCCTGCAGCGTATTGACTTCGGTTTCCAAGGAATATTCAAGCCCGCGGAATTCAATACACTCTGAAATGCGACCACTCGAGGATTATAAACGCAAATTGCCCGTCCAAATGTCCAACAACATGACTGGCAGGATATGGCGCACGATCCCTTAGGATTTTATAAGCTTCGATCACAAGTAAAACCTTTGCTGCCTCAGACTCGGTCTTCGAAAACCCCGCGTGCTCGTTGCCTGCGAATTTCTCCGAGACTTTCTGTCGCTTTCCTCGCCGCTCTGATATGAAGACGCTGAGCTCTGATATGAAGTTGAAGGGACGACTGTTGGTTTCGTGGCCCGACTACGATTCCTCGGTGGTTAATCTGTTGACTTATGTCCGGTGGTGGATTGGATTCAGATCTCCTTTGAGGAAGAAACCCAGCTGGTAGTGTGTAGAATGAAACCCAGATCCCGAGGAAGAAAAAAAACGGAATCGTGGAGCAGAACAACTATGATCAAATGGAGTCCAATGTAGGCATGTAGCAAAAAATCCCGTAGAAAAACCAACGTTCGCACGCTGAATTGTTTTAAAGCAACCACAATCAATCGATTGCAGTACCAGTTTCCACGGAATGGCCCAGATCCACTGAAGAAGAGAAAAAATTCTCTATAGAAGAGCAATTTCGAAATAAAGCAAAAAAAATACCTTGCTCTGATACCATAAAACAGTGCGAAACACGCATATGGATTTCCAATGAATGAATTACATGAGCAGAATGAAGCTCAATAATAATACAGAGATATTTACAGTAATAGAAATATCAAGTTTCTATTAGGAAATAGAAACAACCAGTTTCATCTAAGAAACTGCTAAAAAGATAAAAATAGCAACAACTAATAAGAATGAGCATTAAACACTAAATAGTATTATTCTAATAGTCATTTCTTTGATAATAACATTGAACCTTTGATTGTATCTTCAATTGTTTGATTTTCATTCTTCTTAATACTATTGATGGATTTAAATAAATACCTTCCTTCTTTCTTGTCCCCATATTTACCCTTAAATGCATTGATGATAGCTTGCAAAGAATCAAAAGAGTTATCAAGCTTGTCTAAGTACCATTGCAATGCATCATCTTCTAACGAAAGGACAAAGAGCTTCATCTTAACATCTTCATGATTGTAGGCAGCTGTGTGAGCATGTCTTAGCAGGAAGGATGTGAACTTCTTGAGATGAGCATCAACAATGATTGCATTGTTTCCCTGAAACATAGGAATCTTATCCAAACCAACATCTGGAAGAGCATGAGGATATCCCTGGATATTGGCAAAGTTGCAAGGCTTGTAAAACTCCATGATGTCCTGACTGATAGGATCAAGGAAAAGCAAGTGGATATTAGGGAGGGCTTCCTATCCAAGAAAGATTAAATGCTTACTAGAATGTAATTTGTTTAACCAAGCTTTTAGAGCCTTTTTAGGATTGGGAGTGGGGTTAACCAAGCTACTAGGATTTCTTCTAGTATAAGCTCTTGTGAATGGATGAATAAGTGGAGTCACCACCCAAATAGGAAACTAACCCAAATGTCCAAGTGCTAAAGGTGCAAATAGAAAGGTGAACAAGGTGATGAGAAGATGAAGAATGAAAGGATGAAAAGATGAAGAAATGGAGAGAATGTCGTTAAAGCATAGAGAACAAGATAAACTTATCCCCGACAATGGCACCAGAAAATGTTGTTGCTAAAATTGTACATGCAAGATACGACAATGCTTAGGATGTGGGTTGTCACTCTAATCCTCATCCTCTCTGTTATCGTTGTCTCCCTACAACAGACTATGGAGGGTAGTCCCTATGAAATGTCAAGATGAGAGACTTGTTGGCAACCAACAAATTCGGGAGAAACAACTGAATGGCCTAGCAACTTGGTTAATTTAGCAAGTTAAAGATTATATTAGATTTATCTTGAAAGACCAATGCCTTAATGGAGTCAAATACTTGCTTTGTACAAATTATTTACCAAGTAACCGGATGAACAATTGTTGCCTTAGGATGCTTCACTATCCTAGATGAAATGCAAATCCTACAATTTAAGTGAGATGCAGAATCTTGGTTTATTTTAAATTATATGCCTACCTAGGTGAATCCTTCCTCTCAATTGTTTTGAAGCTAGTCTCTAGAGTAGGTTGTGAGAGAGAAACTAAGGGGAAACAAGCTATGGCTTGATTAACGATCCCTCCCCTTGAGTTCTAACCACCCGATGCATCTGGTGCTGCAGAGACTGTGGCTTTGACGACTACAAAGTCACCATGTTAACCACTAAAGAGGTTCTAGACTTTGCAAGCTAGGTGAGAAAGGTGGTCCTATCTCTCTATCGACTAAGCTTATGCCTGGAAGTAACTTAATTAATGTAAAAAAACTAGTGCTAAAATGCAAATGCACAATATGAATGAATGCTCTTAAGGTGAGATTATTAACTTTTTTAAATACTTGAAAGACAATGATATTCAATCTAGAACAATGAAGTAGTTAACAATAATAACGACAATATTCACCACAAGAAAAAGTGTTCAAATACAGGGTGCCAGAAAATGTTGTTAAAATTACCAATAGATAAATGACAAGATTAAAACAAGATGAATGCTCAAACAATTAGATACTATTTTTTATGTACAGTTAACAATTCTTCAAGTTATAACATGTTGAAATTTCTAAGTCTAACACGTTAGAAATCCTTACTGCATTATCTGGTTTATTTTTCCTACTTGTTTATTCCATTAACAAGTTATTTATAAATATAAATACTAAAATAAACACAAAATGCAACCTTAACTCATGTACAGATCAACAACTGAAATAACTGAGACAAACACACAAGGGACACTGTTATTTTTGGACAATCGTCCCTAGGAAAACCCAATGCAGGAAAACCGGTGCAATAGATATGAGGGTTCTTTTATTAAGCAACTTCTGAGTACAACTAGGGTGCCAAAAATCGCTCACCCAACAGAGATTGTTACACGACAGTAATACCTCTTCTCAAAGACAGATATTCAACCTCTCTGCTCTAGTTTGCCCCATGAAAATCCTTCTGGCGCTTCCTCTTCTACGTCAGCCCTGCTAGCTTCAACTCAACTTCTGAAGCCTCCGCATCAGCCTCCTGGCTCTCTACGTCAGCTCTATGGCCCTTTGCGTCACCCACGCAGGCCCCTTAGCCTTTGCGTAGTCTCCAGCTGCCTCTGCGTCAGCCTCTTCGGTCACTGTGTTGACCCTTTGGCACCATCCTTGCATCTTTGCTATGTATTCACTGCCCCTCGCTGCAACAGACCATTAACTTGAATTTTCTCAGCAAGCCCCGCTCCAGAAAATCGAACTAACTGGTCAATCTTAGTGTATCTCCAACTAACCCTCAAGCCTCCTCTTATACTTCCTGTTGAGTCTTCAACCACTGAGATTAAGTCCCTAATCAACTTCTAAGATTAAATTTGGCTTGATCCATGTCATTTAGAACATTCTCACCTAGTTTTATATTAATACCCATTAATATTTTAATTTTCCTAAGTTTAGACTTAGGCACCCCATAAAAAATATTAATTATTTTAATATCTCTCCAACCGGGTGGAATTTTCCCAAACCATTTTTGGGCCTTGGATATTTTATGTGCCTTAGCCTCTCTACCAATTTTCATGGCTAGATCACATCCGATGCTACGACAAATCAACACTCCCTCTTAGCGAGGAATGTGCTCTAGTAATGCTTCACCATGAAAACATCACATTGATCCTCCTGCACTAGTACCTGTGCTGATGTTTGGCCTGATGCCTCATACCATTTGCACTGCTGCTTCCTATACTGCTGCCCATGACACTACCACTGCTACATCTATACTGCAGCTCCCTCTCAATATGTTGCCCATGCTGCCCCTAGCACTGACACTGCTGCATTGCAACTCAGTTACCGAGAAGTAACTGATCTACCCAAGTACTGACATATCGGTCAGTCTGGAAGGCTCATGAAATTGAAGCTGCCGCTACTACTATCCTGTGCTCCCTCTGTTGCCACTGCGCTGTTGCATACACCTTTGTGCCTCTCACACTGCTGCAATCTTCACTGTGCTGCCTCAGATTTCTGCACCCAAGCACTGCCTTGCTGCTCCACTACACTTTGCTTGATCCAAATTGGATCCTAGAACACTCTCTAAGTTTTCATGAACTTTTTAAAAATCATGCCAAAGTTTCAAAGTCTTATAAAGATCAAGCTTATCGGAGATATCCTCGTAACAGTTGCAATTTGTGATCAGTGCGGAGCAACGAGGACCCTCGGTCAAGCGCGCAGATTGTCGGCCCATGGTAACGCGCGCTGTCGTGAATTAGCAAAACCAGAGGCCATTTCAAGGAACGGGGGTAGTTTCTAATATGCAATTAGTGACAAGTCGCTAATCGCATATCGCAGGGCAAACCCCTCAAAGAAGGGAGTGCCGCAAGCCCCCAGACCCGAAAAATCATAAAATGTAACGAATATTGTTTCGATTCTGTCAGAAGCGGGGTCCCACAAAAACCGACAGAATATTGGAAGGGCTTCAAGGGGTAAGCGGTTTCAAACGAGTCCTCGCCCGATGCCACATAATGGGTGCCACGTGTCTGGCGGAAGAGAGAGAAAACCGCTCACATCGGACCGGTAAACACCACGTTACTTACCCGCCCGATATGGACGATGACTGTAGGATTCGGAGGCTCCAAATCAATGGCGGAGACGTGTTCCGATGGATTACTCGATTTGATGGGGTCAACAGGCAGAGTTGTATAGGATTCGAAGTCCGACGTGGACGATGTGTTGGCAGAAGGTCGTGTTTCGCGGGCATACTTGGAGTTAACAGAAGAAATGGTCGTTTCGAAAACGTCCAAGAGAATTGACACTTAGTTCGTTATGAAATGGGTGGCCACCTCCTTGTGAGGCGTTATACAGTGATGATTACGCAGAACAGAGGGATTCAAACGGACAGAGGCAGGGGAACCGGAAAGCCGGGAAGCAGAAACGAACAGTCAAAAAGCAGATTGGCTTTAAAGCCACAAGCTGATAGAGAAAGCTGGCAAGCGAGTTAGCAAGTTAGAAGTAGAGACGAGAAGCCGAGCTGACCTACAGAAGCAAAGGCAGCATCGAGCCAGAGTCAAGACAGAGACAGAGAGAGTCAGAGAGTCTGTGTGTTCCAGAGAAGGCTTGAGAGGTTCAAGTGCACTCCTCTGTAATGTCTGTCCTGTATGAGTCTCAGATTGGGCTCATACTATGGTGATCAATAGAGGTCGAGTTTCAGTAAGGAGAGTGTGTACTCTAGAGACTTTGGGGATCCAAGTACAATCCTACTGATTTGTATCTGCTGTGTGAGACTCAAATTGAGCTCACTGTTGTAAAATCTCTGCTTCGAAAACATAATAGAGAGGCCACCACTGAAGGCTGGACTAGAAGACATAGCCCCGGAGTGTTGGGTGAACTCCTTATTAAACTTGTTGTGTTTATATGTTTGCCTATTATGTTTTCTTTAACTGCTTCAGTGTCTGTGTATTTCGCAATCTTATCGATCCATTGCATAAAATGACATAGGCACATCCGTGCACATGAGTCTGTAATACCTTATTAATTGTCTTGGATCAATTCCAGATCAAGTGGTATCAGAGCTCTAGGTTGGTAAGGTTAGACAAGCTTGTGCTAGATTTTTTTGTTGAATGATAACTAGATCAAATCTTAAATTAGGAGAATGAGAGTTGGTTGAAGCTAACCCAGAAATTCGAAGAGTCTATCCTAAGAGGAAAATGTCAGAAGAAAGTCCCTTGGAATCAGACTCCCAGTTCATGGACAGTTTCATGACCATGAGAGCCATGGTAGAAGAAATGTATAGAGAATTTAAGAAAGGTAGAGGTGAAGAGTCATCAACCTCCAAACAAGATAAAGGAGTAGAAGAACCTCTTCTAGTTGCCCACCCAGAAGGCAAAGGAAAAGAAGAGAAGCCCTCTCCACCATCTCCCCCATCATCACCTTCATCATCATCTTCTTCACACAAAGAAAGCCTTGAAAAGAAAAAGAAGAAATCTTCTTTGATTAAATTAGATGTGAAGTTTGATTTGCCAGTTTATGACGGAGAATTGAATGCAGAAAAGCTAGATAACTGGATTAGACAAATTGATGTATATTGCAGAGTGTAGAACATCGATTCAGAAAGGAGAAAGATTCAGCTGGCTAGCCTACGCCTTGGAGGCACCGCCCTGGTATGGTGGGAAGGCAGGACACAAGCTGATTTGAAGAAGCATGGTAAAATTCTTTCTACCTGGAATGAATTTGTTTCTGCAATTAAAAAACAATTCTATCCACTAGCTTATATGCAGCAAGCTATGATGAGTTGGCAAACTCTTCGCCAATTGAAAGGGCAAAGTGTACAAAGTTACACCCAAGAATTTAGGAAAAGAGCTTTGATTCTAGGCATTTCTTTAGACTCACCTGAAACTTTGCTGAAGTATATAGGTGGTCTACATAGTTATTTGAGACATACCATTCTCATGTTTAATCCCACTAGCATAGATGAGGTATCTGTTCAGGCTACACATCTAGAGGCTAGAGGCAAGAATGTGAACCTAGAAGTTGGGGGATCATTAAAACCCACTGGAAACAAGAACAAGAAAAAGAGAAAACAGAAATGGAAAGAGAGGAAGGCAAATACTGTACAAAAGACCAAACCTTCATGCACTCATTGCAAGAAGGATGGGCACGATGATGAACACTGCTAGATTCTGCATCCAGAGCTGAAACCCAAGAAGTATGATGGCAAAAAGAAGAAGACTACTGCAGCTATTCAGAAGGATTTGGGGTCAGACTCAGGGGATGAAACAACAATCGCAGCCACAGGTATTAAAGGTAAAAATTTTGAAGCATCTACTAGTAATTGTGCACAATCTATTGATAACGAAGAAAAGGAGAGGAACAAACATGAGCTTTTTCATATTAGAGTTATTTCCAAGCATCAAAAGATTGATACTTTGTTTGATAGTGGCTCACAAGTAAACTTAATTTCTGAAGCAATTGCAAAGAAACTGGGATTACTAACCACACCTCACAAGAAGCCATATCCATTAGGTTGGTTATGTGATAAAGCAAAGCTACAAGTGACTAGACAATGTGAACTTAGGTTTTCTTTTGGGTCAGCATTTGTAGATGAGGTTGAGTTAAATATTGCTCCCTTGGATATATGTGGAATTGTTTTAGGAAGTCCTTACTTGTATGATAGAAAAACCATTTTCTATAGAGCTGAAAGCAAGTATCAACTCGTTAAATATGGAATTGAATATATTGTAAGAGCTCATAAACTCAAGAATAATTATACTCTCATAAACTCAGGGCAGATGAAAAAAATTGTAAATTCATGCAAACAATTTTTATTGATGGTTGTAAAAAAAAAAGAAAGCTGATAAAACCAATGTATTTGAAGGTTGTAATGCTAAACAACAAGCTGATTTAGAAAAAGTTGTTTTAGAATATGATATACTATTTCAAGAGCCTAAAGGTCTACCACCCAAAAAGGAAATAGTACATGATATTAATTTGCAGCAAGATGCTCCATTGCCTAACATCGGAATGTACAGGTTGTCCGCTTTAGAGAATGCAGAAATCAAGAAGTAGGTACAGGAGCTGCTCGAAAAAGGGTTCATAAGACCTAGCACATCGCCATGTGGGTCTCCAATTGTCTTGGTGAGAAAGAAAGATGGCTCATGGAGAATGTGCATTGATTACCGAGCACTGAATAAGATAACGATAAAAAATTGTTATCCCTTTTCTCACATAGATGATCTATTAGATCAGTTGAAAGAAGCTGTTTACTTTTCCAAGTTGGACTTGCATAGTGGCTACCATCAGGTCAAAGTTGCAAAGTAAGATGCATGGAAGACTGTTTTCAAAACAAATCAGGTATTGTATGAGTGGTTGGTTATGCCTTTTGGCTTAACTAATGCTCCTGCTACTCTCATGAGAGTAATGAATAATGTACTCAGGCCTTTTATTGATGATTTTGTCATTGTATATTTAGATGACATTCTTATATTTAGTAAAACATGGGAAGAACATTTGAAGCATGTAAAGCAAACTTTAGATGTTTTGAAAAGAGAAAATCTTTATGTTAAGCTATCAAAAAAATGTGAATTTGGTAAAACATCTTTGAATTATTTGGGTTATATTGTAGGGGGTGGTGAATTCAAGATAGATCCCTCTAAGGTTGCAGTCATTGTAAACTGGCCTAAACTCACAGTCAGAAAGCAAATTGGCTTTAAAGCCACAAGCTGACAGAGAAAGCAGGTAAGCGAGTTAGCAAGTTAGGAGTAGAAACAAGAAGCTGAGCTGACCTACAGAAGCAAAGGCAGCATCGAGCCAGAGTCAAGACAAAGACAGAGAGAGTCAGAGAGTCTGTGTGCTCCAGAGAAGGCTTGAGAGGTTCAAGTGCACTTCTCTGTAATGTCTGTCCTGTATGAGTCTCAGATTGGGCTCATACTACGGTGACTAATAGAGGTCGAGTTTTAGTAAGGAGAGTCTGTGTACTCCAGAGACTTGGGGGATCCAAGTACAGTCCTACTGATTTGTATCTGTTGTGTGAGACTCAAATTGAGCTCACTGTTGTAAAAAATCTGCTTTGAAAACATAATAGAGAGGCCACCACTGAAGGCTGGACCAGGAGACATAGCCCAGGAGTGTTGGGTGAACTCCTTATTAAAATTGTTGTGTTTATATGTTTGCCTGTTATGTTTTCTTTAACTACTTCAGTGCCTGTGTATTTCGCAATCTTATCGATCTGTTGCATAAAATAACATAGGCACATCCATGCACACGAGTCTATAATACCTTATTAAATGTCTTGGATCAATTCCAGATCATTGCTCCACCCAACCTCTGTCATCCTGCTACTGTCGTTAAGGGCTCCTGTAACCGGATATGATTCAAGATTTTGGGCACCTCAAGGATCTTGCCCCTAGTATGTAGTCCTCTTGACTACAACTTGATATCTTCCCACCTCTTCTCTAGAGGTGTATGAGCACTCATGGCACAGTCGTCATTAGTCTCGACTTCTTTCTTCGCCTTGGCTGGAAAACTGCTTTGGGGTTGGAAGCCTCTCCCTTGTTTTCTTCCAGGGACACTGGGATGCATAATGTCTCAACTCCCCACAATGGAAGCACTTCACCTTGGAGATATCCTTCTTCTTCCTCTTCCCCTTCTGTCCCGCAGATGCTAGAGTCGCATTCTCCTCCCCTCTTTCTTGATTCGACCTTCCTTACCACTACTCCTTGCCTTGGTCAACCGTCTGATCTCTTCTTGGCGAAGAGCTGACCACATCTCCTGCCAACTTGTAAGAGTAGCCCTGCCCAAAATACTTTGGACAAATGTTTGCCACTCCTCGGAGACTGCATTTAGAGCTGTCCTCACCATGAATTCCAGATTCGGTGTAGACCCCATAGAAGTAAGTTGGTCATGAATCTCCTGCAATCTGAGGAGGAATGAATCTATCTGCTCTCCCTTCTGCATCTGATACGGCCGCAACTGATTCTCCAGTAGCATCTTCTACGGCATGGAAGTGCCCTGATACAAGGTCGTCAAAGTATCCCTCATCTCCTTTGTTGTGTTCTTTTCAGCAATATGTGGTACGACATGATCTTTGACCCCGTCAAGGATCATGCACTTTGCCCTCGCCATTACATCCTCATACTTCTCATTATCAACTGGGTCGACCGAGATAGCCACAGTTTTCAAGGCAAAGTCCTTGATGCGATGTCGATCTAGGGTTGCCAGGATCCTGGCCTTCCAGATGACAAAGTTGGAAGCTCCGTCCAACCTGTACCGATCCCTCAGTCCGTTTATTGCCATTTCAGCTCCTCTTCTGGACTCCCTCTGAGTTTTGACTTCCCTCCTGGAAATCTCCCTCTAAGTCCTGATTTCCTTGCTGGAAATCTTCCTGCCAAATGTCGAACTGCTCCTCTCCAATCCTCCTTGCAACTGCAACTTGGATTTCGATTTCTTGGCTAGAAATCTATCAAGGTAGCGACTCCCTCTACCTTGGTTCTATCCCCTTAGGTACTTTTCTGCACCGATAGAAACAATACCCCACCAGCTTCTCAATCACAATTTGCCCACAGCTCCCCAAGCCTCGACAACTGAAGAAACTGAGCCTTTCAGGCTCTGCGCAATCCCAGCAATGACAAAATCTGCTCCTCTTGGCCACAACATCGATCCTTCCTGGCTGAGAAAGATGATTGGGCACTGCGTAGGTCTGATCTGCCCCTCTTTGCCTCTGCGCTGATCCTCTTCCTCACTTGAAATGATGACGCAGGCCCTCTGCGTCGCTTCTTCTCTATTGCTTCTGCTCTGGAACAACGCTGTCTCTTGGGACAGCTGCTACTGCTGCAAATTCTTCAGATTACTACTGGTGCCTTCAGTTCTCCTGTGATCTGCAACGCTCTGATACCATGTTGAAATTTCTAAGTCTGACACGTTAGAAATCCCTACTGCATTATCTGGTTTATTTTTCCTACTTGTTTATTCCATTAACAAGTTATTTATAATTATAAATACTGAAATAAACACAAATGCAACCTTCACTCATATACAGATCAATGACTGAAATAACTGAGACAAACACACAAGGGACAACGTTATTTTTGGGCAATCGTCCCTGGAAAAACCCAATGCGGGAAAACCGGTGTAGCAGATATGAGGATTTTATTATTAAGCAACTTCTGAGTACAACTAGGCTGCCAGAACTCGCTCACCCAACAGAGATTGTTACACGGCAGTAATACCTCTTCTCGGAGACAGAGATTCAGCCTCTCAGCTCTAGTCTGCCCCACGAAAATCCTTCCGACGCTTGCTCTTGGCCCTGCGTTAGCCTTGCTAGCTTAAGCTAAGCTCCTGAAGCCTCTGCATCAGCGTCCTGGCTCTCTGCACAGCTCTCCAGTCCTTTGCGTCACCCATGCAGGCCCCTCAGCCTCTGCACAGTCTCCAGCTGCCTCTGTGTAGCTCCTGCTGCCTCTGCGTAGCTCTCGCTGCCTTTGTGTCAACCTCTTCGGTCACTGTGCTGACCCTCTGGCACTATCCCTGCCTCTCTGCTATGTAATCACTGTCCCTCGCTGCAACAGACTACTAGCTCGAATTTTCTCAGCAAGCCTCGCTCCAGAAAATCTAACTGACTGATCAATCTTGGTGTATCTCCAACTGACCCTCAAGCCTCCTCTTATACTTTTCCTGTTGAGTCTTCAACGACCGAGATTAAGTCCCTACTCGACGGCTAAGATTAGATTTGGCTTGATCCATGTCATTTAGAACATTCTCACCCAGTTTTATATTAGTACCCATTAATATTTTAATTTTCCTAAGTTTAGACTTAGGAACCCCATTAAAGATATTAATTATTTTAATATCTCTCCAACCGGGTGGAATTTCTCCAAACCATTTTTGGGTGTTGGAGATCTTATGTGCCTTAGCCTCTCCACCATTTTTCATGGCTAGAGCACATCCGATGCTACCATAAATCAACATAACAATGAAACTCCAATATGCCAATTAGATACAAAAGAGAGGTATTAGACTTCCTTATGGACACAATTAGATCTCTTATCATAATTATGATTAAATTTGATTAAGGTGCTTTAAGAGTGACTTAGATTGCGAATCCACAAGAGCTATTTATTCAACAATGTCAATGATGAGCAATGTATCCACTTATCAATAACCAATGATAGCAATGAGAAACAAGAGCATTAATCCACAATGTTACTTAGAGAAACTAGCCATCTCATCAAACACTTATCAATCCACTTAGAGCACTTGTTTTTACTAATGAAAATTAGAAATATGCTCATGCAAGAGTGAAAAATGGATGCCAATGATGCAAGAGAAGCAAAAATACAGTGAAATGCAAAATGGATCAGCGAGGAGACAAATGATTGCAGTAGTAAGAAAATCACCCGATTCCACCTGACAACACTTATCCAAGATGCACAAGAGGCAAAGAACAAATGCCAAATGAAACTAGATAATTTCGAACACCTTTAGCCACCACTGTAAATTAGATCACCTAAGATAACATCTATCAATAGAATGTTCTTATCACTGACAAATAAGCTAACAATTTGAAAAATTTATTTAACAAAATATAGGATCACACATAGCTAACACATACCACAGATCAACAGAAGAAGAACACCATGAACTGAACCTCAAAGTCTTACTATTATGATAAAAAAATGTTCATAGCAGGGCAGCAACTCAATACCAATGTTACAAATTTTTCAGATCATCCAAAGATATCAACTAGAAGCTCATTAGCTTTTTTATATAGAGAAACCCCTCAAAGTGGAAAATAATAGCTAGTTGGCTTGATCGTTGCCAAAATAATCTTCACCATCGAAAATAACTTGATCATCTTTTGATCTCCACAATCGAATTTTTTTATTTTGAGGAAAAATATGATTTTTTTAAAACCCACTTTTAATTAATCCAAATTTTAATATTTTGGATTAATTTCTTCAAAAATTTGACTTTGACTTAACCACCAAGGACCAAGTGCTCAAATTTTCTTAAAATATCCATTTTTCTCTTAGTGGGGGACCTCAAAAAATTAATTTTTCTTTGACCAATGAATTTTTTACTATTTTCCACTTGGAGATAAATTAATTTCTCAATAATTATTTTTGACTCAAAATTAATTAATTTTCTAGCTTAGGATTTACACTAGAGGGGATTTAATGATTTTTCCACCCTCAAATATTTTTAGCCATGGTTTCTGATCGCCGTTGGAATTTCTAAGTCTATCTGTTAGAAATCCTTCATGTACTTTCTGATTTATTTCTTCCTACTTGTTCTGTTAATTAACAAGTTATTTACCATGTAAATACTGAAAATAAATACAAGTACATGCTCAACACATACAAATCATCAACTGAAGGAAAAACAAGCACACAAGTGACACCGTTATTTTTGGACTAATGTCCCTGAAAAAACCCAATGCGGGAAAACCGGTACATCTAGTTAAGGGTTTTATTATTAAGCAGTTTCAGAATACAATCTGGGCGCTAGAAATGGCTCACCCAACAGAGAATGCTCTCGGCAGTAGTACCTCTTAGTCGGAGACAGATATTTCGGCTAAAAACCCCGAATGTACAATCCCACAACTCTCAGCTCCAATCTTCCCCACGGAATCTCCTAGCATCTGCCTCTAGGGATTGCGTCAGCCTCTCTTGCCCAACGTCAGCCTCTGCAGGCTCTGCGTCAGCCTCTGGAGCCTCTGCGTTACCCACGCTGGCTCTCCTTAGGCACTGCGCAGCTCTTGGCTACCTCTGCGTGGCTTCTGGTTGCCTCTGCGTGACCTCAAGCTGGCTTTGTGTGGCTTCTGGCTGCCTCTGCGTGGCCTCTAGCTGGCTCTGCGCCCCTCTCTCTCCGGCTACTGCGCTTCTGCGCTCGGTACCCTCTCTGCCTCTCTACTTCTGTATTCACTGCCCCTCAGTTGCAACTCTGATCACTCCTTCGATTACCTCATCAAGCCTTACCCTAGAAAATCAAATTCTTGATCAATTCGGTGTGTTCTCCAAGTGACCCTCAAGCCTCCTCTTATACTTTTCTCGTTGACAATTCAACGACCGAAAATAAGTCCCCAAATAACGGCTAAGATTAGATCTAGCTTGATCCATGACTTTTGGACCATTCTAATTCAGTTTTATATTAATTCACATTAATATTTTATTTTCCCTAAGTTTAGACCTAGGGATTCCATTAAAAATATTAATTATTTCAATATCTCCAAACTTGTTAGATTCTGCCCAAACCATTTCTGGGTATTGGAGACCTCATGTGCTTTAGCCTCTCCACCAATTTTCATGGCTAGAGCACATCCGATGCTACTCCAAATCAACAATAGAGAGGAACCATGCACTAAAATATTTTTACATCAAATAATTACAAATTCAATCATTGAAAGGGGAAATACACATTTAGATTTAGACCCTCAATAATTTACCCAATTTTGTGACATAATAAGATCTAATATGAAACCAAGTGTGCGTGTAATAAAATAATTTAGCCAATGTGCTAAAATTATTCCCAAACACACTTTTACAATAGACTCGATATAACACTAGGACTAACCCAAGACCTTGTCAATAAATTCCATCCTAGCCTTGGGGTTTAAGATGGAAGAAAAACTCTTCCGATATCCATGTTCAGAAACACACATAATTCGGGGAGGTTAAAAAACTTCCTAGGATGAAATCCTTTGCCAAAATCATAGGCTTACCTAGGTGTTGTTACATATTTAAATGGTCATACTAGCATCATTTACAATACAACTTGTAGAAATTAGGTTTACAATGACATGACTGTATTGGTTGATGACTTTGATCTTCAAAAAATTTTCTTCACTTCTTTGTACCCTGCTTCTTTGGACTGTTGACAAAGTGTGGTCAATAGGGGTTACCCATTTTGGCGGGTGTGAAAATTTCGTTTATTGAAGCAACTGGAAATTATTCTTCTAACCCTAAATTTAATTATGCAGTTTATTTGCTACGACAAACAATGAATAAAATCACCACTGTAATTTTCGCCATAAAAAAACTACGGAAAATAAAATACTGAGAACTGAGAAATTCTAGCACACACTAGAATTTTAACGGTTATTTTTGGACAAATGTCCCCCAAAAAACCCAATGTGGGAAAACTGGTGCAACAAATGAGGGTTTTATTATTATTTTTCAGCAACAATTTTGAGTACAATAATTTAGATGCTTTACTGGCAATCTAATCTAAGGAAAATGCTGGCAAAATTATTATGAGCATTTTCTCTCACTACACCGCTAATTTTTGCCCTTGGGATTGACTTCCTAGCCTCACACTGGAGCTTCTACGTCGCTTTTTGCGTAGTGCATGCATGAAGACTTTGTGGAATTCAACCTTCCTCTCACTGCCTCTTCCTTGAACTAGAAAACTTCCTCCTGGAAAGCTGCTACCTTCCTCTACCACATGCTACTCACCCTCTGGCTCTATCTTTTTTGCTGGATCACTGTCACTGAGAAAATCGAACTGCCTGGGCAACTGAGTATCTGCACTGGTGTATTCTCCATGTACCCATCTATTTTTTTCTTATAATCCTCTGTTGGAGCACCAACGACCAAAATTAAAACATAATCGATGGCTAGGATCATCTTTGGATCGATCCGTGTGAGTTTCTAGATCATTCTTGCCTTATCTCAATTAATACTGATTAATTAACCATATTCCCTAAGTTTAGACTTAGGAAATATTTTAAAAATGGTTAATAATCTAATTGAGACACTTCTCTGCAGAATTTCTAGAAACGATTTCTGGGTTTTGAGTATCTCATGTATTCTAGCCTCTCCACCATTTTCGTGGCTAGAACACATCCGTTGCTACAAAAACCAACACTCCCTCTTAGTGAGGAATGTGTTCTAGTGCTGCACACCCTGTCACAATACTTTGTCTCTATATCATCTCTTGTTACGTTGTTGTTGCCCACCAACCACTGTGCAACTTTGATATACGTTGCATCTGTGCTGCTGTTGATGCTGCTTCTGCACTGCAAATCCCTCTCATCTGTTGTTGCTACAACTGAGAATCATCCAAAGTGATCTGACCTTGCCACTGAAACAGGTTCTCCACCATACCCATATGTTTTTTGAAATAGACAAAGTTTGCTCTCCCTAGAGCTTTCGTGAGTATATCTACAACCTGCTCTTCTGTGGGAACATACTGTAGCTGGACTGCTCCACGTTGTACACAATCTCTGATGAAATGACATTGAATATCTATTTGTTTCGACCTGTCATGAAACTCTAGATTCTCAGAGAGCTTTATGCAATTTTGATTATCATAGTAGAAACTGGTCGCCTCCATCCTCTGCTTGAACAAGCTCACTAGTAACTTTCGAAGCCATATAGCTTCACAGGTAGTTGTGCTTGCTGCCATATATTCTGCTTCTGTAGAGCTCAATGCTATTGACTTCTTCTTCTTGCTACACCAAGGAACCATCCCTGATCCAACACTGAAGCAGTACCCAGAGGTAGTTTTCTTGTCCACTAAACTACTTGCTCAATCTGCATCTGCAAATCCAGAAAGTCTGACATCATCCCCTCGGGTATATTTCAACCCGTACTCGACGGTGCCACGCACATACCTCAAAATATGCCTCGTTGCTTCCTAATGTACCCTCTTCAGTTCTATGATAAATTGACTGAGGGTATTGACTGCGAAACAAATATTTGGCGTAGTGTTGACCAGATACATGAGAGACCCGATAAGTTGTCTATACAAGGTGGGATAGACATCCTTGTCGTCTGATGCATCTATCTTCTTCCAATTGGTAATCATGAGCGTAGACATGGGTCTACAATCCTGCATTCTGAACCTCTTCAGAATATTTGTAGCATATCTTCCTTGCCCAAGGAAGATCTCCCCGTCCTTTTGCCACACCTCCAATCCTACGAAATAGTGCATCAACCCCAAATCCTTCATATCAAATTCTGTTGCCAGGTAACTCTTGCAATCCTCTATGAACCCTGACGATCCTGTCAAGAAAAGATCATCCACATACAATACTAGGATGAGTGGCTCACCCTCTACCATTAAATATTAAATTGAGATTTGTGTCACTCTTGACAAAGCCCATCTGCTGCAAGTAATTGTCAATCTAACCATACCACGCCTTGGGAGCCTATTTGTTAAAATTGGCAACTAGGGCCAAACTCCATGTGGGTCATCTTATTAATGGAAGCTGATATTTTTCTTGGATCCCTCTCATCGAGAGGTGTAGGATTGATCTAAAGATCATTCGATTCTGATAAGTATTCATGGAGATATGAATTTATTTGTGTTATGGGACAATTCGTTAAGGTCGGCCAGCAACCAAATAAACCCCACTTGTGCTCAACATTTTAGTATAAATAGAGGTGGCCTTCAAGTCATTTCAACACACTTGGGATCTCTTCCTCTCTACTTGTCTTTGGGTTTTAGTAGGAGGAGAGATCCTAAGGGATAATGCTGCCCTAATCCAGAGGGCAAAACCTGGAACTGCCGGGAACAACTGGAACAACCAGAATTGCTGGGAACTGTCGGGAAAGCTGACGCAAAGGGCAGAACCTGGATTTTCCAGGAACTGCCGGAACTACTGGGAATTGCCGGAACTGTTGGAACTGTCAGAACAGCCGGAACTGCCGGAACAACTTGAATTGCCGGGAACTGTCGGAACTGCAGGGAAAGCTGACGCAGAGGGCAGAAGCCGGAACTGCCAAGAACAGTCGGAACAATCGGAATTGGCGGGAACTGTTGGAACAGCCGGGAAAGCTGACGCAGAGGGCAGAAGCCGGAACTGCCGGGAATAGCTGGAACAGCCGGGAAAGCTGACGCAGAGGGCAGAAGTCGGAACTGTCGGGAATAGCCAGAACTGCCGGAAAAGCCGAGAAAGCTGACGCAGAGGGCAGACGCCAGAACTGTCGGGACTCGGAACTGTAGGAACAGTCGGAACTGCCGGGCATCTATCTCTGAAGGAGAGCAACATGCAAGGGACAACTAACTAACATTGGGACAGTTGTATGGTACTTAGCAACAAATACACCAAGCATGCAATGTTATAGCTAGCATGCAACAACAAGCATGCTAAGGACAACAAGCATGCTAGGGACAACAAGCAAGCAAGGTGCAACCAACACATAGGTCAGTATGGCAACATGGTGCAGCGATGGCACATAATGCAGTACAATGATGGGTACAATCATGATTAATGAAGCATGATGAGATGCAGCATAGTGATGATGGGTGCAGCATGGTGCAGTGCGGTGAGGTGCAGCATGATGACGAAATGTAGCACAACGATAGGTGAAGGAGTCACCTTGGAGAATCAGTTGAAGCAGCATGTCTTCAACTGATCTCATGTATCATCTTCTTAGAGATGATACATGCTCTTATCTAGATAAGTGAAAGTGTTGACTTCTGTTCTAAACGTACTATCTCTCTCTCTCTTTGCTGAACTATGGAAGAACATATAAGAAGAATTGATCAAGGGTTTCCCCACATTGGGGTTTGTCCCTGGCTAGCGCCACATCTTGTGTCCTCTTGTCTTGGCTTGTCTTCTGCGATTTATGTTTATGTTCTATCTGCAGTTTACTTTAACGCTGATGTGATTGCTAATCTGGAAAAGATATTGAGCTAACTGTGAAAATTGAAATAAATTGATCCAAGAATAGAACATACCTAAAATTAACGTGGTATCAGAGGTGAGGTGAAGACAATGCCCAAGCAAGAGTGAAAGAGCAATCACCGAAGACAGTTGGGAAAGGACAAAAGGATCAATGGATTCCTCATCCCTCTTCAAATTCACTGAGGGTGAAGTCGAAGTAGAGAATATTATTTGAATAGTGCAGTGGAAGTTTCTCATGGCCTACCTAAAGATCACTTCATTGGGAAGTCCGGATCTAAGGGTGGAAGGAAAGGTAGATGCCTTGGTTGCAATAAGTTCGGCCATTATGCGAAGGAGTGTTTGAATGGCAGAGACACATCTCTTGATGAAGATAACAATCATTCCAGGGACATCTTGAATGATCAAAGGAATGACAGGTAACACAGGTCATCAAGGAAACGACCGACTCTTTAGAGAAAGCAAGGAACCCCAGGTATGAAGAATCAAATGTTGTTTTTGATAAGATAAAGAAGTGTTATCTTGTATTGGCCCTCTCCTTCAAATTCTTTGGGAATCTGGCTTATTGATTGTAGTGCTTCAAGGCACCTCATCGGATAGAAGGGTGCTCTCTCGAATTTGGTAGAGACGGAAACAACCGTGGGATTATACTTGGAGTCGATGCCACCTATCCCGGAAAGGGTGTAGGGAATGTTACCCCTCAATTGAATGCGGGTAACTCTATTCATTTACAAGAATCTCTTTTATGTACCTAATTGCAAGAAGAACCTGGTGTCCATTTCGGAAATGGAAGTCAAAGGTTTCAGGGTGGCATTCATCGATGGAAAGGTACGTGTTAAAAAAAAGAATTTTCAAAGATGCTTTTTCTCATGGATTCAGGGTTGGCAATTTGTATCAATTTGCAGGATGGTCCATTAAGGATCATGTCAATTGACATATCGCATCTATAACACCGGAGGTCTACCTATGGGGCGCTACCCGATGTGAGTCAAATGGTGATAGGGATGCTTGAATTCAAGAAGAGCATGAAGGTACATGTCTGAGATGTACCGAAGGAAAATCTTATAGGGGGACCATTCCCCTCATGCAACAGGGCCACAGATTTGGAACAACCGGAGGAGTTTGAGATTCATGATCGGGAATCTCATGTATACGGGTGGAAGTAAGCCCTCTATGGCTTGAAGCAAAATTCCTCGGGCGTAGTATGAGAGGATTGATAGCTCTCAGATGATGTTGAGATTCACTAAGAGTGAAGCCGATCCAAACCATTGTTTGAAGGTTGTGGATGATAGACCTCTCATACCAGCACCTTCTGAGGACGACCTATTTCAAACAGGTGCAGACCCTCTCACTTGTAGAAGTAAGAGGGAGTTGGATTCCGGATGTGGAATGGTAAACTGCAAGCCCGTGACTACCTCGAGGATCTTAACTTTCAAAAGTTATCTGGTGATGATGTCGGACTAGATTTGGGAAATGCCTCTGAGTTTCATAAACATATTTGCATTGATGTACTTGGTGAACTTCCATCCGGACATATGTTTTGCAGTTAGCATGGTTAGCTCATATTTGGTTGAGCCTCACTGAATTGGAGCCAAGAATCTTCTGAGATATCTTCAGAGCACAATTTCTCATGGATTGAGATACATTGCCAGAAATATGAAACTCCATGATTATTCGAATGTTGACTGGGCAGGCAGTGTGGAGGATCACTAGAGAACTTCTCAGTGCTGGTTCTCTTTGGATTCTGCTTCGATATCATGGATGAGCAAGAAGCAAAAGTCGGTTGCTATAAGCACCGCCGAGACTGAATACATAGCTACCAATGTTTTAAAACTCCGACTCCGACTTCGACTCGGTATCGACTCGGCCGGCTCGATTTCAATGACTCGGTCATTGTAAAAAATACATTAAATATTTATTTTTTATAAAAACACATAATTTTAAAGATTTTCATTCATGTTTCCAAACGCACAGCATTAGAATATAGATAGAAGACAACATATGATCAAAGTAGGCTCATGAATATATCCATTATATCAAAATGGCACCCAATGCATTGTCCAATACATACACGATGATGATATAGAGATCAAAACAAAAACACATAACCAAGGAGGCTATAAATGGCCTCTACAACAAAAGTTTGTGACCAGTACTACTGGCTACTGCTAGAGTTGCCAACATCATCTGGCTCAGTGTTACTTGGAAGTTGGGAGCAGGAGCCAAAGTGGGGAGCGAGAGCGAAAAAGGGAGCGGGAGCGACATTTTCAGAAGCTCCTAGTTTGGGAGCGAATCCCAGAGGAGTTCGACAACCAATGTCACTAACATCAAGGTACATAGAGGGATTGGTGCTCTTGATTAAATACGAGTTCCATACCTTAATACATGACAAAATTCAATGGAAACATTGCAATCCTCCAATCCTGAAATCCTGAAAAACTGATAAGTCTGCTGGATTTTGAATGAAATCTAAAATTATACTTTCTCCATATGAAATCCAATGAGGCCGAAACCACTCTCAAACATCTTGAGTCATTTCATGGTGTAATGTTAAAAATTTAAGTAAAAGGATGAAAATGAAGATTAAGGAGAATGTCACTTTTACTTTAAGAATTTAACATTACCATGAAATTTGAATAGCATATCAATAGTAGAGAGCATTTGAGTGTGTTAAATAGGGTTTGGGAGGGGGAAATGGACCCCAAATAACATTTAACTAATTCATAAAACACATTGGAGTTCAAACCAATCAGCAAACACTTCAAAATTTCATAAAAAAAATGTCAAATCACTGTTTTGATGGGTTTACAGGCCTCTGGTTATGACTCGGCCGAGTCAATACAGAAATGGCCGAGTTGGCCGAGTCAGCCATGACTTGGCCGAGTCATTGAATGACTCGGCCGAGTCATGGCTGACTCGGCCTACTGAACCGTTTCCTCCACCGAGTCACATTTCTGGGCAATGAAACGGATCAACTCGGCCGTTTCCGTTTCGAATCGGCCGAATTTTAAAACTATGATAGCTACGAGTATGATCTCGTGTGAAGCGGCATGGTTGCAAAAGCTCTTAAGTGAGCTGTTTGTACAGATGATGAATACCACTATGATTCTCTGTGACAACCAGAGGGGGGATTCGATTATTGAGGAATCACGTATTCGATGATTGCTCCAGCAGATAGACATCAGATACTGCCTTATCTGGGATATGGTAAGTCGATGAGCGAGGAGGCTCCATCGCATTGAGACTAGTGTTTTAAAATTCGGCCGAATCGAATCCGAAACGGCCGAGTTGATCCGAGTCGTTGAAAATTTTTGTGACCCGGCAGAAAAAACGGAACGGGAGGCCGAGTCATGACTGACTCGGCCGAGTTATTGCATGACTCGGCCGAGTCAGTCATGACTCGGTCAACCCGGCCGGTTCCGCAATAACTCGGCCGAGTCAATGAATGCGGCCTGTAACCCCAAAAAAATGTGATTTTTCATATTTTTTAAATTTTTTTTAATTGTTAGTTGGTTGGTGGGTTCTTCAAGGTGTTTTGTAAATTAGTTAAATGCTATTTGGGGTCCATTCCCCTCTCCTAATATTGTATGCTATTCAAATTTCATGGTAATGTTAATTTCTTAAAGTAAAAGTGATATTCTCCTTAATCTTCATTTTCATCCTTTTACTTAAATTTTTAACATTACCATGAAATGACTCAGGATGTTTGAGAGTGGTTCCGGCCTCATTGGATTTCATATGGAGAAAGTAGAATTTTAGATTTCATTCAAAATCTAGCAGACTTATCAGTTTTTAGGATTTCAGGATTGGGGGATTGCAATGTTTCCATTGAATTTTGTCACGTATTAGGGTATGGAACTCGTATTTAATCAATAGCAGCAATCCCTCTATGTACCTTGATGTTAGTGACATTGGTTGTCAAACTCCTCCGGGATTCGCTCTCAAACCAGGAGCTTCGGAAAATATCGCTTCCGCTCCCGTTTTTGCTCTTGCTCCCCACTTTCGCTCCCGCTCCCAAGTAACACTGAGCCAGATGATGTTGGCAACTCTAGCAGTAGCCAGTAGTACTGGTCACAGACTGTCGTTGTAGAGGCCATTTATAGCCTCCTTGGTTGTGTTTTTGTTTTGATCCCTATATCATCCTCGTGTATGTATTGGACAGTGCACTGGGTGCCATTTTGATATAATGGATATATTCATGAGCCTACTTTGATCATATGTTGTCTTTTATCTATATTCTAACGCTGTGTGTTTGGAAACATGAATGAAAATCTTTAAAATTATGTGTTTTTAAAAAAAATTAAATATTTAATGTATTTTTTACAACGATCGAGTCATTGAAATCGAGCCGGCCGAGTCGATACCGAGTCGGAGTTGACCCTCGGCGGAGTCGGAGTCGGAGTTGACCCTCGGCAGAGTCGCAGTCGGAGTCGGAGTCGGAGTTGACCCTCGGTAGAGTCGCAGTCGGAGTCGGAGTTTTAAAACATTGATTGAGACTGATGTACAGGTCGCAAAGATTTTGTCAAAGCCCCAGGGAAAGGTCAAATCTGTGACTTTCCCGAACGACTTGGAGTCATTGAGAGACCTTCTTATAGGGGTCCTGCATGTTACATACATTGAGCTTTGGGAGCTCTGGGGGGCTTGGGGTACTTATTGGAGCAACATACGACCACAAAGCGACTCACCCTCCCCTGGTGGTGCGCTATGTACAGGATGACAGGTTCAACCTTCTCCTGTAATACCCCGTGGTGACTATGGAACAAGATGATTAGTTCTCCTGTGGGCCGAGATGATTAGTTTTCCCGTGGCAACTGTGGAACAAGATGATTAGTTCATCTGTGGGCTGAGATGATTAGTTTTGCCGTGGCAACTGTGAAACATAATGATTAGTTCTCCTGTGGGCCGGGATGATTAGTTCTCCCGTGGCGAATGTGGGGCAGGATGATTCGTTCTCCTGTGGACAGGATGATTAGTTCTCCTGTCGAGGCATCCTACCCATGTAGTCTGGGACTCATGGGAAGTACCTCTCATCTGATCAATGAGCAGGGAAATGGGGTTAGGGACCATAGTAGTACTATCGATGGACGCATCGATGTATCTACCGTACTCCCTATGCTAGGATGACCTCCATTGATCTGGGATCAGTATGAGTGGTTTGAGACACTCTCTTGTGATATTGATCTGGGACCAATAAAACTGACTTCAGGCCAGTAAGAGTGATGTGACACACTCTCTTCAGATGAAACTGACTTCGGGTCAGTAGAGAATGGTATGAGACATTCTCGATCAATTCTTCTTCTTCATGGTTCAGCAAAGCAGAGAAGAGGAAAGCAGAGCTCAATAGAGCAGAGCAGTGCAAGGCACTGATGGCAGAGATAGTACAGTCAGACATATGGATCAGCGGATGGAGTTCTCCCTAGTTGAGAGGGAGTGTTAAAATTGGCAACTAGGGCCAAACTCCATGTGGGTCATCTTATTAATGGTATATGATATTTTTCTTGGATCCCTCTCATCGAGAGGTGTAGGATTAATCTAAAGATCATCCGATTCCGATAAGTATTCATGGAGATATGAATTTATTTGTGTTATGGGACAATTCGTCAAGGTCGGCTAGCAACCAACTAAACCCCACTTGTGCTCAACGTTTTAGTATAAATAGAGGTGGACTTCAAATCATTTCAACACACTTGGGATCTCTTCCTCTCTACTTGTCTTTGGGTTTTGGTAGGAGGAGAGATTTTAAGGGATAACGCTGCCCTAATCCAGAGGGCAGAAGTCGGAACTCTCGGGAACAGTCGAAACAACTCGAATTGCCGGGAACTGTTGGAACTGTCGGGAAAGCTGACGTAGAGGGTAGAAGCTGGAACTGCCGGGAATTGCTGGAACTGTCGAAACAACTGGAGCTGCTGGAACAACTGGAATTGCCAGGAACTGTGAGAACTACCGGGAAAGATGACGTAGAGAGAAGAAGCTGGAATTGTCGGGAATAGCCGGAAGAGCCGGAACAATCGAGGCAGAGGGCAGAAGCCGGAACTGCCGAGAACTATTGGCACTGTCGGGTGCCGGGAACAGTCGGAACAACCGGAATTGCCGGAACTGTCGAAACAACTGGAGCTGCCGGAACAACCGGAATTGCCAAGAATTGTGAGAACTACCGGGAAAGCTGACGTAGACAGAAGAAGCTGGAATTGCTGGGAATAGCCGGAAGAGCCGGAACAATCGGCGCAGAGGGCAGAAGCCAGAACTGCCGAGAACTATTGGCACTGTCGGGAATTGCCGGGAACAACCGGAACAACCGGAATTGTCGGGAACTGTCGGAATTGCCGGGAAAGCTAACGCAGAGAGCAGAAGCCGGAACTGCTGGGAATAGCCGGAATTGACAGAACAGCCGGGAAAGCTGACGCAGGGTGCAGAAGCTGGAACTGTTGGGAATAGCCGGAACTGTCGGAACAACTGGGAAAGCTGATGCAGAGGGCAGAAGTTGGAACTTCCGGGAACTTCTAGAATAGCCGGAACTGTCGGAACTACCGGGCATCTGTCTCCGAAGGAGAGCAGCATGCAAGGGACAACTAACTAACATTGGGACAATTGTATGGTACTTAGCAGTAAATACACCAAGCATGCAATGTTACAGCTAGCATGCAAGGGATAGTTAGCATGCAACAACAAGCATGCTAGGGACAACAAGCAAGCAAGGGACAAGAAACAAGCAAGGTGCAGCGAACACATAGGTCAGTATGGCAACATGGTGCAACAATGGTACATAATGCAGTACAATGATGGGTACAGTCATGATTAATGAAGCGTGATGAGATGCAACATAGTGATGATGGGTGCAGCATGGTGCAGCGCGGTGAGGTGCAACATGATGACGAAATGCAACACAATGATAGGTGAAGGAGTCACCTTGGAGAATCAGTGGAAGCAGCATGTCTTCAACTGATCTCATGTATTATCTTCTTAGAGATGGTCTATGCTCTTATCTAGATAAGTCAAAATGTTGACTTTTGTTATAAATGTAATATCTTTCTCTCTCTGTTGAACTATTGAAGAACATATAAGAAGAATTGATCAAGGGTTTCCCCACATTGGGGTTTGTTCCTGGCTAGCACCACATCTTGTGTCCTCTTGTCTTGGCTTGACTTCTGCGATTTATGTTTATGTTCTATTTGCAGTTTACTTTAATGCTGATGTGATTGCTAATATGGCAAAGATATTGAGCTAACTGTGAAAATTGAAATAAATTGCTCTAAGCATAGAACATACCTAAAATTAACACTATTTGAGCCCGTGTAGAGCTTTCTTCAGTCTGCACACATGAGGGCGCCTCTCATGAGTCTCGAAGCCCTCTGGTTGTTCTATGTAGACGTCTTCCTCTATCACCCCGTTCAAGAATGCTGATGTCCATCTGGTGAATTTGACATCCCATCTGAGCTACTGGGGATATAAATGACCTAATAGATGTGTATCTGGCAACTGGGGTGAAGGTCCCCTGATAATTTATCCCTTCTTTATGGGCATACCCTTTTGCCACGAATCTAGCCTTGTACTTTTCCACACTGCCATCTGCAACATACTCTATCTTTTAGATCCATCTAGAGCTTACAACTTACCTATCTTTAGGCCTTGGCACTACCTCCCAAACATCATTTGTCTTGATAGAGCTGTACTCTTCTACCATGGCATTTTCCCACACCTGATGTTGTGTAGCCTCCTGAAAGCTGAAAGGTTCTGCAACCTGAGCCACCAATGCTTGGAACCTTTGTGTTGTCTTTTGTTCGTCCTAGGAGTTCCAATAAACTCCTTTGCATCTCTCAATGTCTAACGAACCTCTCCGCTAGTTCGACCACTACTGGTGGGAGGTTCAACCAATTCCTCCTCATCCTGCCCTTGCTGCTCCGTCTGGTGAGAACTCCCCGAATCTCCTGCACTTGAGGAAATACTGGTACTAGTCACTGTACTCGATCCCTGTGACTGTCCTCCTACCGGTCCCAGTGGTTGCCCCTGCTGCTAGACCAAAGGAGCTTTTGCTGACTGATTTTGATCGCCTGCAGGCATCTCATGAGATCTCCTGCAAGGTTGGTCCTCCATGAACTTCACGTCTCGTCTCACCACAATCTTCCTATTGCTAGGAATGTAGATGCTATATGCCTCTGAGATTTTGCTATACCCAACGAGAAACCCCTTTTCTGCAGTCTGATCCAATTTTTACATCAAATAATTACAAATTCAATCCTTGAAAGGGGAAATACACATTTAGACTTAGACCCTCAATAATTTAACCAATTTTGTGACATAATGAGATTCAGTATGAAACCAAGTGTGTGTGTAATAAAATAATTTAGTCAATGTGCTAAAATTATTCCCAAACACACTTTTACAGTGGACTCGATATAACACTAGGACTCACCCAAGACCTTGTCAATAAATTCTATCCTAGCTATGGGGTTTAAGATGGAAGAAAAACTTTGCCGATTATCTGTGTTTAGAAACACACATAATTCGGGGAGGTTAAAAAACTTCCTAGGATGAAATCCTTTGCCAAAATCAGAGGCTTACCTAGGTGTTGTTACATATTTAAATGATCATACTAGCATCATTTACAATACAACTTGCAAAAATTAGGTTTACAATGACATGACTGTACTGGTTGATGACTTTGATCTTTAAAAAATTTTCTTCACTTCTTTGTACCTTGCTTCCTTGGACTGTTGACAAAGTGCGGTCAATAGAGGGTACCCATTTTGGTGGGTGTGAAAATTTCATCTATTGTAGCAACTGGAAATTATTCTTCTAACCCTAAATTTAATTATGCAGTTTATTTGCTACGACAAACAATGAATAAAATCACCACTGCAATTTTCGCAATAAAAATACTGCGGAAAATAAAACACTGGGAACTGAGAAATTCTAGCACACACTAGAATTTTAACACGGTTGTTTTTGGATGAATGTCCCTGAAAAAACCCAATGTGGGAAAACTGGGGCAACAAATGAGGGTTTTATTATAATTCTTCAACAACAATCCTGAGTACAATAATTTAGATGCTTTACTTGCAATCTAATCTGAGGAAAATACTGGGAAAAATTATTGTGAGAATTTTCTCACAGTCCACCGCTAATTTCTGCCCTTGGGATTGACTTCCTAGCCTCACGCTGGAGCTTCTGCGTCACTTTCTGCGCAGTCCCTGCACGGAGACTCTGTGGAATTCAACCTTCCTCTCACTGCCTCTTCCTGGAACTAGAAAACTTCCTCTTGGAAAGCTGCTACCTTCCTCTACCACCTGCTACTCACCCTCTGGCTCTATCTTTTCTACTAGATCACTGCTGCTAAGAAAATCGAACTGGCTGGGCAATTGAGTATCTGCATTGGTGTATTCTCCATGTACCCATCGATTTTTTTTCTTATAATCCTCTGTTGGAGCACCAACGACCAAGGTTAAAACATAATTGATGGCTAGGATCATCTCTGGATTGATCCGTGTGAGTTTCTAGATCATTCTTGCCTTACCTCAATTAATATTGATTAATTAACCATATTCCCTAAGTTTAGACTTAGGAAATATTTAAAAAATCGTTAATAATCTAATTGAGACAATTCTATGCTGAATTTCCAGAAACGATTTCTGGGTTTTGGATATCTCATGCATTCTAGCCTCTCTGCCAAATTTCGTGGCTACAACACATCCGATGCTACAAAAACTAACACTCCCTCTTAGTGACTAATGTGTTCTAGTGCTGTGCACCCTGTCACAACACTTTGTCTCTGTATCATCTCTTGTTACGTTGTTGTTGCCCACCAACCACTGCGCAAATTTGATGTACGCTGCATCTGTGCTGTTGCTTTTGCACTGCAAATCCCTCTCATCTGTTGTTGCTGCAACTGAGAATCATCCAAAGTGATCTGACCCTGCTACTGAAACAGGTTCTCCACCATACCCATATGTTTTCTGAAATAGACGAAGTTAGCTCTCCCTAAAGCTTTCGTGAGTATATTTACAACCTGCTCTTCTGTGGGAACATACTATAGCTGGACTGCTGCACGTTGTACACAATCTCTGATGAAATGACATTGAATATCTATTTGTTTCGACCTATCATGAAACACTAGATTCTCAGAGAGGTTTATGCACTTTTGATTATCATAGTAGACGCTGGTTGCCTCCATCCTCTGCCTGAGCAAGCTCACTAGTAACTTTCGAAGCCATATAGCTTCACAGGTAGTTGTGCTTGCTGCCATATACTCTGCTTTTGCAGAGCTCAATGCTACTGACTTCTGCTTCTTGCTACACCAAGGAACCATCCCTGATCCAACACTGAAGCAATACCCATAGGTAGTTTTCTTGTCCACTGAACTACTTGCCCAATCTGCATCTGCGAATCCAGATAGTCTGACATCATCCCCTCGGGTATATTTCAACCTGTACTTGATTGTGCGACGCACATAGCTCAAAATATGCCTCGTTGCTTCCCAATGTACCCTCTTCAGTTCTATGATAAACTGACTGAGGGTATTGACTGCGAAACAAATATTTGGCGTAGTGTTGACCAGATACATGAGAGACCCGATAAGTTGTCTATACAAGGTGGGGTAGACATCCTTGTCGTCTGATGCTTCTATCTTCTTCCAATTGGTAATCATGAGCGTAGACATGGGTCTACAATCTTGCATTCTGAACCTCTTCAGAATATTTGTAGCATATCTTCCTTGCCCAAGGAAGATCTCCCCGTCCTTCTGCCACACCTCCAATCCTACGAAATAGTGCATCAACCCCAAATCCTTCATATCAAATTCTGTTGCTAGGTAACTCTTGCAATCCTCTATGAACCCTGATGATCTTGTCAAGAAAAGATCATCCACATACGATACTAGGATGAGTGGTTCACCCTCTACCATTAAATATCAAAGGTTGGGATTTGTGTCACTCTTGACAAAGCCCATCTGCTGCAGGTAACTTTTAATCTAACCATACCATGCATTGGGAGCCTATTTGTTAAAATTGGCAACTAGGGCCAAACTCCATGTAGGTCATGTTATTAATGGAAGCTGATATTTTTATTGGATCCCTCTCATCGAGAGGTGTAGGATTGATCTAACGATCATCCGATTCTGATAAGTATTCTTGGAGATGAATTTATTTGTGTTATGGGACCATTCGTCAAGGTCGGCCAACAACTAGATAAACCCCACTTGTGCTCAACATTTTAGTATAAGTAGAGGCGGCCTTCAAGTCATTTCAACACACTTGGGATCTCTTCCTCTCTACTTGTCTTTGGGTTTTAGTAGGAGGAGAGATTTTAAGGGATAACGCTGCCCTAATCCAGAGGGCAGAAGCCGGAACTGCTGGGAACAGTAGGAACAACCGGAATTGCTGGGAACTGTCGGAACTGCCAGGAAAGCTGACGCAGAGGGCAGAAGCTGGAATTGCCAGGAAAGCTGACGCAGAGGGCAGAAGCCGGAACTGCCCGGAACTGCCGAGAATTGTCGGAACAGCCGAAACTGTCGGAACAATCGGAACTGTCGGAATTGCTGGATCAACCGGAACTGCCGGGAAAGTTGACGCAGAGGGCAAAAGCCGGAATTGCCGGGAACTGCCGGAACAGCCGGGAAAGCTGACGTAGAGGGCAGAAGCCGGAACTGCCTAGAACAGCCGGAACAACCGGAATTGCCGGGCACTGTCAGAACTGCGGAACTACCGGGAAAGCTGACGCAGATGGCAGAAGCCGGATTGCCGGAACAGCTTGGAAAGTTGACGCAAAGCGCATAAACGGAACTGCCAGACAAGCCGGGAACGCTGACGCAGAGGGCAGAAGCAGGAACTTCTAGGAACTGCTGGAACTGTCGGAACAGTCGGAACTGCCGAAACTGCTGGGCATCTGTCTCCGATGGAGACCAGCATGCAAGGGACAACTAACTAACATTGGGACAGTTGTATGGTACTTAGCAACAAATACACCAAGCATGCAATGTTACAGCTAGCATGTAAGGGATAACTAGCATGCAACAGCAAGCATGCTAAGGACAACAAGCATGCTAGGGACAACAAGCAAGGGACAACAAGCAAGCAAGGTGCAGCCAACACATAGGTTAGTATGGCAACATAGTGCAGCAATGGCACATAATGCAGTATAGTGATGATTAGTGAAGCATGATGAGATGCAACATAGTGATGATGGGTGCAGCATGGTGCAGTGCGGTGAGGTGCAACATGATGACGAAATATAGCACAACGATAGGTGAAGGAGTCACCTTGGAGAATCAGTTGAAGCAACGTGTTTTCAACTGATCTCATGTATCATGTAGAAATTTACAGGGTAAGTTCCTCAGACAGAACACCAAAGGACACCGCTCACAACCAGATCGCAGATCAATACACCAGTATTTTTGACGTGGTTAAAACCCTCAAAGAGGGAAACAGTCCACGGCCTGAGCCAACGCGGCCACTTCAGGCAATTTATTAATAAAAGAATGAAAATTTACATAAGCTTCTCTCATAGACGGATTACCCTACGAATGACCCTCCATGCGCTTTAAATAGAAATCATGGACCAATCGGGTGTCAAGCCACGGATCAAGTGTCGGTAATACCGAGGAGAGAATGAACCGTCGGATCACTACATATCGTGACCGTCGGATTGTAAGTTACAAAATGTACAAGGTAAAGAAACACACTTTACCTAACTCTATACTAGACCAAGTTGTACTTAACTATTTCCTATGTGTCGGAATATCCTAACATCTCCCCTTAAGAACAACTTGGGATAGGATTGAAGGATTTACAAATATGACACAATAGGAGAAGGAAGGAGGCACTAGAGCCTATCCCCCTTTAGTGACAACTACCTGAACTCCAACCATAAATCGAAGTTTAGTGAACTTCGCCTCTGTGAGAGCCTTTGTAAAGATGTCTGCAACTTGATCATCTGTTGAACAATATTGCACTTCAAGAACATGGTCATGGATGAGCTTTCTGATGAAGTGCATGTGCAGTTCAATGTGTTTGCTGCGCTGATGTTGGACTGGATCTTTGCATAGCTGAATGGCACTTTGATTATCACACCAAAGTGTAGTCGGATGCTGCTGCTGAAAGCCAAACTCTGACAAGATCTGACGAAGCCACAAGGCTTCCTTACTAGCTTCTACGGCACCACGATACTCTGCTTCTGCTGAAGAAAGAGAAATGGCACCTTGTTTCTGCTTCTGCTCTGATACCATGTAGGAATTTACACGGTAAGTTCCTCAGACAGAACACCAAAGGACACCGCTCACAACTAGATCGCAGATCAATACACCAGTATTTTTGACGTGGTTAAAACCCTCAAAGAGGGAAACAATCCACGGCCTGAGCCAACGCGGCCACTTCAGGCAATTTATTAATAAAAGAATGAAAATTTACATAAGCTTCTCTCATAGACGGATTACCCTACAAATGACCCTCCATGCGCTTTAAATAGAAATCATGGACCAATCGGGTGTCAAGCCACAGATCAAGTGTTGGTAATACCGAGGAGAGAATGAACCGTCGGATCACTACATATCGTGACCGTCGGATTGTAAGTTACAAAATGTACAAGGTAAAGAAACACACTTTACCTAACTCTATACCTAACTCTATACTAGACCAAGTTGTACTTAACTATTTCCTGTGTCGGAATATCCTAACATATCATCTTCTTAGAGATGATCTATGCTCTTATCTAGATAAGTGAAAGTGTTGACTTCTGTTGTAAACGTACTATCTCTCTCTGTCTCTCTCTGCTGAACTATTGAAGAACATATAAGAAGAATTGATCAAGGGTTCCCCACATTGGGGTTTGTCCCTGGCTAGCGCCACATCTTGTGTCCTCTTGTCTTGGCTTGTCTTCTGCGATTTATGTTTATGTTCTATCTGCAGTTTACTTTAATGCTGATGTGATTGCTAATCTGGAAAAGATATTGAGCTAACTGTGAAAATTGAAATAAATTGCTCTAAGCATAGAACATACCAAAAATTAACTTGGTATCAGAGGTGAGGTGAAGACAATGCCCAAGAAAAAGCGAAAGAGCAATCACTGAAGACAGTTGGGAAAGGACAAAAGGATCAGTGGATTCCTCATCCCTATTCAAATTCACCGAGGGTGATGTCGAAGAAGAGAATATTATCTAAATGGCGCAGTGGAAGTTTTTGATGGCCTACCTGAAGATCACTTCGTTGGGAAGTCCGGATCTAAGGGTGGAAGGAAAGGCAGATGCCTTGGTTGCAATAAGTTCGGCCATTATGCGAAGGAGTGTCCGAATGGGAGAGACACATCTCTTCATGAAGATAACAATTATTCCAGGGACATCTTCAATGATCAAAGGAATGACAGGTCATCAAGGAGACGATCGACTCTTCAGAGAAAGCAAGGAACCCCAGGTATGAAGAATCAAATGTTGTTTCTGATAAGATAAAGAAGCATTATCTTGTATTGGCCCTCTCCTTCAGATTCTTTGGGAATTTGGCTTATTGATTGTAGTGCTTCAAGGCACCTCATCGGATAGAAGGGTGCTCTCTCGAATTTGGTAGAGACGGAAACAACCATGGGATTATACTTGGAGTCGATGCCACCT
This sequence comes from Pinus tabuliformis, assembly GCA_031772625.1. Classification (NCBI taxonomy): domain Eukaryota; kingdom Viridiplantae; phylum Streptophyta; class Pinopsida; order Pinales; family Pinaceae; genus Pinus; species Pinus tabuliformis. Next base: position 737,922,997 of record CM062817.1, read on the forward strand.
ATCCCGGAAAGGGTGTAGGGAATGTTACCCCTCAATTGAATGAGGGTAACTCTATTCATTTACAAGAATCTCTTTTATGTACCTAATCGCAAGAAGAACCTGGTGTCCATCTCGGAAATGGAAGTCAAAGGTTTCAGGGTGGCATTCATCAATGGAAAGGTACGTGTTAAAAAATAGAATTTTCAAAGATGATTTTTCTCATGGGTTCAGGGTTGGCAATTTGTATCAAGTTGCAGGATGGTCCATTAGGGATCATGTCAATTGACATATCGCATCTATAACATTGGAGGTCTACCTATGGGGCCCTACCCGATGTGAGTCAGATGGTGATAGGGATGCTTGAATTTAAGAAGAGCATGAAGGTACATGTCTGAGATGTATCGAAGGAAAATCTTATAAGGGCACCATTCCCCTCATGCAGCAGGTCCACAGGTTTGGAACAACTCGAGGAGTTTGAGATTCATGATCGGGAATCTCATGTATACAGGTGGAAGAAAGCCCTCTATGGCTTGAAGCAAAATTCCCCGGGCGTAGTATGAGAGGATTGATAGCTGTCAGATGAAGCTGAGATTCACTAAGAGTGAAGCCGATTCAAACCATTGTTTGAAGGTTGTGGATGATAGACCTCTCATACCAGCACCTTTTGAGGACTACCTATTTCAAACAGGTGCAGACCCTCTCACTTGCAGAAGTAAGAGGGAGTTGGATTCCGGATGTGGAATGGTAAACTGCAAGCCCGTGACTACCTTGAGGATCTTAACTTTCAAAAGTTATATGGTGATGATGCTGAACCAGATTTGGGAAATGCATCTGAGTTTCATAAACTCATTTGCATTGATGTTCTCAGCATGGTGAGCTCATATTTGGTTGAGCTTCACTAGATTGGTGCCAAGAATCTTCTGAGATATCTTCGGAGCACAATCTCTCATGGATTGAGATATACTGTCGGAAATATGAAACTACACGATTATTCGAATGCTGACTGGGCAGGCAGTGTGGAGGATCACTAGAGCACTTCCCAGTGCTGGTTCTCTTTGGATTTTGCTTCGATATCATGGATGAGCAGGAAGCAGAAGTCGATTGCTATAAGCACCGCTGAGACCGAATACATAGCTACGAGTATGATCTCATGTGAAGCTGCATGGTTGCAGAAGCTCTTAAGTGAGCTGTTTGTACACATGATGAATACCACTGTGATTCTCTGTGACAACCAGAGGGGGGATTCGATTATTGAGGAATCTCGTATTCGATGATTGCTCCAGCAGATAGACATCAGATATTGCCTTATCTGGGATATGGTAAGTCAATGGGCGAGGAGGCTCCATCACATTGACACTGATGTATAGGTCGCAGACATTTTGTCAAAGCCCCGGGGAAAGGTCAAATCTGTGACTTTCTCGAACGACTTGGAGTCGTTGAGAGACCTTCTTATAAGGGTCCTGCATGTTGCATGCATTGAGCTCTGGGAGCTCTGGGGGGCTTGGGGTACTTACTGGAGCAACATATGACCACAGGGCGACTCACCCTCCCCTGGTGGTGCGCTATGTACAGGATGACAGGTTCAACCTTCCCCTGTGATACCCCGTGGCGACTGTGGAACAGGATGATTAGTTCTCCTGTGGGCCGGGATGATTAGTTCTCTTGTGGCAACTGTGGAACAGGATGATTTGTTCTCCTGTAGGCCGGGATGATTAGTTCTGCCGTGGCAACTGTGAAACAGGATGATTAGTTCTTCTGTGGGCCGGGATGATTAGTTCTCTCATGGCGACTATGGGGCAGGATGATTCGTTCTCCTGTGGACAGGATGATTAGTTCTCCTGTCGAGGCATCCTACTCATGCAGTCTGGGACTCATAGGAAGTACCTCTCATCTGATCAATGAGCGGGGAAATCGGGTTAGGGACCATAGTAGTACTATCGATGGATGCATCGATGTATAGACCGTACTCCCTATGCTAGGATGACCTCAATTGATCTGGGATCAGTATGAGTGGTTTGAGATACTCTCTTGTGATATTGATCTGGGATCAATAAAATTGACTTCGGGCCAGTAACAGTGATGTGATGCACTTTCTTCAGATGAAACTGACTTCGGGTCAGTAGAGAATGGTATGAGACATTCTCAATCAATTCTTCTTCTTAATGGTTCAGCAGAGCAGAGAAGAGGAAAGCAGAGCTCAACAGAGCAGAGCAGTGCAGGGCACTGATGGCAGAGATAGTACAGTGAGACATATGGATTAGCGGATGGAGTTCTCCCTAGTTGAGAGGGAGTGTTAAAATTTGCAACTAGGGCCAAACTCCATGTGGGTAATCTTATTAAAGGAAGCTGATATTTTTCTTGGATCCCTCTCATCGAGAGGTGTAGGATTGATCTAAAGATCATTCGATTCCGATAAGTATTCATGGAGATATGAATTTATTTGTGTTATGGGACAATTCGTCAAGGTTGGCCTACAACCAACTAAACCCCACTTGTGCTCAACGTTTTAGTATAAATAGAGGTGGCCTTCAAGTCATTTCAACACACTTGGGATCTCTTCCTCTCTACTTGTCTTTCGATTTTAGTAGGAGGAGAGATCCTAAGGGATAACGCTGCCCTAATCTAGAGGGCAGAAGCCGGAACTACCGGGAACAGTCGGAACAACCGGAATTGCTGGGAACTGTCGGAACTGCCGGGAAAGTTGACGCAGAGGGTAGAAACTGGAACTGCCGGGAATAGTCGGGAATAGATGTAACTGTCGGAATAGCCGGAACTGTCGGAACAACCAGAATTGTCGGGAATTGTCAGAACTGCCAGGAAAGCTGACATAGAGTGCAGAAGCCGGAGTTGCCAGGAATAGCCGGAACTGCCGAGAATAGCCGCAATAGTAGGAACAACCGGCGTAGAGGGTAGAAGTTAGAAATGTTGAGAACGACTGGAACAACTAGAAATGCAGGGAATTGTCGGAACTATCGGGAATTGCCGGGAACAACTGGAACAACTTGAATTATTAGGAACTGTCGGAATTGCCGGGAAAGCTGACGTAGAGGGCAGAAGCCGGAACTACCGGAACAACTGGGAAAGCTGACGCAGAGGGCAGAAGTCGGAACTGTCGGGAACTGCCGGGAAAGCTGACGTAGAGGGTAGAAGTTGGAACTGCCGGAACAACTGGGAACTGCCGGAACTGCTGGAACAACCGGAACTGTTGGAACTGCCGGAACTGCCGGAATTGCTGGAACAGCCGGAACTGTTGGAACTGCCGGTCCTCTGTCTCCGAAGGAGAGCAACATACAAGGGACAACTAACTAACATTGGGACAGTTGTATGGTACTTAGCATCAAATACACCAAGCATGCAATGTTACAGCTAGCATGCAACAGCAAGCATGCTAAGGACAACAAGCATGCTAGGGACAACAAGCAAGCAAGGGACAACAAGCAAGCAAGGTGCAGCCAACACATAGGTCAGTATGGCAACATGGTGCAGCAATGGCACGTAATGCAGTATAGTGATGGGTACAGTCATGATTAATGAAGCGTGATGAGATTCAACATAGTGATGATGGGTGCAGCATGGTGCAGCACGGTGAGGTGCATCATGATGACGAAATGTAGCACAACGATAGGTGAAGGAGTCACCTTGGAGAATCAGTTGAAGCAGCATGTCTTCAACTGATCTCATGTATCATCTTCTTAGAGATGATCTATGCTCTTATCTAGATAAGTCAAAGTGTTGACTTCTGTTGTAAACTTACTATCTCTCTCCCTCTGCTGAACTATTGAAGAACATATAAGAAGAATTGATCAAGGGTTTCCCCACATTGGGGTTTGTCCCTGGCTAGCGCCACATCTTGTGTCCTCTTGTCTTGGCTTGTTTTCTGCGATTTATGTTTATGTTCTATCTGCAGTTTACTTTAATGCTGATGTGATTGCTAATATGGAAAAGATATTGAGCTAACTGTGAAAATTGAAATAAATTGCTCTAAGCATAGAACATACCTAAAATTAACACTATTTGAGCCCGTGTAGAACTTTCTTCAGTCTGCATACGAGGGCGCCTCTCATGAGTCTTGAAGCCCTCTGGTTGTTCTATGTACACGTCTTCCTCTATCACCCCGTTCAAGAATGCTAATGTCCATCTGGTGAATCTGACATCCCATCTGAGCTGCTAGGGATATAAATGACCTAATAGAGGTGTATCTGGCAACTGGGGTGAAGGTCTCTTGATAATTTATCCCTTCTTTATGGACATACCCTTTTGCCATGAATCTAGCCTTGTACTTTTCCACACTGCCATCTGCAACATACTTTATCTTGTAGATCCATCTAGAGCTTACAACTTACCTGTCTTCAGGCCTTGGCACTACCTCCCAAACATCATTTGTCTTGATAGAGCTATACTCTTCTACCATGGCATTTTCCCACGCTTGATGTTTTGCGGCCTCCTGAGAGCTGAAAGGTTCTGCAACCTGAGCCACCAATGGTTGGAACCTTTGTGTTGTCTTTTGTTCGTCCTAGGAGTTCCAATAAACTCCTCTGCATCTCTCAATGTCTAACGAACCTCTCCGCTGGTTCGACTACTACTGGTGGGAGGTTCAACCAACTCCTCCTCATCTTGCCCTTGCTGCTCCGTCTAGTGAGAACTCCCCGGATCCCCTGCACCTGAGGAAAGACTGGTACTAGTCACTGTACTCGATCCCTGTGACTGTCCTCTTGCCGGTCCCACTGGTTGCCCCTACTGCTAGACCAAAGGAGCTTTTGCTGACTGATTTTGATCGCCTGCAGGCATATCATGAGATCTCTTGCAAGGTTGGTCCTCCATGAACTTACGTCAAGTCTCACCATAATCTTCCTATTGTTAGGAATGTAGATCCTATATGCCTTTGAGGTTTCGCTATACCCAACGAGAAATCCCTTTTCTGCAGTCTGATCCAATTTTGTACTTTTCATCTGGCATGCGTCAATAAGCAACACTGCCAAAACTCCTGAAGTGACTAACTTTTGGCTTCTTCCCTGTGAAGACTCCTTTTGGCGTTTCCTTCCTGAATGCTCTATGAGGAGTATTGTTCTGACTATACACTATCGTGTTACATGCCTATGCCCATAAAAATATGGGCAAATCCTGGTCATATAACACAACTTTTGCAACCCTAACTATGGTTTTGTTTTTCCGCTCTGCTACTCCATTCTGCTGTGGCTTATATGGAGCTGTCCATTCTCTTCTGATGGCTTTCTTTGCGCAAAAAACTGTGAAGTCTTTATCAATATATTCTCCACCATTATTTGAGCGAAGCACGTTGATCTTCTTCCCTGTTGCATTCTCCACGAAAGCCTTAAACTCTCTGATGCGATCAAAGACCTCATCTTTGGTCCTCAAGAAGTAGATCCAGGTACTGAAAGCTCTAGTGGACATCGGGCCACAAATATATGAATGTATAAGTCCTAACACGCCATCTACTCTGCTGTCACTTCTTGGGAATGCTGCCTTAGCATACATCCCAACTACGCAACCTCTGCACACATCATCGTGTTCCGTGCCAAGTTCTGGAACCCCTGTTACTGTTTCTTTGAGTATCTTGAGTGCTCCATGGTGTAGATGCCCCATTCTCCTATGCCATAACTCATTCAGCTTCTTCCCACTGCCACTGTCACTGCCTACTAGTGCCATTGAAGAGTCGGCTGCAACCTGAACAATCTGTTGCTTCGAGCTCCAATTTGTCTGTCTTTCTTCCAGCTTGAGTGTTTGACATCATACCCTTTATCCTGCAATTGGGATACTGAAATCAGGTTCATACCCAATCCTGGCACATGTAATACATTTGTAGCGCTGGTGCTTGCTCCTGACTCCCTCTGAAAATCTATGGTACCTCTCCCTACTGGAGTACATTTCGTTCTGTTTTCCATAGTAATCTAGAAGTCCATCTGCTCCTCCTTGTAGCTAGAGAAATATTCTCTAACCCCTGTCATATGAGTTGATGCTCCACTGTCTATATACTAGACACGCTGTGAAGCTGATCTTGACAAGCAAGCAAATTCGTCCTCGAACCTGGAAGATAAATCTGGAGCTACCTGAAAGTTAATTCTGTCCGTGGTCATGCTGAAGAATTTAGTGTGTTATTCCTCTTTCCTCTCGACGTTGATTCTGCAATTTGAGATTGTTGCAAAATCCTCTGCGTCCAACCAAGGAGTCTGCTTGGGGAAAAATTGAGTTGCAGTTGCTCCCTCTGACTGCTGGAATTACTAATCCAGGCAACTCAACTTTTCTGCTAACCGACAACTGAAAAATCGAACTGCTGCCCTCAGTGACTTGGCCTGCCCGTCAAGGATCTGCGTTGCCTCGAGAATTTTAGCCTACTGGTCATACTGATTAGTGAAATTCTTTCTTCTTCTTCTAAGATTTCATGCTGATCATTTAAGCTCTGATACCATGTGAAAATTTCATCTATTGCAGCAACTGGAAATTATTCTTCTAATTGTAAATTTAATTATGCAGTTTATTTCCTATGGCAAACAATGAATAATATCACAACTGCAATTTTCACCATAGAAATAATGCGGAATATAAAATACTGGAAACTGAGAAATTCTAACACACACAAGAATTTTAACACAGTTATTTTTGGACAAATGTCCTTGGAAAAACCCGATGCGAGAAAATTGATGCAGCATATGAGTGTTTTATTATTATTCTTCAGCAGCAATTCTGAGTACAATAATTTAGATGCTCTACTGGCAATCTAATCCGAGGAAAATATTGGCAAAAATTATTGTGAGAATTTTCTGACACTCCACCGCTAATTTCTGCCCTTGGGATTGACTTCATAGCCTCGTGTCAGAGCTTCTGCATCACTTTCTACGCAGAGCCTCTATGGAATCTGGTCTTTGTTAGTTTTAGTTAACAATGGTATGTTCTATGCTTAGCACAATTTACTTCAATGTTCCTTAGAAGCCCAATAACAATTTCCAATTTCCAATAGCAATCACATTAATCACATTGACAGTGAAAGCAGATAGAACATGAAACAAAATGCAGAAGACAAGCCAAGACAAGAGGACACCAAATTTGGCGAATGCCAGGGAAAAACCCCAATGTGGGGAATACCCTGTGATCATTTTTCTTATTATTAAATAAAAAGTTTAGCAGAGAGAGTACAAAAGTCAAATTGACTTGCCCAATACAAAGTCAAAACAACCATGTAACTTTCTGCAGTCAATTGCAGTCAAACTTTAGCCCTAACCAAAAAGTCAATGCTGGTCAAAACAACAACAAGTCATCCTCAAAATAACTTGGTCGTCCTTAGTCAAACTTGGCCTGATCAGGAGGATAAATTCAACGCAAAAATATCTCGGTCAAACTCAGACAAAGGAGAGAGAAAACTATTGTAATTTTTCTGCTGTCAAACAATAGTCAACCCTAAAGTCAACGTAGGTAAAACAACCCATAATTTCTCAGTTTTTGTGCCTAGAGATGCGGCCTATAAAAATCGAACCTTTGACTGCAAAAATGTAGTCAAACTCGGTTAGCAAGTCCTCAGTCAACGCTGGTCAAACCTATCCCAGAACTCTTAAATTCCGATCTGCAATTTTGCCCAGAAACTTGTCCTTCTTGCCACACGTGTGACGGAGCGAAGCTACCCAATGTTGTATGAACCAATGAGATGAAGAGAGAGAAGAATGTGTGAGAGATGAAATGTGCCAAATGAGGTGTGAGGTCTCTTGTATTTATACAATTCGTTGTGGGTGAGGAGACACATCCATTGGGCTTCTTGAGCCTACATGATGATGAGGCTGACCTGAACAATTTGCACATGTGTGGGCATAAATTCAAAATCACACTTCTGCTTGTCCGAATGAGATGATATTTATATCAATCTTAGACCTCTCGAAAAGAGGAATCCAATGCAATCATCATCTCCATCAAATGAGCTATCCCAAGGTGGAATTTGGCCCTAGTTGCCAATTTTAACACTCCCTCTCAACTAGGGAGAATTCCACCTACCAATCCATCTGTTGTCATCATGCCATCCTGTTGTCATGTACCATCTCTGTCATCTCATCTCTGCTCTGTTGAACCATGAAGTAATAATGAAGAAGAATCGATCGAGAGTGAGTCACAAGACCTTACCATTCTTGACTGACAAAAGTCAGTCCATAGGTAGAACCTCAAATGATCTTAGATCAAGTGGTTGAACACCATGCATCCTAGACATAATGAGTATGGTAGTACACGATGCGTCCATTGATAGTGCTATAGTCCCTATCCACGTTTCCCAACTCATTGGCCAGATGAGAGGTACTTGCCATGAGTCCCAAACTACATGGGTAGGATGTACGCTGGGGCATCAGCAGGAGAAGGTGAACCATTCATCCTGCTCATATGCTATAGAGGAAGGTGAACCACTCACCCTACACACGTGTCTAGTAGGGGAAGGTGAACCACTCACCCTGTACATAGCGCACCGCATAGGGGAAGGTGAACCACTCACCCTATGGTCGCTCATAGTTCCAAGAAGTACCCCAAGCCCCTAGGAGCTCCTAGAGCTCAATGTCCAACTCAAGTGGGACCCTCATGGGAGGGTCTTTCCACGACTCCAAGTCTCTCTCGAAAGGTTAAGAATTTGGCCTTCCCCAAAGGCTTTGTGAGCAAATCTGCAACTTGCTTATCAGCCCTGATGTGTTGGACCCTTATTTCTTCCTGTTGTACCATATCTCGGATAAAGTGGTGCCTAATATCAATGTGCTTGGACTGGTCGTGGAATTCGGGATTCTCTGAAAGGCGAATCCCACTTCAGTTGTCGCAAAAGATCACAGTGGTATTCAGCACGTGCTCAAATACCTCACTGAGGAGCTTTCTCAACCAAACAACTTCACAACAGGCCATACTAGCTGCAATGGATTCGGCCTTGGTGGTGCTTAATGCAACCGATTTCTGCTTCCTTCTCATCCAAGAAATTGAAGCAAACCACAATGAGAAGCAACATCCAAACGTGCCCTTACGATCCACCACACTACTAGCCCAGTCAACATCTGTATGTGCATGTAGCCTCAAATTCCCGGCAGTGTATCTCAGTCCATAATAGATTGTGCCCCGAAGATATCTCAAGACATTCTTAGCAGCAATCCAATGTATGCTATGAGGCTCGACCATAAATTGACTCAACATGTTCACTACAAAGCATACGTCAGGGCGAGAGTTTACCCAGAACATCAAGGCCCCCACAGGTATCTATATTCGGAAGGATTTGTCAATTCGGTCCTAGCAACACTTCCACATAGCTTCTTGAAGTTGAGTTCCATCGGGGTAAACACAGACTTGCAATCCACCATTCCACATCTCTTGAGCAGCGTCACAATATATTTTCCTTGAGAAAGGAAAATCTCACCTAGCTTTTGCCAGACCTCTAGGCCTAGGAAGTAGTGCATCAATCCTAGGTCCTTCATCTCGAAATCGGAAGCCAACTCCCTCTTGCATTGATAAATGAGAGGGTTTGCACCTGTCAGAAAGAGATCATCCACATAAAGGACCAGAATGAGAGGCATGTCATTCTCAACCTTGAAATATAGGTTAGGGTCAACTTCACTCCTTGTAAATCCCAACTTCATAAGATAGCTATCAATCCTCTCATACCAAGCCCTCGGGACTTGCTTCAACCCATAAAGTGATTTCCTCAATCTGCATACATGTGTCCTTCGATCCTGTACTTCGAACCCCTCAAGTTGTTCCAAGTAGACTTCCTCCTTAAGCAAGCCATGCAAAAAAGCAGTCTTCACATCTATTTGGTGTAAGCTCCATCCTTGAGAGCCAGCAAGAGCAATAATCAAACAGATAGTGGTATATCGGGCAACTGGTGCAAATATCTCATCATAGTCCACCCCTTCCTTTTGAGAGAAGCCTCGAGCAACGAATCTGGCCTTGTATTTTTCAACACTCCCATCAGCTCCATGTTTGATTTTGTAAATCCATTTAGAAGTGACCACAAACTTGTCCTTGGGTCTAGGAACCACATCCTAGACAACATTCTTCATGATGGATTCGTACTCCTCATTCGTCGCTTCCTTCCATACTTGGTGTTTCACGACTTCTTCGAACGTACAAGGCTCAGATTAGTACTCATAGCAGCGAGGTACCCTTGATACCTGGTGGGCTTCTTACTTTCACGAAATGTCCCTCTTGGAGCAATATGCTTTTCATCATCTTCGAGAGTATCTTTGAGCCACAATGGTCTTTTCCTTGAGGCAAAGGGATCACTAGGAGGTGGATCAGTGGGATCCATCAGACCTTCAACATTAGGCATAGGTTCATCGGATGAAGGTTCATCCTGCTTTCTTGTAGCATCATCATTCTCTTTTCCTGGAATGGGGAGATCTTTGGCTTTTCCAAGAGCAGTGTTTTCATTGAATGTAACATCATGGCTCACTTCCACATCTCGTTGGCCAGGCATAGATTCTATATGCCTTTGAGTTTTCACTGTAGCCCACAAAAGTTTTTTTCTTCCCACATGCTTCTCACTTGTTTCTCTTCTCTTTAGGCACATGACCAAATATTCTAAAATGAGAAACATCAGGTTTCTTACTAGTGAATACTTCTTTGGGTGTCTTGAAATTCAATGCTTTATGTGGACACCTGTTTTGAACATATATGACAGTATTTGCAGCTTCTCCCCATAAGAACTTCGATAGACCTAGATCATGAAGCATGGTAAGGGTGGCTTCCATGATCATTCAATTCTTTCTTTCAACAACTCCATTTTGCTAGGAGTGTATGCAATGATTATCTCCCTCTTAATGCCAGCCTCCCTACAATAGTCATTGAATTCATTTGATTCATATTTGGTCCCATTGTCAGTCCTCAATATTTTGATCTTCTTCCCTGTTTGATTCTCTACCAAGGCTTTGAAAGCATGGAACCATTTGAATACTTCATCTTTCTTCTTCAAGAAATAGATCCATGTTTTATGAGAGAAGTCATCCACAAAGATAGCATAATATAAATATCCTCCTACCAGATAGGTTAGAATGGACCAGTTGAAGAATATCAAAAGTTGACTTTCGCTTGAGGGGAATGGTTCCGTTGTAAGTTTCTCAGCTGCACAACCCTGACAAACACCTTGATGATTCATGTTGAAATTGGGCATACCTGTGACCGTCTTCCTTACCCCAGGTAAGGCTTTGTAATGAAGGTGGGCAAATCTCCGGTGCGATAATTCGGATTGAAGAGAAGTGTCGCAAGACATGGCTCCTAGAGGACTTGATCTAACTTGATAAATACCATCAACCCTAAATCCAAGTGTAAATGCATTTTTAAGGTTTCTTTGCCAAAGACGTACCTTTCCATCAATGAATGCTACCTTGAAGCCTTTATTTTCCATCGCATAAATAAATACCAGGTTCTTCTTCAAATCGGGGACATACAATACTTCTTGTGGATGAATGGTTTGACCTTGATTCAAGTGAAGAGTGACAATACCTATTCGTTTCACGCGATAGGTGGCATTATCTCCAAGTATGATTTGCAAGTTCGTCTTCTTTTCAACCAAATTCAAGAGGGCCTCTTTGTACCAATGAAGTTTGTGAAAATTTGGTGACCCAAATTCCTATTGCAGTAACTGATTAAATTTCTCCTACTTGTTAATTTCTGAATCAAGTTATTTACAGTGTTACATAGAAAACATCGAAATAAAATCTACTGCAGCCTTCACAATATAAAATATTTCGGAAATAAAATACTGCACAGGAGAGAAATAAACACACACACACAATTACACCGTTGTTTTTGGACCAATGTCACCGGAAAAACCCAACTTGGGAAAACCGACACAGCAACTAAGGGTTTTATTATTATGCAGTAGTAATCTGAGTACAAATCATTAGATGCCCAAATTGGCAATCTGATACAGAGAATAAATTGGCAAAGAGGTAGTGAGAAATATTCTCACACTGTCATTAGCGATCTGATTCTGATCCAGGCTCTGAATGGCTAACCCCATGCTACCTCTGCGCTATCTCTACGTGGGCTCATGCAGTCACTGCGTCATAGCTTCTAGGAGCTGCGTCATCCTTCCAACTGATCAATTTGCTTACTGGAACTCGTCTCTTTGGCCCTCCAGTCCCACACCCCGGCTTCCGACACTAGATCTCGACTACTAGAAAAATTATGGACTCCTTGTGAAGCAGTGTGCTGCCTTTCTGAACCTCTCGTTGCCTTCTCTGCCTTGCACTCTCCGGAACTTGAAAAATCTTCTTCGGTCTACTATCTCGGCCTCTCACTGCGAGAAGATCACTGGATCTCTCACCGACAACTCAGCGCTGCTACTCTTGAGAAATCCGATTTCTAGATCTCACTATCTCGGTGTGTTCTCCAAGTGCCCATCAAGCTCCTTCTTATAATCTCTCGTTGGAGTACCAACGACCAAGATTAAAACATAATCAAGGGCTAAGATTAACTGAGAGTTGATCCTCGTCTTCTTCTAGAAGATTTGCACCAGATTTAATTAATACCTTTTAATTAATCACATTTCTTAAGTTTAGACTTAGGAATACATTAAAAATGATTAATTATTTTAATTAAACTATCTCTAGGTGGAATTTTCCCAAACGATTTCTGGGTATTGGAGAATGCATGTGTCTTAGTGTCTCTGCAAAATCTTGAGGCTAGAGCACATCCGATGCTACAGAAATCAACAAAGTGCCTTGAGGCTCCACTATCAATCAACCAATGATCTAATGTATCCAGAAGAGAGGTAGTAGATAAAGCGGAAATAAGATAAAATTCATTTCATTTTTCTACAATATTACTTTCCTCATACCTGGAATTTCTTGATATTTTGGGAGGACGACCATTTCCATATCGAGCAGTGGGAGCATTCCTCTTTCCTTTGTTGTTGAACTTCTTGTTCCTTTGATTGCCATTGCCTTTGTAGTTGTTGTGGTTGTTGTTGTCATCATCTCTTGGAGTATCCTTCTTGTGAGGACACTCTCTAGCATAGTGGCCAAACCTGTTGCAATTGTAGCATCTTCCTTTTCTTCCTTCTTTGAATCCCGACTTAAATCCTTGACCTTGTCTCCTTGGACCAACATTGTTCTTCCTCTTAGCATGAGCAGAGAAAGCAGTAGGATCATTTCCATTTGAGGGCTTATCTCTCTCCATCATCCTTATTTCTTCTTGAGTGCATCTAGCCAATAATTCATCAAAACCTAGAATCTTGTCATTGTTGAGGATGGTGGTGTTAAACACATCCCATGCTCTTGTAAGACCTCCAAGTGCAATAAGAGTGAGCTCCCTGTCACCAACAACTTCTCCAATAGATAGAAGATCATTCTTGATTTCGGTAATCCTCATGAAGTAGGATTGAATAGACTCTCCTCTATCCATCTTGATGTCTTTCAACTTGTTCTTGAGAAAGAGGACTTGATTTGCATTGTTTACTTTGAACATCCCAACTAGCTTATCATACATCTCCTTAGATGTTTCCAAATCAGAAATATAGGCAACCAAATGCTTTTGAATGGAGTCTACAATAATTTTCTTAGCTTTGACCTCACCTTTCTTGTACTTTGTTTTTGCAGCAGCAGGTGCATTTGAAGGAGGCTCCACCACTCTTCCCTTTACATAGTCCATAGCATCATTCTCTTCCAAAGTCAAATCCAAAGTCATCTTCCATGCATGATAGTCGGATTTGTCCTTGAGCTTGTCCTCAGATTTGAAGTATGATGTAGTCGTCATTGAAGCTAGACCAATATTCTTGTCCAACAACTTTCCTTAGTGATTGCTTTTCTCACTCTTGCTTGGGCTTTGTCTTCACCTGGGCTCTGATACCATGTTAATTTTAGTTAACAATGGTATGTTCTATGCTTAGCACAATTTACTTCAATGTTCCTTAGTAGCCCAATAACAATTTCCAATTTCCAATAGCAATCACAATAATCACATTGATAGTAAAAGCAGATAGAACATGAAACAAAATGCAGAAGACAAGCCAAGACAAGAGGACACCAGATTTGGTGGATGCCAGGGAAAAATCCCAATGTGGGGAAAACCCTTTGATCAATTCTTCTTATTATTAAATCAAAAGTTCAGTAGAGAGAGAGAGTACAAAAGTCAAATTGACTTGCCCAATTCAAAGTCAAAACAACCCTGTAAATTTCTGCAGTCAAACTTCAGCCCTAACCAAAAAGTCAATGCTGGTCAAAACAACAACAAATAATCCTCAAAGCAACTCGGTCTTCCTTGGTCAAACTCGGCCTGATCAGGAGGATAAATTCAGCCCAAAACAACTTGGTCAAACTTAGTCAAAGGAGAGAAAAAACTGTTGTAAATTTTTTGCAGTCAAACAACAGTGAACCCTGAAGTCAACGTAGGTCAAACAACCCAGAATTTCTCAGTTTTGTGCCTAGAGATGTGGCCTAGAAAAATTGAACCTTTGACCGCAAAAACACAGTCAAGCTTGGTCGGTAAGTCCTTGGTAAACGTTGGTCAAACTTGTTCTAGAAATCTGAAATTTCTGTCTGTAATTTTGCCCAAAAACCCGTCCTTCTTGCCACACGTGTGAGACAGAGGTCAAGCTAGGTCGGCAAGTTCTTGGTCAACGCTGGTCAAACCTATCCCAAAACTTTGAAATTTCTGTCTGCAATTCTGCCCAGAAACTCGTCCTTCTTGCCACACGTGTGAGAGAGAGAAGCTATCTAATGTTGTATGAACCAATCAGATGAAGAGAGAGAAGAATGTGCGAGCGATGAAATGTACCAAATGAGGTGTGAGGTGTCTTGTATTTATACAATTCGTTGTGGGTGAAGAGAAACATCCATTGGGCTTCTTGAGGCTATACATGATGATGAGGTCAACCTGAACAATTTGCACATGTGTGAGCATAAATTCAAAATCACACTTCTGCTTGTCCGAATGAAATGATCTTTATATCAATCTTGGATCTCTTGAAAAGAGGAATCCAATGCAATCATCATCTCCATCAAATGAGTTGTCCCAAGGTAGAATTTGGCCCTAGTTGCCAATTTTAACAACCTTCCTCTCACTGCCTCTTCCTAGAACTAGAAAACTTGCTCTTGGAATGCTGCTACCCCCCTCTACCACCTGCTACTCACCATCTGGCTCTATCTTCTTTACTGGATCACTGCCATTGAGAAAATCGAATTACCTAGGCAACTGAGTATCTGCACTGGTAGCATGTGAAAATTTGGTTGCCCCAAATTTTTACTGCAGCAACTGATTATGTTTCTTCTATTTGTTAATTACTGAACAAAATAATTTACTGTTTCCTACAGTAAACATCGAAACTAATACACTACAACCTTCACCATTTAAATAAAATGCGGAAACAAGAAACTGAACAAGAAAGAAATACAACACATCTACACAGTTATTTTTGGACAAATGTCCCCGAAAAAACCCAGTGTGGGAAAAATTGGTGCAACAACTGAGGGTTTTATTATTATGCAGTAGTAATTTATGAATACAATCTCTGGATGCCCTCCTGGCTATCTGGTATAGAGAATATCACTGACAGAAAGATAAGTGAGATTACCTCACACTATCACTTGAGATTTCACTGATCTAGCCACTGAATGAACGACCCCTCGCTGCCTCTGTGTTGCCTTTGCGGAGTCACTGCGTCAGCCCAACGTCACAGCCTCTAGGGAGTGCGTCACCCCTTTTGCTGATCAATTTGCTTCCCAAGAACTTCGATTTTTACCTCCTGGTTTCACACCTCGGCTTCTAGCCTCTGAAATCGATTCCTCTAGCAATTTTTCAGACCTTCTCAAGGCTCTGCGCTGCCTCTGCGTCAGCCTACGCTGCCTCTGTGTGGCCCTGCATCAACCTCTTTTGGCTCTACGCTGCCTAACTTGGATCTCTCTCTACCTCCTCTGCTAAGTATTCCCGGATCAAGCGAAATGTCCAATCGGAACTATCCTTGCCCCTCATTACAAGAGCTCACTTCGAATTTCTCATTGGTAGCTGCTCTACTTCAGAAATTCGATCTTCTGAACTCTACTCTATGTGTTCTCCAAGTGCCCCTCAAGCCTCTTCTTATATCTTTCTATTGGACAACCAACAACCCAGATTAACTTCTAATCAATGGCTTAGATCATTTTGGCTTGATCCTCGTCTTCTTCTAGAAGTTTCACCCACAGTTAGATTAATACCCTTTAATTATTTTAATTTCCTAAGTTTAGACTTAGGGTCCCATTAAAAATAATTAATTATTTTAATAAAATTGTCTCCGGGTGGAATTTCCCAAAACGATTTCTGGGTATTGGAGAATGCATGTGTCTAAGCCTCCCTGCAAATTTTGAGACTTAGAGCACATTCGATGCTACTAGAAATCAACACTCCCTCTTAGCGAGGAATGTGCTCTAATAATGCACCCAGCTAAAGCATCACTCTGTTCTGTAACATCTCCTTCTGCGCTGCTGATGTTTGACATCCTGTCCACCAACTACTGCGCAAATGCTACTGACCCTGCCACTGTCAACACTACATCCGTACTGCAACTCCCTCTCAATTTTGCATCCTCGTGCATCTCAACTTCTCCTCAAGATACATCTTCCGCTGTTGGGAGGATCCTTCATACAACGTAGCTAGTGCCTCCCACATCTGCCGGGCAGTATCTTTGCCAGCAATGTGAGATACCACGTGATCTCGAAGCCATCGAGAATCAACCTCTTAGCTTTCGCCATCGCTGCCTTGTATTTATTAAGCAGATCTGCACCTACAGGTACAACTACCACACTATCGATATAAGTTTTGAGATCATGTTCATCTAGAAGGCAGGAAATTCTAGCCTTCCAGATCACGTAGTGGGAGGCTCCATCCAACTGATCTTGATCTCTCAACCTCGCTGATGCCATCTCTCGGAAAAAGTCGAATTCCTTCCTCTTTTCCTCTGCGCAGCGACTGCCTAGCTATTCGCATTCCCTTATGGAGTGAGAAATCCTGCACACAACTACTGCTGCTTTGTTAGGAAAATTTGAACTTCTTGGCTAGAAGTCCCCCGAGGAAAGAATTCCCTCAGTGTGTGCTCTTCTTTCTTTCTGACGCTAGTTTGCTAGCAACTGCTGCAAAATGACTGAGTCCCAACTGAAGATATGCTATGTGTGGAAATTGCTGTGCTGCTCCCTCTACCTCTGCGAATCTTCGATCCAGAAAATTTACTCTTTGTTGACTCACTCAGAGAAGTAATTTTCCACAAAAATTAGCCCTCCTAGCCAATGGATTGCGCAACCTCTCTGGGGTTTCGAAATGCTGCCTACGTAGTGTTTTCGAACTCCCTCTTCCGCCTGCAACTGAGCTCTTCTCTGCTTAACCAATGCTCTGATACCATGTGAAAAATCGGTGACCTGATTCCCTATTGCAACAATTGATTAAATTTCTCCTACTTGTTAATTTCTGAATCAAGTTATTTACAGTGTTACACAGTAAATATCGAAATAAAATCTATTGCAGCCTTCACAACATAAAATATTGCAGAAACAAAATACTGCACAGGAGAGAAATAAACACACACAAATACACTGTTGTTTTTGGACAAACGTCCTCGAAAAAACCCAATGTGGGAAAACCAGTGCAACAGTTGAGGGTTTTGATTATTATGCAATAGTAATCCGAGTACAAATCATTGGATGCCCAAACTGGCTATCCAATACAGAGAATAAACTGGTAAAGAGGTAGTTGTGAAAATTCCTGAATCTAACACATCAAAAACCCCTACTGCAATTACTGGTTGGCAATCTCCTTCTCGTTCTTTCCATTAACAAGTTATTTAATTGCATAAACATCGAAGTAAACACTATTGCAGCCTTCACAAATATACATATCATGCACTGAAATAAATTGAGACAATAACACAAGGGACACCGTTATTTTTGGACAATCGTCCTTGGAAAAACCCAATTCAGGAAAACCGGTGCAACATATAGAGGGTTTGTATTATTAAGCAGATTTCGTGAATACAACTAGGGTGCTAGAAATGGCTCACCCAACATAGAATGTCCTCAACAGTAGTACCTCTATCCAGAGACAGATATTCCGACAAATCAGCAACCGGATGATCAAACCCTACAGTGACTTTGGCTGTTCCTTATGCTAGACAGTGAAAGCTGCTCCAATCACTACTCTGGAACTGCGTCACTCCGCCAGGAGCTACGTGACCCTCTCCTGGCTTAGAATCTGCTGATCTGTTCCCAGTCTGCCCCACAGAATCTCCCCAGCGCTATCTTTGAGGCCTAGCGTCAGCCTCTATGGCTTCTACGTCACCTACGTCAGCCCTTCTAGGGCCTGTGTTGTCTCTCTCGGCACTGCGCTGCCTCTCTGCGATGTATTCTTCAGCCTCAGATGAAAATACCTTGTTGAACTGCCCCTCATTGCAACTCTGATCACTAACTCGATTTCCTCAGCAAACCTCACCTCGAAAAATCGAATTCTTTGATCACTTAGTGCCTCTCCAACTGACCCTCAAGCCTCCTCTTAAACTTTTCCTGTTGAGTCTTCAATGGCCGAGATTAAGTCCCTAATCAACGGCTAAGATTAGAACTGGCTCGATCCTCGTCACTTAGAACTTTCTCACCCATATTTTATTAATATTTTTACTTTCCTAAGTTTAGACTTAGGAACCCATTAAAAATATTAATTATTTTAATAACTCCTCATCCAGGTGGAATTTCTCCGAACGATTTCTGCTTCTTGGAGATCTCTTGTGCCTTAGCCTCTCCACCAATTTTCATGGCTAGAGCACATCCGATGTTACCCAAAATCAACACTCCCTCTTAGCGAGGAATGTGCTCTAGCAAATCTTCACCATAGAAGCATCACACTGATCCTCTGCATCAATCCTTTGTGCTGATGCGTGGCTTGCTGCCCCACATCCACTGCACTGCTGCCTCCTGTACTTCTGCCAATGATAATGCCACCACCACTGCTACATCTGTACTGCAGCTCCCTCTCAACATGCTGCATCATGCTGCCCATAGTACTGCCACTGCTAACTGCTGCACTACAACTCAGTTACCGAGAAGTAAGTAACTGACTTCACTCCAACACTGACATCCTGGTCAGTGTGGAAGCCTCGTGATGCTGAAACTACCTTTGTTGCTATCCTGTGCTCCCTTTGCTGCCACTGCGCTGCTGCAACCTCTTCTGTGCCTCTCGTACTACTGCAACCTCCACTGCGCTGCTGCAACCTCTTCTGTGCCTCTCGTACTACTGCAACCTCCACTGCGCTGCTACAAACTTCTGCACTCTAGCACTGCCTTGTTGCTCCATCACACCTTGCTCCACCCGACACCTATCATGATGCTACTGTCATTAAGGGTTTCCGTAGCCAGATGTGATCCAAGAGTTTGGGCATCTCAAGGATCCTGCCCCCAATTTTGTAGTCCCCTTGACTACAACTCTATATCTCCCCACCTATTCTCTAGAGGTGCATGAGCACTCATTGGTATCGACATCCTTCTCCGCCTTCACTGGAGCAGCCTTTGGGTCGAAAGCTTCTCCCTTGCCTTTCTTCTCGGGGCATTGAGAGGCATGATGTCCTAGCTCCCCACAATTGAAGCACTTGACCTTGGAGATGTCTTTCTTCTTCCTCTTCTGTACTTCTTGCTGTCCCGCTAATGCGAGAGCTGCACCCTCCTCCTCCT
This sequence comes from Pinus tabuliformis, assembly GCA_031772625.1. NCBI lineage: Eukaryota > Viridiplantae > Streptophyta > Pinopsida > Pinales > Pinaceae > Pinus > Pinus tabuliformis. The sequence continues at coordinate 737,942,622 of CM062817.1, forward strand.
CCTTCTTGATTCGAACTCCCTTACCGTTACTCCCCGCCTTGGTCAATCTCCTGAACTCCTCCTGTCGAAGAGCTGCCTCCTGTACTTCTGCCAATGATAATGCCACCACCACTGCTACATCTGTACTGCAGCTCCCTCTCAACATGCTGCATCATGCTGCCCATAGTACTGCCACTGCTAACTGCTGCACTACAACTCAGTTACCGAGAAGTAAGTAACTGACTTTACTCCAACACTGACATCCTGGTCAGTGTGGAAGCCTCGTGATGCTGAAACTACCTTTGTTGCTATCCTGTGCTCTCTTTGCTGCCACTGCGCTGCTGCAACCTCTTCTGTGCCTCTCGTACTACTGCAACCTCCACTGCGCTGCTACAAACTTCTGCACTCTAGCACTGCCTTGTTGCTCCATCACACCTTGCTCCACCCGACACCTATCATCATGCTACTGTCATTAAGGGTTTCCGTAGCCAGATGTGATCCAAGAGTTTGGGCATCTCAAGGACCCTGCCCCCAATTTTGTAGTCCCCTTGACTACAACTCTATATCTCCCCACCTATTCTCTAGAGGTGCATGAGCACTCATTGGTATCGACATCCTTCTCCGCCTTCGCTGGAGCAGCCTTTGGGTCGAAAGCTTCTCCCTTGCCTTTCTTCTCGGGGCATTGAGAGGCATGATGTCCTAGCTCCCCACAATTGAAGCACTTGACCTTGGAGATGTCTTTCTTCTTCCTCTTCTGTACTTCTTGCTGTCCCGCTAATGCGAGAGCTACACCCTCCTCCTCCTCCTTCTTGATTCGAACTCCCTTACCGTTACTCCCCGCCTTGGTCAATCTCCTGAACTCCTCTTGTCGAAGAGCTGCCCACATCTCCTCCCAACTGGGGAGAGTCGCTTTGCCCAAAATACTTTGGACAAATGTCTCCCACTCCTCGGAGACTACATTCAAGGTAGTCCTGACCATGAACTCTGGATCCGGTGTAGACCCCACGGAAGTAAGCTGGTCGCGAATCCCTTGCAACTGACGAAGGAAGGGATCTATCAATCCCTTGCAATCCCTAATCAATGGCTAAGATTAACACTGGCTTGATCCTCATCACTTAGAGCTTTCTCACCCATATTTTATTAATACATATTAATATTTTTATTTTCCTAAGTTTAGACTTAGGAACCCATTAAAAATATTAATTATTTTAATAACTCCTCATCCGGGTGGAATTTCTCCAAATGATTTCTGCGTGTTGGAGATCTCCCTTGCCTTAGCCTCTCCACCATTTTCATGGCTAGAGCACAACCGATGCTACCCAAAATCAACACTCCCTCTTAGTGAGGAATGTGCTCTAGCAATGCTTCGCCATAAAAGCATCACACTGATCCTCTGCATCGATCGTCAGTGCTAATGCGTGGCTTGCTGCCCCACATCTAGTGCACTGTTGCTCCCTGTACTGCTGCCCATGACATTGCCACTGTCACTGCTACATCTGTACTACAGCTCCCTCTCAACAAGTTGCATCATGCTGCCCATAGCACTGCCACTCCTAACTGCTGCACTGCAACTCAGTTATTGAGAAGTAAGTAACTGAATTCACCCAAACACTGACATCCTGGTCAATTTGGAAGCCTCGTGATGTTGAAGCTACCTCTTTTTCTATCCTTTGCTTCCTCTGCCGCCACTATGTTGCTGCAACCTCTTCTGTGCCTCTCGCATTGCTGCAACCTCCACTGCACTACTACAGACTTATGCACTCTAGCACTGCCTTGTCGCTCCATCACACCTTGCTCCACCCGACACTTGTCATTATGCCACTGTTGTTAAGGGCTCTCGTAGTCGGATGAGATCCAAGAGTTTGGGCACCTCAAGGATCCTGCCCCTAGTTCTGACTCTCCCCTTGACTACAACTCTATGTTTCCCCACCTCTTCTCTAGAGGTGCATGAGCACTCATGGCACAATCGTCATTAGTCTCGACATCCTTCTCCGCCTTTGCTGGAGCACTGCCTTGTCGCTCCATCACACCTTGCTCCACCCGACACTTGTCATCATGCTACTGTCGTTAAGGGCTCTCGTAGCCGGATGAGATCCAAGAGTTTGGGCACCTCAAGGATCCTGCCCCCAGTTCTGACTCTCCCCTTGACTACAACTCTATGTTTCCCCACCTCTTCTCTAGAGGTGCATGAGCACTCATGGCACAATCGTCATTAGTCTCGACATCCTTCTCCGCCTTTGCTGGAGCAGCCTTTGAGTCAGAAGCTTCTCCTTTGCCTTTCTTCCTGGGGCACTGAGAGGCATAATGTCCCAACTCTCCACAATTGAAGCACTTGACCTTGGAGATGTCTTTCTTCTTCCTCTTCTGTACTCCCTACTGTCCCACTGACATGAGAGCTGCATCCTCCTCCTCCCCCTTCTTGATTTGAACTCCCTTACCGCTACTCCCCGACTTGGTCAATCTCCTTAGCTCTTCTTGTCGAAGAGCTGCTCACATCTCCTCACAATTAGGGAGAGTCGCTCTGCCCAAAATGCTTTGGACAAATGTCTCCCACTCCTCGGAGATTGCATTCAGGGCAGTCCTGACTATGAACTCTGGATCTGGCGTAGACCCCACGAAAGTAAGCTGGACGCGAATCCCTTGCTGCCTGAGAAGGAAGGGATCTATCTCCTCCCCTTTCTGCATCTGGTATGATCTCAGCTGATTCTCCAATAGCATCTTCCGTTGCACGGAAGAGTCCTGGTATAAGGTGGTTAGGGTTTCCCACATCTCCCTTATTGTTGTCTTCTCAGCAATATGTGGTATTACATGATCCTTAACCCCGTCTAGGATCATGCATTTTGCCTTCGCCTGGCCTCCTCATACTTCTCATTTGCATCAGGGTCAACTGGGACAACTACTATTTTCAAGGCATAGTCCTTGATGCGATGTTTATCCAGGATTGCCAGGATCCTGGCCTTCTAGATGACAAAATTGGAAGCCCCGCCCAATCTGTCCTGATCCCTCAATCCATTCACTACCATCTCTACTCCTCTTCTCTAGACTCCCTCTGAGTCCTGATTTCCCTCTCGGAAATCCTCCAGCCAATTGTCGAATCACTCCTCTCCAATCCTCCTTTGCCACTGCAACCCGGATCTAGATTTCTTGGCTAGAAATCTGTCGAGGTAGTGCTTCCCTCTACCTTGGTTCAGTTTCCTTAGACATTGTTCTGCACTGACAGAAACAATGTCCCACCAATTCCACAAATCAAAATCTGCATAGCTCCCTTAGCCTGGCAACTCAAAGAATCTGAGCCCTTCAGGCTCTGCGCAATCTCTGTGTGGGCTGAATCTGCTCCTTCTAGCCAACTGCATCAATTCTTCCTGGCTCAGAAATATGACGTGGCTCTGCGTGAGCCTGATTTGCCCTCCTTTGCCTTTTCAACTCTGGAACAACACTGTCTCTGGGGACAACTATTTCTCTGCTGCAAATTCCCAGATTTCTCGGCTGGTGTCTCAGTTGCCTATAATCTGCAATCCCTCTGATACCATGTGAAAATTCCTGAATCTAACACATCAAAAACCCCTACTGGAATTACTGGTTTGCAATCTCCTACTTGTTCTTTCCATTAACAAGTTATTTAATTGCATAAACATCGAAGTAAACACTATTGCAACCTTCACAAATATACATATCATGCACTGAAATAAACTGAGACGATAACACAAGGGACACCGTTATTTTTGGACAATCGTCCTTGGAAAAACCCAATTCGGGAAAACTGATGCAACATATAGAGGGGTTGTATTATTAAGCAGATTTCGTGAATACAACTAGGGTGCCAGAAATGGCTCACCCAACAGAGAATGTCCTCGGTAGTAATACCTCTATCTGGAGACAGATATTCTAGCAAATCAGCAACCAGATGATCAAACCCCACAGTGACTCCGACTGTTCCTTATGCTGGACAACAAAAGCTGCTCCAAGCACTACTCTGGAACTGCGTCACTCCTCCACAAGCTGCGTCACCCTCTCCAGGCTTAGAATCTGTTGATCTGCTCCCAATCTGCCACATAGAATCTCCCCAGCGCTGTCTCTGAGGCCCAGCGTCAACCTCTACGGTTTCTGCGTCACCTGCGTCAGGCTTCTGCGTCCTCTGGGTCAGCCCTCCTAGGGCTTGCGCTGCCTCTCTGCTATGTATTCTTCAGCCTCGAAAGAAAATCCCTTGTTGAACTGCCCCTCACTGCAGCTCTGATCACTAACTCGATTTCCTCAGCAAACCTCGCCTCAGAAAATTGAATTCTTTGATCACTTGGTGCCTCTCTAACTGACCCTCAAGCCTCCTCTTATACTTTTCCTGTTGAGTCTTCAAAGACCGAGATTAAGTCCCTAATTAATGGCTAAGATTAGAATTGGCTTGATCCTGGTCACTTAGAACTTTCTCACCCATATTTTATTAATACACATTAAAAATTTATAAGTTTAGACCTAGGAACCCATTAAAAATATTAATTATTTTAATAACTCCTCATTCGGGTGGAATTTCTCCAAATGATTTCTGGGTCTTGGAGATCTCCTTTGCCTTAGCCTCTCCACCAATTTTCATGGCTAGAGCACATCCAATGCTACCCAAAATTAACAGTAGTGAGAAATATTCTCACACTATCACTGGTGATCCGACTCTGATCCAGGCTCTGGATGGCTAGCCCCACATTGCCTTTGCGCAATCTTTGTGTGGGCTCATGCAGTCATTGCGTCACAACTTGTAGGAGCTGCGTCACCCTTCTAGTTGATCGATTTGTTGACTGAAACTCGACTCTCTGGCCCTCCGGTCTCACACCCCGGCTTCCGTCACTAGATCTCGACTCTCCCAGCATAATTACGGACTCCCTCTGAAGCTCTGCGTTGCTTCTTCGAACCTCTCGTTGCCTTCTCTGCCTTGCACTCTCTGGAACTGGAAAAATCCCCTCCGGTCTACTATCCTTGCCCCTCACTGCAAGAAGATCACTCGATCTCTCTCCGACAACTCAGCGTTGCTACTCTTGAGAAATTCGATCTCTAGATCTCACTATCTTGGTGTGTTCTCCAAGTGCCCATCAAGCTCCTTATAATCTCTCGTTGGAGCACCAACGACCAAGATTAAAACATAATCAAAGGCTAAGATTAACTGGGAGTTGATCCTCGTCTTCTTCTAGAAGATTCACACCAGATTTAATTAATACCCTTTAATTAATCACATTTCCTAAGTTTAGACTTAGGAATACATTAAAAAGAATTAATTATTTTAATTAAACCATCTCTAGGTGGAATTTTCCCAAACGATTTCTGGGTCTTGGAGAATGCATGTGTCTTAGCCTCTCTGCAAAATTTTGAGGTTAGAGCACATCCGATGCTACAGAAATCAACGTATTCTCCATGTATTCATCGACTTTTACTTATAATGCTTTGTTGGAGCACCAACGTCAGGATTAAAACATAATTGATGGCTAGGATCATCTTTTGATCGATCTATGTGAGTTTCTAGATCATTCTTGCCTTATCTCAATTAATATTGATTAATTAACCATATTCCCTAAATTTACACTTAGGAAGTGTTGACCACTACTGGTCAACTGCCCATGCAGTCCACCTCCTTTCTGTTGGTAGAGAGGGGTAGCTCCTGAGCGACATGTCCATGCCAGCCTACAGTCATCGACAGCTTGATCATTTTTGTTGTAAACCCAGTCTGCATGTTTGAATTGTAAATAATCTAAGCAGATCAGAGTCATGTATGTAAAGTTCCCTAGGTGGACCTAACTTTCTAATGATGATCTGTGTCCCGGGAGGTTTTTAGTCTCACCGATCCATGGATCGGCAGAGTTTTCCTTCAAACCCGACCCCAAAGCCGGGATGCATTTTGTTATTAGGACTTTAGGAGAATCCTAGCGTGTTAATCTGCTAGATTATAGTTGTGTCGCAGAACTGGGTGGTTTATGAGGGTCTATGTTAAAGTGGGTTCGTCCCCTTGAGATGTAAATTGTAAAAGTCATGATGTAATGTGTCTTGAGGGTTGAGAAATGTTTAAATCCCCTCATGAGTCCTAGGTCCTAGGTCCTAGGGGATGTTTCCAACGGTTTGGTTCAAATGATCCATTTAGAAAATAAATAAAATATTAAAATAAAATAAAAAAAATAAAAAAATAATAATAATAAAAAATAAAAAAATAAAAAATAATAAAAAAATTCATAAAACAAAGCAAAAACCCTAAATAATAAAATAATAATATTTTTTGTGAACACATGCAAAATATCATTTTTTAAATAAAATCGACGGATGAGATCAAGAGATGTCTTGATCCTCATCAACGGTCGAGATCAGTTCTACATGGATCACCCAAAACTAGCCGTTGGGATCATTTCCTTCTTATAGGGTCTTAGGGGGTCATTTTACAGGGTTTATCTGATCTGTGAGTCTGTACTGAAAAAGCTCTCTTGTAATCTGATTTTCTGGTTAATAAAAAGACTTTGGGGTTCAAACCGGCTGGTGTTACTCTCTGGAATTGCTGTGAGATATTTGCTTTTCTGCATATTTCAGTTTTCAACAGTTAAAATAGCTGATTTTTTCAGAGCATTGTGAGTACAGGTATCTTGCTCACGTGCTAGGGTCTGAATGTTGTAGGGTTTCTGGAAAATGGCAGGTATCTCCATTTTTTCTTGAAATCTAGCAGCATTTCTTGCCCTTTTTTGCTGATGTTTGCTTGAGGTGTGCAGGAAACCTTTAGGTGAAGGGTATTTGTGGGCGTTTGGGGAAGTTCTGGGCTGAACCAGCCGACTCCCACAGGCTGTTCTGTGCAGAGCCCAGCTGATTGTGCCCTGGGTTAATCTTTTAAAGTTCATTTCATGTTTTACATTGAGAAATTCTCTTTCTGTTCACAGTAAAGTTCAAATTTTCTGATATTTCAAAATATTACTGCAATTATTGTTAAACTTGGCTGTCTAGAGCTGTAAATTTTTGTGACTTTGGGTAAATTTTGGAGGGTTTTACTGCAAAACTTTGCATATCTGTCATATTTCTTTCTTTTTGCAGGATATCTGTCATCAGGGTCACAGCCTTTTCTGATTTTGGCATTCGACAAATTTGTAAATTGGTGAACTGGCTTACATCCACCGCTGCATCGACGTGAGAAATAAATGTGAATGAGGGTGCTTTCTGTATGGCTAAATCATCCCAGGTATTTCCAAAAAACTGCTGTATGCATTAACCTGCAAGCACAACACTGAAAACGACAAAGAATTTTTTTTTTGAAACATAATGGAAGCGTGAATGTATACACAATTTAGGTTTTCGATTTGAGTAATTTGTGATTTGATTTTTGGTGAAACATATTGAGCAATTTCATCAAACCAGGCAAGCCATGCTCAGATGAGTTTCGAACGATTTTCGTTTACGCATTGAAATCTTATACATTTTCAGGCTTTCTAGGGGTTACGACCCAAGTGTTTTTCCGTTTCATTTTTCGGGTTGTTATCTGAATGCCATCGAAATCCTGTCCAAAAGCGAACAGCGGCTTCAGGGTAAAATCTATCGATTTATGAAAGATATCGAAATCTTCATGTATGCACAGTAACAGCCAAATCGATTTCTCTGGTTTTGATTTTTTTTTGTATCTCGTATCTGAGCCAAGTGCGTTTTTTTTGAAAGCGTCCTGGAGGGTCCTGCGTGTGCCATCTTTTCTTTTGCCTGCGGTTTTAGTCGATTTATCAGTGGACGCAGCGTTTTCTGAGCTCCACCTTCCGCATCGACCTTTACTAAATCATCCAAACCTGATCTGGTTATGCTGGTGACGTCTGTGAAACCCTCGATCTCGCCTTTCTGATTCACGTGCTGAGTTTCACGCCTTAGCTTCTTTTGGGTGCAGTCGTTTTCGTAAATCCCTTTTTGTGTGTGATTACGCTTGGTGTCGACCTGCGTTTTTCTTCTTTCGGGTTTCAGCGTGAGTGCCAACCTGCAACCCAGCGATTTCATGAATGGTATCTAACTGGTATATCGAGCTCACCCATTTGTCTTCGTCACGACATACGTTTTGCGTTTGGATAAAATTTTAGCCTTCGATTTTAATTTTAATTTCAAGCTTTGATTTAGGTCTTAGATATTTAAAAAAAAAAAAAAAAAATTTCGATTTGTAGTTTTATGTGAGATTTAAAATTTTGTTAGTTTTGTTTTATTTTAAAATAGATTCTAATTTGTTTACCTCAGGTATAGTTTAGATTTAAAAAATTGTCATTTTCAAATTAAAAAAAAAAAAAAAAAAAAAAAAAAAAAAAAGGGATTCATTTATATTTTTTAGGCATAGTTTTATATAGTTTAGTTTTAGATTTATTTCTTTTAGATTTGTTTTTTTATAGTTTTATTTAAATTTAAAAAAAAAAAAAAAAAAGATTTGTGGAAAATTTATTTTGCCAGTTTCAGTCTTTTTATTCATGCTGTATCTTTCACGCTGAGATCTGAGCACGAAATTGATATCTGGTTTCTCTGTTGTTTGAAGCAATTTATTTCTCTTAGTTTGCTGGATATCGTTATTTGAAGAGCGTTGTGGTTTTACTAAATATTTAAAGCATTGCTCTCTTTATCTGATGATTGCTGTCTGTGGTTCATGTTCTTATATCATCTAGCTAGTAATCATTTAGATCTTTTAAGGCACTGGTCTATCAAATCAATAAAACCATTTTAGTGCATCTCGTCTCCCGGCCCAACTGTTTGGCAGTTGGCCTTCATCTTTCCTCAGGGTCTACCCCCCTTAGCCGTGGGAGACAGGCTTAAACGGAGAGACCGGGGATCAGAGTGACAGCCCCCGGTCTGAGCGTTGTCGTGTCAATCCGCGCGACAACATTTTTTGGCGCCGTTGCCGGGGATAGAGTTTTTCTGTCCTTGGTTCTTGCTTTGCAAGCTTTCCTGTGCTTAACTTCTTGTTCAAGTGGCGACTCCACTTCCTATATTATCTGCAAGAGTGTACACTAGAAGACATCCAAGCGGTCTGTGCAATCCTACTCCTGACCCTGAAAAGGTTTATAGGGTGCGATCACACAAACTCGCTTCTCGTACACTTCTTGGAAATCTTGGACAAGAAGCCCTCTTCGATATTCATTTGCTCTTTAAAGGTCAAGTTAAGCGCAGCACCATGAGTCTGTTTGCCCCTTGTGATTTTTCTAACATTCCTGGAGCCCCCAATGATATTCCATCTGTTGGGATAGACAAATTGCCTAGCTTTCATGGAGATAATGCCATTACTGTTAATTCCCATCTGCGAGATTTCAACATATGGATGGCTAAGTATGCTAGATCTCCTGATTTTGATCATGAAGATGTCAGGATGACCCTTTTTGTCTTGACTTTAGGAGGTGATGCTCATGACTGGTATACAGAAAAACCTCCTAATACTTTTGACTCTCTACAATCACTCATTAATGCATTTAGAGAAAAATTTGGAGATAAGAGAGAGGGAAGACATCTTGTAAGAGCTCTTACTCTGATGAAAAAGAGAGAAGACGAAACTGTTGAAGAATTTAATAGAAGGTTTAATGGTATTATTAGAGAATTGCCTCAAGACTATAAACCTTCAGATAAAACTCTCCAAGATTTTTATATTGACGCCTTTGGTCCTGAGCCATCTTACGAGTTAAGGCGTGCTAAACTTACTGATTATCGAGATTGCCAAGCCTTAGCTGTAGAACTTGAAAAGGACAAGGCAGCTTCTGGGAAGTCTGAAATCCCAGGTTTTGATAGGGCTGCTACAAAACTAAAGGAACCTAAGGGAAAAGCAGTCCAAGAGCCTGAAAATGAACTTGTTCTTAAATTGCTTCAAAAAATTGAAACTATGGAAATCAACCATAATAAGGAGATAAACACTTTGCAGAATAGGTTAATTCAAATGGAAAGAGCGCAACCGCAAAATTTTCAACCTCGAAATAATAATAACAGAAATAGTAACTGGCAAAGAAAGGGTCAATCTAGTGAGCAGAGGCCCCCTAATCCGCTTACCAATCTGGTGGATGATGCTCCTCCTTACTGTCGTGCTTGTGCTGATTTTCATGAAGAATCCTCTTGTCCCATTATCAGAAGACTTGTCGATAATGGAATGTTTGGGACAGGTGAGCAAATAAACGTGGTAGGGAGCAAGTTTCCTTTGCCCATGAATGATTGGATAGAGGTTAAGGAAAGGAGCTATGATGTTGTGAACCCTCAATCTGCGTTTAGTATAAATAACCTTGAAGACGAAGATGACATTTTGGCTAGGTTATATGGTGAGAAACCCTCTCCTGAGAAAATTCTGGAAATTGCTAGAGATAAGGGTTTGACATACCAGAGAAGGGATAAGGATCAGAGCGGGAATCAAATTCCTCCTCGAACTTTAAACCCTGGTATAAATTCGGGAATAGATGTCGATTTGGGGAGTTGGTTTAATAATGCTAAAATCTGGGTTCCCGTCTCTGAGATCGCTAAGATCCCTTCCCAAAGAGACAAATTACTAAAAGCAATTCAGGGTCCTCAAGTCAACGCTTCTCAACAGAAGATTCGTGAGGTTGACTATCATGATGCTCCTATCTATCTGCAAAGCGTAGATGCTGATAACAAGGATCATCAACCCTTCTTTATCACCTTGTTAGTCAATGGGTATAAATTGAATAACTGCATGTTGGATTCAGGTGCATCTGCTTGTGTTATGACTAAAAGGGTTATGGAACAGCTTAACTTAAGAGTTTCCAGACCCTACTATAATATATGTGCCATGGATTCTAAGAAAATCGAAGTTCATGGTTTAATCAAGGATTTGCAAGTCCATCTTTCGGTTTACCCAGACATCATGGTTGTTATGGATATTGTTGTTGTTGATGTACCTGATGCTTGGGGTATGCTGTTAACCAGAAAGTGGGCCTCTGATCTAGGGGGAAGCATTCAGATGAATTGGTCATATGCTATGATTCCTTCTCCTAGCGGTGACGGTTTTGTTAGACTAAATAGAGAGCCTGAGAGGAAATTTCATGTTGAAAATCCTAAAAAGCCTCATAACGAAATAATTAAAGAAAAATCTGACATCGGGAACTATGCTATCATGTCCAATTTCATAATTCCTCCCGATGATGAGATTCAAGATCTTAAGGATGAAGTCTGGTATATGTATTTCGATGGTGCGTCCTCTAGTCATGGTAAAGGTGCGGGAGTTGTGCTTAAATCTCCCCTCGGTCACGTATTCAAGTTTGCCTATCGTTTAGAATTTGAAGCAACCAACAATGTTGCTGAGTACGAAGCTATATTGTTGGGTCTTGAATTGGCCAAGGCTTTAAGGGTTAAATTGCTTAGCATCAAGGGGGATTCCGATCTGGTTATCATGCAGCTTAAAAACAAATTCACATGTAGAAATCAGAGATTAAGAAACTATCGAAATGCTGTGTGGGATACTATGGAGCACTTCGATGCCCTTAACCTTGAAGCAATTCCTAAAGGTCTAAATAGTTTGGCAGATGAGCTTGCCGTAGCTGCTACCACTTTCCAGTTGTCTGACGAGTTAATTAACGATAAAATTAAAATGGAAGTAATATTCAGACCATCTGTTCCAGACAACTCAGAGCATTGGCAAATTTTTAATGATGAAAAGCAAGTCGTTCGTTTTCTCAATAGTTTAGATGAATTTGAGGATTTCCGGTTAGTTTCTGGCGAGGATGGGTCTTTAGATCAAGGACATATCATAAATCCCACTCCCAGAAATGTAGTTGCCTTAGAGCAATATTTTGATCGGCATGATGCCACAAAGCTGAGAGAAGAAGACAAGTTGGACCCAGGCGAGTACCTTGAAGTTAACATTGGTACTTTTGAAAATCCGAAAATGGTTAAAATCGGTAAAGGTACTAGTCTGGAGGAAAGGAAAAAGTTAATTGATTTACTTCGTGAATATCGAGATGTTTTGGCTTTTTCCTATGATGAGTTGAAGGGCTATAGGGAAGATATTATGGAGCATACTATTCCCTTAAAAGACGAAAATGCTAAACCTTTTCGGCAGAAACTTAGGCAGATTAATCCTAAGTTAGCCCCCCTGGTCCAAAAAGAGCTTGCGAAGATGCTTGCAGCAGGAATCATCGCTCAAACTAGGCATTCGACATGGTGTTCGAATTTGGTGATTGTCAGGAAGAAGAATGGTACAATAAGACTTTGTGTCGATTTTAGAAACCTTAATCTAGCATGCAAAAAGGATAATTACCCTTTGCCAAAAATGGAAACTTTGTTGCAAAGAGTAACTGGGTCTGGGATGATGTCATTGCTAGACGGTTTTTCTAGGTATAATCAAGTTTGGGTTAAAAAGGAAGATCGACACAAGACCACATTCACAACACCATGGGGCACTTTTGAATACATCAGAATGCCATTTGGGTTAACAAATGCTGGGGCTACTTTCCAGAGGGCCATGGATTATGCCTTCAAAGGATTAATCGGGAAAATTATCGAAATTTACCAAGACGATCTTACTGTTTTCTCTAAAGATGGTATCAGCCATATAGATCATCTTAGGAAAGTTTTTGATAGATGCAGAGAATATGGAATCTCTTTGAATCCGGCTAAATCTGTCTTTGGGGTAACTGAAGGGAAACTTCTGGGTCATATCATTTCTAAGGAAGGAGTCAAGGTCGATCCTGAACGTGTTGAAGCAATTCAAAAGATTCCTCTCCCGCACAACCTCAAGTCCCTTCAGTCTTTCCTTGGAAAGATAAATTTTATTAGAAGATTTATCCCGAATTATGCGGAAATAGCTAAGCCCATTCAAAGTCTTCTGAAGAAGGATGTGAAATTTGTCTGGCAAGAAGAGGGCAAAAGGGCTTTCCAAGAAATCAAGTCTGCTATCGCGAAGGCTCCTGTCCTTGTTAGTCCTGATTACTCCAAAGATTTCATGATTTTTTCTTTCGCTTCTGAGGATACCATTGCCGGTGTCTTACTTCAAAAGAATAGAGAGGGTCACGAGCAGCCTATTGCTTTCATGAGTAGAGCACTTCAAAACTCCGAATTGAAGTACAATACCATCGAAAAGCAGGCTTATGCCCTGGTCAAGTCTCTTAAGCATTTTAAAACTTATGTGGGTTATTCTAAGATCATTGCTTTCATCCCACATTCTGCTGTTAAGGACATATTAACTCAAACTGATTGCTTAGGGACTCGTGCTAGGTGGGTTACTAAGATACAGGAGTATGATTTAGAAATTAGACCCACCAAGCTGATCAAAGGCCAAGGTTTAGCTCAAATGTTAACTGAAAGTAATGAAAAGACTCTTGGTTTGTTCTGCCTTGACGATCTTTCTTCACCAGAGTTAAGAAGGTTAGCTGAGCATGAATGGTATAAGGACATAGTTTACTACTTAACAAATCTTGCATGTCCTAATCACTTAGTCGCTCATAAGAGAAGGGCTCTTAGACTAAAAGCCACTAAGTACTGCCTTATGAAGGATGGCCTTGGATGGAGAAATCCAGAGGGCATAGTGCTTAGGGGTGTTGACGATGTTGAGTCCAAAAGATTAATTTCCGAATTTCATTCAGGATTTTGTGGTGGTCATTATGCCGCTAGAACTACTGCCCACAAAATCCTGAGAGCTGGCTATTATTGGCCTTCGATTTTTTCTGATGTGCACAAGTTTGTTAGAACGTGTCAAGCCTGTCAACTGTTCACTGGGAAGCAGAAGCTTGCTGCCCTTCCTCTACAGCCTGTTATTGTAGAGGCACCTTTTCAGCATTGGGGTCTGGACTTCATAGGGAAGTTCCATGAAAATTCTAGCAATGGCTACTCTTGGATTTTGACTGCTACTGATTACTTCACTAAATGGGTAGAAGCCATTCCTGCTAAGAATGCCACTGAAAAGGTGATTATGGATTTCATTGAGAATAACATCATTACTAGATTTGGTGTCCCCGCTAAAATCACTACGGACAATGCCAAAGCTTTTAGTTCTTCAGAGTTTACATCTTTCTGTTTCAAATATGGCATTGTCTTATCTCATTCGTCGAATTACTATCCTCAGGGTAATGGTTTGGCTGAATCAAGTAATAAAAATCTCATAACCATTATCAAGAAAATAGTAGGAGATAACAAGAAGTCTTGGGACAGCAAAATCAAGTATGCTTTGTGGGCAGACAAAATTACTAAGAAGAAATCTACTGGTAAATCTCCCTTTGAATTGGTTTATGGCTTGGATGTTACCTTACCTGTGCACCTAAAATTGCCAGCCTATCAGCTTCTCCAAAAATTTTCCACTGATAAAGATGTTGTTCAGAATAGGATAGATCAGATTGTGGAATTAGATGAGACTCGTCGGACAGCTTTTGAAACTACATGTAAAAATCAATCTAATATTAAGAAAAGCTTTGATAAATGCTCTAGATCTAGATCTTTGCAGGTTGGAGATATGGTTTTACTTTGGGATCGCAAAAATGAAAAACCAGGAAAGCATAAGAAGTTTGACAGCTTGTGGCTAGGACCGTACATCATTAGAGATATAGCTGGACCAAACTCATTCCACTTGAGCAGATTGGATGGTGAACCACTTCATCTACCAGCGAACGGCCAAATGCTCAAGCTGTTCTTCAGAGATGATATCTGATGCCATGGGGCATCTTTTGTATTGTATTTCTATCCCTACTCCTTGTCTTTTCAGCATTTTATTTCTGTTTTTAGGATTAGATTTACTTTTCATGTTATTAGTTAGTCAATAAATGAAGAGCTTTTATCTTTCCTGTGCTTAATGTATATGATGATTTTGGAATGGACGCTACTTATTTTTATTTGTGTGTTGTATGGATGCAGATTCTGGATTCTCACATTCCTACCAGTGCAGCAACGTGTCCCCAAGTAGAGCCAGATGTTGACCACTACTGGTCAACTGCCCATGCAGTCCACCTCCTTTCTGTTGGCAGAGAGGGGTAGCTCCTGAGCGACATGTCCGTGCCAGCCTACAGTCATCGACAGCTTGATCATTTTTGTTGTAAACCCAGTCTGCATGTTTGAATTGTAAATAATCTAAGCAGATCAGAGTCATGTATGTAAAGTTGCCTAGGTGGACCTAACTTTCTAATGATGATCTGCGTCCCGGGAGGTTTTTAGTCTCACCGATCCATGGATCGGCAGAGTTTTCCTTCAAACCCGACCCCAAAGCCGGGATGCATTTTGTTATTAGGACTTTAGGAGAATCCTAGCGTGTTAATCTGCTAGATTATAGTTGTGTCGCAGAACTGGGTGGTTTATGAGGGTCTATGTTAAAGTGGGTTCGTCCCCTTGAGATGTAAATTGTAAAAGTCATGATGTAATGTGTCTTGAGGGTTGAGAAATGTTTAAATCCCCTCATGAGTCCTAGGTCCTAGGTCCTAGGGGATGTTTCCAACGGTTTGGTTCAAATGATCCATTTAGAAAATAAATAAAATATTAAAAAAAAAAAAAAAAAAATAATAATAATAAAAAAAAATAAAATAATAAATAATAAAAAAATTCATAAAACAAAGCAAAAACCCTAAATAATAAAATAATAATATTTTTTGTGAACACATGCAAAATATCATTTTTTAAATAAAATCGACGGATGAGATCAAGAGATGTCTTGATCCTCATCAACGGTCGAGATCAGTTCTACATGGATCACCCAAAACTAGCCGTTGGGATCATTTCCTTCTTATAGGGTCTTAGGGGGTCATTTTACAGGGTTTATTTGATCTGTGAGTCTGTACTGAAAAAGCTCTCTTGTAATCTGATTTTCTGGTTAATAAAAAGACTTTGGGGTTCAAACCGGCTGGTGTTACTCTCTGGAATTGCTGTGAGATATTTGCTTTTCTGCATATTTCAGTTTTCAACAGTTAAAATAGCTGATTTTTTCAGAGCATTGTGAGTACAGGTATCTTGCTCACGTGCTAGGGTCTGAATGTTGTAGGGTTTCTGGAAAATGGCAGGTATCTCCATTTTTTCTTGAAATCTAGCAGCATTTCTTGCCCTTTTTTGCTGATGTTTGCTTGAGGTGTGCAGGAAACCTTTAGGTGAAGGGTATTTGTGGGCGTTTGGGGAAGTTCTGGGCTGAACCAGCCGACTCCCACAGGCTGTTCTGTGCAGAGCCCAGCTGATTGTGCCCTGGGTTAATCTTTTAAAGTTCATTTCATGTTTTACATTGAGAAATTCTCTTTCTGTTCACAGTAAATTTCAAATTTTCTGATATTTCAAAATATTACTGCAATTATTGTTAAACTTGGCTGTCCAGAGCTGTAAATTTTTGTGACTTAGGGTAAATTTTGGAGGGTTTTACTGCAAAACTTTGCATATCTGTCATATTTCTTTCTTTTTGCAGGATATCTGTCATCAGGGTCACAGCCTTTTCTGATTTTGGCATTCGACAAATTTGTAAATTGGTGAACTGGCTTACATCCACCGCTGCATCGACGTGAGAAATAAATGTGAATGAGGGTGCTTTCTGTATGGCTAAATCATCCCAGGTATTTCCAAAAAACTGCTGTCTTCATTAACCTGCAAGCACAACACTGAAAACGACAGAGAATTTTTTTTTTGAAACATAATGGAAGCGTGAATGTATACACAATTTAGGTTTTCGATTTGAGTAATTTGTGATTTGATTTCTGGTGAAACGTATTGAGCAATTTCATCAAACCAGGCAAGCCACGCTCAGATGAGTTTCAAACGATTTTCGTTTACGCATTGAAATCTTATACATTTTCAGGCTTTCTAGGGGTTACGACCCAAGTGTTTTTCCGTTTCATTTTTCGGGTTGTTATCTGAATGCCATCGAAATCCTGTCCAAAAGCGAATAGCGGCTTCAGGGTAAAATCTATCGATTTATGAAAGATATCGAAATCTTCATGTATGCACAGTAACAGCCAAATCGATTTCTCTGGTTTTGATTTTTTTTTGTATCTCGTATCTGAGCCAAGTGCGTTTTTTTTGAAAGCGTCCTGGAGGGTCCTGCGTGTGCCATCTTTTCTTTTGCCTGCGGTTTTAGTCGATTTATCAGTGGACGCAGCGTTTTCTGAGCTCCACCTTCCGCATCGACCTTTACTAAATCATCCAAACCTGCTCATATATCTGGTTATGCTGGTGACGTCTGTGAAACCCTCGATCTCGCCTTTCTGATTCACGTGCTGAGTTTCACGCCTTAGCTTCTTTTGGGTGCAGTCGTTTTCGTAAATCCCTTTTTGTGTGTGATTACGCTTGGTGTCGACCTGCGTTTTTCTTCTTTCGGGTTTCAGCGTGAGTGCCAACCTGCAACCCAGCGATTTCATGAATGGTATCTAACTGGTATATCGAGCTCACCCATTTGTCTTCGTCACGACATACGTTTTGCGTTTGGATAAAATTTTAGCCTTCGATTTTAATTTTAATTTCAAGCTTTGATTTAGGTCTTAGATATTTAAAAAAAAAAAAAAAAATTTCGATTTGTAGTTTTATGTGAGATTTAAAATTTTGTTAGTTTTGTTTTATTTTAAAATAGATTCTAATTTGTTTACCTTAGGTATAGTTTAGATTTAAAAAATTGTCATTTTCAAATTAAAAAAAAAAAAAAAAAAAAAAAATTGTGGAAAATTTATTTTGCCAGTTTCAGTCTTTTTATTCATGCTGTATCTTTCACGCTGAGATCTGAGCACGAAATTGATATCTGGTTTCTCTGTTGTTTGAAGCAATTTATTTCTCTTAGTTTGCTGGATATCGTTATTTGAAGAGCGTTGTGGTTTTACTAAATATTTAAAGCATTGCTCTCTTTATCTGATGATTGCTGTCTGTGGTTCATGTTCTTATATCATCTAGCTAGTAATCATTTAGATCTTTTAAGGCACTGGTCTATCAAATCAATAAAACCATTTTAGTGCATCTCGTCTCCCGGCCCAACTGTTTGGCAGTTGGCCTTCATTTTTCCTCAGGGTCTACCCCCCTTAGCCGTGGGAGACAGGCTTAAACGGAGAGACCGGGGATCAGAGTGACAGCCCCCGGTCTGAGCGTTGTCGTGTCAATCCGCGCGACAACAGGAAGTATTTTAAAAATGGTTAATAATCTAATTGAGACACTTCTAGGTGGAATTTCCAAAAACGATTTCTGGGTTTTGGAGATCTCATGTATTCTAGCCTCTCCACCAAATTTCGTGGCTAGAACACATCTGATGCTACAAAAACTAACAATGGGTAACAAGCATCATGGCCTATACTAGATACTTTTCTGGAAGGCTGCCATACTAGGTGATGTTGAGTCCATTGGCCCTTTTCACTTCAGAGGAAAGTGGCATTGTATTGTAGTTATTTCGTCATATCTTCTTTGGAAAAATAGATATGATGATCTTTTTAATGGGTCTTTATTCTCTATCAATACGTTTAGGGAATGTCTTCCTGATGAAACAGCTGTATAGTTCAAGGCTAAAGGCATTCTTATTAAGAGAGATGCAAGAGGTTGCAAACTGGAAGTATAGTTTGACCTAAAGTCCTTTCTCTTGTCCTTTAGGCAGTCTTGCAGTTGTACATTAATGTTGTATCATAAGATTTTTTTTCCTCTGTTAATTTAGGTAGCATTTTTCCAAAGTAAGAAAGAGTTATCCAGTCCATATGTGTATTGGAGTACATTGTAATCATTATATTCTTTTTGGCACAGCACGGGTGACAGCAGCCACTTGTCAATGGCTTATGGGGCGTTCTACAGTCAATTGTATTGATCTCCCTGATGGATCCTCTTGTAATAGTGGGGTAATGCTCTAAATTGTTGGTATGCTGCACCCTTTTTTTTTTGAAATTAGTTTTTGGTTAGGCATTTTCTTACGAAATATTCATTTCCATTTTAGATTGTTTTTATCTCTTTGAAATGTGAGAGTGAAAAATATAAATTTAAGGACAATGAACTCCACCCTGACCCCACCCGAACCGAACCTTAAAGTAAAACCTTCTAGCTTAGCCAATTTGATAAAAAATGTAAATGTACAAATCAACCTCCTTTTGTTACCCTTTAGTCAATCTTAGAAAGCCTAATAGTAAATGAAATCCTTCATTTACATGAATATTTTGAAGAATTGTTGAAAGTGTTTTATAATTTTCTGATATTTTCTTGAAAGAACCTTGTATATTCTGAATTTTATGTCAGAATTATTATTAATAATGTTATCTACAATTTAAAGCATTGCAAGGAATTTCATCTTTAGGATACAAGTATTAGCTTATACAATTGATCCATTTATTGGTTATTCAAAAGCTTAATTGAAGCTCACGTATTGCTACATTGCACTTTCCAACACTGGAAAGAAGATGATGATTTGATTTCCTGTTCATAAAGAAGTATATTTCTTTTCCTTATCATAATTGAACCAGAAAAGAAGAATGTTTTATTTTCACTTGTGAAGGAAATGCTTAGTTAATTCTTGCCAGAAAGGAAATCTCCAAATGATATTAGTTATTCTAAAATCACAAATGGTTAGTTAAACAAGCTTACATCATTTTAGTTAGTAAAATTGAACCAGAAAAGAAGAATGTTTCATTTTCACTTGTGAAGGAAATGCTTAGTTAGTTCTTGCCAGAAAGGAAATCTCCAAATGACATTAGTTATTCTAAAATCACAAATGGTTAGTTAAACAAGCTTACATCATTTTAGTTAGTAAAGCCTGATGTCTAATATTTTCCTTAACAATAAAGATCCTGGAAAACATACAATGTTGACATGGAACGTTAGAGCTGCATTTCTCAGGATCTGCAAGTCTCCACAACTGCATAAAGCATACTTGAATAATGGTTTGGGTTGGTATGTATTTTGGGGTGGTGTTCCACCTTCCCATTACTAGAGGTGTTCTGGATTGTTATGCATTTAATGTTCTAAGCATTTTTCTATAGGACATGTTAAATTGCCAGCTTTCCCTTACAATCTATGAACTATAACACACAGTCATTTGGGAAAAATAATATAAGTTTTTGAGTTACCATGTTATGCAACCCTCTCCAAGCAGTAAGGGAATGCCATGTGGAAATTTTGTAATGCAAATTAACTTCATGCAAAATAGAAATTTCACCTCTATCCTAGAGGTTTCCTGGATCTTAACCCTGTGAATTTTCAGCCTTAGGGCTGTTACGGAATATAGAACAAAACAGCAGCAGAAAGTGAACAATATTTCAACCTTTAACAACCCAATATTCTAGGAAGTCCAAGGAGAAAATGATACCAAAGTGACTTGATAAGTTTTGCCCCTCTTAACCCTTAAATTTCCCCCTTGCAAATTTGGAGGGTTAAAGGCCAGCATATTTCATTTTGCTGGAGGTTCAGAGACTGAGTTTGGCTTTGGCTGGGGGTTGGTTTCCAGGGAGACTATTTGTAGGATGGATTCAATGATGATTTAGACAAAGCTTTTGCATAGATTGGTGAGAGTTGCTATTTTTAGCATGTCCCCCACTTTATAGGAGACAGAGTTCCAGGGCTTGTATGGTAGTATGGATTACTATTCGGAGTCCTTATGAACTTAGGATTCTAGTGAAGCTTCTTTGGGTGACATGCATTACACTTTCTATTTTTAGTAGGTTTCATCTAGAGACTATAATTATCTCTGACCATGTCAGAGATAATCGTATATTTGGAGTCTTTGCAATATTCTGAGTCCAATGAACTGATTTTGTGTGACATGTAAGCACTTTTGATTTTTTAGCAGTACTTGCATGTTGATTTTGATCGCAAATTCAGATTCCTTACGAAAAGAAGAATCCAATGAGTATGGTTTCGTGAGAATTTGAGCACTTTCTATTTTTAGCACTCGTTACATGTCAGATTTGATTATGTATTCGGACTCCCCGCTTAGTTCTAAGTCTAATGATAGTGATTTTGTTAGAATCTGAGATATTTCTAGTCTTAGCAATCTTTGCATGGCAGTGCTGACAACCTATTTGAATTTTGGATTCCCCTTGAGTTTCCAAGTCTAATGAATATAATGTTGTGTACATGTGGGTAATTTTCTATTTTTAGCAGTGCCTGTTTTTAGGTGTACTATATATGGCAAGACCTCCTTATCAATTCTGGGCATTTTCTATCTTTCCTATTTTTTAGGGGACTGGAGCTTTTGGCATGTTTATTTATATCAAGGTGACATGTGGCAATTCGAGAGGTTGAAACATGGCAGCTTATGGAATGGACAAGTGGCGAGATTTTACATATGAGTCATCGATGATGTGGCAAAGCGCATGGGTGGATGGAGGTGTGATGTGACTGTTGCCACACAATCTAGTAGGAGTCCTAGGAGGGGTACCTAAGGGACAACTACTGGCTGCATACCGTTACGTGGTTCCGTAGTGTGGGGGAGGGGCCCGGGGTCGTGGCCCGCCCCTCCATTAAAATGTATATGAAAATGTACTCCATAGTGAATGTGGAAAACTTAAAGTTGTATGAGCCACCATTGATTATGGACACCAAAGAGGTGGGCACAGTTCCTACAGTTGATGACTTTGCACCAGAGTATCTCGATGAGTTACCTGAAGACATCATCCTTGACAGAAGAACCAGGACTTCACGACAGCGAGATGTGGAATACCTTCGAGTTGGTTTCAAGGGGATGCACCCTAGCAAGGCAAAATCGCTGGAAAAAGAAAGAGTGATGGAATAATTCCTTCACTTGCCAATTCACTGATAAGGCTTTTGGCGGTCCAAAAGCTCCTCAATGGGGAGGATTGATCCAGGTGGATCTCCAGACACCAGTGGCATGGAAAAGGCTCAAAATTCAAAGTGGCAGAAAGACGATTAACTTGACATCAGATTGAAGTGCTCATCACCCTGATTCCAACGGTGCGAATGACACTCCAATTCGAGTCCGAATGAAGGAGATAGAGGCAGTCAAAGTTTGGTTGACTTTTGTTGACTGGGAAGGATTAATGGAGACATAATTTGGACTTTTTTGGCGAATGGAATCCGGCCAACTCTGGCCAGATTCCGGGCGAAATTGTCGCTTGGTTAAAAGACTCCTTTGGTCAAAATCCGGATTTTCAAAAATGGTCATGTGGTTTTTTTTAAAACAAAAAATATTAAAAAAAGGGTGGCGGGCCACCAACCCCGCCACCCCAATCATTCAATATAGTTGTTAATGGAGGGGCGGGCCACGATCCCTGGCCCCTCCCCCACACTACAGAACCACGTAATGGTATGCAGCCATTAAGGTGGTGGGTCGGCCTTAGGGCACAGACCCAACCACCAAAACGAAGACCACTGTCGCATTAAACATGGGCCGGCCCTTGGGGCACGGACCCAACCACTTAAAAAAGGAATGCGGGCCGAGGTAGGTAAGGTGGGCGAGCTGCCCAAGGCGAGCCCAACCCAACCTATTTTTTATTTTAAGAAATTCGTTATGTAAAAAAAGGAGGAGGCGGGGTTTGACCGCCCGACCTCCTTCGTATCAACCAGATCTCAAACCAACTGCGCCACAATTGACTTATTGAGAAGTTCGCCGCCATTTTTTATTTAACACTCAATTCATCAGTGCGCCCAAGGCAAAGGAGGGAGCACACGCAGTTCGAGGTAGATTTTGCAGGAGGGCCGAATTTTCACTTTGTCAGATTTTGACAAATTTTATATGGTTTCAGCACTTCTCGACACCACGAACGGAATGGCGCTGTCTACCTCTCCATCAAAGTTCTACATTTTTCGGCCATTTTTCATTATGGAGGTATAAAACTCCTTTTTGGTAACTGATGCTTGTACTCTTCTTTCTCATGCCACTTAATGAATGAACGCCTCCCCATTGATCAAGCAGGGCCTGGAGATGTAGTCCAAGTCGGACGAACTCCGTTATCAAGTCTTGTTGTCTTCTTTCATGCTTTAAGTGTTTCTCCTCTTCTCTCATGT
Source organism: Pinus tabuliformis (assembly GCA_031772625.1). NCBI lineage: Eukaryota > Viridiplantae > Streptophyta > Pinopsida > Pinales > Pinaceae > Pinus > Pinus tabuliformis. The sequence goes on from CM062817.1 coordinate 737,965,425, forward strand.
GCACATTAAATTTCTATGTTTAAGCTACAATTTATGCATGTAATTCTTTAATACATCTATAAGCAAAAGATCTCGGATCAATAACATATCCTTGGTGGCAAGCCCACCAAGTAGCTCATAAAGTGAAGGATCAGCCATCCAAAATGAGTCGAAATGATGAGATCATGGGGCACAAGGGCTGTTGGAAGGCCTTGTTGAGTCTTCAAAGTGCCATAATGAGAGTGAGGGCTCCATGAATGATAGACAAGGGGGTGGCCCCTTGATCTCCAAGTAAAAGATCATGTGGTGCTCCAAAATGGCTCTAGGGCACAAGTATGTGAAAATTTGCTGCAATAATTGATTTATTTCTCCTACTTATTTATGATAAGTTATTTACCAATACTTCAGTAAACACCAAAATAAATTCAGTTGCAGACTTCACAAACTAGAACTTAAAATTAAATGGAAAGAGAAACATCAACATATGATCACATTGACACACTTGTTTTAGGACAATTGTCCCTGAAAAAAACCAATGTGGGTCCAGCAGATCTGAGGATTCTTATTATTGGTAGTAAATATCTTAATACAATCTAGGATGCTCATCTAGCAATCCTTTACAGAGAAAATACTGGCGGAAAATCTGAGTGAGTTTTACCTCACTTCACTCGGCAGAATTCCGGCTGATCCAGCATAAGACTGGCTAACCCCGGCTATTTCTACGCTGGCTCTGCGTCAGCCCTGCGTCACCTTCTCTGCCCTCTGCGTCAGCTCTCTCGGTTGTTCCAGCAGTTCTTGACAGTTTCAGCTGTTCCAGTTGTTCCACCTGTTCTGGATTCTGCGTGACAGGCAACTTTTCTGCTCTACGCTGGCCCTTCTGGCTCTGCGTCAGGACTGCGTGGGCCCAGACTGGCCCAACGTCAGCTCTCCCGGCTACTGCGCTGCCTCTCTGCAAGCTCTCTCCGCCTCTCTGTTCTGTATTTTCTGGAAAGTCCTTCTCCTGGATTCTCTCTTCTCCTCAGCTGCAAGATCTCCCCAATCGATTTTCCTCCTGAGAACTTCTCACCTCAGAAAATCGATTTCCTCAATCTCTCCTTGTGTTTCCAAATGAACCCCAAGCCTCCATTTTATACTTTTCCTGTTGAGTCTTCAACGACTGAGATTAAGTCTCTAATCAACAACTAAGATTAAAACATGAATTGATCCGCCTTCTAGATCATTCTCACCCATATTTTGATTAATTTAATATTTTAATTTCCCTAAGTTTAGACTTAGGAACTCCATTAAAAATATTAATTATTTTAATAAAATACAATCCGGGTGGAATTTCACCAAACGGTTTTTGGGTGTAGAACTCATGTCCCTTAACCTCTCCACCAATTTTCAAGGCTAGAGCACTTTCGATGCTACCAAAAACTAACACTCCCTCTTAGTGAGGAAAGTGCTCTAGCAACAATGTCTACCTTCATGCTGCTCTGTTTCTGAAGCATCTCCTTTCTGCACTGTTGCTGCCACCAACACTGTGCTACTGCTACCAATGTTGCAGGAAGCGCCCCCCCCCCCCCCGGATCCTAGGCCCGAAGCGCGCCCAGGAAGCGCCCCCGGAAGCGCGCTTCCGAAAATGGCGAAGCGCGCTTCCGAAATTTTTAGACGCTTCCTGGAAATTTGGAAGCGCTGGCGCTTCCGAAGCGCCGAAGCGCGCTTCGTACGGCGCTTCCCAGGCGCTTCCCAGGCGCTTCCCAGACGCTTCCCAGACGCTTCCGAGACGCTTCCAGAAAAGCTTCCGGAAAAGCATTTAGAAAATCGTTTTTTTTTCAATTTTTTTTTAAATTTTAGGTGAGTTTGCTTGTTGGGGGTGGGTCCACCTTGGGTTAGGGTGACAAATGAAAGCAAAAAAAAATATAAATATAGCAGATGCTCCCTCATCTGGTCCCTTGGTTCCTAGGTTCCATGGTTCAACACCAACAGCAGGGGGTTCTTCTTCATCAGTTTCAGTGCCACGACTTCCTGAGGCACCATCTTCTTCATTGCCACCACGTGGAGGCCCGCCACCACGTTCTATTCGTGGTGGAAGGAGGAGAGATTAGTAGATATATTCACAATCTACTACTTTTTGTCATAGATTACTCATTAGACTTGTAGACTTGTGAATTTGAATTTTGGACCTTTTTGGCTTGGCGGTGACCAAGTGACATATTTTGTAAACATTATTATTTGAATTTTGGACATGACAAATGTTGACAGTTGCTCACTTGCTAGATAAATCATAATATGCTCTATGTTTTATGTTTTATAATATGCTTAAATGTTTTATGTTTTATAATATGCTTAAAAATTTGATGTATGTTTGTAATAGCTAGAATATAGATGATTGTTGTACATACTAGTAACTACAATGGAATCATGGATGCCATATCTATCTTGATTTATGCAAAAATATGCATGTTTTCATGTCTTCTACAATTAATTTGGTATTTGGGATGTTTGTTTTGAGTATAAATGCAAAAAAATATAAAAAATATATATATATAGCAGACGCTTCCGCGGACGCTTCGCTTCCTAGATTTTTGGAAAATGACGCTTCCGCGCTTCCGCTTCGTGCAACATTGACTGCTACTACTGTACTGTTGCCCATGACACTGCCACTGCCATTGCTGCATCTGTACTACAACTCCCTCTCAAACGCTGCATCATTCTATTGAAAGGGATTTTCCAACATACCCGAAATTGAACAAACTTGGCTCTTCCTAGAGCCTTGGTGAGTATGCCTACCACCTTATTTCCCGTGGGAGTGTACTCCAACTGTATCGCTCCACGCTGAACACAGTCTCTGATAAAGTGACACCGAATATCGATGTGTTTGGAGCGATCATGAAATACTGGATTTTCAGAGAGCTTGATACAACTCTGATTATCACAAAAGATCCTTGTCGCTTCCATCCTTCTCCTGAATAGATTTACAAGCAGTTTCCTGAGCCATATAGCTTCACATGTTTCTTTGCTAGCTGCCATATACTTAGCTTCAACAGAGCTCAGAGCTACAGACTTCTGCTTCTTACTGCACCAGGAGGTCATCCCAGATCCAATACCAAAGCAATACCTTGTGGTACTTTCCCTGTCTATTTAACTTCCTGCACAATCTGCATTAGTGAATCCACTCAATTCAATATCATTACCCTTGGTGTACCTTAATCCAAAATTTACTGTTCCACGCACATGCTTGAGAATGTACTTTGCTGCTGCCCAGTGCGCACACAAACAAATATGCAATTATTTTTGGACTAAGTCCCCAGAAAAACTCAACCCGGGAAAACTGGTGTAGCAGCTGAGGGTTTTAATATTATGCTGTAGTAAATCTGAGTACAAAACTATGGATGCTCAAATCTAGCAATCCATATAGAGAAATACTAACAATAAGTCTAGTGAGAAAAATCTCACTCCCATAGGCGATCTGACATTGACCTTGGCTCAAGATGAGTTGCTCTTTGTTGCCTCTGTGGAGTCCTGCATCATCCTACGCAGTACTGTGTCCCGTAACTCGGAACTACTTCCTTCTCGCTATCTAATCAATTGTTGTCTAGAAGATGGACCCTTCTGGCCTCCAGAGTCTCTCTCCGGCTTATGGCACTGAATCACTGCTTCTCCCCAGTAGAATATGAAATCCCCTTTGAAGATCTCCGCTGCCTCTGCATGGCTCTATGTTGCCTCTTTGCAATGCACTTAGTGGAATAGGTAAATATTCCTCCAACCTTACTATCCCTGCCCCTCTTTCACTATTTCGAGCTCGCTAGCTCTCTCTCCGGCAACTTAGCGCTGCTACTCTGGAGTTCGATCTGCTAGTGAAATCGAACTATTGGTGTCTGATGTGTATTCTCCAAGCCCCAACGAGTTCTTATAATCTCTCGTTGAGACATCAACTGTCATGATTAAAACTTAATTGATGGCTAAGATCAACTAGAACTCGATCCATGTCTTTTTCTAGAAGATTCTCACCCTGACTTAATTAATACCTTTTAATTAATCAGATTTCCTAAGTTTAGACTTATGAAACATTTAAAAACGATTAATTATTTTAATTAAGTCGTCTCTAGGTGGAATTTCCAGAAACGATCTCTGGGTTTTGGAGAATGTATTCTAGCTTCACCAAATTTCGTGGTTAGAACACATCCATGCTACAAAAACTAACACATTGAGGTGAGCATTGGATGGTGGTTCCTCATAGATCATTACCTTGCTACAAGGGCCCATAGTATTCAGTAGCAGGAGGATCAATGTCAGTTGAGGCAGTCAGTTCCAGAGTGACAGTTGTAGACTAGCGACAGTCAAATGCTAAGGATCACAGAGTAGTGTTGATAGCAGAGCAGGAAGCTGCTTGGCAGAATCAACAACAGCGCAAATTTCCTAGTGGACAGTGTAGAGGCTAGTAGTAGTTCGAGACTCAGGAGATAGTTGTAGTACAAAGACAATTGATTCAGTATTTTGGATGCTTTTCAGTTGCAATAGAAGTTGCAATAGTGAGAGGGAATGTTAGTTGAGTTGCAGTGCAAATGCAGAGTTGACAACAGTACAGGATGTACAATGCAGTGTCAATAACAACACAGATGCAGCATGGTTTAACTACAATCATTGGAAAATGAATCAGAGTTAGCGAAGTGGTTGGTGGACAGTAGCAGGTAGCTATAATTGTCAGACATCGACAACTTGGAAAGATGTTATGGAGACAAAGTTGAAGAACACCTTCCTCGCTAAGAGGGAGTGTTAGTTTTTGTAACATCAGAGGGTTTCTAGTCTCGAAACTTTAAAACACAAGAGTTCTCCAAAACCTGGAATATTTTTTCTGGAAATTCCACCTAGAGATAGCTCAATTAAATTAATTGACCATCATTTAAATTTTTCTGAAGTCTAACTTAGGAAAACTGGTTAATTAATAGTAATTAATTGAGAAAGGTGATAATGTGGAAATTTCAATATTGAAATCCTATTGCAGTAACTGAAATTTATTTTTCTAATTGTTAATTATTTTAACAATTTGTTTGCTATGGAAAATATCAAATAAATCACATTGCAATCTTCACAAATAAAACTGCGAAAATAATAGCGTTGGACACTGAGAAAATACTAGCACACAGAAAAATAACATTGTTATTTTTGGACAAATGTCCTGAAAAAACCCAATGTGGGAAAATTGGTGCAGCAACTGAGGGTTTTATTATTATGTAGCAGTGAGAGAAAATCTGAGTACCACTGGATGCCGAATCTGGTAATCCTACAAAGAAAAATATTGGCAAAATTCTAGTGAGGAATTTTCCTCGCCCCACAGTGAAATTCGGGCTCTAACTGCAGCTCCAAGTGAGCCATCCAAACTGCCTCTGTGCAGGCCTGCGTCACCCTAGCGTAGTATCTTCCCACGCATAGCCTGAATCAGCTGCTCTTGTAGCCGTCCTGTCTGCCACTCGCTGAGAAGCTGTCTCTCCCACCTTCTGGAACCCTTTCCCGGCCTCTGGAACTGAAACTTAGCTTCTCTCCAGCAAAAACGAACTACCCTCTAGAGGCTCCTGCGTAGCCCCTGCGTCAGCGTTACTATGGTACTTTTGTCTCTTTGCAAATGCACTCGCTGGATCTGGAAAACTTCCTCCACCCCCACTACCCCTGCCCCTCACTCGTTGCTTCGATCTTTGGCTCTCCGACAAGTCCTACTGCTCTTTGGAAATCGATCTACCAAGGAAATCGAACTTCTGGTGTGTGTTCTCCAAGTGTCCATCCACTTCTTCTTATAATCCTCTGTTGGGACTCCAACGACCATGATTAAATCTTAATCAAGGGCTAGGATCATCTTGAAGTCGATCCGTGTGAGTTTCTAGACTATTCTCACCTTGACTTAATTAATTCTGATTAATTAACCATATTCCCAAAGTTTAAATATAGGAAATATTTAAAAATCAGTTAATAATCTAATTAAGTCATCTTTAGGTGGAATTTCCAAAACCGATTTCTGGGTTTTGGAGATCTCATGTATTTTAGCATCTCCACCAAATTTCATTGCTAGAACACATTTGATGCTACAAAAACTAACACCCTATTAGCGAGGACTGTGTTCTAGTGTTGCACACCTTGCCACAACACTCTGTTTCTGTATCATCTCCTGTCATGCTGTTGATGTTTGGCCATTGTGACTGCCTACCACTGCCCACCAACCACTGCGTAACTCTGATGTTGCATGTGCTGCTGCTGACATTGCCATACTGCTGCCAACTCTGCATCTGCACTGCAACTCCCTCTCATTTGTTGCTTCTGCAACTGCAACAACTGCAATTGAGAAGCATCTGAAATACTGAATCAATGGTGATCAGTATGATGCATCTGTCACCTGAGTCTTTGACTGCTACTAGCCTCTGCATTGTCACTAAAGAATCTACATTGCTGCTGACTCAGTACTTGCCACTCAACACTCTTGACAACTTTGCACTACGCTCTCTAGCATTTGACTGCAACTAGTCTACAACTGTCACTCCGAAATCTGTCTGCATCTCTTGGCACTGATCCATCCTGCTACTGAATACTTTGGGCCCCCATAGCTAGGTAATGATCCATGAGGTGGACTCCTCAAGGACGCTGCCCAAATCTGTAGCTCTTTGGGGCTACAACTCCAAGTCACTGCACCTCACTCTTAGAGGTATAGTTGCAAACATAGTGAAATCTGATCTACTCATACTGCTACTACTACTGCTCTTCTGATGCTTCTGCACTGCTACTGCAACTACTGCAATAATGAGTTTGATCCCCCCAAATCTTGAAGTACTAGCTTCCATAGGGATGCTCCCTCTAAAACTAGACTCCCTCTAAGTCTCGATCTGCCTATGGGAAATCTCTCTGCTCCCTCTTGGCAACTCACACTGTACTCCTGCACTAGAAACTGGATTGCGTAGCTCTACGCTGGGAATCTCCTGGCTGAAATTTCCCCTACATACTGCAATTGGGCAATTCACACTGCCCGTGTCACTGCAACTTCTTCTGCAACTGTCTTCGGGGTACTAACTGCAACTAACCTTGCAACTGTCTAATGACAGATTGCGTCTGCTGAGATTGAACCTACTACTATGATACTATGGGTTCTTGTAGCAAGGGTGATGGTCCTACTGCAACAATCTGGAATCAATCTGAATGATCTCCTTGTTGCAACTACACTGGACTCTATCCATTCGGCACGCTAGAGTTTCATGCTCCTCCTCCTGGAAATGGTTCTCCACTATCTCTTTTCAAAACTGGTCCCTGGCTAGGACCCTTCCTTTCTTTGCAACTCACACTAGACAAGTTGCACTTCCTCCGACACTTATTTCTGACAACTGGAAGTTGAACTGTTGCCCAAATCTGCATTCTGGCTAATTTGCACAACCTCCTCTTGCAATATTGTACGCTCGTCCCCGCAAAGGTGCAAAATTTGTGAAACTTAAAACTGGAGAAAATAAAACCCGAAAATCTCCCTCTTTCTCGCTGCTCAGCTGTTGGATCTGCAACTCGCACTCCCTTCTAGAGTGAGAAGATCTGCTCACAACTGTTGCCAATCTGCAACTGGAAAAATTAGATCTCTAAAACTCAAGATCCCCTGAGAGAAATTTTCCCTTTGTGTGTGCTTTTCTCTTCCACCTGACACAGATTCTGCTCTAGCAAAATGCTGCAAAACCCTTTGTGCCCAGACAAGAAATCTGCTCAGCGAAAATCTGAGGCATTGCTGCTCCCTCTGCCTGCTTGAATCACTCAACTGGCAAGCTGATTTTTTCTGCCAATCCTGCATTGAAAAATCGAACTTCTCCAAGCAATTCGATCGGCTTGGCTTAGGCTCCGCGCAACATCTAGAAATTCGCCCTATTGCTCCCTCTGAACAACAAATTTCTACCTTCACTTTTGAGCTTCCCTGTCTGATCAATCACACTCTGAAACCATGTGGAAATTTCAATACTGAAATCCTATTGCAGTAACTGGAATTTATTTTTCTAATTGTTGATTATTTTAACAATTTATTTGCTACGACAAATATCAAATAAATCACACTGCAACCTTCACAAATAAAACTGCAGAAATAATAGCGCTGGAAATTGAGAAAATACTAGCACACACACACACATAAAAATGACGTTATTTTTGGACAAATGTCCCCGGAAAATCCAAATGCGGGGAAACCAATGCAGCAGTGAGAGAACATCTGAGTACAACTGGATGCCGAATTCAGAAATCCTACAGAGAAAAATACTAGCAAATTCTAGTGAGGCATTTCCCTCACCCCACAGGAAAATCCGGGCTCTGACTGCAGCTGCAAGAGAGTCATTCAAATTGCCTCTGTGCTGGCTTGCGTCGCCCTAGCGCAGTATCTTCCCACGCACAACTTGAATCAACTGCTCCTGTAGCCGTCCTGTCTGCCACTGGTTGAGAAACTGTCTCTCTGGCCTTCTGGAACCCTTTCCTGGCCTCTGGAACTGAAACTTAGCTTCTCTCCAGCAAAATCGAATTGTTCTCCAGAGGCTTCTGCGCAGCGCTTGCGTCAGCCTCATTGTGGTACTTCTGCCTCTCTGCAAATGCACTCGCCGGATCTGGAAAACTTCCTCTAGCCTCACTGCCCTTGCCTCTCACTCTCTGCTTTGATCTCTAGCTCTCTGACAACTACTGTTGCTCTCTGGAAATCGATCTACCAAGGAAATTGAACTTTTGGTGTGTGTTCTCCAACTGCCCATCAACTTCTTTTTATAATTCTTTTTTTGGGACTCCAACGACCAAGATTAAATCTTAATCAAGGGCTATGATCATCTTTAAGTCGATCTGTGTGAGTTTCTAGACTATTCTCACTTTGACTTAATTAATTCTGATTAATTAACCATATTCCCTAAGTTTAGACTTAGGAAATATTTAAAAATCAGTTAATAATCTAATTAAGTTATCTCTAGTTGGAATTTCTAGAAACGATTTTTGGGTGTTGGAGATCTCATTTATTCTAGCCTCTCCACCAAATTTGGTGGTTATAACACATCCAATGCTACAAAAACTAACAGAGAATTGTTTAGAAACTCACACGGATCAACTTGAAGATGATCTCAACCATCGATTAAGTTTTATTCCTGGTCGTTGAGTCCCAATTGGAGATTATAAGAAGAGGTTGATGGGTAAATGAAGGACACACCGGTTCAGACACTGAGTGATGAAGGCAGTTTGATTTCTAGTAGCAGGTGATTCAATTGGAGATTGAGTAGCAGGTGGCAGAAGGGCAACATAAAGATTTTCCGGAGGAGTTTCTAGTTCTGGAGGAGTCAGAAGAGGAGTTCAAGTTCAACTCCAGGAGGCTGCACAGGGGTTTGCATAGAGCCTCATACAGGCAATTCGATTTGGCTAAAGGGAAGGTCTAGTGTTGTAGGAACCGTCCCCCCCCCCCCCCAAGGATCTAAAGGCAGATCCGCGTCCCATATGGATTCGCTGTTCGTCTTTTTTTTTTGCGGTTCTTGCAAAATTAGATTCGTGGGGGCTGGATCCGCGGCTCCTACTGCCTGATCTGCGGTTCCTATTTCCTGATCCGCAGATCCGGAAAGGATCGGTGCGGATCTGTGGAGGTTCGGGCATGTATCCATCGCGGATCGCGAGTGGATCTGAGAGAAGGTGGACGGTTCCGTGGGGCTTTTTTTGTTTTTGGAAATTTCGAACTGTTCTGTGAGGAACTACACTTTCCGAATACTCCCAAGGTGCTCCCTAATGGTAATGTTAAATTCTTAAAGTAAAAGTGACATTCTCTTTTATCTTTCATTTCCATCCTTTTACTTAAATTTTTAACATTACCATGAAATGACTCAGGATGTTTGAGAGTGGTTCCAACCTCATCAGACTTCATATGGAGAAAATAGAATTTCATATCCCATTCAAAATTCAGCAGACTTAACAGTTTTCAAGATCAATGGGATTGTGGTGTTTCATTGGATTATATCATGTATGAGGGCATGTGATTAGCATTTAATCAAGAGCAACAAGCCCTATATGTACCCCCCAGTGTTGGTGTTATTGATTGTTGAACTCCTTTGTCATGGCCTTAGCAATTTTGTACCCTTCACTCAAGTCAAAATCATTGATTAGGCATGTTAAGCTTTCTCTACCATATTATAAGGCTTGGATTAAGCTGTTTGATCAAAATTAGGCAATGTTGACTAAAATCCCTATAGAATTGAAGTAGAGGCAAAGGCTAGACAAGAGAAGAGGAATCTAGATTGTAGATGGTTGATGCTGGAATAATTAATCATTGATGTACAATGGATGCCATATCTATCTTGATTTATGTAAAAATATGCATGTTTTCATGTCTTCTACAACTAATTTGGTATTTTGGATTTTTTTTTTAATATAAATGCAAAAAAATATATAATATATATATATATATATATATATATAGTAGACGCTTCCGAGACGCTTCGCTTCCTAGATTTTTGGAAAATGACGCTTCCGTGTCCCCACTTCTAAAAAACGTCTCCGTTTCATGCAACATTGGGAAGGTCGTTTCAGGTGCCAGAGGTCAGGAACATTTCTAGAGGGCTTAGCCAGAGACTTTTAGCAGCAGAGACAAGCAGGACGTTTGATTTAGAGGGAGTTCTGGGGTGAGCATGCAAGGGACCGCGCAGAGGTTGATGCATGGGTAGAATTGGAGCTAGTTATGAGCCTAGATAGAGCCGAGATTTACTTGGAGCGAGGGTAAATTCCCTCAGTAAATTTTTGCCAGTATTTCTCTCAGATAGAATCGCCAGTTTATTAACCATTTTATTGTACTAGAGATTTCTGTTGTTGCATAATAATAAAAACCCTCACTGTTGCACCGATTTTCCCACATTGGTTTTTTCCGGGGACAATTGTCCAAAAATAACGATGTCATAATGTTTGTGTGAATGCTAGCATTTCTCACTTCCTATTTTTGCTTCCGCAGTATTTATTTGGTGAAGAATTTGTAGTGTGAATAATTCGATATTTTGTCGTAAACAAAATAAACTGCATAATTAATTTTTCAATTAGAAGAATTATTTCCAGTTGTTGCATTTCAAGGAATTTTCACAACTCATGCTTTAAATAAAATAAAATTCCTTTTTTTTTGTTTCTTTATATAAAATAGATAATGTCATGTTCACAAAAGGTCATTATGAAGACCGAATCTAGTTACAGTTTCCAACACTCCCTCTTAACTAGGGAGGTATTCATAATCCCATCATGAAGTACAAAAAATCTCATCCTTTGAAGCATTCCCATAAGAAGAGTCAGATTGATAAGCCCTCTGTCAAACATCTATATCACAACCAACATTGTCATTGAAGGCCTTAACTAGACATCATGCTGGGAGGCTTTACGTGAGTTGCGGCACTACTTCCAAGGCACATACCCCATCCAGATGTTCACTGGGCATGTCCTTTTAGAACTACTCTTATTTTGGATTCCCAATCCTGAATCCTCAAAGAATTTTTGTCCTCTTCAAGTACTCTTATCTTGGATGCCCTAGCTCATCCTCAAAGAGTATTGGTCTAGAACTTCTTTTCTTGGATTCTATAATCCATAAGAAGTTCCAATCTTAGATGCTTATCCAATCCTCCAGACTCCATTCCTTCTTCACTATTAGTTCTGGTCTATTGCATGACCCATAAAGACAAGAACTACTTAACATCACTCCCTCAGTTAGGGAGGAGATGTCCACCAAGCCAAGCTTACCTCTCAAGTACTCATGCGTCTTGTTTGGTAACGCTTTAGTCAGGATATCTACTACTTGTTCATTTGTAGGCTATGTTGCAGGAAACGCTGGTCTGGAGTGCATTTCAGCCCAAAAACAGAAACGAAATGTGAAAACACGGGAAAGTTTCACGAGGTTGAAACGCGGCCCGTACGACCGTGTTTTTGGCAAAAAAGGACTATTTTTTTTTTTTTTTTGTTATTTTCGTTTTAACTTTTTTATTTGGCGATTAAAATAATGTGTGGATGTTTCTAGATGTCTCTCGCAAGTTATAAAAACATTCTTGCCTCATTCCCTCATCACATGAATTGAGCAAGTCATTTCACTTGGAAAGGGGCAATTTTAGAAAGGAGAAAAGAGGAAGAGAGCAGTGGTTTATCAAGGTTGTTTTTGGATATTACTACTTTCATTATGTGATCATTCATGAGTAAATGTGATGTTAGTATGTTTCATCATCATGTATAATTGATAGACTTATAGTTTATGCAATGACATTGGACAATGTAATCATAATGTAATAATGTATCATGTATGACTATGATTTATGATTGCACATAACATTTCTTAAATGTGTGTGTGTCTATATATATATATATATATATCCCCATTTGCAAAATTTGGGGGGTCACGTTTTGTACCCATTTCCCTGTTTCGTGCAACTTAGTTTGTAGGTAGATAGTGCAATTCCATGACCCCATCTCGTACCAAGCTTCTGACATAGTGGTACTTATTATTTATATGTTTTGTCCTAGCATGAAACACCAGGTCTTCTGTCAATCTTATGCAACTTTCATTATCACAATGTATCCGTGTAGGGCTAAGCGGTCCTTCAAACAAATCTGATAGTAACTTCCTGAGCCAAACTACTTCCCGACAGACTTCGCTTGCAGCAACATATTCAGCTTCAGCACTACTCAAAGCAACTATATCCTACTTTTTGCTCATCCATGAGACCATGGATGACCCTATGCTGAAGCATCCACCTATTGTGCTTCTTCCATCTGTCTCATTTCCACCCCAATCTTAATCTGTATATCCGATGAGTTGGATTTCTTACCAGTATACCAGAGGAAGTGATGTATGGTTGCACGCAAATATCTTAGGATATGTTTGGCTGCAATCCAATGATCATGTTTTGGCTCCATTTGAAACTGACTGAGGACATTTATTGGAAAACAAATGTCAGGTCTTGTATTTACCAGATACATCAAGGACCCAATTAACTATCTGTAGCAAGTAGGATCCATCGGACTAGAATCTGAACTCAATTTCTTTAGATTGGTAATCATAGGAGTCACCATAGGCTTGTTGTCCATCATGCCAAATTTCTAAAGAATCTTGATCACTTATTTACCTTGACCAAGATATTTCTCACCTAGCTTCTGCCAAACTTCTAGTCCCAAGTAGTAATGCATAATCCTGAGATCCTTCATGTCAAACTCGATTGCTAATTGCATCTTGCATTCCTGAATTCGATGCTCTACACCTGTGATAAGTAGATCATCCACATATAAGAGTATGATGACTGGTTCACCCTGCACCACCCTGATGTATAGGTTAGGATCTGTAGAACTCTTGGTAAAACCAAGTCTCAATAAGTATGCATCCATTCTTGCATTTATTTGAAATCCTTGAGGTTGCTCAATGTAAACCTCTTCATCAATAGCCTCATTCAGAAATGTTGCCTTAACATCCATTTGATGGATATTCTATCCATAGTAACAACCGAAGAAACAAGCGATCTTATTGTTGTATATCTAGTTGTAGGAGCAAAGGTTTCTTCGTAATCAATACCTTCTTTCTGTGAGAAGCCTCTTGCTACAAACCTTGCTTTGTATTTATCAATGCTCCCATCCGCAACGTGCTTTATTTTGCAAATCCATTTTGAAGTGACTATAGATTTGTCACTTGGCCTAGGGACAATATCCCAGACATCATTCTTCATGATTGACTGGTATTCTTTTTGCATCGCATTCCTTCACTCTTGATGTTTAGCTACATCTTCATAGGAGGATGGTTTCGCTTCAATGAGCTTTGTCATATATGCAGCATACCCAGAATACCTTTTCGGTCTTTTACTTTCTCTAAAGGTCCCCTTAGTTGTGTGTCCTTTTGCTTCTTGTAGAGTAGCTCTCAACCAAGCGGCCTCTTTCGATTTTATGGAACAATTACTTGTTGCATAGGCTTACTTCGATCTTCAACATCGTCTTGAGTAGATGTACATCTTCACCATCATTGCCCCTTGATATATCCTCAAAGATAGGTATCTCTTCTTCATCAGAGTCGACTGGAACATCTTTTGATTTCCTGTAAGCTATGCTTTCATCCTTGCTTACTTTAATTCGACGATCCTCCTTGATATAGATTTTGTACTCCTTAGATGAAGCACTATACCCAAGAAAGATGCCCTTTAGACTGGTAGGATCCAACTTCTTTCTCTTGTCCTTGGGTACATGAATATGCACAACACACCCAAATATTCGAAGACGGTCCACGCTTGGCTTCTTTCCTGTAAATGCTTTTTCTGGAGTCATATTGTTGAGAATATTGTGAGGACTTCGGTTCTGCAAGTAAACAACTGTCACACATGCTTCTCCCCATAGGAACTGTGAAAATTTCATGTATCACCACAACTGGAAATTATTTTTCTAATTGTTAATTTATTTGTTGTCTTCTACGACAAATACCAAATAATTCACACTATGATTTTCACAAATAAATTGCAGAAGAAAATAGCATTGGAAACTGAGAAAATCTAGCACACACAAAAATATGACACAATTATTTTTGGACAAATGTCCCCAAAAAAACCCAACATGGGAAAACCGGTGCATCAGTTGATGGTTTTATTATTATGCAGCAGTGAGAAATTCTGAGTACAATAATCTGGAAGCCAAAATCTGGCTATCCTGCAGAGAAAATATTGGCAAAAATATCTGGAGGGAAATTACCCTCTATCCAGGGAATTCTGGCACTGGATTGCCTCTGAAAAGCAAGCCATCCAACTGCGTCTGCGCAGGCCCTGCATCAAGTTGAAGCTGCTAGTCCCACGTGCTACCTGAATCGACTGCAAATCAAGCTGTCTTGCCTGTTGCTGGCTGGGAAAACATCTCTCCAACACTCTAGAACCTCTTCCTGACCTCTGGAACTAAGAACGTCTACCCTCTTCAGCAAATCAAACTCTCTTCTTGAGGCTCTGTGTTGCCTCTGTGCAACCTCCTAGAGTAATCTCTGCCTCTCTGCAAATGCACTCCCTGGATCTGGAAAACTTCCTCTAGCCTCACTGTCGCTACCCCTCACTGCCTTTGCTTCGATCTGTGGCTCTCCGAAAACTGTTGCTACTCTCTGGAAATCGAACTGCCAAGAAAATCGAATTTCTCAAGTGTATTCTACAAGTGCCCATCGACTTCTAATAATCCTCTGTTGGGGCTCCATGACCAAGATTAAAACTTAATCAAGGGCCAGGATCATATCGGAGTCGATCCATGTGAGTTTCTAGAGAATTCTCACCTTGACTTAATTAATTATGATTAATTAACCAGTTTTCCTAAGTTTAGACTTAGGAAACATTAAAAAATAGGTTAATAATCTAATTAAGCCATCTCTAGGTGGAATTTCCAAAAACGATTTCTGGGTTATGGAGATCTCATGTATTCTAGCCTTGCCATGAAGTTTCGTGTGTAGAACACATCCGATGCTGTAAAAACTAACACTCCCTCTTAGCAAGGATTGTGTTCTAGTGCTACACACCCTGCCACAACACTTTGTCTTTGTACCATCCTCTGTCATGATGTTGATGTCTGGCTTCTATCACTGCCTGCCATTGCCCACCAACTACTGCGCAACTCTGATGCTGCATCTGTGCTGTTGCTGAGATTGCTATACTGCTGCCAACTCTGCATCTGCACTACAACTCCCTCTCATATGTTGTCGCTGCAACTAAGAAGCATCCGAAATACGGAATCAACTATGTTGAGTATGATGGATTTGTCTCCCGATTCCTGAATGCTACTAGCTACGACACTGTCCACTGAAGAAACTACGTTGCTGCTGACTCTGCACTGTGCCACTTTGCACTGCTTCCAGCTCTACAGTACGCTCCCCAGCACCTAACTGCTACTTGTCTAGAGCTGTCACTCTGAAATCCTGACTGCACCTCTAACACTGATCCATCCTGCTACTAGACATCGTGGGCTTCTGTAGCCAGGTAATGATCCTATGGGGTGGACTCCTCAATGGATGCTGCCCAATCTCTGGAATCTTTGGGACTACAGCTCTAAGTTGCCCCACCTCTCTCCTGGAGGTATGGCTACAAACATGGCAAACTCTTCTTCCAACCTGGAAGACAACTTGTTAATCTCTGCGGACACTGTCGCCTGGTCTTGCTTGTCCTTCTTCCTGAGAGGACACTGGGTACTGTAGTGATCGAACTCACCACATCTGAAGCACTTGACCTTTGACAAGTCCTTTTTCTTCTTCTGCTTCCCCTACCCCTGATTGGGACCCTTAGATGCTAGGGCCACATTCTCCTCCTCACTCTTCACGCCCTTGCTGTTGTTGTCGCTGATGGTACTCTTTAACAGAGCCCGTCTCAATTCCTCCTACTGCAGATCGGACCACATCCTATCCCACCTTGGCAAGGTATCTCTACCCAAGATGCTTTGGACAAATACCTGCCAATCCTCCGAGACACTATTCAGTGCCAATCATACAAGCTCTATGGGTTGAGGTGTTGACCCAACAACTGCAAGCTGATCTCAGACTTCCTAAATCCGAGTGAGAAAGGCATCTATGCTCTCGCCCTTCTGCATCCTGGTGTTCCTCAACTTCTCCTGGAGGTACATCTTTCGCTACTTGGAAGAACTCTGAAATAGCTTAGACAAAGCATCCCACATCTCCTTGGTCATCCCTTTTTCTGCCACATGTGAGACTAGATGATCCCGGACTCCATCCAGAATCATCCTCTTGGCCTTTGCCATTTCCTTCTTGTACTCCTTCTGTTGATCAGGGTCTTGGGGAACTGCTACCACACTCTCTGCATAGGTCTTCAGACCATATTCATCTAGAAGGAATAACATCCTAGCCTTCCAGATGACATAGTTGGAGGCTCCCTCCAATCTATCTTGGTCTCTGAGCCCTGTTGTGGCCATCTCTAAATCTGATCTGGAAACTCCCTCTTCCTCTGCTCGGCTGTTGCTCTGCTACTTGCACTCCCACCTGGAATGCGTAGTTCTGCTAGTTGCTATTGCCACCTACAACTAGAAAATCAGATTTCTTGGCTAGAAACCCTCTGAGAGAAATCTCCCTCTATGTGTGCAATTTCTCTTCCACCTGACATTGATTTTGCTGCTGCAAAACCCCCTATGTTCAACCAAAAATCTGCTTAGCAAAAATATGAGTTGTCGCTGCTCCCTTTGACTGTTGGAATCACTATCCCGGGCAACTTTGAATTTTCTGCAAGTCTGCCACTAAAAATCAAACTCCTTGCCCAGCAATTCGAATTGCCAAGCTGGGTATTGCGTAGCCTCTGAGAATTTTGCCCTTTTGCTCCCTTTGAGTAGTGAAATTCTCTCCTCCGCTTTTGAGCTTCCTGGTTCATCGCTCACGCTTTGATACCATGTGAAAATTTCATCTATCATAGAACTGGAAATTAATTTTCTAATTGTTAATTTATTTAACAATTTATTTGTTGTCTGCTATGGTAAATACCAAATAATTCACACTGTGATTTTCACAAATAAATTGCGGAAGAAAATATCGCAGGAAACTGAGAAAATCTAGCACACACATAAAAATATGACAATTATTTTTGGACAAATGTCCTCAGCAAAATCCAACTTGTGAAAACAGGTGCAGCAGTTGAGGGTTTTATTATTATCTAGAAGTGAGAAATTCTGAGTACAATAATCTGGAAGTCGAAATCTAGCTATCTTACAGAGAAAATATTGGCAAAAATATCTAGAGGGAAATTACCCTCTTTGGGCTTCGGCATTGGACTGCCTCTGAAAAGTAAGCTGTCCAACTGGGTCTGTGCAGGCCCTGCGTCAAGTTGAAGTTGCCTGTCACACATGCTGCTCGAATCGACTGCAAATCAAGCCGTCTTGCCTGCTGCTGGTTGGGAAAACATCTCTCGGCACTTTGGAACGTCTGCCCGATCTTTGGAACTGAGAGCATCTACCCTCTTCAACAAATCGAATTGCCTTCTTGAGGCTCTGTGTTGCCTCTTGGATAAATCTCGGCCTCTCTGCAAATGCACTCGTTGGATTTGGAAAACTTCTTCTAGCCTCACTATCCCTGCCCCTCACTATCTCTGCTTCGATCTCTTGTTCTCCGACAACTGTTGTTGCTCTTTGAAAATTGAACTTCTCAAGTGTATTCTATAAGTGCCCATCGACTTCTTCGTATAATCCTCTGTTGGGGCTCCAACTACCAAGATTAAAACTTAATCAAGGGCCAGGATCATATTGGAGTTGATCCTTGACTTAATTAATTTTGATTAATTAACCAGTTTTCCTAAGTTTAAATTTAGGGAACATTAAAAAATTTAATAATCTAATTAAGCCATCTCTAGGTAGAATTTCCAAAAACGATTTATTGGTTATGGAGATCTAATGTATTCTAGCCTCTCTATCGAGTTTCATGACTAGAACACATTCGATGCTACAAGAACTAACATGAACTAAGGGAGATCTTGATCATGTAGCATGGCCCTGACACATTCTTCAATTGTTTCGTTCTTTCTTTCAGCCACACCATTATGTTCGGGAGCATAAGGAAAAATTAGCTCCCTCTTAATCTCTGCTTCCTTGCAAATGCTATTAGTTCTTTGGAGGTGTATTGTCCACCATTTTCGGACCTCAGATTCTTGCTCTTTCTCTCAGTTAGATTCTCCACTTCATTCTTGAATTCTTGAAACTTCTCGAATACCTCATCGTTGTGTTGAGAAATCTAGGGCATTACGTGAGTTAGATTCTTCAATTTGATTTCTCTTATCTTGAAATTTACTTGTGAAACTATATGTTGATTATGTTAGTTTTTTTTTCAACAAATAAATGCCAACATGAAGATGACAAAGACAAGAACACAAGATGTAGGCACACAGCCAGGGCAAAACCCCTATGAAGGGGAAAACCCAGTCAACTTTTTCTCTAGTAGATTAAATCATGTTGAGACACACTTGACCCTTTGACCAACAGACTTTCTCTAACCACCAAATCAGTTCCTTCTGCTTCCGTCTCGGTACTTCTACTATCTAAATTCTTGGCTCCTTTTGTAATAGTCTTTGCCTTCCTGCTTCAAAGATTCTCGGCCCTCCCTGTAATGGCTTCTACAACAAGATTCTTTGGCCCTCCCTGTAATTGCTCCTGCACTAGAGATTTTCAGCCCTTCCTATAATAGGTCCTGCAACAGAAACTTTTGGCCCCTCCTGTAATTACCACAGAAAGATTCTTAGCCTCTCCTTCCTCAGAAACCTCAACCCTCTTTATACAATAGTCTTGGCCTTTTTATCTCAAATATCTCGACTCCCTTGTAACGGTCTCCTGTAATAGGGATTTTTGGCCCTTCCTTCCTCTTATCTGAGCTTCAAAAAGTTATAGATCGAATTCATGGCTGTGCTGCCAACTAGGTCGATTTGGTAGGCTATAAATACTTGTTTGCCACTATACTTTTGAGCCAACATGAACAATTGCTTTGAGATCGACTTGTAGGGTTGATTTTAGGCTAACTTGTATACTTGTTTGGGGGTTGTCTTGAAGAGAAGGAAGTTGATTTGGTGGAGTTTTCTTTGACACAAAGAAAGCCACTTTTATGACTTACAATTTTGACTCATTAAAAATCCCAGAAGCCTACAATGGAAGCTTGACCTATTGACCATTGACCCAAGCATGAAACCCATGCTTTAATAAGTCAATAAAAATTTCTTTTATAAATAATTTTCTTTCTTTTGACAAATACATAACTCAAATACAATTATGAAGACCGACACTAGTTACATTCTTCAACACCCCCCCTTAACTAGGGAGGTATTCATAATTTTACATATAGGTACAAGGATGAACTCAAAATGAAATGATCTACAAAGACAAAGAGTCATACAGCACCGCAGTGCTTTCGAATTAGATACTTGACCAAGGTATCTAACTAGGTGGGACTAAGGTGTGTTCCAAGCTTTAGCCACTATAGGTACCATCAGGCTTCCACTCTAACACCAACCCAAGGATCTAGGTGCATATCCAAGGTCAGAGCTCTATGACCAACGCCACCCTCCCTACTTCGGGATCTAGACATCAACACATGGGCCGGCCAAATGTCCTCCCAAGCATCAGGCACTCAGCCCCAGATGCTTACATCTCTCCCTATAAACTAGATATATATCCATCAGTCAAGCATGCTTCCAAAAATTCGTACTTTATCATGGAGAGATCTTGCACAAACACAACCCCAATTAGCAATAACCTTTCAATACATATATACGTTAATACGAACCTTAGGGGTCTTCAATTATCCTGATGCTGCTCATATATCTTGTATCTTTCAAAAACATTCAAATCTTCTTCAACTTTGTTATCAGCATCTTATGAACTCATGGAGGGTATCCAAGCTCCCCCTCAACTCAGCAATAGACTTCATCAGGTTCTTCTTTTCATCATGCTCATCATTAAGTCATTTTCAAGATAGGTGAACATCTTCAACATTTTGAAGATTGTGTACCTGCAAATCTAGTAATAAGTACAACCAAATACAAATATACAGGAGCATGAGATCAATACAGGGTTACCATATCAACATGAAGAGAGTATCAATCATAAGTAGTCAAACTTTCATAGCTTAAACTTGAATAATCTTTCATATCCAACTCGAGATCTCTTGCTAGGGTTTTTGACATAATCCCTAGATTCTAAAGTCAAATCTTAGATATTAACAACTTAATAGTGAAAGCAATTCTTTAAGTCCCAGAAACTAGACTCAACACCCACAGAATCAAATATTGTACATCTAGGGTTTCAACAATATGCTCTTAGAATTTCATGACAGACTTTACTAGGTTTTGTTACAAACCCTAGAACTAGCAAGTTTACATCTAGGGTTTCATTCATACTAATCTTTTGCATGGATACAAACATCAAACCCCAACAATTTTGACTAGGGTTTCAATTATGTGGAAGCACATACACCTAGGGTTTCCCTAATTCACCAAACCCTAAAGGTTTAGGTTTTATGACAAACCCTAAAATATTAGGGTTTTACCAAAGTATTACCAAAAACCCTAAATATTGTTAGACTTACAAACCCTAAGTAGCCTAGGGTTTCAATATTATCAACAATATATTATAAGCATCAACAAGTTAGAGTTTTATAGTGAACCCTAAAAATTAGGGTTTCCACAGAAATGAACAAATGACAAGAGATATGACAGAGGTAGATTCAATCTAGTGATTGATCTTCCTAACAAGAATCTTTTACGATTCAAAATCCTAAACATAAAATAGTTAGTAATACAAGGCAAATTTTAAAATAATTTTAATAAAGAAGTTTTTGCAAATAGACATACCTGGAGTTGCTCCTTTTACAAACCTTGTAGGGCTTTCCTTGAATCACAATTTTATACCTGCAATACTTAATGACAAGTACAACAAAGCAAACTATATGATACCAAAATTGTGAAGTCAATCTAGGGTTTCCTAGGCAATTAAAGTTTCCAATTACAAACTTTGGACCTAAAAATCAAAATATCTTTTACAAACCCTATGACTAGGGTTTTTCATGAGTTACCTAGGGTTTGACAATATTGGATAGCAACTACCAATTTTAAATTCGCTAAACCCTAAGACAATTCAAATCTTGATCATACATATCTTACAAATACATACCTTTGCCTTTGTTTGTTTCATTGAGCTCTAAGTTGCACGAAGCGTCGAAATGTTTCGGAGTTTCGGAAACGGGTACGTTTAGAAATGTCACCTCCCAAAAATGGAAATGTTGGCCGAAACGTTGGCTGAAATGTCATATATGTTTATATATATAAAGAGAAATTTATAAATAAGTGAATAACACATTATCTTGCATGAAAAAAGGGAATAATACCCATAGATGTCAATTTAGAAGGAAAACCAAATCTATATTAACTCTCATAGATGATTACATAATGGTCGAATTTCGGTCAAGTTTCGGCAAGTTTTGGAGTTTCGGGTACGGGTACATCCCAAAACTTCGAGTTCCTAAAAGTTTCGTGCAACATAGATTGAGTTTGTTTCCCTTCACAAACTGAAGAAAAGTTGTTAGGTAACTAAAACATAAAAGATAAAAACAATGCTTACTTGAGATAGATTAGGTCTTGGTGCCAAGGATGCTAGAGATAATTCCTCATAATGTTTTCATGATCCTTCTAATTGTTTTGTTCGATGGTGATTTCTGCTCGTTTATGTATATACATGTCTTATTCGCCACTAATTAGAATTGGACTTCATGAAGGTGATTGTAAGAGGTATTCTTTGTCATCATATCTTCACTGCTACAGAACTTGAAGTTTCCCATCACCGAACATAGGAGATAGTTCTTTCTTAGAGACTGTATCTTTTCCTATATATCAGGACAGTGAAAATAGAGTTTGAGTTGACCTTAATAGTAAGACTATCTAGGACCTAGTTATACAGGTATGGCAAGGTTGGCTTATTGTCTAATATAGATTGAACTGTGTATATATATGTTATTCTTATCACTGTAGGATGCACAAATTGTGGATCTCATACCACAGAGATTTATATCACTTCCACACGTCAGTGAATACTATTATGAACAATGGAGATTGATGCTAGGTGAATACACTTTCTTGAAGTCCTAGATTTGATCTAGGTCTCTTCTTGATTTTTTGAATGTTCAGAGTATTATGTTTGAGACCAAGTTAACAAGAGATCTCGACTCCTTCCTTCAAGGAGACTATATACCTTGCAAGATGACTATGCTCAGAATTTCAATAGAGAGCTCCTTATATGTGGCTCGTTCTTCATGCATAGGTATAGAGAGAATCTTGATGCCCAAAAATTTCTTTATACATATGAGAGGTATGAATGTTGCTTGACAATAAGGTTGTTGCTTGACAAAATTTCAGATCATAGAAAGAGGCTTTTGGCTTCTTTCTAGAGCTAGGGTAGATGCTAATAAATAGGCCTTGAATGCCTTGCAAAAGTAAGAACAATCCTCCAGACTATAAAGTACATACCAGAGATGCGAGAGTTGCTTCGGAAATTTGGAGGAATGGATGGATATTTCTGGTTTCCCCTTTTGACCTTCGCTTTACTATCAATAATTGCGACCTCCTTTGGGCTATTAGTTAGTCCTTTCGTCCTTAAAAAATAAGCTACTAGTGCCCTTGCTATTGCTACAGTAGGTCTGCGGCCTGATATTTGTAATTAGGGCTTGAAAAATTGCCCAGAAGTTCTTCTACTTGCCTCCACAAATTTGGTCGAGGGAACTCTATTTTTTTGAGATAAAATTAATGCCAAACTTGATCTTCTTGTTGCCCTCTGTTCATATCCCTTGCTCTAGCTCTGATACCATGTTGAGAAATCTAGGTCATTATGTGAATTAGATTCTTCAATTCGATTTCTCGTATCTTGACGTTTACTTGTGAAATTATATGTTGATTATGTTAGTGTTCTTTTCATCAAATAAATGCCAACATGAAGACCATAAAGACAAGGACACAAGATGTAGGCACACAACCAGGGCAAAACCCCTATGAAGGGGAAAACCTAGTCAATTCTTCCTGTAGTAGATGAAATCATGTTGAGACACCCTTGACCCTTTGACCAACAGACTTTCTCGAACCACCAAATCAACTCCATTTGCTTCAGTGTCGGTTCTTCTACAATCTAAATTCTTGACTCCTATAATAGTCTCTTCCTTCCTGCATCAGAGATTCTCGACCCTCCCTGTAATGGATTTTGCAACAAGATTCTTCTGCCCATCCTGTAATGGCTCCTGCACTAGAGATTTTCAACCCTTCCTGTAATAGGTCCTGCAACAGAAATTTCCAGCCCCTCCTGTAATTACGACAAAGATTCTCGGCCTCTCCTTCCTCAGAAACCTCAACCCTCTTTCTACAATAGTCTCAGCCTTTTTACCTCAGATATCTCGGCTCCCTTGTAATGGTCTCCTGTAATAGGGATTCTCGACCCTTCCTTCCTCTTATCCGAGCTTCAGAAAGTTATAGATTGAATTCATGATTGTGCTACCAACTAGGTCGAGTTGATAGGCTATAAATACTTGTTTGCCACTATACATTTGAGCCGACATGAACAATTGATTTGAGGCTGACTTGTAGGCTTGATTTTAGGCCGACTTGTTAAGTGAGGAAGCCGACTTGTATACTTGTTTGGAGGTTGTCTTGAAGAGAAGGAAGCTGACTTGGTGGAGGAGTTTTCTTTGACACAAAAAAACACTTTTATGACTTACAATTTTGACTGAATAAAAATCCTAAAAACCTACAATGGAGGCTTGACCTATTGACCGTTGAACCAAGCATGAAACCCATGCTTTAATAAGTCAATAGAAATTTCTTTTATAAATAATTTTCTTTCTTTTGACAAATACATGACTCAAATGCAGTGATGAAGACTGACACTAGTTACATTCTTCAGCACCTTGTTCTTGAGGAGGTATAGCTAAGTTTTCCTTGAGAAATCATCAATGAAGGTTACATAATATTGATGCCCACCAAGAGATTTTATTGACATAGGTCCACATACATCTAAGTATATGAGATCTAAAACTTCCTTAGATTTGGTATCACTTCTTGCAAATAGCTTCTTCACGTTCTTGCCTAGAGCACATCCCTTACAGGTCCCTTCATGTTCTTCCTTCAATTTGGGGATGCCATTGACCATTTGACTTAGAGATGGCAAAATATTATAGTGAAGGTGTCCATACCTTCTATGCCACAATTTAGAAGGGCTTACATCCAAGTGGACTAGGGCTTGAGATAGAGGTGTAAAAAGTCTATATAATGTCCCCTCATGAATCCCAATCACCCTAGCATTATCAATACTAGAACCCTTACCCCAAACCAAAACCTTGCCATCAACAAAAGTAATTCTATCACCCTTATCCTCTAGACAAGAAATAGAAAGTAATTTTTTCTTCAAACCTAGAACATATAGAATATTGTTGAGGTGAATACTTCCACTAGACTCGAGCTCCAACGAAGTAGATCCAATCCCTTTCACTGGATAGCTCTTCTTGTCTCCAAGTTTGATTGAATGAGAGGAGGTTCCTTTTGACAAGGTCTGAAGTTGACTGCATTCTCCTGTCATGTGTCTAGAGGCACCACTGTCAATAACCCATACATTTTCATCCTTAAAAGTGTTAGATAAAGTGGAGAACAAACTTCCATCTATTACTTATTTTGTTAGGTTGGAGATTATCTTGAATATGCAATCCTTGATAGATGTGTTAATTTGGTAGCTCAGGGACAAATTCCCTCCATTAGACAATCTTCCTCACCAAGGAAGACCCCTCTAGCCCTTGGAAGAATTTAATTTGGTTAAGGAAAATTATTTTTTAATATGGAAACCCACATGTGCATAAAAGGACAAGTCGGCCCAAAAGAGAAATTGGACACCTTTGGATGGCTATAAATACAAGTCAAGTGACCCTCATTTGGACATCATTTATCATTCTTCTTTCTTTGTTTTGGCTCGCACAGGTCTGAGGTTGGTTCATGGAAGTTGGTTTGCATAGTTTTGAAATTGCAGGGTCCGAAGCTTGCACGTGTGATTGGGGTTTTAGTTCTCAGCCGCAGGGTTGCCACAGGGAGTTTTCGGTTACAATTGCATGCACAAAAGCCTATGCTTATGGTTGGAGGGTTTTAACCGCACGCGCGTACACTCTCTCCATGCGGTTGGAAACTAGGATTTTATTTTTACAATTGACCGTAGATCATGATAGTTGACTGCAAATTAGGACAGTAGACGTAGGCTTCTGAATCATGATATCGATCAACATTATTGTTGGGTTCATCTTTGAGATATTGCTTGGATTTTGCTGGATAGTCATGTGGATAAAGAATTGGATTATTGTACTCTCTTTGCTGAAACATTCAACGATAATCTAATAAGAAGAATTTGAAAAGGTTTTCCCCTTGTGGGGTTTTTCCCTGCTCTCTGACCAATCCTGGTGTCTCTATGTGTGAATGCTTTTGTTCTATTGTTCCTTTTATGTTCCACTACATTGATGATAATATTGTTATTTCTATATAATTGCATATGTTGCTAATAATGTTATGATGTTGTGGGGTGAATTCAATATGCAAATGATGAAATGCAATTATCTAAAGCAAAGACAATATAGCCCTTTGAAAAATTAACATGGAATCAAAGCTGGGCTAAAGAAAAATCATTGAGATCACCCCTGTTAAGACTCCATTTATGAGAGCAAAAGAAGATGGAGACCTAAAATAATACTAGGGTTTGAAGGAAACCCTAGGTGATTTGGTTGTTAGGGTTTGAGGGATATCATGAGGTTAGGGTTTGGAAGAAACCCTAGGATAAGATAAAGATTTGAGTTGTATGGTGTTGAACCCCCAACATGATCAATAAGGAGTTGTTCTAGCCTTGGCGACAGATTTAGTATAACCCCTAGTTCGGCTATTCTCAATTAGGACTAGTTGTTGATGAAGACAATTGGATATATTGAAGACAACATTATGGATAATGGATAGTAATGACTCTTGAAGGCTAGTTCAAGAGGGAGTTGATCACCTCTCGTTAAAGATAAGTACCTTTTAGATTTATGATATTTATTTGTGACACTATTCTTGTTTTGACTTATTGTTTTGATTATTGCTTATACGTCCTACATGAATATTTGAGTATATGAATACTTATAGATGAGATGTGATAAGAAAATCCTTCTTGAGAATCATCTAAGGTGCAGGAAAAGTGTTAAATTTTAGGTATGTTCTATGCTTAGAGCAATTTATTTGAATTTTCAAAGTTAGTTCAATATCTTTTCCAGATTAGCAATCACATCAGCATTAAAGTAAACTACAGATAGAACATAAACATAAATTGCAGAAGTCAAGCCAAGACAAGAGGACACAAGATGTGGTGCTAGCCAGGGACAAACCCTAATGTGGGGAAAGCCTTGATAAATTCTTCTTATATGTTCTTCAATAGTTCACCAGAGAGAGAGAGACATAGTACGTTTACAACAGAAGTCAACACTTTGACTTATCTAGATAAGAGCATAGATCATCTATAAGAAGATGATACATGAGATCAGTTGAAGACATGCTGCTTCAACTAATTCTCCAAGGTGACTCCTTCACCTATCGTTGCATTGCATTTCGTCATCATGCTGCACCTCACCGTGCTGCACCATGCTGCACCCATCATCACTATGCTGCATCTCATCATGCTTCATCAATCATGACTGTACCCATCACTGTACTCCATTATGTTCCATTGCTGCACCATGTTGCCATACTGACCTATGTGTTGGCTGCATCTTGCTTACTTGTTGTCCCTAGCTTGCTTGTTGTCCCTAACATTCTTATTGTCCTTTGCATGCTTGCTGTTGCATGCTAGCTGTAACATTGCATGCTTGGTGTATTTGCTGCTATGTACCATACAACTGTCCCAATGTTAGTTAGTTGTCCCTTGCATGCTGCTCTCCTTCGGAGACGGATGCTCTGGCTATTCCCGCAGTTCTCGGCAGTTCCGACTGTTCCCGCAATTCCGGCAGTTCTGGCAATTCCGGCAGTTCCGGCAATTCCGGCAATTCCGGCTATTCCGAGTAGTTCCGGCTATTCCCGGCAGTTCCGGCAATTCCGGCATTTCCCGACAGTTCCGACAATTCCGGCGTTTCTCGACAGTTCCGGCTATTCCCTGTTGTTTCCGGCAGTTCCGACAGTTCCAACAACTTCGACAGTTCCGACAATTCCCGCAGTTCCCAGCAGTACCCAACAGTTCCCAGCAATTCCGACAGTTTTGGCAGTTCTCGGCAGTTCCGACAGTTCCCGGCAGTTCTGGCAATTCCGACAGTTTCGGAAATTCTAGCAGTTCCAGCAGTTCCGGCAATTTCGGCAGTTCCGGCAATTCCGACAATTCCAGCAGTTCGAGCAATTCCGGCTATTCCCGGCAGTTCCGACCATTCTGGCTTTTCTCGGCAGTTCTGGCAGTTCCGACTTTTCCTGGCTGTTCCCAGCAGTTCCGACAATTGCGACAGTTTCGGCAATTCCGGCAGTTCCTGGTAGTTCCGGCAATTTCGGCTATTCCCAGTAGTTCCGGCAATTTCGGCTTTTCCCGACAGTTCCGGCAGTTCTGGGTTTTCGCGGCTGTTCCCGACAGTTCCGACAATTTCGGCAGTTCTGACAGTTCCTGGTAGTTCCGGCAATTCTGGCAATTCTAGCAGTTCCGACAATTCTGGTAGTTCCGGCAATTCTGACAGTTCCGACTTTTGCCCTCTGGATTAGGGCAGCATTATCCCTTAGGATCTCTCCTCCTACTAAAACCCAAAGACAAGTAGAGAGGAAGAGATCCCAAGTGTGTTGAAATGACTTGAAGGCCACCTCTATTTATACTAAAATGTTGAGCACAAGTGGGGTTTATTTGGTTGCTGGCCGACCTTGACAAATTGTCCCATAACACAAATAAATTCATATCTCCATGAATACTTATCGGAATCGGATGATCTTTAGATCAATCCTACACCTCTCGATGAGAGGGATCCAAGAAAAATATCAGCTTCCATTAATAAGATGACCCACATGGAGTTTGGCCTTAGTTTCCAATTTTAACACTCCCTCTCAACTAGGGAGAACTCCATCCGCTGATCCATATGTCCGACTGTACTATCTCTGCCATCAGTGCCCTGCACTGCTCTGCTCTGCTGAGCTCTGCTTTGCTCTGCTCTGCTCTGCTCTGCTTAACCATGAAGAAGAAGAATTGATCGAGAATGTCTCATACCATTCTCTACTGACCCGAAGTCAGTTTCATCTGAAGAGAGTGTCACATCACTCTTACTGGCCCGAAGTCAGTTTTATTGATCCCAGATCAATATCACAAGAGAGTGTCTCAAACCACTCATACTGATCCCAGATTAGTTTCATTGATCCCAGATCAATGGAGGTCATCCTAGCATAGGGAGTACGGTAGATACATCGATGCGTCCATCGATAGTACTACTATGGTCCCTAACCCCATTTCCCTGTTCATTGATCAAATGAGAGGTACTACCCATGTGTCCCAGACTAATGGGTAGGATGCCTCGACAGGAGAACTAATCATCCTGTCCACAGAAGAACGAATCATCCTGCCCCACAGTCGCCACGGAAGAACTAATCATCTCGGTCCATAGGAGAACTAATCATCCTGTTTCACAGTTGCCACGGGAGAACTAATCATCCCGGCCCACAGGAGAACTAATCATCCTGTTCCACAGTTTCCATGGGAGAACTAATCATCCCGGCCCATAGGAGAACTAATCATCCTGTTTCACAGTTGCCACGGGAGAACTAATCATGCAGCTTCATATTTCCGGCAGTGTATCTTAGTCCATGAGAGATTGTGCCCCGAAGATATCTCAGAAGATTCTTGGCACCAATCCAATGAGGTTCAACCAAATATGAGCTCACCATGCTAACTGCAAAACATATGTCTGGACAGAAGTTCACCAAGAACATCAATGCAAATGAGTTTATGAAACTTAGAGGCATTTCCCAAATCTAGTCCGGCATCACCACCATATAACTTTTGAAAGTTAAGATCCTCGAGGTAGTCACGGGCTTGCAGTTTACCATTCCATATCTGGAATCCAACTCCCTCTTACTTCTGCAAGTGAGAGGGTCTGCACCTGTCAGAAATAGGTCGTTTCTTAGAAGGTGCCAGTATGAGAGGTCTATCATGCACAACCTTCAAACAATGGTTTGGATCGGCTTCACTTTTAGTGAATCTCAGCTTCATCAGACAACTATCAATCCTCTCATATTAGGCCTGGGGTGTTTTGCTTCAAGCCATAGAGGGCTTTCTTTCACCTGTATACATGAGATTCCCAATCATGAATCTCAAACCCCTCGGGTTGTTCCAAATCTGTGGACCTGCTACATGAGGGGAATGATCCCCTTGTAAGATTTTCATTCGGTACATCTCGGACATGTACCTTCATGCTCTTCTTGAATTCAGGCATCCCTGTCACCATTTGACTCACATCGGGTAGGGTCCCATAATAAGTAGACCTCTGGTGCTATAGATGAGATATGTCAATTGACATGATCCCCAATGGACCATGCTGCAACTTGATACAAATTGCCAACCCTGAACCCATGAGAAAAAGCATCTTTGAAAGTTCTATTTTTTAAGACTCCCTGCAAAGTTTGAGACTTAAAGCACATCTGATGCTACCAGAAATCAACACTCCCTCTTAGCGAGGAATGTGCTCTAGCAATGCTTCCCACTGAAGCATCACATTGACTTCATAACATCGTCCTCTGCGTGGTTGATGTCTGACATGTTGTCCACCAACCATTGCGCAAATGTTGCATCTGTATTGCTGCTAACCTTACCACTGTCAACACTGCATCCGTACTACAACTCCCTCTGAATTTCTGCATCTGTGCTGTTGCTGGCACTGCCACTGCCAACTGCCCCTGCACTGCAAACTGCTGCTACTGCATCAACAACGGAAAAACATCCCAAATTACTGAACAAGTGTTCAACATAGATGCATCTTGATGCTGAAGATTTGACTGTTGCTAGTCCCACGTTGTCCCTCTGAAGTCATTGTGTTGTTGTTGTTGCTACTGCACTACTGCAACTCTTCTCTACGCTGCTCAGACTTAGCGTTCTGGCCACTACATCTGTTGCTCCAACACTCCTTTGCACCATCTAACACTTCATCCATCCTGCTACTATTGATTTGGGCTCCCGTAGCCAGGTATCCGAGAGGTGGACTCCTCAAGGATCCTGCCCATCTATAGCTCTTTCGAACTACAGATCCAAATCAGCCCACCTCCCTCTTGGAGATATCTCGGCTGTCATGGCGAACTCCTCCTCGATCTTCGCGGGTGTAGCCTTCGGATCATGCTTCTCATCTTTGTCCTTCTTTCTGAGAGGACATTTTGTTGCGAGTGACCCATTTCACCACACTTGAAGCATTTGATCTTCGAGACATCCTTCTTCCGCCTCCGCTGCTCCCGCTGCCCCTTAGATGCAAACGTTGCGTTCTCATCCTCCTCCTTGGGCTTCAACCCACTGCTGCTACTTCCGTCGAGCTTACACATGACTAGATCTCTCCTCATGTCTTCTTGCTTGAGAGTTGCCCACATACTATCCCAGTCTGACAAATCTGCCTTGCCCAAGATGCTCTGGACAAAGACTTGCCATTCTTCTGATACTGAGTTTAGGGCCAGTCTCACCATCTCGGAACCTTGAGGTGTAGACCCCACAACTGATAACTCGTCCCAGGTCTCCTAAAGCTTCGTGATGAATAGATCTACGCACTCCCCTTTCTGCATCTTGCGTAGATCTCAGTTTCTGCTCTAAGTACATCTTCCGTTGCTTGGAGACCCCTGATATAACTTTGCCAAGGCATCCCACATTTCCTTAGCAGTCCCTCTGCTAGCAACGTGACACACCACGTGATCCTTTACTCCATTGATGATCATCCTCTGGGCCTTTGCCATTTCTGCCTTGTACTTCTTTAGTGGATTTGGATCTGCTCGCACAACCACCACGTTGTCGACATATGCCTTGAGGGAATGCTCATATAGAAGGAATGACATTCTTGCCTTCCAAATGACATAGTTGGATGCTCCGTCCAATCTATCCTGATCCCTCAGCCCACTGGTTGCCATCTCTGCCATGAAAAATGTTGAACTGCTCCTCTCTGTTTCTTATTGTTGCTGCTCAAACAATAAGAAAACAGACTTCTTGGCGGGAAGTCTACTGAGGAAAAATTTCCTCACTGTGCTTCTCCTCTCCCTTTTGACGTCTTTCAGCCCTGCAATCTGCCTACTGAAAATCTGCGTCCCACCAGCTCTTCCTCACACTGAGGATCAATGCTGCTCCATCTGCCACGGCAAAATCTTGATCTGGAAGCCCTTCCTCTCTATCGACTCACTCAAAGAGGGACTTTCCTCAAACCTTTAGCCCTCATGTCTTGGACTGCGCTATCCCTCTGGGGATTCATGCTGCTGCCTCCTATAGCTTTTTCGACCTCCTTTTCTACTCAACGCTGGGTTCTCTGGCACTGCTCTTCTTGCTTCACCTGCACTGCTCTGATACTATGTGAAACTTCCTACACCCGAAATCCCTACTGCAGCAACTAATGATATTTCTCTTGCTTGATAGATTTACATGAACAAGTTATTTGTTGTTTCCTACGACAAACATCGAAATACATACATTGCAACCTACACCATTTAAATTTATATGTCGAAACAAGAAACTGAGCAAGAAGGAAAATACAACACAAATGACACAATTATTTTTGGACAAACGTCTCCGGAAAAACTCAATGCGGGAAAACCGGTGCAGCAGATCTGAGGGTTTTATTATTAAGCAGAAGTATTTATGAATACAATCGCTGGATGCCCTCCCGACAATCCAGTTACAGAGAAAATCACTTGGTAGAAGAAATTAGTGAGATTACCTCACTCTACACTGCAAGTCTCGGCTGATCCGGCAGCTGAACCACGAGTTCCCCGGCTACTTTTGCGTTGCCCTTGCGTGGGCCCTGCGTCAACCTCTAAGGCCCTGCGTCAGCTCAACTGGGAATCGATTTGCCCTCAGAAGCCTATTCCAGCCCTCCTGGCTCAGAAACGTCAGCTTCCTCAGCAAACTCGGACTTCTACGCTAGAAGCTACTGTGCTGCTCTGCGTGAGCCCTTCCTGGCTCTATGTCACCCTCTCTGCTCTCTGCGCTGCCTCCTCTATGTGTCTCACTGCCTCTCTACTGAGTATTCTTAGCTCCGGAGAAGATCCTCCAACCAAAACTCTCTTTGCCCCTCTGCGTGATCACTACAAATCATTGCGCTTTCTCTGGCTTCAGCAATTCAATTTGACTAATCAATTCTCTGTGTGTCTTCCAAATGACCCTCAAGCCTCCTTAAATAATCTTCTCATTGACATTCAACGGCTCAGATTAGAAGCTAATCAATGGCTAAGATCATTTCTGCTTGATCCTCGTCTTCTTCTAGAAGTTACACCCACAGTTAGATTAATACCCATTAATTATTTTATTTTCCTAAGTTTAGACTTAGGGTCCCATTAAAAATAATTAATTATTTTAATAAAACTGTTTATGGGTGGAATTTCCCAAAACACTTTATGGGTTCTTTGGAATACATGTGCCTAAGCCTCTCTGCAAAGTTTGAGACTTAGAGCATATTCGATGCTACCAGAAGTCAACAGTCAGTGGATTCTGTGTTGAGATGAGCTCCCTGATGTGGTTCCAGGTTGAGCAAGACTCCTTGGTGTCGTTCCGAATTGAGATGAACTCTCTGATGTTGTTGATGTGAATTGAGGGTGGTAGCTTAAGCTCCCTTCTGATGTCAAATTCTTCTTCTTTTAGATTCAAGATTGTTTAGCATATGAGTAGAAGATAGGCAGAGATAAGCAGGGATGAGAAAATATATAAGCAGGGATGAGTAGAGATGAGCAAAGACGACATTTGATGATGTCGAGACACTTGTGATAGAACATGTGTTGCAGTCGGTAATTTCTCCCTAGCTGAGAGGGAGTGTTAATTTGGTAGCTCAGGGATAAATTCTATCCATTGGAAAATCTTCCTCATCAAGGAAGACCCCTTCTAGCCCTTGGAAGAATTTAATTTGGTTAAGGAAAAATATATTTTTAATATGGAAACCCACATGTGCACAAAATGATAGGTCGGCCCTGTTGTCGCACAGAATGTCTAGGCACCGTGACAACGGCTTAGATCGGGGGTTGTCACCTTGATCCCTAATCTCTCCGTTTAAGCTATCTCCCTACAACAGGCTAAGGGGGTTAGACCCGATGGAAAGGGAATGAAGGAGAACTAGTTGGGAACCAACCAGTTCGGGAGACACAATGAAACGACTAAGTACTTGATTAAGATTTAGCAAGGCTTATAGGATTTGATTAGATTTAAACGATTGATACCAGTGCCTTATGGAGTCAACAATCTTGCTAGGAAATTTAGGACCAAGTAATTGATTAGCAACTGTTGCTTGGATGAATAACTATCTTATATGAAATGCAAATCCTAAAACTAATGTGAGATGCAGGAATCTTGGTCAATTTTAGTTAAATGCCTATCTAAGTTTTAACCCTTCGATCCTTTCTATATTGAGCCTGATTTCGTAGTAATTGGCAGAGAGAAGATAAGGTGAAGCACACTAAGGTGTGATTAATGATACTTTCGGTGCTACAGAGAGTTGTGGCTCTGACAGCTGCAAGGTCACTATTTTAAGTACTATTAAAAGCAAAGATGGATGGGTACCTATCTCTCTATCAACCAAGCTTATGCCTGGAAGTAAATTTTAGCTATGCAGGACTATCTTAATATGCAAATGCACGAGATGATATGAAATTAGATTCAAGGATGAAAAGCACTTATGTCGCGATCTATCAAAGCTCTCAATCACCAAAATGAAATGTTCACTTCACTAGACAAAGATTGAAATAAAAACTTCTTAGTAATATCACAATTAAACTACAAGCTTACTTCAAATCTTTTTAATACAATTATAGCTCAGAGAACAAAAGTTTCTTCACAATTTAATATCAATGCCAATAGATGCTCAGAAATACTTGAAAGATATGCAATTTACCACAGTTCTATGAAAGAGTACTTAATAATTACTTGAAAAATTCACCAAGAAATATGCAATAAATATCCAATAGTTCAAGTAATTAAACCACGCTTAGAATTAATTCAACGACGAACAATCTCGATAGATGTCAAGCATAAGAAAATGCTCAAAACCTTAGCATGCAAAATACTTTAGCAAATTAAATTTTGAAGTTAAATACCATGTAGAACCATGAAATTCAAATGCTAAGCAATTCAAATAATTCCAGAATAAAAATGATTTTTCTTAAGTGACCCCAACCATAAAAATTTATTGCTTTCCTATAGTGAAACTTTAGGGATAATTAAAAAATATTTAAGTGTGTTTTGAGTCTTGACTATAGAGAAATTTAAAATTTTTAATTCCACAAAATTTTTCCCCTTAAAATTTTAAAGTCCTAAAACCCCTAGCACAAAAAAAACGAAGAAGGAACTTTAGTTTAAAAATTTAATTATTCCTTAGGCAAATTTTAATGTGCTAAATTTTATAAAAAAAGAAAAATTGATGTGGCAAATGATTAATGAAGTTTTTAATGTGAGAATGTAAAAAAAACTCAAAAGACTTAATGAATTAAATTTTTAATGGGCCAAAGGCCACATAAAAATTTAAAATTTTAATGTGAAAGCACAAAGTTCTCTTTTGATTTAATTCTTTAGAAACATCAAAGCCACATTAAAAAATTGGAAATCGATTAATTTTTTTATTGTTTTGTTTTGTTTCAAGCAAAATCAAAATATCATAAAAAAATTCAAAATCAAAACCAAAAAGAAAAGCAAGCAAAAAATAAAAAATAAAAATCGATTTCTAAAAAAAAGAAATCAAAGTCACTTTACAAATAAAAAAAAAATTGAAGTTTTCTTTTTTTAATTTCAAAGAAAAAAATCAAAACAAAACTAGAATGAAAAGCAACTAAAAAAAATTGAATTTGATGTTATAAAAAAAAGCTAACCCTAACGAATTATTAAAACATAAAAAAAGTAAAGAAATGGAAATCAAAGGTCTGCAGGTTAATGGAGTGAGAGAGCAGGTCGATGGCGGAGCTTGCAAGTCCATGGCGGATACAGGTCGAGGAGGTAACGAGGAGAATGGAGCTCGGACAAGGGATGCGAAAGGAGGAGGAAGAGACAAAAGGGAGAGAAAGCTGCACGGTTAAGGAAAGGCAGTGGGAGAGAACGAAGAAGAGGAGGGTGCGGGAAAGGAAAATGATGCAGAGAAGGGGGCTCAGATAGAAGAAAATGTGAGCAACGAAGGGAAGAAAGGGAACGCGGGGAAGAGAGAGCAGATGAAAGGCAACAACAGAGGGAAATGCGAGGAGTAGCTGCGAGGGAGGAAAACGAAGCAGATTTGAGAGTTGGGAGGAAAAATGCAGTCAGGAAGAAGACTGTGATTTGGCAGAGAGGGAGAAACACAACTAGAGAAAACGCAGCAAACAAAAAAAACGATTTCAAGCAGAAAAGAGGAAAAATGCAGAGGGCTTAACAATGAATGGTAGCCCAAAAACCTTTAAAATTTTTCTAGAAATTTATATTTTAAAATGATATATTCCTGCTCCAAATTTCCTCTCAAGAAAACTCATGAAATCCCGAGATCTAAATTTTGAAACCCTCAAACTGAAAGTAATTTTAAATAATGTCCCTGCAAAATGATATTGAGGCCAGATCTTGCCCTCCAAGGTCTAGATCTGGCTTCAAATTAAACTTCTCTTTCAGATCTACACTTGCAAAAACGAAAACAAAATACCCAGAACCCAGATATACAAAAATAAATAAAACCCTAGAAACCCAAGTTAGAAAAATAAAAAAAACTTCAGATTTATATAATTTTTTTTACAGATCTATTCACAAAGGTTGTAGATCTATCATATCTAGGGAGTACGAGTTTTACTCCGCTTCCAGATCTGATAATCTAAGGCTCTCAATAGCCAGATCTATCAATTTTTCCATAAATATTTAAATATTTTTTTTTTTGAAATTTTTAGAGAGGTACTAGCCCAAAAAAAACCTACAGAAAAAGATTTTATTGTTAGATAAATCCTAGGGCTTATATGAGGCAGGCTCTTCAGAAAATATACGCTGAGAGTTGGCTGGTCCAACCAAGGACTATCCCCAAACGTTCAACAAAAAAAACTGAGAGATCTCCTGCAAACACTAGATCAACCATCAAATCGAGTAGAGAAATAAAGCAACAATGAAATTCTGAAGAAATAAAGATACCTGCTACTTCGATCAAAATTAAAAATGTTACCCTAAATCCAACAAATTGAATACGATACATGTATTCAAATCATTCTAAAAGAGCTATTGGTTGATAGTTTTCACATAACATTAAGCAGGAATTAAAACAATACTACCATAAATTCATGAAGAGGAACAATATCGCACGTTGAAACCCCAAAGAGTTTTGCATTAATCCAAAAAGTATACAAGAGAGCTTGAGAGCTTAGTACATGATTCAAAGATCGGATGAAAAGACAGGTTGCCACTGACTTCTAATTTATAGGTAAAATATCCAACGGCTAGTTGGCTCGATCCTTGTCAAATTAATCTCGACTGTTCATAAAGATTTAATTAATTATTAATCATCATTGTCAAAATTATTTAATTTTTGAGGAAAAATCGAATTTATCATTTAATTTATTTTTAATTAGCTCAAGAGTCAAAATTAATTATTTTGAGTTCATTTCCTCAAAACTTTGACTTTGACTTAACCACCAAGGCCCAAGGGTCCAAAATTTCTTGATTTTCTCAATATTCCCTTGGCCGAGGACCTCAAAAAATTAACTTCTTTAAAACCCACGAATTTCACCATTGGAGAATTTAATTTTACCTAGGACACAAAATTAATTAAATTTCTAACTTAGGATTTTAATTTAATTTTGCCAGAAAATTTAATTAATTGGCTGATGAGGGGATTAATAATTCCCAACCCTCTAATATTCAGCCATGGTGTCTAATTATGAGGGACCATGCACTAAATATTTTTT
Organism: Pinus tabuliformis; assembly: GCA_031772625.1. NCBI lineage: Eukaryota > Viridiplantae > Streptophyta > Pinopsida > Pinales > Pinaceae > Pinus > Pinus tabuliformis. The sequence goes on from CM062817.1 coordinate 738,002,951, forward strand.
ACATGAAGATTTTATAATTTAATACATGAAGGGGGAAAGCCTGTTCGTTATAGACCCTCAACATTTACCCATTTCTGCAACACAAAATATGATCTAGTAAACCAAGTAATCTATAATAAAATAATCTAGCCAATTAGCTAGGATTATTCCCAAATTACTTTTACAAAGACTTGATAAAAAAAACTAGGACTCACTTAATATCTTGATGACAAAATCCACCCTAGCTTTGGGGTGAGGTTGGAGGGAAAAACTCTGTCGATCATTTGTGTCTAAAGACACAGATGAGTCAATGAGAAAAAAAACTTCTAAAGTAGAAATCGTCATCAAAATACTATGCTTACCTAGGTTGTTACATACATGATGGTCTTACTAAGATCATTTACATTATAACCATGCAGAATGGGTTTACATCTTTAACAAACTGTCGACTGATGATGAAATCTGAATGATGCGATCACTCGAACATGATAGATCCCTTTTGCAAAAAAATGGGTGTACTGCTATGGGGTCATTGACACAGAGTGGTCAGCAAGCCCAAAAGAGAATTTGGACACCCTTGTATGGCTATAAATACAAGTCAAGTAACCCTCATTTGGACATCATCAATCATTCTTCTTTCTTTGATTTGGCTCACATAGGTCTGAGGTTGGTTCACAGAAGTTGGTTTGCACAGGACAGAAATTGCAGGGTCCGAAGCTTACAATTGTGATTAGGGTTTTGGTTCTTAGCCGCAGGGTTGCCATAGGGAATTTTTGGTTGCAACTGAACACACGCAAGCCTATGCCTGCGTTGGAGGGTTTCAATTGTGAAAAGTCCAATACTTGAATCATATTGCAGCAATTGATATTATTTCTCCTAATTGTTAATTAATTAACAATTTATCCATTGCGGCAAATATCGAAATAAATAGACTGCAACCTTCACAAATAAAATTATGGGGAAAAATAAAATGTTGGAAGCTGAGAAATGGTAGCACACACACATAAAAATAACACAATTATTTTTGGACAAAAGTCCCTGGAAAAAACCGAACTTGGGAAAACCAGTGCAACCGCTAGGGATTATATTATTATGCAGCAGTGAGAAATTTGAGTACAACTGGATGCCGAAATCTGGCAATCCTACAGAGAAAAATACTAGCAAAAATCTAGTGAGGAATTTTCCTCGCCCCACAAGCAAACTCCTAGCACGACTTGCCTTCAGAAAATTCGGTCCTCTGACCCTCTGTGTCAGCCTCTGCGCTGCTCTACATAGCCTGCTTGGCGTCTAGCCTCAAACTAGTCTCTTATGAAGTCGTTTTGCCTTCTGCTGACTGGAAATATGCTTCTCCAACACTTTGGGACTCCTTCCAGGCCTCACGAACTGAAGACGTCTCTCCCTCTTAGCGAATCGATCTTACCTTTAGAGTCCATTGCATTGCCCCAGCCTCAGCCTCTCTATGGCTCTTCTACCTCTCTACAAATGCACTCGTTGGATACGGAATGCCTCCTCCAGCCTCACTGTCTCTTCCCCTCTCTCATTGCTTTGATTTTTAGCTCTCGCTGACAACTGACTGCTGCTACTCTAGAAATCGATCTCCCAAGAAATCGAATTATTGAAGTGTCTTCTCCATCACCACATCGACCTCCTCTTATAATCCTCTGTTGGAGCACCAACGACCAAGATTAAAACATAATCGATGGCTAAGATCATCTCTGGATCGATCTGTGTGAGTTTCTAGATGATTCTCGCCTTGACTTAATTAATACTGATTAATTAACCATATTCTCTAAGTTTAGACTTAAGAAATATTTAAAAATTGGTTAATAATCTAATTAAGTCATTTCTAGGTGGAATTTCCAGAAACGATTTCTGGGTTTTGGAGATCTCATGTATTCTAGCCCCTCCACCAGATTTCGTGGCTTGAACATATCTGATGCTACAAAAACAAACACTCCCTCTTAGCGAGGAATGTGTTCTAGTGCTGCACATCCTGCCACAACACCTTGTTTCTACATCATTTCCTGTCACACTGCTGATGTCTGGCTGTTGCTGCCCACCAACCACTGTGCAACTATGATATATGTTGCATATGTGCTGCTGCTGACACTGCCATACTGCTGCCAATGCTGCATCTTCACTGCAACTCCCTCTCATCTGTTGTTGCTGCAACTACAACATCTGCAACTGAAAAGGATCGAAAATATTGAATCAACTGTGATAAACATAACGCATTTGTCACCTGAGTCTTTGGCTGCTGCTAGTATCTACACTGTCATTGAAGACTCTACGCTGCTGCTGACTCTGCGCTGTCCCAACTGCACTGCTGCCAACTTTGTACTGTGCTCCTTAGCATCTGATTGCTACTAGTCTTTGCAACTCACTCTGGCATCTGATTGCATCAATTGTCAATGATCCATCCTGCTATTGAATACTGTGGCCCCGTTAGCAAGGTATTGATCCATGAGGTGGATTCCTTAAGGATCTTGCCCATTTGTAGGGCTCTGGGGCTACAGGACCAAATTTTCCCACCTCACTCCTGGAGGTATATCATCAAACATGGTGAAGTCTTCCTCCAACCTGGAGGAAAGTCTATCGATCTTTGCTGAAGCTACCTGTTGGTCCTGCTTCTCCTCCTTGTCCTTCTTCTTGAGACGACACTGGGTACTGTAGTGACCGAGCTCACCACACCTGAAGCACTTGACTTTTTACAGGTCCTTCTTTTTTCTCTGCTCCCCCTGTCCTTGACTAGGACCCTTAGATGCGAGGGCCACATTCTCCTCCTCCTTCACCTGCTTCTGTCCATTGCTGCTGCCACTGATGGAGCTCTTTAGAAGAGCTTGCCTCAATTCCTCCTGCTACAAGTCAGCGCACATCCTGTCCCACTCTGGTAACTTGTCTCTGCCCAATATGCTTTGGACAAAGACTTGCCAGTCCTCAGAGACACTGTTGAGTGCCAATCTCACTAGCTCTGTGGGTTGAGGCGCTGCCCAACAGCTAACAACTAGTCCTAGACCTCCTGAATCTTGGTGAGGAAGGGGTCTATGCCTTCGCCTTCTGCATCTGGATGAGCCTCAACTTCTCCTCAAGGTACAACTTTCGTTGCTCAGAATTACCTTGATATAACATGGCGAGAGCATCCCACATCTGTTTGGCAGTATCTTTGCCAACTATATGTGAGACTATATGATCCCAGACTTCGTCTCGGATCAACCGCTTCGCTTGTGCCGTCTCCTTCCTGTACTCTTTCAGCTAATCTGCATCCGAAGGAACTGCCACCACTGCATCAATATAGGCTTTCAGGCCATATTCATCTAGAAGGAAGGACATCCTTGCCTTCTAGATGATGTAGTTGGAAGCTCCATCCAACTTGTCTTGATCACAAAGCCCAACAATGGCCATCTCAACGAACTATTGAAAACTTCCTCTTTCTTCTGCTCGGCTGCTACTCTGATATTCACACTCCCTTCTGGAGTGAGAAGATCTGCTCACAACGACTGCCGATCTGCAAGGAAAAATCAAACTTCTTGAGACTAGAAGTTCCTTGAGGAAAATTTTCCCTTTGTGTGTGCTCTTCTCTCTTCCACCCTGACGTTGGCTCTGCTCTAGCGAATTTCTGCAAAAAGTATTCCGTCCAGCTAGAGATCTACTCAATGAAAGTACTGCGTTGCTCCCTTTGCCTCTGGAATCACTCGATCCGGAAAGATTGAATTTTTCTGCCCCACTCAGAAAAATTGAATCTCCACAAGTAACTCGGCCACCTGGCAGAATGGTTGTGCTGCCCTTGGGAATTTCAGCGCTTTGCCCACATTGAGAAACAAAATTCCTTCTTTTTGTTGTTGATTTCTAGTAGCATCGAATGTGCTTTAAGTCTCAAATTTTGTAGGGAGGCTTAGACATATGTATTCCACAATACCCAAAAATCGTTTTGGGAAATTCCACCCGGAGACAGTTTTATTAAAATAATTAATTATTTTTAATGGGACCCTAAGTCTAAACTTAAGAAATTAAAATAATTAATGGGTATTAATCTAAACTGTGGATGTAACTTCTAGAAGAAGACGAAGATAGAGTCCAAATGATCTGAGCCATTGATTAGAATCTAATCTGGGCCGTTGGTTCTCAACTGGAATATTATAAGAAAGACATCGAGGGGCATTTGGAAAATACACCAGAGGCAGATACTCAGTTACCCGAGTAAGATCGATTTTCTCACTGGTCGAAGTTCAGCAAGAGAAAATCGAATCAGAGGGAGAGTTGCAGGTGAGAAGGAGAGAGAGAGGGTATCAGCATCAGTCTAGAGGTTAGGAGTAGAAGACAGAGCAGAGGGAGGACAACGCAGAGGCTGTGACGTAGAGGAGGGACAGCGCAGAGACAGTGTGACGCTGGGACTGCGCAGTTCTCACGCAGGGGCTGACGCAGTGAGACGTAGAGGGGGCAACAGGTCCTCTCCTGGATTAGAAACTCGTCGAGAAGTGTCTGTAAAATTTCTCACAGAGAATCCTCTTCTATTCTGCTGGTTGTATCTTGTACATGAGATTTTTGCTGAAGAATAATAAAGAAACCCTCATCTGCTGCACCAGTTTTCCCACATTGGGTTTTTCCGGGGACAATTGTCCAAAAATAACTGTCATCGTGGTTATACTTGTGCTAGTATTTTTCTTTGCATTCACTTTCTGCAGTATTTTAATTGTGAAGGTTGCAGTAGAATTTATTTCGATATTTGTTGTAGAAACACTGTGAATAACTTATTTTTGAGTTAATAAGTAGAAGAAATAATATTAATCACTGTAGTTGGATTTCTATTTAGAAATTTTCACATGGTATCAGAGCAAGGTTAAGCAGGAGTGCAGATCGGAAGAGCCAGCGTTAAAGAGGAGGGAGTTCGAAACTACTGCATGGGCAGAAAATCGAATCCCAGAAGAATTGCGCAGTCCAACCTAGGAGGGCAAAATTCTCATGAGAAAATCTCTCTCTGAGAGAGTCGACAGAGAGGAAGATTTCAAAATTTGAAGTTTGCCAATGATAAAGGTAGCAGCGCAGAAACTTCAGCGCAGAGCAGTCTTCAGGAGAAGACGCAGTTTTTCCTGTAGCAGTTGCTGGGGCAGGATAGCATCAAAGATCGTTAGAAAAATAGCACAAAGATGGAAACTCAAGATGTCTCTGAATTATCTTCCAGATTAGAAGAAGAATTCGCATGCTTAGCAAGTTTAGCATTAGTAAATGTTTGGTACATTGATAGCGGGGCTTCAGCCCATATGACTGGAGTACGAGAATATTTCTCGAGCTATCAAGAAGAACAAATGGACTTCCAGATTACTATGGGAAACAGAACGAAGTGTACTCCAGTAGGGAGAGGCACCATAACATTTCAGACGGAAGCAGGAACCAGCATCCAAGCCACCAATGTTCTGCATGTGCCCGAGTTAGGAATGAATCTGATTTCAGTGTCCTAGTTACAAGACAAGGGATGCGATGTATACTTCATTGGGAAGAAAGTATACATCAAACATCCAAGTTGGAAGAAGAAGAGACAAATTGGAGCTCGAAGCAACAGACTGTATAAGTTGCAACTCGAGTCTCCAATGGCACTGATAGGCAGTAGTGATAATCGTGAAAAGGAACTGAATTAATTATGGCACAGGCGAATGGGACACTTACACCATGGAGCATTGAGGATGCTCGGAGAGATTGTTACAGGAGTTCCAATCCTTAGTACTGAGCATGATGATTTATGCCGAGGATGCATACTAGGGAAGTATGCTAAAGCAACTTTTTCCAGAAGCAACAATAGAGCATAATGTATATTGGGTGGTCTAATGTCCGCAAGAGCTCTTAATGGTGGTGAATACTTCGTCACCTTTATTGATGATCACTCTAGAAAACTTGGATCTATTTCTTAAAGACCAAGGATGAGGTCTTTGATCGATTTAGAGAGTTTAAGGCTCTCGTTGAAAACATGATAGGGAAAAAGATAAAGGTATTGTGTTCAGATAATGGTGGAGAATATATGGACAAAGACTTCACAGATTTCTGCGCAAAGGAGGGCATCAAAAGAGAATGGACAACTCCATATAATCCAGAGCAGAATGGAGTAGCAGAGCAAAAAAATAGAACTATTGTTGGGGCAGCAAAAACTATGTTGTATGATCAGGACTTGCCTAGATTCTTATGGGCAGAGGCTTGCAACACAACGGTATATATCCAGAATAGAACTCCTCACAGAGCGTTGGGGAAGAGAACGCCCAAAGGTGTCTTCACAAGGAAGAAGCCAGAAGTAAGTCATCTCAGGATATTTGGAAGCGTGGCATATTGTCACATTCCAGATGAAAAGTGTAGTAAACTGGATCAGATTGCAGAAAAGGGGTACCTCGTAGGATATAGCGAGACCTCAAAGGCATACAAAATCTACATTCCTAGCAGCAGGAAGATTGTAGTGAGACGGGATGCGAAGTTCATGGAGGATAGAGCTTTCAGGAAATCTCGAGAGATGCCAGCAGAAGGTCAATCAGTAGATGTTTCATTAGTCCAGCAACAACAAGGGCAACAAGGAGGACAGGCAAGAGGACAGACACTTAGATCGAGTACAGTGACTAGTACCAACATTTCCTCAAAAGAAGGAAATCCAGATAGTTCTCAGCAGATGGAACGACGGGACCAGGAGGAGGAGTTGATTGAGCCTCCCACCACCAATGGTAGAACTAGCAGGGAAGTATGGCAGACGCTGAGGGATGCAGAGGAGTTTGTTGGAGCTCCTAGAACCGAGAAGAGGTAGTGTAGACAACCTGGCAGATACCATACCTTGGTAGCACAGGTTGAAGAACCCTCTAGCTTTCAGGAAGTTGTTCAACACCAAGTTTGGGTGGATGCCATGGTAGAAGAGTATAGTTTTATCATGAAGAATGATGTCTGGGAGGTAGTATCTAGACCGGGGGATAGATCAGTTGTAGGATCAAGGTGGATCTACAAGATCAAGTATGTTGCAGATGGAAGTATAGAGAAGTACAAGGCTAGGTTCATGGCAAAAGGGTACGCATAGAAAGAAAGAATAGACTATGAAGATACCTTTGCCCTAGTAGCCCGATATACCTCTATTAGATTCGTTATATTCCTAGCAACTCAAATGGGATGGGAAATTCACCAGATGGATGTCAAGACAACATTTCTGAACGGGGTGATAGAAGAAAAGGTGTATATAGAACAACTCGAAGGCTTCGAAACACATGAAAAGAGAACTCATGTTTGCTAAATTAAAGAAAGCCCTGAATGGGCTCAAGCAGGCACCTAGAGCATGTTATGGTCGGATTGATAGTTACTTGCAACAGTTGGGATTCATCAAAAGTGATGCTGATCCCAATCTCTACTATTTAATGGTAGAGAATGAGCCACTTATTCTAGTATTATATGTGGATGACTTGTTTTTAACAGGGTCATCTAGGCTCATACAGGACTGCAAGAAGAATCTTGAAGCAGAATTCGACATGAAGGATATGGGGTTGATGCATTATTTTCTAGGGTTGGAAGTTTGGCAGAAGAATGTGGAAATCTTCCTCGGGCAAGGAAGATATGCTACAGAAATTTTGAAGAGATTCAAAATGCAGGATTGTCGACCCATGGCTATTCCCATGATCACCAACTGGAAGAAAATAGATGCATCAGGAGACAAGGAGGTGGACCCCACCTTGTATAGACAACTCATTGGGTCGCTCATGTATTTGGTCAACACTAGGCCAGACATTTGTTTCGCTGTCAACACCCTTAGTCAGTTCATGGTGGAACCGAAAAGGGTGCATTGGGCAGCAGTTAGGCACATTATGAGGTATGTGCATGGAACAATCAGATATGGGTTGAAATACTCCCGAGGGGATGACGTCAGATTGAATGGATTCACAGATGTAGATTGGGCAGGTAGTTCAGTAGACTGGAAAAGTACCTCTGGGTACTGCTTCAGTGTTGGATCAGGAATGATCTCTTGGTGCAGCAGAAAGCAGAAGTCGGTAGCTCTAAGCTCAACAAAAGCTGAATATATGGCAGCAAGCACAGCTACATGCAAAGCTATATGGCTTAGAAAATTGCTTGTGAGTTTGTTCAAAAAAAGGATGGAAGCGACCAGGATTTACTGCGATAACCAGAGTTGTATCAAACTCTCTGAGAATCTAGTATTTCATGATTGGTTGAAACACATTGATATCAGATGTCACTTTATCAGAGACTGTGTTCAGCGTGGGGCAGTACAACTGCAATATGTCCCCATAGGAGATCAGGTAGCAGACGTACTCACAAAGGCTCTAGGAAGAGCTAAGTTCATTTAGTTCAGAGAGCAGATGGGTATGGTAGAGAATCCATTTTAGTAGCAGAAACAAGTAATTTCTCAGTTACAGTGGTAGGGAATGAGAGAGAGTTGCAGTACAGATGCAGTGTTGGCAGTGGCAGGGTCAGCAGCAGTATAGATGCAACATTTGCGCAGTAGTTGGTGGGCAGTGATGTTAGACATCAGCAGCGTAGAGGGAGATGTTACAAAATAGGGTGATGCTTCGGCAGGTCACATTGTTAGAGCACATTCCTCGCTAAGAGGGAGTGTTGATTTCTGGTAGCATCAGATGTGCTCTAAGTCTCAAATTTTGCAGGGAGGCTTAGACATATGTATTCCACAATACCCAGAAATCATTTTTGGAAATTCCACCCGGAGATGGTTTTATTAAAATAATTAATTATTTTTAATGGGTCCCTAAGTCTAAATTTAGGAAATTAAAATAATTAATGGGTATTAATTTAAACTGTGAGTGTAGCTTCTAGAAGAAGACAAAGATAGAGTCCAAATGATTTGAGCCATTGATTAGAATCTAATATGGGTCGTTGGTTCTCAACTGGAAGATGATAAGAAGGACATCAAGGGGGAATTTGGAAAATACACCAAAGGCAGATACTCAGTTATTCGAGTAAGATCAATTTTCTCACTGGTCGAAGTTCAACAAGAGAAAAACGAATCAGAGGGAGAGTTGCAGATGAGAAGGAAAGAGAGATGGTATCAGCATCAGTCTAGAGTTTAGGAGCAGAAGACGCAAAGCAGAGGGAGGACAACGTAGAGGCTGTGACGCAGAGGAGAGACAGTGTGACGTTGGGATTGCGTAGTTCTCACGTAGGGGCTGACGCAGTGAGACGTAGAGGGGGCAGCAGGTCCTCTCCTGGATCAGAAACTCGTCGAGAAGTGTCTGTAAAATTTCTCACAGAGAATCCTCTTCTATTCTGTTGGTTGTATCTTGTACATGAGATTTTTGCTGAAGAATAATAAAGAAACCCTCATCTGCTGCACCGGTTTTCCCACATTGGGTTTTTTCGGGGACAATTGTCCAAAAATAACTGTGTCATCGTGGTTATACTTGTGCTAGTATTTTTCTTTGCATTCACTTTTCGCAGTATTTTAATTGTGAAGGTTGCAGTAGAATTTATTTCGATATTTGTTGTAGAAACACTGTGAATAACTTATTTCTGAGTTAATAAGTAGAAGAAATAATATTAATCACTGCAGTTGGATTTCTATTTAGAAATTTCTGGCTAATCAACTGCGCTCTGATACCATGTGAAAATTCCAATACCTGAATCCTATTGCAGCAATTGATATTATTTCTCCCAATTGTTAATTAATTAACAATTTATCTATTGCAACAAATATCGAAATAAATACATTGCAACCTTCACAAATAAAATTTTGCGAAAAAATAAAATGTTGGAAGCTGAGAAATGCTAGCATGCACACATAAAAATAACAAAATTATTTTTGGACAAAAGTCCTCAGAAAAATCCAACTTGGGAAAACCGATGCAGTAACTGAGGGTTTTATTATTATGCAACAGTGAGAAATTCTAAGTACAACTGGATACCGAAATCTGGCAATCCTACAAGGAAAAATACTGGCAAAAATCTAGTGAGGAATTTTTCTCACCCCACAGGGAAACTTCGAGTATGACTTGCCTATAGAAATTCGGCCCTCTGACCCTCTGCGTCATCCTCTGCGCTGCTCTACTTAGCCTGCTTGACGTCTAGCCTTAGATTGTTCTTTGATGAAGTCGTTCTACCTTTTGCTGATTAGAAAGATGCTTCTCTGGCACTTTGGGACTCCTTCCTGGCCTCTGGAATTGAACACGTCTCTTCCTCTTAGCAAATCGATCTTGCCTCTAGAGGTTGCTGCGCTGCCCCAGTGTCAGCCTCTTTGTGGCTTTTCTGCCTCTCTGCAAATGCACTTGTTGGATATGGAATGCCTCCTCTAGCCTCACTGTCTCTGCCCCTCTCTCATTGCTTCGATCTCTAGCTCTCTCTCCGGCAACTGACTATTGCTACTTTAAAAATCGATCTGCCAAGAAATCAAATTGTTGCATTGTCTTCTCTATCATGTTGAAATTTCTAAGTTTGACACGTTAGAAATCCCTACTGCATTATCTGGTTTTTTTTCTCCTACTTGTTTACTCCATTAACAAGTTATTTATACATATAAATATCGAAATAAACACAAATGTAGCCTTCACTCATATACATATTAGCAACTGAAAAAATACTGAGACAAACACACAAGGGACGCCATTATTTTTGGACAATCGTCCCTAGAAAAACCCAATGCGGGAAAACCGGTGCAACAGTTCTGAGGGTTTTATTATTATGCAGATTTCTTGAGTACAACTAGGGTGTCGAACTGGCTCACCCAACAGAGATTGTTACACGGCAGTAATACCTCTTCTTGGAGACAGATATTCAATAAGTGTACCCCACGAAAATCCTTCTGGCGCTTCTCCAAGGCTCTGTGTCAACCTTGCTAGCCTCAGCATAGCTCTAGAACCCTCTGCGTTAGTCTTCTGCCTCTCTGCGTCATCTCTCTGGCCTTCTGCGTCACCCACACAGGCCCCTCAGCCTCTACGTAGTCTCTAGCTGCCTCTACATGGCTCCTGCTGCCTCTGCGTAGCCTCTTCAGTAACTGCGCTGACCCTCTGGTACTATCCCTACCTCCTTGCTATGTACTCATTGCCCCTCGTTGTAACAGATTAGTTGTTTGAATTTTCTCAGCAAGCCCCGCTCCAGAAAATTGAACTGACTGATCAATCTTGGTGTATCTCCAACTGACCCTCAAGCCTCCTCTTATACTTTTCCTGTTGAGTCTTCAACGGCCGAGATTAAGTCCCTAATCAACGGTTAAGATTAGATTTGGTTTGATCCATGTCATTTAGAACCTTCTCACCCAGTTTTATATTAATACCCATTAATATTTTAATTTTCCTAAGTTTAGACTTAGGAACTCCATTAAAAATATTAATTATTTTAATATCTCTCCAACCGGGTGGAATTTCCCCAAACCATTTCTGGGTCTTGGAGATCTCATGTGCTTTAGCCTCTCCACCAATTTTCATGGCTAGAGCACATCCGATGCTACCACAAATCAACACTCCCTCTTAGCGAGGAATGTGCTCTAGTAATGCTCCACCACTGAACATCACACTGATCCTTCCGCACCGGTACCTGTGCTGATGTTTGGCTTGCTGCCCAACATCCACTGCACTGTTGCCCATGGCTCTGCCATTGCCACTACTACATCTGTACTGCAGCTCCCTCTCAACATGCCGCCCATGCCGCCCATAGCACTGTCACTGCTAACTGCTGCACTGCAACTCAGTTACCGAGATGTAAGTAACTGATCTACCCAAATCTTGACATCCTTGTCAGTCCGAAAGCCTCCTGATGTTGAAGCTACCTCTGCTGCTATCATGTGCTCCCTTTGCTGCCTCTGTGCTACTGCAAACATCTCTGTGCCTCTCACACTGCTACAACCTCCATTGTGCCTCACGCACTGCTGCAAACACCTTTGTGCCTCTCGCACTGCTGCAACGCCCACTACGCTGCTATAGACCTTTGCACTCTAGACTGCTTTGTCGCTCCATCGCATCTTGCTTCTTCTTGACGTCTGCCATCCTGCTACAGTGATTCAGGGCTCCCATAGCCGGATATGATCCAAGAGTTTGGGCACCTCAAGGATCTTGCCCCTCATCTTCTGTAGTCCTCTTGACTACAACACGATGTCGCCCCACCTCTTCTCTAGAGGTGCATGAGCACTCATGTCACAGTCGTCATCAGTCTCGACTTCTTTCTTTGCCTTAGCCGGAGCTGCCTTGGATTCAGAGGCCTCTTCCTTATTCTTCTTCCTGGGACACTGGGTTGCATAATGAGCCAGCTCTCCACAATGGAAGCACTTTACCTTGGAGATGTCTTTCTTCTTCCTCTTCCATTACTGTCCCGCAGATGCCAGAGCTGCATCCTCCTCCTCCTCTTTCCTTATTCGACCTCCTTTGCTGCTACTCCCCGCCTTGGTGAACTGTCTGATCTCTTCTTGGCGAAGAGCTGCCCACATCTCTTCCCATCTTGGAAGAGTAGCTCTACCCAAAATGCCTTGGACAAATGTCTCCCACTCCTCGGAGACTGCATTCAGGGCGGTCCTCACCATGAACTCCTGATCCGGCGTGGCCCCTATGGAAGTAAGTTGGTCCCGAATCTCCTACAATCTGAGGAGGTATAGATCTATCTGCTCCCCCTTCTGCATCTGATACAATCGCAATTGATTCTCTAATAGCATCTTCCGCTGCACGGAAGTGCCCTGATACAATGTCGTCAAAGTATCCCACATCTCCTTTGCCGTGTTCTTTTCGGCAATATGTGGTACGACATGATCCTTGACCCCATCAAGGATTATGCACTTTGCCTTCGCCATTGCATCCTCATACTTCTCATTATCAGCTGGGTCTACTGGGATAGCCACGGTTCTCAAGGCGAAGCCCTTGATGTGATGTCTATCTAGGACTGCCAGGATCCTAGCCTTCCAAATGACAAAGTTGGAAGCCTCGTCCAACCTGTCCTGATCCCTCAGTTTGTTCACTGCCATCTCCGCTCCTCTTCTAGACTCCCTCTGAGATTCGACTTCCCTCCTGGAAATCTCCCTCTAAGTCCTGATTTCCCCGCTGGAAATCTTCCCGCCAACTGTCGATCCGCTTCTCTACAATCCTCTTTGCACTTGCAACTCAGATCTGGATTTCTTGGCTAGAAATCCGTCAAGGCAGCGACCCCCTCTACCTTGGTTCTGCCCCGTTATGTGTTATCACTCTGATATTTCTTTTGAAGTTAAGGAGAAAGAAAAGTCAAAGGTAACCACAAACCACTTTTGGAGATCAGGACCTAGCCTTCTTGATGCTCAGAGAGGGCTCTCTCTTTATAATTTAACTTTGTTTTAGTTAAGATGATTTTAGGCTAGTTATTGTTTGCACTTGTATTTTGTTTTGAAATTGGGTGGTGGGATCACTTTACTTAGATGAAAAAAGGTTTGCTTCTACCATTGGGCTATGGAGTCTAATGTTAGACAAACAAGACTGGATTGAGTTCTAAAAACAGTGTCTACAGGGCAAGATAGATGAGTTATTGCAGATCTCAAAGGCTAAATGGTGGAATGATTTCAAATTGGATCCATGGAGCAATTAAGGGTTCCCTAGGCCGGACTCTGGAAGGAATGAAAGAAGTCAACCGAGATGGGAGAGCAATTAAGGGTTCTCAAATCCGGGTATCAGAGGAAAACATGTAAATGACTAACTGTGCAAAACAGAGTGTACTTAAACAAATTCTGAGTGATATTTCCAGTTAATTCATTCAAATTTAGAACACATTTAAGATTATGAAACACATAAGAAGGTAACAAAATCACACAAAGAAGATACTTCACTGCAAATGGCTCATCTCATGAATCCTGTAGCGAAATGCTTTTATTACTTGCTCTAGTCTGTTGACTTGAAAATGGTACAATCACCCTTAGGTTTAAGATCAAAATAACTCTACAAATGTAAAATAATCCACCATAATACTTCGAATTTTGAAGTATTTATACAAAAGGAATTACAAAATATCTCAAACTGCATTGAGAACTAATCTAGGAAAAAAGAAATATCTTCTTGCAAGAAGATAGAGACAACTATTGAACTGTTGCTTGCTGTCCCTGTTATTAAGGTTCTGCTGGCTTTGCTCTTTGATCTTTTGCCCTTTATGCTGCTTGGCTGTTTGGTCTTCACACTGGATGTTCTGTTTTACTTTAACCTTTCATCTGATACTCTTTCATCTGATACACTTTAACCTTGCTGACCTGTCAATATCTTTTTACTTTGCTGTTTCACTTTTTACTGTAGATTTATATTTTACTGTGTATTTACTACAATAAATCATTCAATTTTTCCCATCTTTCCTCATTTGGTAATTGGATATTGAGCATTTTTCTGTATATCTCATTTGCCTCTATATATTTGGCAAAAGTGGGCTTATTAATAAATAAGTGTTTTACCTCATGCTGGAGGTAAAACAAGTTTTCAAAAGTTTGGTACAACACTTTGCTTGTTGGCATGCCCTTCATGGATGAAGTGATTACCTGTTCTCTGGCCACTTCCTTGATCTTCTTGTTGTAATCTGCCTGTGTCATTAACTTGTCATTTATTACTAAGGGATTAGGTAATCCCTTTTCCTTCAAAAGTTCAAATTTAGCCATGAACCTGTCAACGGCTAGTTGCATGTTCTGACACTTATCTTCTAAATTTAACATCAAATTCCTCTTAGTGAGGACTTTTCTGACTTCCAAAATTGTACCTGTCCTGTCAGGTATCTCCAGTTCTTGCAGTTCATACTTATTCTTGGAGTTGAGGAAATGGATGATCCTTGCTGCTTCCTCTGGCATATCTCCAAGTTCTGTTTTAAGCCTTTCAATGGCTTCTATAGCCTGCCTTATTAAATCTATCTGCTAAAAAATGACCTGGATGGATGGCCAAATATCATTGACAAAGTCAATGATATTGGCCCACAGTTGCTCTTTAGCCTTTCCTATAGGTTCAGTCAATGTCAGTTCTTTCTCCAGGCTTTTTATCCTTTCATTCATCCTTGTAGCCTTTTTCTGTTCTTCCTTATGCATGATCTGGGCAAGTTTGCAATCTGTCTCAAGGCTGGTGACTTTCTCCTTCAGTTTGTTCATCTCATTGGTCTGAATGGACATTTCTTCCATTGCTTTGACTAGCCTGTTTGCTTCATCACTTGTGGAGGCTGTTGTTGTTGATCCTGTTGCTGATGTAGTCTGTGCAGATGTTGATAGTGCAGTGGCCATTGGAGCAGTGGGAGCTAATGCTGCTGCCAAAGTAGAAGGTACAACTGTGGTCATTGTTGGAATGACAGTTGCAGGAGCATTATCAATACTAGCTTGTTTGAGCTGAATCAAGCTATCTAGCTCCTTCTCCATCTCCTTTAACTGGTCATTCAGTTGCAACACTAAGTCCATCATTTCCTCATGATTGGTCTGGCTTTCTAGGACTTCTTTTGTCTGTGGGTGCTGCAAATGAGGCAACTTGAGTTGTTTCTTGAGGGCTGCTATGTCCTCATTCTTCTTTTTAATCAGTTTCTCTGTGGCCTTAACATCACTTGGGTCATGGCCCAGTTCAATAACCAAGTCCTCCAAGGACTTTATCTTGGTGTCTTTAGCCTGTGAAGAGGCTTTCTCCAACTTGAATTGAGCTGTTATATTGTCTAATGAATCCTGCAGCTTGTAAGCAGCCATGGCCTTTGCTATGAGGGTGGAGTAGATCATCTCTCCAGCCTGCTTGTGAAATTCTATTTGATCAATGGGATGAACATCCCTGGCCAAGACCTCAAAATTTGTCTTCTTGTAATCTACTGAGGTCTTTGGTTGTTGTACAGTGGGCTGCAAGAATGAGACCTGCATTTTTCCTTCTTTGATGTCAAATGCTGACATCAGTCTAGTCTGGTTTGGTGGTGTGAGCTTGAGGTATTGGGCATATGTCTCTGCCTTTAGTCTCTCATTCCTCATCTTTATTTCTTTAAATCTGTCTTTGATGTCTTTTTCCTTGTCAGCTGGCCTGACATAGGAAGAGATCTCCATACTCGACTGTCTACCTATCATCTGTGTGTTGGAGGTTGATGGCTGTTGTGTTTCCTCTGATGCAGCTGCTTCTTTACCTTTCTGTCCCATTGCCTCAGTGTCAATTATTTCTTCTGATGCAATGTTATCCTCTTGTTCAAAGACAGGATTCAACTTGGGCCTCTTGCTTGGCTCAATCAGCTCATCAGTAGTTTCCATGGCAGAGCTAGATGCCTCATCCCTGCTCCTCTTAGGATTCTTCTCCTCATTTACTAGAGTCTGTATGATAGGAGGAATGTTCATTGGCCCTCCTTGTTCTGGAACTTGCAGGAAAGAGTTATGATCAAATTGTCTTTCCAAATCAATAAGTGTGTTCTCTACATCCACAATAGTGCTGTCCATGTCAATCAAGGTGTTCTCCACCCACTCATCCTGGTTAGCAAACTGTTCAATGTCAGGCCTTGGGTGGTGGATGTATGCTCCCAACTTGACCTTGAGTCTGAGCTTGTTTATGACCCCATGAGGGTCATAGTGCCAGATGAAACTGTTTCTAAATTTCATTAGTTGAAGTAACCTGTCGGCCTCTGGTCCAGCCTCTTTGTTGTTGCAAATAAATGGGCCCATTTGGTTCTTCACTTTGAACTGGGTTTTCTTCCTATAAGCTAGGAAGTGGATCTCATCAGAGCTGATGATTTGCCTGAAGTACTCAAGAGCAAATATCCTCATAGGGAGGTATTTGGGAAACTTGTAGGGGGCTAGCTCATAGCCATAAATCCTGATCTCAGTGTGGTTTTGGTACAAGTACCAATCTCCCACCTTGCTGTTCTTGGCCAATTGCAGTACTCTCTTGATCTCTGGGCTGATTCTAGGCTGAGTCTTAGAAGTCAGCATGTTCATGACTGGGTACACAAAAGAGTCTATGAAATCTTTGTAGGTGAATGATGTGGAAAACTTGTGGACCAAGGGTGTCCAGTAGATGACTGATCTCTCCTTTCCCTTGGTGTCCAATTTCTGGATCCTCAAAGGGAACTTATCTGTTTGGTAATACAAGAACATATGAAACAACACTGAAGAGTATTTGAAAACTCTTTCAGTGGGCAGTCTAGTGAACTGTTCATGCATTCTATCTGCAATGAACTAGGCATAATCATACATAATAGTAGGAGGCTTGCCTGGAGTGAAAATGGACAAGAAGGCCATGATGACCTCATCCACATGCTCATCTGATGTGTATCCTAGGATGCATGAGAGCATGGTGATTATTCTCCTGCCAGTCTCTGAAAAAATAGTGGCAGCATAGGGTGGAATGTCTTTGGGAGTATGGCGCTCCTCAATGATGAAATTCTGGAAAATTTGTTTGATTTTGACTGGGTCCAGTGTGATGTACAGGTCCAATAGGTTTCCAATGGACAAAGGAGTCAGATTAGGACTAGGCTGGATTTGCAGCATCTGGTTGATGGATTCAGCAGTAATGGTGAATAATATCTCATGGTTTGGTGCCTCAATAGCCCTATGGCTTGGAACATAATAGGCATGACAAAAATGTACTATGTCTGGGAATGGGTGAACTTCTGGGAATGTATACTTGGGCAAATTGGATTCCCAAAGGTTGATGTCATCAGCATGGTTTAGGAACCTATCCTTAGCCCAGCAGTGGATTCTCAGAAGGTGGCCTGGAGTGGCTGTGTCTTTAATTTGGAAATCCTTGTCTGCCAGGGCCAAATGGTCAATGTCCAGGTGAGGGGTTGAGACCGGTCTGACATCCAAAGAGGTTGGGGCAGCCATCTTTGTGATAAAATGTGGGAATTGGGCTTATACAACTTGTGAAAATGGAGTCTTGGCAACTCTGGTACAGGGATAGGGTATTAGCAGTTTGCAGGATAGGGGTTTTTGGTATTTGAGGGGAAATACTCTCAATTCAATGGAAATTTATTAAATTCAATTAGTTATTTCTTGAATTTACTGTATACTTTTGAATTTGAGAGGGTCGTTCTGGTTCTGTGTCGAAATACCTGGAATTTATGGTTCAGGTTGCAAACTGGTTTTGAATGGTGGCTGCAGAGGTTTCTGTGGCTTCAATCGTGCACTGGAGGGCTGAATTGGGCTTCCGGAACGTGTTCGAGATGCAATTGGTGGTCGGAACCGGTTGCAGAAGCTCAGGGGCGCAGGAGAGCTTAGAATGCTTTCGCAGAGTAAACGAGTGAAAAAGGGTGAAAATGGGGGTCTGCGGGCTTTTAACTGGGAATGGTTAGAAAATTGGCGCGAAAACTTTTTATGAACAGTGGACGGTTTTCGCGTTGGGTGGGGAGGCAGTTTAGGGAGCCATCGCACCGCTTTTGAGTGATGGGTGGTATTTTCCCGAGAGCACGCGACTTAACGTGGTGCCGCCACGTAACCCCAGGGGGGCTTGAGCAATACCGCCCATATCACGTGCTCTCGGGTCGGTAAAGGTCGGGAGATGAACAAGCGCGATATGGGCGAGGGCCGTAGGATCTGGGGGTGGAAGATCCAACGGCCATCGCGTGGCAGAGATGCATGGCGGGAGATGGGGGCGAATATTAGCAGGGCCCAGGGGTTAATTACACTTAAATGTAATTAATCAATGTATAAATGCGGTATTAAACTGTAATGCGAGTTTATGGAGTGTAACAGGAAAAAGTGAATTTGCGGGGTTAGTAAAGTAATGCGGGAGGGGATAATAGTTAGGATAAGAGGTTTTTGTGCATTTTTTTGGGGTTTTTAGGGAAATTAATAAAGGAAAAATGATTTTTGCATGGGGAAAAAGGGTTTCACACTAGGGAAAAAGGGGCTTTTTGGGTAGGGGAATGAATTTGGATGGTAATTTGTTAGGAAGTGTGTGAAACCAAGGGGAAAGGGTAAAAATGAAGGGAAAAGGGGTTCTCATAAAAAATGAAGTGGTAAAAGAGGAAATTAGTTAAGTATGTAGTGAGCGGTGAAATGGAATGGGGGAAGCTAACCAAATGAACTTATGAGCATCATTTTTCTTTCACAACTGCTCCTGCACACTGAAACACATGATTAAATATGATAGATGTGCTTATGCCTCAAATAGCTTGTATTTCTGCAACCTTTCTTCTACTTACCCTAACATTTTTTCTTCACTTTGTTGGGTGCACTTAAGCTAACAAACCCTTTTCTTTCATTTTTCTTTTATGAAACAAACTATCTACTTCTAACCTTGTATCTTTCAAGGACTCAGATTAAACTGATGAGCTCCTTTTATTTCTCTACCTATCTACTAATCTGCCAAGATTAAACTGTTTGGCCTGATCTTTATTTTCTAACTATAAACCTGAAATTTAAAGCATGAAATAATCAAGATTAAACAATTTGACTATCACGGGTTGTGGCATGTTTGACAAGATGCACACAACCATTATTCTAAACAGTAAAGTAAAGAGTAGTGGCACTTGGACTTGCACACTTTCATGATCTGTTTTTTATTTGGGGTTCTTATTTTTTCATTTTTTTTGATATTTTTTTTATTTTTCTTGTCCTTTGATATTTTTTTAGGACATATCCGCTTTACATTTTTTAATTTTAATATTACAGAAAGCAAAGGTATGTACAATATTACAAGACTTAACCTCACCGAATTCAAAATTATGAATCCTATCACTATAGGACTCTAACATTATGTATTGTTCTGCTCCGACAAAAACAGAACCCCACTAGCTCCACAATCTGCCCACAGCTCCCTAGGCCTCGGCAACTGAAGACACTGAGCCTTCCAGCTCTACGCAATCTCGACAAAGGCTGAATCACTCCTCTGGCCAATTGCATCAGCCTACCTGGCTGAGTAGGATGATGTGGCTCTTCGTGAGCCTCTTTTGCCTCTCTTTGCCTCTGCGTTGGCCCTCTCTCTGGCTCGAAATGATGATGCATGCCTTCTGCGTCACTCCTTCTCTGTTGTCTTTTGCTTAGGAGCAGCTTTGTCTCGCGGGACAACTACTACTGCTGCAAATTTCCGATATTGCTGGTGCCTTTAGTCCTCCTGTGATCTGCAACCCTCTAATACCATGTTGAAATTTCTAAGTCTAACACGTTAGAAATCCTTACTGCATTATCTAGTTTTATTTCTCCTACTTGTTTACTCCATTAACAAGTTATTTATACATATAAATATCGAAATAAACACAAATACAACCTTAACTCTTATACAGATTTGCAACTGAAAAAATACTGAGACAAACACACAAGGGACACTGTTATTTTTGGACAATCTTCCCCGGAAAAACCCAATGCGGGAAATTGGTGCAGCAGTTCTTAGGGTTTTATTATTATGCAGATTTCTTGAATATAACTAGGGTGCTGAATTGGCTCACCCATAAGAGATTGTTACACGATAGTAATACCTGTTCTTGAAGACAGATAATCAGCAAGTCTACCCCACGAAAATCCTTCCGGCGCTTCTCCAAGGCTCTGCGTCAGCCCTGCTAGCCTCAGCGTAGCTCTAGAACCCTTTGCACCAGCCTTCTGCCAATGTGTGTGAGCTCTCTGGCCTTTTGCGTCACCCACACAGGCCCCTCAGCCTCTGCGCAGTCTCTAGCTGCCTTTGCATCGCCTCTTCAGTCACTGCACTGACCCTCTGGTACTATCTCTACCTCCTTGCTATGTACTCATTGCCCCTCGCTGCAACAGATCACTTGTTCGAATTTTCTTAGCAAGCCCCACTCCAGAAAATCGAACTTACTGATCAATCTTGGAATCTCGAATTGACCCTCAAGCCTCCTCCTATACTTTTCCTGTTGAGTTTTCAACGGCCGAGATTAAGTTCTTAATCAACAACTAAGATTAGATTTGGCTTGATCCATGTCATTTAAAACCTTCTCACCCAGTTTTATATTAATACCCATTAATATTTTAATTTTTGTAAGTTTAGACTTAGGAACTCCATTAAAAATATTAATTATTTTAATATCTCTCCAACTGGGTGGAATTTCCCCAAACCATTTCTAGGTCTTGGAGATCTCATGTGCTTTAGCCTCTTCACCAATTTTCATGGCTAGAGCACATTTGATGCTACCACAAATCAACACATCACCACATCGACCTCCTCTTATAATCCTCTGTTGGAGCACCAATGACTAATATTAAAACATAATCGATGGCTAGGATAATCTCTGGATCGATCCGTGTGAGTTTCTAGATGATTCTCGCCTCGACTTAATTAATACTGATGAATTAACCATATTTTGAAATATTTAAAAGTTGGTTAATAATCTAATTAAGTCGTTTCTAGGCAGAATTTCCAGAAATGATTCCTGGGTTCTGGAGATCTCATGTATTCTAGCCTCTCCACCAAATTTCGTGGCTAGAACACATCTGATGCTACAAAAACTAACATCAACCGCACGCACGTACACTCTCTCTGTGTGGTTGGAAACTAGGATTTTAGTTTTACAGTTGACCGCAGATCATGATAGTTGACCACAAATCATGACAGTAGACCACAAGCTTCTGAATCATGATATTGACTAGCATTATTGTTGGGTTCATCTCCGAGATATTGTTTGGATTTTGCTGGATAGTCTTGTGTATAAAGAATTGGATTATTGTACTCTCTCTTTGCTGAAACATTCAATGACAATCTAATAAGAAGAAGAATTTGAAAGGGTTTTCCCCCTTGTGGGGTTTTTCCCTGGTCTCTGACCAATCCTGGTGTCTCTATGTGTGAATGCTTTTCTTCTATTGTTCCTTTTATGTTCTGCTGCATTGATGATAATATTGTTCTTTCTATATGATTGCATATGTTGCTAATAATGTTATCATGTTATGGGGTGAATTCAATATGTAAATGATGAAATGCAATTATCTAAAGAAAAAACAATATAGCCCTAAGAAAAATTAAGAAGATATAGCGAGATTCCCAAGAAACTTGAAACCCTTCCTTATAACTCTTGCCATAGTGCCAACTTGTATGTGATCTTCAGTCTCCTTGCACCTTAAGCTATGATACCATGTTGGAAAATCAGGAGACTTATGTATTATAGATGATTTTCATTAAATTGAAAATTTCTTGTGATATATGTTGGCCTTTTATTACTTTTATTAGTTCTTGTTCGTCGAGCAATTACCAAAACAATGAAGATCACAACAAGACAAAATACACAAGATATAGGCTCCAAGCTAGGGCAAAACCCCTCCAAGGGGAAAACCTAAAAATAATGTTTCTCTTCTTATAGAATCGTCTTACAATGAGACTTCCAAGACCCAAATGTCAAAGCCCATAATCCTACCAAGCACCAAGTTAGCCCCCCAGCAAGATCTCTCCAAGGTATCTTCAAAACTTCAACCTTTTGCAACTTTGCTCTAGAATTTCGGCCCTACCATTTCGCCCCCCTGCAACTGGGAGCTACAAAAACCGTAGCTTCACACGTGTGGATAGAGAAAGAAATGATCCCAAGAAACTTCAACTTTTTTTCTTCCTTTCTTTGTCCTTCTAGCTCTTTGTAACAACCCCAGGTTAAATTTCCATGTAAATAAATAATGTATGGACATTATAGAAGCAAAAAAATCAAACCACGGTCATGGGACACATATTCCAAGCTGAATGATGGGAAAAACATTACATTGGGATCCCCTTGTAGTTAATTACTTATTGGCTATGGAAATTGGCATTGCAAGAGGCAAAAGATAATAAATGGCAAATTAATTATTATAGGCTAGCAAGGACATGAGGCAAAAATGCAAATAAATAAAGGAAAATGAAAGAAATTCCACTTCAGCAGGTGGGGAAGAGGAAGAGACAAGAAAAGGATAAAAATAGTAAAAGAATATGCATGCAAGAAAAAATGAAGAAAAAGAAAAAGAAAAAGAAAAGAAAAGAAAATTGGAGAGAGAACATTCTAGCATTATTTTGGGAAAAGAGAGGAAAAAGAGAGAGAAGCTACAACACTTGGGCACAAGCAAGACAAGGGAAAGACAAGCAAGGAAAGCAAGCAACACAAGAGGAATTTGAGTGGCAGCCAAGAAGAAGGTTTGAACAACAACTAGCAAGGGTAGAAAAGAACAGAGAAAAGAGTAGCCAACAGGAGGATTTTTGTAGGTAACAGTGTGCATGTTTGATTATCTTGTTGGGATTTGAATGCATGGTTCATGCATTGGTTTGCTGGTCATTTTTGTTGTCATTGGCATGGAGATTTTCTTGGATTAACAATCATGTACAACCTTGCCTTATGCCATTTCCTAGATAGCCATGATGTAGTGGGTTCCCTGTTTGGTTGAGCTTTGGATGCTAATAGATTTTGGATCCTAGTTGAGGTGGTCTCAGGAAAATCACAAGGGTTGAGGGTGGAGATGGTTTACTTCTGGTGAGCCCTTTTTTTTAATAGAAACGGTTGAATTTTATTTATAAAAAAGAGGTTGGGCATGCCAAACACCTCGAATACAGACAAATGCGAGACTTCTGGCTCAATAGAGTCCTCCTAATCTGACTTTTGTATCTGAGATTAGCTGTTGAATTTGACGCACTTGGTAGGCTGAGTGATGCTTGCTTTGTTGTTGTTGACTTAGTGTCCTGTCTTTCTTTCCTCTTTTCCTTGCTACTTTGGTACTTTCCTGGATTAGTTAAAACTTAAAACACAAAAACTATGTTCCACGACCAAATTACAAACCCGCAAATATTAAAATGAATTTATTTAAAGCCTGACTTTTCCACCATACCTGGCCCCACTTCAAGGTTAACCCCCACCGTGTTCAAAACGCGATAGTCGTCAGATCTTCCCCCACCTAGATCTGACGCATATCACGTCCAACGCTTTCCGATCCTTATCTCCTCAGGAGCGCGCGATATGGGTGGTTTTGTATTGCCACGCGTCGGCCCTTAAGTGGCATCGCGTCCATTTCATAAAAAACTGCCAAGCAGCCGAGAGCGGTGCGATGAAACCCGCTTACCGCTCCCAGTGAAATAACTCCCCTCCATTTGCAATGCGTGGTGACCGTCAAATCGACCCCGCCTAGATCTGACGCTTATCGCGTCCCTCGCTGTCCGAGCTTTAACCTGAACCATCTCCGTACCCGGCCCCACGACTGGGATAAGACCCCGCCATGAAAAGCGCACGATGACCGTCAGATCTTCCCCCGCTCAAATCCAACGCTGATCGCATCCAATTGCTGTCCGACCTTTATTTCCACAGGAGCAGCCGAAAGCGGTGCGAAAAAAACTGCTTACCACTCCCCGCATCTTTAACCCCCCACCTTTTCCAGCTCGCGATGGCCGTCAGATCATCCCCCGCCCTGAGCCTACGCATCTCGTCCATCGAGGCCTTCTTCTATATGAAATCCAATCTGCGCCCTGTTATTACTCTTTCTCGACAGTGAAAGTCTGTCTGTGCCAGCCTTTGTACTGCGGGAATCTGTCCTTGAACGACTCTACTTGCCTGTTAAGGAATTGGGTGCCTTTCAGCTTCATCCTCATTGTTCACCAGAATACCTTGAGCTAGAAGGCATCCTTTGTTAGCCATTATATCAGCTTCCTTGTTCTGAGCTCGCAGGACATGGTAGAATGAGCAGGATGCGAAGTTTTGAGTCATCTTTCTTATTCTTTCTAGGGTCTTGTTTAGAGCAGAGCTATTGAGTTGGTCGCCCTTATTAAGGGTTTTGATCAGGATTTTTGAGTCCCTGAAGATTTGAAGGTTTTCCCCTATGTTCCTTTGAGCCAGCTGACACGCTTTGAGTAGACCTAGGATCTCGGCCTGGTTGTTGGTGCTCTGTCCTAGACCCCAACTGTAGCTGTCCTGTTTTTGTCCATCTGTGGAGTAAATTATTCCTCCTGCCCCTGAAATCCCCAGGTTTCCTTTGGAGGCTCCGTTGAAGAAGATCGTGACTTTTCCCTTTTTTTCCACCATTTTTTAAAGTCCGCCTCAGAGATCCGGAGATGCCACTCTGGATTATGACTAGGCAAGTAGATATTCTTCTTGATGCTTGCCCGTCTCAGGGAATCACCTAGCCAGCTGAGCTCTTCAGGGAGTAGGGAGTTGTTTGACTTATGAGGTCTATTTTCAAAAGTTTCCAGCAGCAAGGCTTTGGCCTTGGCAATTACTGTGTTGGTGGATTGAAGTCTGTTGTTGAAGATGGCTTCATTCCTAGCCAACCAGATTCCCCAGCAGATATATTTTGGGATTGCATTCCAGATTTTAGTCCAAGTTGAGTTGCTATTCAAAGAGTGTGGATATCGATCTTTCCAGGATGCGAAAAGACTAACCACTGAAGACTGATGAGGGATTTGGGCATTGAGCCCCATGATTGCTTGCAACCAGACCTCTTGAGAAAAGGGGCAGTCAATGAACAGGTGATCGATCGTTTCCTGATCCTTGTAGCATAAAGGGCATCTGTGAGGACCTACTATACCTCTTTTCTCTAAGTTTTCCCCAGTGAGGGTCCTTCTGTGCATGAGAGTCCAACAGAAGAAGTTGATTTTTGGGAGTCCAAATGGGTCCCAAATATGCTGCCAAAGCTTTGTAGTATGGATCTGATGTTGTTGTTCTTGGAGAGCTACAAAACCCAGCCGAGCTGAGTAAGATCCGGTCTTCCCCCAGCCCCACTTGTCCCTTGAATGCAGGTGCACAGGAGCCAGACTAGTGAGTTTTTTTAATAATTGGTGGAGCTGAGGGAGCATCCAATCAGGGGGGCGATGTAGGTCCCAATTATTCCAGTTCCCTGCTGAATCCCATGTGCAAATGTCAACAAGTTTGTGGATACCTTTTTGGATGAGCCAGTTACGCAAGTCTGCTATTTCTAGTGCAAGGCTTAGGGGTTGGAGACCCATGATCTTGTCCTCCCACAGTCTAATTCTTTTCCCATTTCTTGGAATTCTGTAGAGCTGTTCTTTGAAGAAATTCCAGCCTTGGCTGCACAACTTCCACAACGTGGTTCCTTTGTGTGAAGCTCCTTCTTCCATATTCTTTATTGAGAGTTTGTGCAGATATTTTTTAATTAGAACTTGACTTACAGGGTGTTTTTGGTTTGAGAAGATTTTCCAAAGGATCTTCCCTCCCATTGCTAGATTGGCTAACACAGGATCTATATGGAATTTTTTTTTGGTTCCCCTTTCTTCCTTGCCATAGAATATTTCGAATCAGCGTGGCTAATTGATTGGTGATCATTTTTGGTGCTAAAAGGAAAGAGGCCTGGTAGATAGGAAGGGATGAGAGGACTGACTTGACCAGAGTGAGCTTCCCAGCTATGGTAAGCCACTGTCCGCCCCAAGTAGTCATTTTTGCCTTGATTTTGCTGATAATTTCCATCCAATGAGGGGCCTTAGTAGTGCCCAAGGTTAAAGGCAGGCCAAGATACTTGAATTTTTCCCAAGATACATATCCGATGAAGCCTAGGGCTTGGGCAATCCTGAGAATAGATTGCTGGTCTACAGCCCAGCCGTACACTGCACTTTTCCTATTATTGACCATAGCTCCGGAGACTCTGTAGAAGCTTTGGATTACTCCGCTGAAGGCTCTTGCTATTTTAATAGAGGCTCCACCCAAAAGGATAGAGTCGTCTGCGAACAAGGCATGGTTGATAGGGGTTGTTCCGGGTATCACCCTGATGCCAGGAAGAGTCCCTTTGAGCTTCTCATCAGAGAGCTTTCGGCTTAGAGAGTCTGCCATCAGAATGTACAGGAAGGGGGACAGAGGGCAGCCTTGCCTGATTCCCCTAGTAGCTTTGAAGTAGTTTGCAGGTCTACCATTTACTAGAGGGGCTATCCAGGGTTCTCCAATGCATGCTTTAATCAAATTTACAAATTTAGAACTGAAACCAAATGCAGAAAGAACTTGGAGAAGGAAGGAATGTCTTACTCTATCAAAGGCGTTCACCATATCCAGTTTGATGAGCATACCTTGCTCTTTGCGTTGGTGGTTGGAATGGATGATTTCCTGCACCAGAATCACATTGTCCAGGATATGCCTTCCTTTGACAAACCCTCCTTGATTGGGAGAGATGAGTTTGTCCAGCAGAGGTTTTATTCTATTAGCAAGTAGCTTGGTGAGAATTTTGTAGGACGCATTGCAAAGCGAGATTGGTCTGAATCTGTCGAAAGTCTCCGGGTTGGCTTCTTTGGGAATTAGGGCTAGGAAGGTGGAGTTTGTGCTTCCTCCCACTTTGGCTTTTTGAAGGAATCCTTTGATCATTCGGTACAAGTCAGCCTTGATGATATCCCAACAGAGTCTATAAAAGTGTATTGAGAATCCATTAGGTCCTAGGGCTTTGTCTGGTTCCATCTTCCATATGACATTGCTGATTTCTTCTTCAGTGAATGGCTTCAAGAGAGTTGCATTGTCCTCCTCGTTAACCATCCTTGGAACGTGCTTGAGGAAGTCTTGAGCTTCCTCATTATCCTCCACTCCTTCTTCTTTGAACAACAACTGAAAATGAGAGGTTGCCGCCTCTTTTATCAGAGTTGTGCCTTTAAGAACAGTCCCATCTGGCGAGGTGATTTCAGCAATGTGGTTTCTAGAGAGACGGGTACGAATTTGCTTGTGGAAGAAGGCTGTATTCTTGTCTCCAGACACAAGCCAGAGATTGTGTGACTTGAGCCTCAAATATTCTTCCTCTTCTCTAAATGTCCAGAGGGTGCTGATTTGGTGTTCTTGCTCCCTATGAATTTCTGCTCTAGTTATGTCTTGAGTCTCCAGGCCCATTTGGAGGTCCAGCGACTACTTTGTGCTCTATTTTCTTTGGGTAGTGGGAGAGACTGTGGGCTTTTTTATCCATTGCTTCAGGGCTGTTTTGGTGGCTTTTATCTTTTGCTCCCAAACATAGCTGGGTGATCCTTGAACATGAATGGACCATGCCTTATTCACTGTATCCAAAACCCTTCCTTGTTTGCCCATAATGGGCTGAATCGGAAGGGGATTGGTCCTAGGTTTTCTTCTTCTTCCATCAAAAGGAGGATGGGTTTATGGTCTGAGTTCCACTTTGGCAGAATTTTTGTGGAAATGATCATCTTCTCGGAGAGGAAGGAACTCTAAAGAAGGAATCTGTCCAGCCTGGCTGAGATATGCTCCTCCCCTATTCTGTTATTTGTCTAGGTGTATAGCCCTTTTTTTGGCTTGAAGTCCATTAAATCCCAATGTTGAATCAGGTTTTCCACTAAGGGGAGGAAGCGATCCCTGCTGCTGGTTCCTCCTCTTTTTTCCTTTGGGTCTAGGATTAGATTGTAGTCTCCGACAATGATTATATTATTGAGGGAGTAAGCTTCCAAAAAATCAGTCAGGGTTTGCTAGCATTGTTCCTTTTCTACATAGAGTACAGGAACATAGAGATTAAAGAGAGCAATGTTTATCTTACTTGGTAGGTGTTGGAGTTCGGTGTAAATCCAGTGCTGCGTCTGAAAGGAGCTCTCGAGCTGGAATTTGTCAGCCTCCCAGAGGGTGGCTAACCCACCGCATGTACCTCTAGCACTTACCGCTTTTCCAGCTTTTGTTTTCCATTTTGCTTTGCTGAGTTCCAGAAGGGCTTCTCCTTCTATTTTAGTCTCTTGGAGCATGAGGATCTCGGGAAGTTCTGACTTTAATAGGCTCTTGACTGCTTCAACTTTTGATGGGTTCCCCAGTCCTCTGCAATTCCAAGAGACTAATCACATTATTTACTGGTAGGGGTTGGGGCAGTACCTCCCTTGGGAGGCCTGGTTCTAGTATTTCTGCCGATAGACATCTCTATAGTGGCCTGACTGCCTTGCATTTTTTGTCTCTCTGCTTCTTCTTCTCTAGCCTCTCTGTGAGATTTCCTCCCCACTCTTTTCAAGGGCCTCTCAGATGTTTCATCTTCCGAGGATCCCGATATCTCAGGGGACTTCTTTCTTGTCATATCTGCATAGGTAGGGGAGCTAGAGGCACCTTTTGGGGTTTGGACTGGTTCCTCTTGCCTATTGCTTTCTTCCATGTTGTTTGCATGCTGTTCAATCTCTTTATCTGCTGGATCTTGGAGTTCTTCTGGTGTGTTGAGTATATCAAAGGGGTTGGTTGATTTGTCTGCTATTGGAGGGACTGAAGTTCCTTTTGCTTGGGGTTCTGGAGGAGCAACCCTCCTAGTGGAGACGGCTTTCCCTTTGTTCCTGTTGCTCTGCTTAGTTGGTCCTGATTTCTGAACCTGAGTCCATTGATCTCCCTTCTCTTTCTCAACTACATCCTCTAATTTCTTTTTACAATGCTTGGCAAAGTGCCTGTAGCCATGGCAGTGTCTGCATTTAAATGGAAGTTGCTTGTAATCTAGCACTTGTATGTGTGACCAATCAGCCACCGTGAGTTTAATGGCTTCAGGGAGACCTTCCTCCAGGTCTACTTCTACACAAATTCTAGCACAAGAATATTGGTCTCTTCTTTCTACTCGGTCGATGTATTTGCCTAGCTTGTTGCCTATGGTTTCCAAGGATTTAGGGTTCCAGTAGTGAAGAGGAAGGTGGGGCAATCTCACCCAGACCGGAACGGTCGAGGGCACATCCTGGGTCGGGTCGAAGTCTGGAGTCCATTGATTCAGATATAGTCCCTGAGGCCCCATGAAATACAGGCCATTTCTAAATATTAGGTTTTTGTCTTCTGCTGCTTCGAATACAAAAACAAAGAAGTCTTTTTCAACGAAATGGATTTTATTCCTTCTTTGACCAGTGAATGCCAGTTCCTTTGAAGCCAGGCTTCTACCACTTTTGGCGAGGGCCATAAGCCTGTGAACTGACCGATAAGTCCTCTTTCTGCTAGGTTTAAAGCCACTTTGCAGGGCTCTTCAGTGGGCAAAGCAACTGTGGGGATAGTTGCCATTTTTTTTACGAACTTCTATTGGTTTTCAGATGCTGGCCTTTTATTGCAAGCTGCAACCAGATCCCGGAATGCGGCTATCTTTGGTGGCAAGGGAGTTTCCTTTTCTCGGCCCCCTCCTGGGGCCATGGCTCTGAAGCTTCGATCAGTCTCGAGGTTGGCTGTGTCTTTGCGCGCTCCCCTGGCTTCCTTCTGTCGGTTGGGGGCAGCACCAGGTGCTTGCTAACAGATTCCTCCCGTGAAGGTTACTCCAGGCTCCTGCCCCGCTCTGCTTTCTTCTGGTGAGCCCTTGATAGGTGGGTGGAGACAAGAAAAATCCTCTGGGTATGGTGAAGAAATTCTGAGGCATCCAAGCTTGTATTGGATTTAGTGATTTCTGGACCTAGTGTTAGGTGAAATAACTGTGGCTTGAGGGTGGCAATAGTTTTCCTCTGGATTCACTATTTGGTTATGTTTTGGTTTTGTTTCACTCTAATTGTCAAAGTTCCAAAGAAGTGGAAGTGCCAATTTTTTCCAATAGGATCAGATCACCTATCAGCAGTCAATCTGTCATAGTCACCCCATTCTGCAAGTTATATATTGTAAATGATCTTAGTAAAACCTTGAGTCTATGTAACAACCTAGGTATTCATATAATTTGATGACGAATCTCATCCTAGGAGGTTTTTTAACTTCACTGATTACCTGTGTTTTTAGACACGACTAATCATAAGAGTTTTTTCTCTCCAGCTTAAACTCCAAAGCTAGGGTGAAATTTATTGTCAAATTATCAGGTGAGTCCTAGTGTTTTTAGTTGAGACTGATGTAAAAGAAGTTTGGGAATAATTTAAGCTAATTGGCTAAATTTGTGGGTTTTAAAAGAATCAGTTTTTAAAGGTCTTCCACTAAGGGAATATTGTATATTTCAAGAAAATTTGGACCTTTGAACCTTGGTGGTTAAGCCAAAGTCAAATTTTTGAGGAAAATTAGCTCAAAATAATTAATTTTGAGCTAATTAAAAAAGAACTAAATGATAAATTCAAAAGTTCCTCAAAAATAAAAAATCAAGGGTCAATATTAAAAGATCTTGAACTGTTTATCAACGGCCAAAATTATTTTGACAAGGATCAAAGAAACTAGCCATTATTTTTCCATTTTGAGGACTTATCTATAAATTAGAGAGTCAGTTGAGTCTCTGGTCATCTTGATCTCTGGCTAGAATTTCTGCTGATGCCTTTTGTAAACTATTGTCCCGCTGGGAACTATATTTTCTACTATAATAAAAGATTTTGGGTGCAACTCGAGATGTTCTTCTTCATTGATCTGTAGTATGTATTGACTAAGGGCTTCCTATGTGGTGCTTTATATTATTATTTTGAGATAATACATAATGTTTGCAGGTATTCAGTCCTTGGTCTCCAAGTTCACAGACTGTGGGTAAGGGTTACTTTGCTTGGATCCTTAATTTTTATATGGTGGATTGAATCTTCGTTAGGCTATAGTGAGCATGAATTTTTTTGAAGAATTTTAGCCATTCTTTGAAGGAAAAAATATCATAAAAATTATTTTATCAAAATTTATTTTAAAATCTATGTATATTTTGTAATTTTAATTGTAATTTTTTTTACTTGGGTTGGGGTTTTCTAGGCTCATTTTGTATATATTTGGGGTTTGGGTGTTGTAAATTTTATTTTTGCAGGTTAGATCAAGGAGTCAAGTGGAAGAAGAGCTAGATTTAGGCCCTTGAGGGTAAGATCTAATCTCTTGGAAATTTTTTGTAGGGTTTCCACGGAAGAATTTTCAGAAAAATCAAGGAGCTGAAGCATAAATTTTTTTGAGGAAAGGTTGCAAGGTTTTCAGGGCTCCAAGCCCCGACTTTCTCCTCCAAGCCCTCAGCGTCGCCTCTCTGGCCTCTAGCGTCTTGGTTTCTAGCCCTACCAGGGCTAGCCGTGACCCGTAGGTGCTGCGGCTTCCCTTCCTTACCGTAGCCGCAGGCCTAAAAGGCCTTGCGGCCTCCTCTTCGGCCCTCCTAGCCTTGTCCTAGGCTCTTCGTCCAGCCTTCTCCTCCTCCGCTCCCTCTCCTCTCGGCCTCCTCTCCCTCCTTTCTCCCCTTGGCCTCCTCTCCTCTTTCCCTAAGCCGCAGCCCTCTAAGGGCTTGCAGCCCTTCCTTTTGTGGCCCTTAGGCCCTAGGCCATAGGCCTTAGGCCTTTTCCTAAGCCTCTAAACCCTCCATACCCCCAACGCTAGCCTCATTGGGCATAGCGTTGCCTCTTTGAGGCCTTATTCTTCATCCTTGGGCCCTGATCTATCATCCTAGCCCTTTTATCCCCGCAAATTTGTCTCCCTTAGCCTTGTTCTCCATTTTCTTGGCCTCTTTTGCCCTAAATTGACCTGAAACCCTAATCTGAAGTTTTAAGGCTAAATACTTGGCAGTTTTGCAAGCTTAAGGTCTCAAAATTCATATTTTTCAAGCGGCAACGTGATCCCAAAATTTCAACGAATTTCAACCGCGGGATCTTCAAGGCCTTGGGCCTAGGGTTTGACCTCTAAACCCTTGTTTTGCTTCAGTTTTATTACAACAGTCAAATCATTAATATCTAAGCCCTAAAATCACATTTTAAATGGTCAAAATCAATTAGAATTACAAAATCTAAATTTTCAAAAGTTTTGGCCACTTGTGCATCTCTAATTTGACCTAGATCTAATTTTTTAGCTTGCTGGAATTTACTGCATAACTATAAAATTCAGGTCTGAAATATTTCTGAAGCATATACTTGATAAAGATAAAAAAATTTGAATTTTCAGTTTTTTAGCAAAAACTTACTATTTTTAGACATTTTGGGCATCATCTCTAGTATTTTTAGCTTGCTGATCTGTCACTAATTTACTGTTGTAATAAATTTATCAGTTCTGAAATTTTTGAATCACATTTCCTAAAAGCCCTAAAAATTGAATTTTTTGAGTTCTAGTGCATTTTTACTATTTTTTGGCATAGTAAAAATGCCATCTATTTTTGGCATCTTTAGCTTGTTGATCTGTTGTTGTCTACTGCTATAAACTAACAATCAGATCTGAAATATCACTGAATACATCATCATAAAGTGGGCTAAACAAGTTAATTTACATTTGTTGGTCATTGAGAAATTTTATGTTTTATGTGTAAGGTAAATTTCATGATTTGAAGTGGTTTCTTCACTGCTGATAACATTAATAAAGTCTGAATTTTCTAAATTTTTATTGCTGATATAAATTGTCATAGATTTGAAATTGGCTTATCTCATCTTTGCACTCAGAATCTGACATTGATCTTGTTGATTGGCATAATATCTTGTGTTAATAATCATTGGTGGATAAGTTGGTTACTTGAAATTTGCACTCGTATTTTTTAGCACTCATCTTGTTTAAGACTGTATCAAGATTGTATCACAACATTGTTAAGTACTCTTGCGTTAAGATAAATTTCAAATAAGTACTTAAGTAACTTAAGCAATCTTAAGTCAAGATAATCTCACCCATAATCTATTGCATAAGCATACTAGATTTAGATTGCATTAATAATTTACCTCCTCGCATAAGCTAGGTTGATAGAAATATAGGGCAACCCTTCTCACTTGGCTTGAGAGGCCTCGACAACTCTTCGGTGGTTAACACAGTGACCTTGTAGTCGTTAGAGCCATAGTCTCTGCAGCGCCGGAGGCATCGGGTGATAGGAGCACAACAGAAGGTATCGCTAATCAGGCCCTACCCTAGTTCCTGTTGGCCTCCTTCCCACAACCTACCTTGGAGCCCAACTTCAAAATAGTTAAGGGAAGGCTACATCTATATTAGACATTTAACTAAAAATAACCAAGATCTTTGCATCACACATAGGTCATAGGTTTGCATATCATTCAGGTTAGTCAATCATCTTAAGCAGCGGGTGTCCATCTGGTCATTTGGTTCCATTTTATTATAAGAATTTGTGACTCCATTAAGGCATTGGTCTCATATTTTACAATCTAATCTAATTAATAATCTTGCTCGAATTTAACCAATTCGCTAGGCCACTCATCCGTGTCTCCCAAACAAGTTGGTTTTCAACTTGTTTTACTTCATCTCATTCCATAGGGACTACCCCCCATAGTCTGTTGTTGGGAGACAACTAGAACGGAGTGGGCAGGGATTAGAGTGACAACCCCCATCCTGAGCGTTGTCGCGGTGCCTATACAATCTGGGCGACAATAGTTTTATCCCAAATTCAGGCTTGGAATATGGCACGGGGGTGATTGGGTTGGAAGAAAGGATTGGTTTAGGCCAATCGATGGTTGGGTGGAATGTGGAAATCCTTGACTTGGTTGGTGCTATGCATATGTTAATATGTGCTATTCTTTAATGAAGATCAATGAGCATATGCGACTGGTTTGTCATGGCTCCATTACTGGTTAAGTGTATGTTACATGCATAATGTATTTCTTGTTATATGAAGTGCTCTTGTTATTGATTTGTTTCATGGTTTGACAGGCTCTTGGATAATTTATATGGATGCATGAGCTAATCTATGTTTTATTGTAGTTAGTATGAGAGGGAAGCAAGCCTTCTTGATGAACATCTATTGAAACTAATGAAAACAATGAACAAACTATGCATTCATGACCTACAAGTACCATAGTCACAAAGTGTTTGTATAAATGAATAATATGTGCTAGGCAAGCATGATCCACAACAGAGCCTAAGAACAAAGCATGAAGACTTATACATATTGTTGACAGAGTTCTGGAAAAGTCTGGGCAATTGGCTTGAATATTGGCCCTAAGGTTCTGGAACAAGATCTGTGGTCGCACTGTCAGAACTCGGAGATTTCGGCCACAATCGCATTGAGGATGGGTTATTTTTGCGGTTGGAGGCCTCTGGCTGTGTTGTCGCACATAATTTCTAGGCACCGCGACAACGGCTCAAATCGGGGGTTGTCACCTTGATCTCCAATCTCTCCTTTTAAGTTGTCTCCCAACAATAGGCTAAGGGGGGTAGACCCTTCAGAAATGGAATGGAGGAAAACTAGTTGGGAACCAACCAGTTCGAGAGACACAGTCAAGTGACCAAGTACTTGTTTTAGATTTAGCAAGACTTATAGGATTCGATTAGATTTAAACGATTGATACCAATGCCTTATGGAGTCAACTATCTTGCTATGAAATTTAGGACCAAGTAATTGATGAACAACTGTTGCTTGTATGAATGGCTATTTTATATGAAATGCAGATCCTAAAGCTAATGTGAGATGCAAGAATCTTGGTTAATTTTAGTTAAGTGTTTATCTAAGTTTTAACCCTTCGATCCTTTCTATATTGAGCTTGATTTTGTAGTAAGTGGCAAAGAGAAGATAAGGTGAAGCACACTAAAGTGTGATTAATGATACCTCTCTTGAAGATCTAACATACCTGGTGCCTTCGGCGTTGCAGAGAGCTATGGCTCGGACGACTGCAAGGTCATCGTTTTAAATACTATTAAAAGCAGGCTTCTCAAGCAAAGATTGATGGGTACCTATCTTTCTATTGACCAAGCTTATGCTTGGAAGTAAATTTTTATTATGCAGGACTAAATTAATATGCAAATGCACGAGATGATTAGAAGATGGAGCAAGATGAAGCTAGACTCAAGGATTGAAAGCACTTATGTCACGATTTATTTCTGAGTTATATATCAAAGCCTTAATCTTCCAAATAAATATTCACTTCACTAGACAAAGACTGAAAAATAAACTTCTCAACAATGATATCACAGTATAATGCCCAATTAAATCACAATCTTAAATTATTTCTAATGTAATTATAGCTCAAAGAGAACAAAAATTAATTCCTCAATATCATCTTCAAAATGCCAATTATATAGATGCTCAACTAGAAAACGAAAAATATGCAATTTACCACAATTCCATGAAAGACTACTTAACAATTACTTGAAAAATTCTCAAAATTTAATATGCAATATATATCTAATAATTCAAGTAATTAAAATCGCGCTTAGAGTTAATTAAACGACGAGCAATATCAATAGATGTCAAACACAAAAATATTCAAAACCCAATGTCAATGATTATAAAACTTGACGAGCAATATCAATAGATGTCAAACACAAAAATATTCAAAACCCAATGTCAATGATTATAAAACTTAGCATGCAAAAAACCTAAGAACTTAAATTCCGAAAATTAATTACCATGAAGAACCAAATGAAATTCAAATGCCAAACACTCAAGCAATTTCGAAATTAAAATTATTTTTCTTAAGTGCTCCAATCCAGAATAATTTCTTATTTCCCTATAGTCAAACTTTAGAGATAATTTAAAAAATTTAAATGTGCTTTGACTATAGAGAAATTTAAAATTTTTTAACACCACAAAATTTTCCCCTTTAAAAAATTTAAAGTCCCAAACCCCTAACATAAAAACGCTAAGAAGGAATTTTAGATAAAAAATTTAATTATTCCTTTTGCAAATTTAATGTGATAAAGTTCATGAATGAAGAAAGATTTTAATGTGGCGAATGTGAAAATCGAAAAGGGACTTAATGGGCCAAAGGCCACATAAAAATTTAAATTTGAAATGTGAAAGCACAAAATTTTCTTTTGATTTAATTCTTTAGGAACATCAAAACCACAAAAAAAAAATTAAAATCGAAACTTTAAAAAATAAATAAATAAATTTGTTTCAAACAAAATCAAAATAAAAATGAAAAGAAAACAAATTAAAAACTTAAACACCATAAAAAAAAATTAAAACAAAGTATACAAAGGAAATCAAAAGGGAAATTGAAAGGGAGTGAGAGAGCATAGGGTTGCAGGTTGAAGGCGACGGTGAGGAAGAGGAGGATTGTTTTTGTGTACGGGTCAAGGGGAATGAAGCCGCGCGGGAGAAGGGAGAAAGAGCTGGAAAGATGGCTCGGGAATGAGGACAAGGGAAGATGCATAAATGAAGGATGTGGAGACGGCCGCGTTTGCTTGCAGGTCGAGGATGACGGATCAACGATGGGAAGGGCGCACGTCTGTAAGTCGACGGAAAGGAACGTAGAGTGAAGGGACGCAGATCTGGGCAGACAAGGAAAATAGAGCACGCAGGGCAGAAAGGAGATGCGAAAAAGGAGAAACGAAGGAGAGGCCGCGAGTTAGGAAAGAGGGTCGAGTAGACAGGGAGAGCCATGAGCTAGGGAGGAAGGATTTCGAAAAAAAGATGGAGGAGCTAAGGAATTGGACAATAGATCGAAGGGAAAGAAGAGAAAAAACACAAGGATGAAAGAGGGGAAACCCACAAGAAAGAAGGGAGAAATGTTGAGCTAGGGCTGCGGATAAGAAAGGAAAAACGCAACAGAGAGAAAATAGGAAAACATAGCAGGCAGTGAAGGTTAGCAGCAAAGAATGAAGCCCAAAAATTTATGAAAACATTAAAAAAAAATTGCCCAGAAATTTATTTTGAAAATCACAGATTTTTTTATGAACAAACCTAGATTTAAATTTCTTTCTTGCACACAAAATATTTCTGAGACAAGATCTTGCCCTCTAGGGCCTAGATCTGTCTCAGATCTTGAAAATTTCCCTTGAAAGAACCTTCAGATCAGCACCTGCAAAATGGAAAAAATAATACCCAGATCCCGATATATACAAAAAGCTAAATAAAACCCCAGAAACCCAAGCTATAAAATTTCAAATCTATACAAAATATTTATAGATCTATACACAAGAGTTGCGGATTTGTAGGATCTGAGGAGTATGAGTCTAACTTTGCTCCCAGATCTGAAGATCTAAGGCTCTTACTAGCCAAATCTATCATATTTTCCACAAAATATTTAAAAGATTTTGATTTTTTAGAGAGGTGTAGGCTAAAAACACCCTGCAGAAAAAGATTAATCGTTAGATAAATCTTGAAGCTTATACAAGTTAGACTCTTCAAAAAATATGTGTTGGGAGTTGGCTGGTCCAACTGAGGACTATCCCCAAACGCTCAATGAAAACCTGAGAGATCTTCTGCAAACACTAGATAACCCATCAAATCAAGTAGAGAAATAGAATAACATCAAAATTATGAAGAAATAGAGATACTTGCTAATTCGATCAAAATTAAAAATATTACCCTAAATCCAATAAACTGAATAAGGTACCCGTATTCAAATTATTCTAAGAGAGCTATTGATTGATAGTTTTCACATAATATTAAGCAGAAATTTAAACAATGTTACCATAAATTCATGAAGAGGAACACCACCGTAAGTTGAAACCCCAAAGAATTTTGCATTAATTCCAGAAAGTATACAAGAGAGCTTGAGAGCTTAGTACACGATTCAAAGATTGGATCCAAAAATAGACGGACACCGACCTCTAATTTATAGATAAATTATCCAACGACTAGTTGGTTTGATCCCTGTCAAATTAATTTCGATCATTCATAAAGATTTAATTAACCTTTAATCATCACCGTCGAAATTATTTATTTTTTGAGGAAAATCGATTTTTTTCATTTAATTGATTTTTAATTAACTCAAAATTAATTATTTTGAGTTAATTTCCTAAAAAAAATGACTTTGACTTAACCACCAAGGCCCAAGGGTCCAAAATTTCTTGATTTCTTCAATATTCCCTTGGTCGAGGACCTTCAAAAATTAATTTCTTTAAAACCCACGAATTTCACCTTTGGAGAATTTAATTTTACCTAGGATACAAAATTAATTAAATTTCTAGCTTAGGATTTTAATTTAATTTTGCCAGGAAATTTAATTAATTGACTGATGAGGGGATTAATAAGTTTTCCAACCCTTTAATATTTAGCCATGGTGTTTAATTATGATGGACCATGCACTAAATATTTTTTACATCAAGAATTTACATTTTAATACATAAAGGGGGAAAACCTGTTCGTTATAGACCCTCAAAAAATACTCATTTCTTCGACAAAAAATATAATTCAGTAGACCAAGTGACTTGTAATAAAATAATTTAGCCAATTAGCTAAAATTATTCCCAAGTCACTTTTACAACGACTCGATTTAAAACACTAGGACTCGCCTAAGATCTTGACGACAAAATCCACCCTAGCTTTGGGGTGAGGGTGGAGAGAAAAACTCTGTCGATCATTTGTGTTTAGAGACACAGATGAATCAGTGAGACAAAAAGCCTCTTAGAATGGAAATCGTCACCAAAACAATAGGTTTACTTAGGTTGTTACATACAGACGTGGTCACGCTGAGATTATTTACATTTTACATATGCAGAATGGGCTGACATATTCAAAAACTGCCGACCATTGATGAACTCTGAATGACACGGATACTCGAACATGATGGATCGCTTTTGCAAAAAAAAGGGGTGTACTACTATGGGGTCATTGACACAGAGTGGTCAACAGGCCGCACTAACAGGCATGTGTCTGTGTGACTGAGCAGTGAGAAGTAATTTGGTTCAAGGAGTGGTCTAAGCTAAGGGTACATGATCATCAGGGAAAGTAAGGATGATAACAGTGTGATCATGTGTCTTTAGGTGTTTGCAGTCAATTTTGAACAAGTGGACCCCATTTCCGTAACTGCATCTTGGAAATTGGGTCATGCATAGTAACTCTCAACTCACATTGACCTTGGTAAGCATGTAAAAGTGGGTAAATGTGGGTTGGGGTGTTATAGAGTGGTATTAGAGCAAGTTCACAACAATGGACCTCGGGGTAAATATAGTTTGTTATGCAAATCTATATGTTTATCATGCATGCATGTCAATTATTTTATTGTTATTGATGTTATATCCATGTACATGATGTTGTTATAGTTTTGGTGTCATTATCTTGATTCATGCATGAACTGATATGCTCTTGATATTATTATGTATTGTACTAATCTGGATAGACCTGTGTAGATGCAATGACCTACCTAGAAATAAATTGAGGTAATGCTTTTGATTATGCCTTTTATTTGGTTTATTTAACAATAGTATGTTGCAGGAAAATGGAAGGCCAAGAGATGAAGGGCAAAGTGGTCGATATCAAAGTCTTCATATCTTTCATGGAGATATCCTAGTCAATTTCCCTCAGTCCTCGATGTTGATTGCCTTTTTCATAGTTGCATATTTCATATCTCTTCCTTTTTTTCTTCACACATTTCCTTTTAGGAACTTCCAGTCATAGTTCCTCCAATTTTGTCAACTACCTCATATTTCATATGAGGACATATTATGTTGATTTCATCTAGACAATGTGTGACCTATGCCTTCTTGAATCTTTCAAAGGAGGAGATCCGTTCTTTTGGTCATGCTCTCGAGATAAAGCATTTATCCACGTTACTGCAACCATATGACTTTACTTTACAAATATCAAACACAATCATACATACCTCATTTTCCTTTATATCATCTAGACTTCCTTCAGCAGCTTCCTTGATTGAAAGAACTTCAATCCCTTGATCTGCTTTACCTCTTTTGTCATCATACCATCATCCCATGAATTCCCACAAGTTGGAATTCTTGATGAAACCCTTGCTTCCTTTTGATTGGTGAACCTTCTGATGAAGATTCCAATAGAGGATCTTGAGTATCCTCATCTAGCAAAATGTTCCTTTTTGACTGATGTATGATGAGCTTTGTGCTAGATGACTTTTTCTTCCTTTTCCCATAAGTGCCACTTATGCTTCTAATGAGGTTACCAAGAGCTATATCCCTCCATAGACTTTTATTTCAGCCATCTTTCATGCTTCTCTATGATGATGTCACGAGTTCTTTCTTTTAATGCTTCTATGATGCCATGATGCATCCTATCATCAAGATAGCCATATCTTATAACAGAAAAACTTGAAAACAGAAACTTGAAAAGAACTAGGTGAGGGAGATTATCTCAATCATAGTAGAGATCTCTTACTTCCTCTTTCTTGGACTTCTTCTTTTCAGCTTCCTCCACTTATTTGGTGATATGTGCTTCTTCTCTACCTCTTTCGTTATTGTCCTTCTTGAGCTTGGGACAATCTCTTTTGTAACGTCCATATTTTTGAAATCCATAGCATTGAACCTTAGCTAGGTTCTTGTTCTTTTTTTGAGGACCAAATTTTCCAGGCTTTCCTCTTCTCTTTGTCATAGCAGCATATGCTTGATTTTGCTCACTTGATCCCACAACAGTGTTAGCCATTAGCCTGGTTTCTTCAATTTTGCATAGTGATCATAGATCCTGGAATGGAGTAGCTTCTTTCTTCCCATAAATACTTGAAGTAAAGTTATCCCACTCCTCTGGTAGTGCATTTAGTACTACGGTGGTCATCTCCTTGTCAGACATTATTTCTCCCAAATCTTGAAGTTGATCCCTTATTTCGGATATCCTCATAAAGTATGAGGCTATCCATTCTTCTTTTGATATCCTTAGCTTGTAGAGTTTTTGCCTTAGAGAGATAACTTCTCCTACAGTGCTTACAAAAAACAATTCTACCAATTTGTCATATATTTCTTTTGAAGTGTCGAGTTTAGCTACATATGGAATTAGGGAATCCTTGATGGATTCTATGAGAATCCTTTGAGCCCTCACTTCCCCTTTCATAAACTTTGCAAGTGCTTGAGCATCTTCTTTCGCTGGTTTGGTGATAGATCCTTTGACATGATCCATAACCTCATTTTCAATGAGATTCAGATCTGTCATCTTCTTCCATGCAAGATAGTTTGAAGCCCCAACCAATTTGTTGCTTTCCTTGCAAAAAGACATTTTGACAGATTCATACATAAATATACTTGTGAAGATGCTTCTTCCACTCGCTGCCTCCTTGAATTTGATGATAATATAAATGATAGAGAACTTCTCCTTGATGAAGATAGATCTCTTCAAGAGTGATCCTTGACTTCACAATGAAGGAGATCACTTTAGATCCTTTGATGGAGATGTCCTTGTTGATGATGATCAATGATGACTTCTTGATGCTTCTTGGATGATCTTCTACAACGAGAGAAAATTGCCTTAGAACTTCTGAAGATGATGACAACGTCCTTGATCTTGCTTCTCTAGTAAACAACTTGATGTATAAGTTTTTCAACTTGAGTAGGGTCTTTGTGGTCTCTTGAGATGACTTGAGGATTCCAAGACTTCTTGCTGGTGTAGTTTTTCTTCTTCGATCTAGGGTTTTTGGAACTTCCTGACTTCACTTGATAACTTGGAATCTATGTTACCGGATCCGTCAGGTCTAATGGCTGGATCAGCGGATCCCCGGATCAGAGACGGATTCGGATCCGGATCCGCAAAGATCCGTTCCGTCCAGCTTTTCTCGGGTAAAAAACCGTCAACGTCAACGCACAAATTTGCAGCAAATGTCAGAACAAAATTCGAAAACAGAAAATTTAATCATCCAGACGCAAGCCAATTAAGGAATGATAAGAAATGGATTAATGAATTGGCGTCTGCGAATAAACTTCCATTCGGTCCAGCGTCTCTCGGGTAAAAAACCGTCAAGGTCAATGCACAAATCTGCAGCAAATGTCAAAACAAAATTCCAAAACAGAAAATTTAATCATCCGCGCAAGCCAATTAAGGAATGATCAGAAACGGATTAATGAATCCACGTTCGCGAAAATAAACTAGGGAGTCTGCCAATTTATTATTTTATGTTATTTGACCATATTATAAGGTTTAATACAAAACATTATAAACCTTAAAGTTTAATGCAGGTTACGTGAAGTTCTTTTTTTTCGGCACGAGGTTACGTGAAGTTTATAATCCACTCACATTTATTCAGATATTTTAAAGTTTATTTTGAAATTTAAAATCTAAATTTTTATTTACATATTTCTAAAGTTTAAAATCTAAATTTTTATTTAGATATTTTTAAAGTTTAAAAAGTAAGAAGTTATTTAGATATTATAAAGTTTAAAAATAATTTTTATTTTAATCAATTTTGAAGTTTTTTTTTTCAAGTTTTAAAATTAAGTTTAATAATTTGCTTAATATAAATATTATAACTAATAATTAATGTTTAAATATATATAAATAATGTATTAATTCTATTATGATTAAATTAATAATTATTTTTAAAGTATTATATTGGAGTTATATATTTAAAAATTCACATATAATTATTTTTTTTGTTTTTTGTTTTTTTTTTTTTTTTTTTTAATGTTTAATTAATATTTATAAATGATATGTTAAGTTTGAAATTATTTATATAATAATTATTCACTTTATGTAAAAATTATATATTTAAAAATTAGCGTATGTTTTTTTTTATATTTATATAACTTTAAATTTTAAAAATTTTAAAATATTTTATATTTGCATGTACTTGCCGTTTCCTTGACGTTTCCGGATCCTGGTTTTTCAAAAAACTGGCGGATCCGTATCCGAATCCGAATCCGGATCCGAATCCTGGTAACTTAGCTTGGAATTCAAGAACTCAACAAAGAACCCTTATGTGCATGTAAACTTGTCCTGTGCTTGTCATCCCAACGGTTCTGCACCTTCACACAACGTTCCTCAGTTATATGCAAAATTGAGCTCTATTGAATGCTTTGGAGCTCAATGGAAGACTGCCTAGCTATCATGGAGTACTTCACATACACTCTGACCTGCATAATCAGGAAACTTTTGCAAGGATATTTCA
Source organism: Pinus tabuliformis (assembly GCA_031772625.1). NCBI lineage: Eukaryota > Viridiplantae > Streptophyta > Pinopsida > Pinales > Pinaceae > Pinus > Pinus tabuliformis. Next base: position 738,046,183 of record CM062817.1, read on the forward strand.
CACTATGACTGCTTAACTTTTGAGATTTTACTTTGGTGTCATTCCTTTAAACCATGTTTTTCTTTACCATCTTTGTTTTTCTGTTTTAAGTTAGTTTTATACATCTGAATCATGTTTTTTTTTTGGCAAGAGAACCATGTGTTAAATGATACGAGAAACAGTGTAGTAGCTATCATGTCTCTGCATTGTATGCATTATTATATTTGAGTAGTGTGACCATTGATGTTGTCAATTGCAGTATCAATAGTAGCTCACTTGTAGTCAAAATACATAGTTCAATATCTTACTCTTTAATTTACACGTTTCACACAGGTGTTAGTGGAGAAATGCCGGTATTTGGAAGCAAGCAAATGTGCAGGAATTTGCATTCATACTTGTAAACTGCCTACACAGGTCAATTTCTATCTCAATTAACCTCTATCCGAGTTTCATCTGTTTGATGTGCAATGTGATGTTTTGATAGGATTCACATTTTGTAGTAAGATTTCCACTAAACTTTGCCGCTTTTGTTTCTTAAAGGTTTTGTCTTTATGTAGTCACAAAGTCATTCAATGATCATATAAGAAGCTTGTTTCTTTTGAGCAATGTAACACTTTACCATTGCTCTTGGGCCAGGAAAGCTAAGGAATTTGATGCAAGTCATGAGAAAATTGCTTGGAAAAGTTTATATCTGAGAAGGGGCAGGAATAGTTTAAAATAATATAGTGTTAATGATGATGTTTGAGTTTGCAGACTTTTATCAAGGAGTATATGGGAATTCCACTTTTGATGGAGCCAAATTTCAGTGACTTCAGTTGTCAGGTAACTTGGACTTTTCTCATATGATTTGTTTATGCTTTACAGTTTATTCATCTGGCGAAGATTTATAGGTTTATCATTCACATATGTTTTATGTTCGTGTGTGCAACATCCATCTATATCATGGATTTTAGTGCCAGTATTTTTCAAGTCTGAAGCAAGTCCAACATAATTCTAAGGATGATAACTTTCTAGCAAACTTTTCAGAATTTTGTAAAATGCAATGTGATCACAGAACACCTAAGGATGCATGTCTAACATAGATCCAGGGAAGACAATTTTCTAGCACAGCTGTCAGAATAACGCAATGCCATTGCAAAACATCTCACTATTTAATCCTTTCTCCACCGTGCTAACCTTCAAGCTTTTGTCTCCGATGATGGGTGGAGTGTCACTTGAAACGTTGGACATTTCTAAACTTTTGGCACAGTTATTAGCCAAAAGTTTATGCTTCATTATGCTAAACACCTACGAAAATCTATATTCTAGAACATCCAGGAATTCCTTTGTTACTGATATCATAACCAATCTAATTGGAGTTGTGGGATGTCATTGTCTAGCTGCAATGCCCTAGTCTACAAATTTAATCTCATTTTATAGATTTTGCACGTCACAGTCCTCTAGTACACAAACTGTTTTCTCTCAACAGTCATGTAAATTTGCATGATGAGTCAAACATGTAATGATATGGTTGCTAACTTGCTTATTGTTGATATATTGTTACTTTTTATGATTTACAATAAGCTGAAGTTATGTACTCTCAAATTTATGGATAAAGTTTTTCTTAGTGAATTTTAATTGTATTATGGAATGAACGTATATATAGTATCATTCAACTATCATACCTAGTTGTGCATAGACCAAATTTGTTTAGGATTCATCTGGGTTTCATTTCTAAATTGCAAATATATGGTTGAATGCTTGACTTCCACTTGTTTAAGTAGTTTTATTTATTGTTAAATATACATATTGGTGGATAGTGTCTTGATAAAGGGATAAGTGCAAGAAGTCCACTAGGTGAGGCCTTATGTGACAGACCTTGTGGTTTTAGTAGGATCAAGCACAAGACCGCAGTTCCTGTAGATGAAGTGATGGGATTGATGTGGTTGTAGAAGGGAAGTTCAGGTAAAGCAGGTTGCCAAAAGACATGTTGGTAAAGCTACGGATTTCATTATCATGGAGTCATACACTCTAGTGAGTCTCTTGCACCAAAAAGAGCTTGCTAATGATTTTATACTAAGGCAGGATTAGGTATCTACTTGATGGCATTGAAAAAGGTTCATCTCTAGGTGGTCCTCGCTACTAAACTAAGGTCAATGTTATTAGAACTGAATTGGTGATCAAACCAGAAAACCCTCTGGACCGAGAACTTGTTGGAATTGGACTAGAATTGGTAAAAAGATCAAACCAAAAAATCGGTCGACCAAAAACACATAAATAATTCAAATTTTAAGGAAATAGATATATGTTCATGTGCATCCATATGAATCCAAACCATTTAGACACAAATATGCAAAATTTCTCTTTTATATAGCAAGGGTGCATTTAACCAAAATAACACTTAGTGCAAAACATCATTAAATCGAAATACATCAAGAAACAAGATCTAAATGGCCTCTATGGTCTAAAATAAGCATGATACTACAATACTACAGCTACAAGTGCTAATGGCCACATCAAAATCCTCCTCCTCATCATCATTGTGCAAAATGAGTAGCCTCTAGTTCTACAATGGGATTCTGGCTTGATTCCCTTGGCCTTGAAGGTGGTACTTGTGATATATCTCCCTGTGGAGCCTGTGGAGGTGGGTCTAAATCCAAACAAGAAAGGTCTTCATTGTCAAATGCTGGTGCCTGATTCTCTACAACCCATTATGATGTTCGATCAAAGTCACCCAAGACTATGTTGCTTGATTCAGGCGTTTTGTTCAGCAATTAGTTATACATCAACTTAAGGTTGTACAAGGCATAAACCATGTCATTCAACTAGTTTTTCTCCAAACGATTCCTTTTCTTAGTGTGTATACGATAAAAAACACTCCAATCCCGCTCACACCTTGAAGCACTGCATGTTGGGCTCAACATCCGAATTGCAATTTTTTGCAATTCAGGGCATTGGCTACCAAATTGTTGCCACCAATGGGTTGAAAAAGGGTGGAAGGAAAAGAAGTATTAGAAAACAACTTTGAAACTTGGACTCAACAATTGCGAATGACTTCGATGTGGGCTAGCTCATAGAAAAAAGAAAAAAATTAAAGAAAAAATATTTTTTGGCATGCTAGGCCACGCATATGGAACCAACTAGTTCAATGAAATAGATTGATTCGGTACAAAACTGGCCTATTCCGGTTTCAACACCTGAACCAGACTGGTTTGGGTCATGTTGTCGCATAGAATGTCTAAGCACCGCGACAACGCTCAGATTGGGGGTTGTCACCCTGATCCTCAATCTTTCCGTTTAAGCTATCTCCTTACAGTAGGCTAAGGGGGTAGACCCTATGGAAAAATGGAATGAAGAAAATCTAGTTGGGAACCAACCAGTTCGGGAGACACAAAGAGGCGGTCAAGTATTTGATTAAGATTTAGCAAGACTTAGGATTTGATTAGATTTTAAACGATTGATACCAGTGCCTTATGGAGTCAACGATCTTGCTAGGGAAATTAAGATCAAGTAATCAATTAGCAACTGCTGCTTAGATGAATGACTATTTTATATGAAATGCAGATCTTAAAACTAATGTGAGATGCAAGAATCTTGGTTAATTTTAGTTAAATGCCTACTTAAATTATGAATCCTTTAATCCTTTCTGTGTTGAGCCTGATTCCGTAGTAATTGGCAGAGAGAAGATCAGGAGAAGCACACTAAGGTGTGATTAACGATACCTCTCCTGAACTTCTAACATACCCGGTGCCTCCGACGCTGCAGAGAACTGTGGCTCTGACGACTGCAAGGTCACTGTTTTAAGTACTATTAAAACAAGCTTCTCAAGAAAAGACGGATGGAGATCTATCTATCTATCGACCAAGCTTATGCTTGGAAGTAAATTTTATCTATGCAAATTTAACTTATATGCAAATGCACCGGAAGATGAGATGAAGTTAAACTCGAGGATGGGAAAACACTTGCGTCGCAAAAGCCTTCAATCACCAAAATTAAATGCTCGCTTTTTTAGATGAAGACTTAGAAAATAAACTCTTGAAGATATTATAATTAAAACACCAACTTATTTCAAATCTTCTTGATACAATTGAGCTCAAAGAGAACAAAAACAACTTTGCAATTCGATATCAATGTCAACAGATGCTCAAAAGATATGCTTAGCTTAGGAGACAAAGATGCACAATCTATTATAATTCCACGACAAAATTCTTTAATAAATGCTTGAAAATATTTGCCAAATGTCTAACATGTAATGAGCATTAAATAATTCAAACAATGGTGATAGATAGATGCAAGATATTCAACAGATGCACAATGTTCTAGCAATTAAATTTCAAGGGATCCAAATACTTTAAACAACCATGAAATTTAAATGCTAACCAATTCAGATCCTAGAATTGAAAGATTTATGCTTAGTAACCCAAATCTCGGAAAATTTACCACTTTCCTATAGTTAATCTTTATATATGCAAAATTAAGCACATTTAACTATAAAGAAGAAAAAATGTTGATACCACAAAAAATTCTCCCCTATATTTTATCCTTGACAAATTTGATTAGTCCTTAGGAAAACGTTTTTCAATATGCTAAGCAAGACTTAATGTGGTAAATGATTAATCAATTTTTTTTTTTTTTTAAATGTGACCCAAATAAATCAAAAGATTTAATATCTTCTTTTTTTAATTTTTTAATGGGCTAGAGGCCACATAAAAAAATTTAAAATCTTTAAATGCGAAAAATGCTTTTGATTTAAATTTTTTAGAAAGTCCCAAAATCACAAAAAAAAATGAAGCCCCCTCCTTTTTATTATTTTATTATTTTAAAGCTTTTTTTTTAGGTTTTTAATTTTTATAATTTTTAGACTCTTTTTAAATAAAATAAAAAATAAAAAATAAAATAAAATAAAATATCAAAAGAATTTTTATATATTTTTTTATTTTTGAAATATTTAGGATTTTAAGATTCTTTTTTAATTTATTAGATTTTTACGATTTTTTTTTAATGTTTTTAGATTTTTTTAACATAAAATTGAAATCATAAGTAAATAAAATAAAATAAATAATAAAAAATAAAAATAAACAAAAAAAACTAAATCGAAATTTATTATTTTTTAATGAAACCTAACCTAAGTTTTAATGGAATAAAAAATATATACACCCTAGCTATATACAAACTTAAAAATAAATTAAAAAAAAGAATTAACAAAAGAAATAACCAAACTTAAACCTAAACGTAAGTATGTATATACAAATAAAAAAAATTCAAAAGCTTGTTTTGTTGTTGTGTGCAGGTTAATACGCAGAGAGCGTAGGAGGAGGAATACGCAGGTCTGGGTAGCAGATGAAGGAGAGCTCGAAGGGAAAGGGAGAGACTACGTGGAGGGAGGAGAGACCGAGGGGTGCTGGAATGAGGGTCGAGCGTTTGGCAGCGAAAATCTGATGGGCTGCGTGGAGGTTTGAAGGAGCTGCGAGAAGAGTGAGGAGGCTACGCAGGTTCAGCTTGGCTAGGGACATCACGCAGATGGCGCTGGAGGAGGCTATGATGGTGAAGAGAGCTAGACAGAGGAAATGGCTGCGTGGAGGGAGGAATAAGGCAATGATGGAGAGTTGCGGGTTTCTAATGCAGCATGCAAGCATATAGAATGAGGGACTGTGTGAGGGTTTGAAGCTGCAGATGCAGGCTTGAAGGAGTTGGACGGAGCAGCAAGAAAGAAAAGACGCAGGGAGAAAGGCTGCAAGGGGATTGAGCGTGCATGAGGATTTTTAAGTAGAGAGCAAGTTTGAGATTTCGAAATGTAGATATGGCTGCCAGCGAGGTTAAGGGATATGAGAGAGAAAAACGCAGGAGGACACCCAAGTTTTTCCAAATCTTAAAAGTTAAAAAAAAAACCCAAACTCAGACAGTAAAAATAATTTTGAAATTTTTCAGAAATGACAATGAAAACAAAATCGAAATTTTTTACTTAGGAAAACCCAGGCAGCAGAGAAATTGCAGCCAAAGAATCGAAGATAAATTTACCAGGTTAAGATTACCGGTAAAACCCTTAAAAATTTTCAGATCTGAATTTAAATTTGAAACCTGGACTGCAAAAGATATCCTGCAAAATGATGCTGATGAACCCCAGAGATCCAGATCCTGCCCTCCAGGGCCTAGATTTGGACTCTACACAGTTTTCTCCTTCAGATTTGTAGTTGCAAGACAACAAGGTACACCCAAACGATATATACAATAACCCAAAAAAAACTAAAACCTGGAAAACCCAAGTTAGAAAACTAAAAATTTATTACAGATCTATGTACATGAACGACAGATCTATCATATCTAGGGAGTGAGTCCAACTCCGCTCCCAGATCTGATGATCTGAGGCTCTTAATAGCTTGATCTATCGACTTAGCACTAAAAAAAATTATTTTTTTTTGAATTTTAGTGGAGGTACTGAGCTCAAAACCCTTCATGCATCACCCATAAAAAATATCTTATAATAAGCCCGGGATCAAATTTAAGATGCGCTATTCAGAAAACACGGATCGGGAGTTGGTTGGTTCAGCCGAGAACTTCCCTGAATGCCCGATGATCTAATAATCAAGGATTTCCTGCAAAACTCAATTCAACCATCAATATAGAGCGAGAAAATGATAATAAAATTAAGATAAATAGAGATACCTGCTATTATATTCAAAACTTAAATTATCATTCAAACTCCAGCGACTGAGCAAGATATCTGTACTCAAATCATTCTTCAGAAAGCTATATCAATGGCTAAAAAGAAATCTATACATGAAAATGACACATCTTACAATATTTCCACGAAGAGTAACGCCAACAAAAATTAACCCCAAAGTCTTTCTTTATTGGTCATAAAAAGATTACAAGAGAGCTTTTCGCTTAGTACATGATCCAGAGATCGGATGATCTCAACTGACAACTAATCTCCTATTTAAAGATAAATCCTCCAACGGCTAGTTCGAGTGATCCTCGTCAAAGCAATCTCAACTGTTGATGAGGATCAAAATTTCTTTTAATTTCATCCGTCGAAATTTTAAGTTATTGAGGAAATTCGAATTTTTCAATTAAATGAATTTTAATTAATTGAAAAATTAAATTTTTGAATTAATTTCTTCAAAATTTTGACTTTGACTTAACCCTAGGGACCAAGGGCTTAAAATTTAGCAAAATAATTAATTTACCTTTATCTCTGGACCTCTTAAAATTTATTTTTTTAAGGACCAACAAATTTTGCCTTCAGAGGATTTAAATTTACCTAGGACCTAGAATTAATTAAATTTCTGGTTTAGGATTTTAATTAATTTTGGTCAGAAAATTTAATAATTAACCTATGAGGGGATAAATTATTTTTCCAACCCTCAGTTACATCATGATTTTCACATTTTTTACATCACAAGGGGGAAAGCCCATCTGAAAAGGACCCTCACAGACTACCTAGTTCTGCGACACAAATATAATCTAGCAGATCAAGCAATTTGTAATAAAATAACCTAACCAAATAGTTAAGATTATTCCCAAATCACTTTTACATAGACTCGATCTAGAACGCTAAGACTCCCCTAAGATCCCAGTAGCAAAATCCACTCCGGCTTTGGGGTAACGCTGAAGGAAAACTTTGTCGACCATCCGAGAATGGATCAGTGAGACAAAAACCTTCCGGAATGTAGATCGTCATCAGAAAAATAGGTTTATCTAGGCAATTACATACACGACACAGATCTGCCGAGATTATTTACAATTTACACATGCAGAAAGGGTTTACAATATAACATGATGATCAGGCTAATGATGATAGTTGAACGGCACGGACACGTCGATTAGGCGCTATCCCTTTTGTGAAAAAAGGGGTGTACTGCTATGGGTCGTTGACACGTAGTGGTCAATAGGTCCCAAACCGGTCAGGCCTGTTGAAAAGTAACTAGGTTCGGTCTTCATAATGACGTGTAATTGTGATTTTATGTAATTGATGAAAAGAAGAAAAAGAAAATTATTTTTATGGTTGTCTCATGGGTTTCATGAGCAAGGAATTTTATTTTTAGTGATGGCTCCCATTGAGAGCCTTTAGGATTTGTCATAAAAGTCAATTTGAGTCTATGTCATGTATGAAGGACCCTTCTTGGGCATACTACATTTTATATGAGTCATTAGATAAGTATAAATAGCCCTCCAAGACCAAGCAAAGTATCCTCCTCATGTCGGCTTCAAAAAGAATAATGTAAATTCCCCAAAGGACATGTCGGCTCACATACACTCATGTCGGCTCATATACAGAGGCAAACAACTATTTATAGGCAGCTCGGCCTCATTTCAGAAGGCAGATTTCGATGAAGTTTTCTGTGATGGTCTGTGGTGGACAGAAGTGCGAGAAAGGGAGATAGAAGCCTCTCATAACCAGCGAAGTAAAGGACAGGAAGAGCGAGGTTCTTAGGGTACTTTATGGGACTGTTTCAAGGGCAGAAAACACCTATCCGTACTAGAAGTTTGTTACAACAGTAAGGACGAAGTTTGTTGCAACAATAGGGAGCTGACGTGGAAGAAGGTCGAAAGTTAATATATTGCAGCAGTGAAGGTCGAGGAGAGAAGTCTGTTGCAGCAGTGGTGCAGTCCTCCTAGGGAGCTGAAATGGAAGAAGGTCAAAATTTAATATATTGCAGCAGTGAAGGCCGAGAAGAGAAGTTTGTTGCAGTAGTGGTGCAGTCCTCCTAGGGAGCTGAAGTGGAAGAAGGCCGAAAGTCTAAAGCAAGCCAAGGTTGAAGAAGAAGTCGAGAAGGAGGAAGGAGCAAAAGGTTGACTATCATTGACTAAGGATCTTGTGTCTTGGTCTTGGAGTGGCAGATAGGTCAAGGGTCTTGGTCTTGGTATTCATTAATCGGAATCTCTATGAGAAGAAGACTTTGTTTGGGTTTTCCTCTCAAAGAGTGAGAGGTTTTGGCCCTGACTGATAGCCTATATTTTGTTTCTAGTCTCTTATGGTTTATGCATTAGTAGTTGTTTGATGAAGAAGAACACTAATAACCTAAGTAAAAAAAGATCCTAATCTAAAGAAGTAAAAAACACTCACAAGTGGTTATTGTTAATTTCATATAACAATGGTATGTTTTACGCTTAACACAATTTACTTCAATGTTCTTTAGCAGCCCAATAATAATTTTCAGTAGCAATCACATCAACCATTAATCATGTTGTCACCTTTTGCAAAATGTGTTCTCAACTACCAAGAGTGCAAAAGAGTATAGAAGTTTGCATCCATCTTCCAAGCCACTGAAGCACTCAAAGCTAAATCAGACCCTCTCCATTAGATAATGTTGGAAATAAGTTTTCCAACTAATGTGCAAGTCCAAAAATGGACTTCTGGATCAGAAGATATGGCCTATTGAAGTTGGGGGTTTTGTCACCTTTGAAAGGAAGAAAGAAGAGCAAATCGGAGGTCCCGACACGTTGGCAATCACAATATCGGAGGTCCTGGCACATCGACGATTGCAAATTGGAGGATTAGGCAGCATGGCATTCGACGCTTTAGGTACTAGAGGTCCGATATTGCAAATCTCATATCGGAGGATCAAGCGGCATCGCACATCGGCGATCGAAGGTCCATGGCACATAGTAAATCGGCGATCAAAGGTTCGGGGTGAATCTACAATTGCAACAGTGCAAGTCATGTCGCAAATCGACAATCGACGATCTTGAAGTGACCACTATAAAGGAATTGTGGGGAAAAAATGTTGATAGTGTAAATTGTTGGGGGATGCCTAGAAGCATTTAACAAAAGAATCCTATCGCAAAACCAGAGGAGGGCTGGCCTTTTCTCTCTCCTCTAGAGGGCCCCGTGGCGGAATACCATTGGTCCTGATAAAATCACGTGGCATCTGACCTCATCATGATGTGGCGGTATGACAAACACGTGGCAGGCAGATTCGACGTTTTTGAGGGGTCATAAGGGGCCAAAACAAGGTGACACATGTCACCATTCACAAGGCGCTACATGGCATTGATTACGTCACAGTCGGAGGTCACTAATCGACATTTTGTAACACTGGAAAAAGAAAAACCTATGATTGAAGACTTCTGATTAGGGGGCTCCGATAGTGGGGCTAGCCCCACGGTCACAAAGGGCATGAGGGACCAAGGGCGGAGCTAGAGGACGAGTACCAAAGGCCTATCACAATCTAAGATTGCAAACATGTAGCGGCTCCAATGTAAAATCCCCCACTGGAAACCTCCGATGTTGAGGAGCTCTGATATATTGGGCCAGCGCATGGTCACTTGAGCAACTCAAAGGAATTAGGCGCTAATCTATTTACAAAGGAAAAAGGCCCCCTGGACAGGAACAAAAGGCCCTAGTGCCTTAGGGCTAAGCGCCCAGTCATAGACCCCGGTCATATGATGAAGAAAGAAGAAAGGGGCTAAAACAAAGGGGGCCAAAGATCCCGAAACGCGCCTGTTTTGTAAGGTTTCTAAGTGTAATGTGCTAATAATGAGAACCTCTGATATAAGCATTACAACAGTGTTACTGGGCATTTCATGGCTCTGATAGTGTTATACATGGAGTCTAGAGGGATGGATGAGTCGCCAACTACGATTCACGAGCAACATAGAGGCCACCACTGTTAATCGCTCTCAGCTCTAGAAAGTGGGAAATTCATTGAATTCAAGCGGTTAAAGAGGAAAGCAACAGGCGGACTGGCCGAATCATTGAGGCATAAACATTGCCTGAGTAAAGACCATAACAGGAATGGTGTGGGGATATTTTCCTCCCATCATCATCCAACTTTTCCTTTTTCTTTTATTATGTAGTTTTTTTTTTTTTTTTTTTATTTCAAGAAGGGAATCAAATCTATTGTAATTCGTTGGGCAACTGAGCTATCGCATGCCGAGACTGCTAGTCGATTAGACAGCTGGTGCTTTGGCTGAGATATTTTGTAATTGATTTCCAAAGCTCTCCCTCTCCTTATAAAAAGAGGGAAGAAACACTTAATAGAGGTTTCAGAATTCTGCACCCGAGGGGTCCAAATTTTGTGATTCCACTTTTGGTTCTAATTGCCTGTTCATGAGGGACTTGAGCTATACATTGTTGAATGTAAATGGACTAGTGATTTGGACTCTTCAAGGATTAATGAAACTATTATGTTGATTCCTATTAGAGCAATAAGCAATATGTTTTCTTCTTTGTATTTCATTTCATGTATGTTTCTCTTCTACTAAAATTGTGTAATGAAGTTGCCGATTTCTCTCTCTCATGGTTATATGTATGCTGTTGAGTAGTAATAGTCCCTGTGTTAATTAAAGATTTACTTATGTACCTTTATGAGCATAGATTTACTTATGCTGATCAGTGACAAGTGTGTCCATGAGGTATAGAGTATGAAACCTTAATTCGCGCTCCACAATTCTTGTCATTCCACCTCTTCAGTCTTCCATCCTTCTGTCAGAATATTGTTGCTTAGGATTTTGTATTGTTCCCATCCCTATGCATTGAATTCCCTCCTTCCTTTCCTCCTCTTCACTTTACTACAACGTTAATATTAAAGCTGTCTGTTGTTGTGTGTCGGCCACCAGAACTAGACATTTCTCTTTGAGATTGGCCCGATTTACCCCCTGTGCATTTAGATCCATGTATTTGCTTGAGTTTACCTTGATGAAAGACTATTGAACCAAGCCCCCTTCATTATCTTTTCCAACTACGTGACAATTAGAGTGCAGTAGAAAGCCCCACTAATAATATTTAAATGCACTCCTCTCTTAAGATGTCCTAGGCACTGGTCTACAATCAACCCAGAGGTTGTCTCTAGGAAGCTTCCTATATCTACTAAAGCACTTGTGCTACAGGTGCTAGAAAAAGCAACAACAAATCACCTTGACAGTAAATGCAGATAGAACATAAAAACATACGCAGAAGACAAGCCAAGACAAGAGGACATCGGATTTGGCAGATGCCAAGGAAAAACCCCAATGTGGGGAAAATCCTTTGATCAAATTTTCTTATTATTATTCAATAGTTCAGCAGAGAGAGAGTAGAAAATTCAAATAGACTAGCCTAATACAAAGTTGAATCAACCTTGTCAAATTCTGCAGTCAAACTTCAACCCTAATTAGAAAGTCAACGTTGGTCAAATCAGCGGCAAAACTCCTCCTTTGAAGCTCGGTCAAAGGTAGATCAATTCAACCTCCATCAAGGGTCAAAGTCAACCCAAAACATTCCCACAAACATTGGTCAAACTCGGTCAAACAACAGTTAGCCTTGTGGTCAAACAACCCCAAACACCTCGATTTTCATGCCAATTAATGTGGCCTCAAGAGAGCGAAATTTTGCCTACAAAAACATAGTCAAATTGGGTCAAATCAGCAGTGCTCAACGTTGGTCAACAGTCTAAAATTTTCGGTTTTGTTTCAACCAGAAAAACGGTGCTCCTAGTCGCTCGTGAGAGAGAGAGAGAGAGAGAGAGAGAGAGAGATCCCGAAGTTGTATGAACCAATCTGTTGAAGAGAGAGAGAAGAATGGTTGAGTGAATGATGTCCAAATGAGGAGAGAGGTCTCTTTTATTTATACACTTTGTTGTGGGTGAAGAGACACATCTATTAGGCTTCTTGAGCCTACATTAAGTTAAGACCAACCTGAACAATTTGTACATGTGAGAGAATAAATTCAAAATCACACTTCTGCTTGTCTGAATGAGATGATCTTTATATCAAAATTGGACCTCTTGAAAAGAGGAATCTAATGCAATAATCATCTCCATCATATGAGTTGTCCCAAGGTGGAATTTGGCCATAATTGTCAATTTTAACACTCCCTCTCAACTAGGGAGAATTCCACCTTTCAATCCATCTGACATCATCATGCCATCCTATAGTCATGTACCATCTCTGTCATCATTGCTATGCTCTGCTCTGCTTTACTGAACCATGAAGTAATAATGAAGAAGAAGTGATCAAGAGTGAGTCACAAGACCTTACCACTCTCCATTGACAAATGTCAGCCCTTGATTCCAGATCAAGTTGTTGAACACCATGCATCCTAGTCATAAGGAGTACGACAATACACAATGCGTCCATCAATAGTGTTATGGTCCCTAACCACTTTTCCCAACTCATTGGCCAGATGAGAGGTACTTCCAATGAGTCCTGGACTCCATGGGTAGGATGTATGTTGGGGCATTGGCAGGAGAAGGTGAACCACTCATCTTTCTCATATGCCATAGGAGAAGGTGAACCACTCATCCTATGCATATGTGAATTGTAGGGGAAGGTGAACCACTCACCCTGTACATAGCGCACCACTAGGGGAAGGTGAATCACTCACCTTATGGTCATTCATAGCTCCAAGAAGTACCCCAAGCCCCCAAGAGCTCCCAGAGCTCAGAGTCCAACTCATGCGGGACCCTCATAAGAGGGTCTTTCCACGACTCCAAGTCTCTCTCGGAAGGTTAAGAATTTGACCTTCCCTAAGTGCTTTGTAAGAATGTTTGCGACCTGATCATCCGTCCTGATGTGTTGGAGCCTTATTGCTCCCCGTTGTACCATATCCCGGATAAAGTGGTATTTGATATCAATGTGCTTGGAGCAGTCGTGGAATACGAGATTCTCTGAAAGGAAAATCCCACTCTCGTTGTCGCAGAATATCACGGTGGTATCCAACACGTGCTCAAATAGCTTACTGAAGAGCTTTTTCAACCAAACAACTTCACAACAGGTCATACTTGGAGCAATGTATTCGGCCTCGGCAGTGCATAAAGAAACTGATTTCTTCTTCCTGCTCATCCAAGATATTGAAGCAGAACCCAAAGAGAAGCAACACCCAGACATTCTCTTACGATCCACCATACTGCCAACCCAGTTAGCATCAGTATATCCATGTAGCCTCAAATTCCCAGAAGTGTATCTCAGTCCCTAATGGATTGTGCCCTGAAGATATCTCAAGAGATTCTTAGCAGCAATCCAGTGAATGTGATGAGGCTCAACCATAAATTGATTCAACGTGTTCACAACGAAGCATATGTCAGGACGAGATTTTATTAAGAACATCAGGGCCCCCACAAGTTGTCGATACTCAGAAGGGTTCACTAATTCGGGCCCAACAGTACTTCCACATAGCTTCTTGAAGTTGAGTTCCACCAAAGTAGACAAGGACTTGCAATCCACCATCCCACATCTCTCAAGTAGCTTCACAATATATTTTCCTTGAGAAAGGAAAATCTCACCTGGCTTTTACCAAACCTCCAGCGTTAGAAAGTACTGCACTAGTGCTAGGTCCTTCATCTCAAATTCAGAAGCCAACTCACTCTTGCATTGGTGAATGAGAGGGTCATCACCTATCAGAACGAGATCATCCACATAAAGGACCAGAATGAGAGGCTTGTCCTTTTCAACCTTGAAGTATAGGTTTAGGTCAACTTCACTCTTAGTAAAACCCAGCTTCATAAGATAGCTATCTATCCTTTCATACCAAGCCCTAGGGGCTTACTTCAACCCATAGAGGGTTTTCTTCAACCTGCATACATGTGTCTTACCATCTTGAACTTCGAACTCCTCGGGTTGTTCTACATAGACTTTCTCCTTAAGCGAGCCATGCAAGAAAGCAATTTTGGCATCCATTTGGTGTAGATTCCATCCTTGAGAGGCAACAAGGGCTATGATTGAACAGATAGTGGTGTATCAGGGAACCGGTGCAAATATCTCATCATAGTCCACTCCTTCCTTTTGAGAGAAGCCTCGAGCAACGAACCTGGCCTTGAATTTTTCAGCACTCCCATTAGCTCCATGTTTGATTTTGTAAAGCCATTTTGAAGTGACCATTGACTTGTCTTTGGGTATAAGAACTACATCCCATACATCATTTTTCATGATTGACTCATATTCCTCGTTCATCACATCCTTCCAAACTTGGTGCTTCACGGCTTCTTCGAATGTACATGGCTCAGATTGAACTATGGTACTCATAGCAACTAAGTACCCTTGGTACTTGTTTGGCTTCTTGCTTTCACAAAATGTCCCCCTTGGTGCAACATGTCTCTCGGCATCTTCAAGAGTATCTTTGAGCCACAAAGGTATTTTTCTTGAAGTAGAGGGCTCACTAGGAGGTGGATCAATGGGATCCATCAGACCTTCAACATCGGGCATCAGATCATCTGTCAGAGATTCATCCTGCTTTCCTGCATCATCATCATTGTCCTTCCTAGGGATAGGAAGATCTCGGACTTTCCCAAGGGCAGAATCTTCATTGAAAGTGACATCATGACTTATTTCCACTTCTCTTTGACTAGGCACATAGATTTTATATGCCTTAGAAGTTTCATTATAGCCCACACACGTTCCTTTCTTCCTAGGTGCATCTATCTTGTTTCTTTTCTCTTTTAGCACACGAAAATATACAGGACAACCAAAAATTCTAAAATGAGAAACATCAGGTTTTTTACTGGTGAAAACTTCTTCGGGTGTCTTGAAGTCCAATGCTTGATGTGGGCATCTATTTTGAACATACACAACGATGTTGGCAGCTTCTCCCCATAAGAACTTTGGTAGGCCTTGGTCATGAAGCATGGCATGGGTGGCTTTTATGATAGTTCAATTATTCCTTTCGGCAACACCATTTTGCTTAGGAGTATATGCAATAGTGGTCTCCCTCTTAATGCCAGCTTCTCTACAATAGTCATTGAATTCATTTGACTCATATTTGGTTCCATTATCGGTCCTCAATATTTTGATCTTCTTCCCTATTTGATTATCGAGCAAGGCTTTGAAAGAACGAAACCATTTGAACGCTTCGTCCTTCTTCTTCAAGAAATAGATCCATGTTTTGCGAGAGAAGAAGTCCATAAAAATTGCATAGTAAAAGTATCCTCCTAAAGATGTTATGGGCAACATAACTGATAGATCAGAATGGATTAATTGAAGAATATTAGTAGTTTGGCTTTCACTTGAGGGGAATGGTCTCCTTGTATGCTTTCCAACTACACAACGCTGCCAAACCTCTTCATAATCTATCTTGAATTCAGGCATACCTGTGACCATCTTCCTTACATCAGGTAAGGCTTTGTAACGAAGTTGAGTAGATCTTCGGTGCCATAATTCAGATTGAAGAGAAGTATCGCAAGTCCCCAGAGGACTTCCTCCAATCTGATAAAGACCATCAACCCTAAATCCAAGTGTAAATGCATCTTTCGGGTTCCTTTGCCAAACACATACCTTTCCATCAACAAATGTCACCTTGAAACCTTTATTTTCCATCGTAGAAATAGAGACCATGTTCTTTTTCAAATCAAGTACATACAACACTTCTTGCAAATGAAGGGTTTGACCTTGATTTAAGTGAAGAGTGACAGCGCCAATTCCTTTCACAGTATAGGTGGCATTATCCCCAAGTATGATCTCCATATTTGTCTTCTTTTCAACCAAGTTTGACAGGGCCTCCTTGTACCCAGTGAAGTGCCTTGTGGCACCACTATCAATCAACCAATGATCCAATGTATCCGGAGGAGAGGCAGTGGTGAGGGCATAAATAAGATAAAATTCCTTTTACTTATCTACAACATTAGTTTCTTCATACCTGGAGTTTCTCGACTTCTTGGGAGGACAAACATTTTGCATATCAAAAAATAGGAGCATTCGTCTTTCCTTTGTTATTGAACTTGTTGTTGCTTTGATTGACATTGCCTTTATAGTTGTTGTGATTGTAGTTGTCATCATCCCTTGGAGTATCCTTCTTGTGAGGACACTCTAGCAAAGTGGCCAAACATGTTGCAATTGAAGCATTTTCT
The DNA here is from genome assembly GCA_031772625.1 of Pinus tabuliformis. Classification (NCBI taxonomy): domain Eukaryota; kingdom Viridiplantae; phylum Streptophyta; class Pinopsida; order Pinales; family Pinaceae; genus Pinus; species Pinus tabuliformis. The sequence continues at coordinate 738,062,901 of CM062817.1, forward strand.
TTTTCTTCCTTCTTTGAATCTCGACTTAAACCCTTGACCTTGTCTTCTTGGACCAACATTGTTCTTTTTTTTAGCATGAGTAGAGAAAGTGGTAGGATTATTTCCATTTGAGAGCTTATCTCTTTCCATCATCCTGATTTCTTCTTGAGTGCATCTAGCCAATAATTCATCAAATCTCGGAATCCTATCATTGTTGAGGATGGTAGTGTTAAACACATCCCATTCTCTTGTAAGGCCTCCAAGTGCAATAAGAGTGAGCTCCCTGTCACCAACAACTTCTCCAATAGATAGGAGATCATTCTTGATTTTGGTAATTCTCATGAAGTAGGATTGAATGGATTCTCCTATATCCATCTTGATGTCTTTGAACTTGTTCTTGAGAAAGAGAACTTGATTTGCATTATTTACTTTAAACATCCCAACCAGCTTGTCATACATCTCCTTAGATGTTTCCAAATAAAAAATATAGGCAACTAAAGGCTTGTGAATAGAATCAACAATAATTTTCTTAACTTTGACCTCACCTTTCTTGTATTTTGTTTAGCAACAGCAGGTGCATTTAAAGGAGGCTTTGCTACTCTTCCTTTGACATAGTCCATAGCATCATTCTCTTCCAAAGTCAAATCCAAAGACATCTTCCATGCATGATAATCGAATTTGTCCTTAAGCTTGTTCTCGGATTTGAAGTAAGATTTAGTCGTCATTGAGGCTAGCTTCAAATTCTTATCCAACAACTTCCCTTAGTGATTGCTTTCCTCACTCTTGCTTGGGCTTTGTTTTACCCTGGCTCTGAAACCATGTTAATTTTAAATAACAATGGTATGTTTTATGCTTAACGCAATTTACTTCAATGTTATTTAGCAACCCAATAACAATTTTCAGTAGCAATCACGTTGATAGTAAATGCAGATAGAACATAAAAACATATGCAGAAGACAAGCCAAGACAAGAGGACATTGGATTAAATTGGCGAATGTCAGGGGAAAACGCCAATGTGGGGAAAACCCTTTGATCAAATCTCCTTATTATTATTCAATAGTTTAGCAGGGAGAGAGAGTACAAAAGTCAAATAGACTAGTCCAATACAAAGTCAAATCAACCATGTGAATTTCTACAGTGAACTGCAGTCAAACTTCAACCCTAACCAGAAAGTCAACGCTAGTCAAATACGCAAAAAAACTCCTCCTTTGAAACTTGGTCAAAGGCAGATCAATTCGGTCTCCATCAAGGGTCAAAGTCAACCCAAAACAGTCCCACAAACACTGGTCAAACAACAGTCAATGCAGGTTAGACAACCCCAAACACATCGATTTTTGTGTCAATCAATGCGGCCTCAAGAGAGCAAAAGTTTGCCTCCAAAAACACAGTCAAATTTGGTCAAACCAGCGGTGGTCAACGTTGGTTAATGCTAGTCAATAGTCTAAATTTTTTGGATCTGTTTCAGCCCAGAAAAGTAGTCCTCCTATCCACACGTGTGAGAGAAAGAGGGAAGATCCCTAAGTTGTACGAACCAATCTGTTTAAGAGAGAGAAGAATGATTGAATGAATGATGTCCAAATGAGGAGAGAATTCTCTTCTATTTATACACTTTGTTGTGGGTGAAGAGACACATCTATTGGGCTTCTTGAGCCTACATTAAGTTGAGGCCTTCCTGAACAATTTGTACATGTGAGAGAATAAATTCAAAATCATACGTATTCTTGTCTGAATGAGATGATCTTTATGTCATAATTCGACCTCTTGAAAAGAGGAATCCACTGCAATAATCATCTCCATCATATGAGTTGTCCCAAGTTGGAATTTGACCCTAGTTGCCAATTTTAACAGTTACTAATAGAAGAGAAATCACATAATTACTATGCCCTAGATTTCTCAACAAGACCAACCAGTTCCACCAATTCTAATCTGCTTCCAATAACATTGACTAAGGTCCACCATGTGATGTATAAGCTTCAAAGAATTTATAATTGGTTGCATGTACATTCCTATTCATACTAGGAGGATTATTTAGCATGAACTGATGGTGCACATTGTTAAAATTGTAACATCAGTGTTGTTGCCGCCTCATTTGCACCCCTGGTTAGCATGGGAAAAATCCTCAACCCCACAAGGTGTGACTTGGTGGCAACTTAAGGGATGTGGTTGTCATCTATTCCCAACTCTATCCGTTAAATCTCTCTCCTAGTTAAAGCTAAGGGGAGTGGTCCCTAAATGAAGGTTAATTAATGAAATGTGAATTTTCTAAGAGACTAAGGTAAAGGGAAGGCTTGTCAAATATATGAGCAAGTAAATAAACATACATGAGCAGTGTTCAAAGATTCACTTAAAGATAAAGAACATAGAAACAATGTAAACTTTGAAACGGGAACTATAAATTCAAAACGAGAACTCTAGCAAAAAAACCCTATAAAAACATAAAAAACAGTGCTAAAAACGAAAAGTGTTGATGCTGGAATAACATTTTTTATTTTTATTTTATTTATTTATTATTATTATTATTTTTTAATTTTTAATTTTTATTTTTTAGGTTAAGATTTCAATATGTTTTAAAAATGGCTGTGAAAACCAATTTTTTGTGCAAAAATTGTCCAAAAAACACCCTCAAAACGAAAAGTGTTGATGTTCGAATAACACTTTTTTTTTTTTTTTAATGGTAAATTTTGTGCAAAAAACACTCTCAAAACGAAAAGTGTTGACGCTGGTATAACACTTTTTTTTTCAAGGGTAAAATTTCAACATTTTGAAATAATGGTGTAAAAAAAAAAAAAAAAAAAGAGTTAAAAAAATAACAAAATATAAATTAAAATATATACTAAAAAAAAAACTTATAAAAGATAAGAATTAAAAAACTAAAAAAAACTTAAAAATTATAAACAAATAAATAGTAAGAAAAGCGTATTTAAAAAAAAAGAAGGGAAAAAAATTATCTCGTAAACCATAAAAAATTTGACCAAAGGAAAAAAATAAAAATAAAAATATGGAAAAGAAAAAAAATGAAAATAAAAATAAACTCTAAAATTAAGTAGGTAAAAATAGAAAAAATTAAAAAAAATTAGCAAAAAACTAAAAAAAAGAAGAAGAAAATTAACCAAAAAAAAATAATTTAAAACTACTAAAATTAAGATATATATATATATACTTAGATTAAAAAAATAAATATATATATATATACTTAGATTAAAAAAATAAAAATAAAAAAAATTAATAAATTAATTAAATTTAAAACAAAAAATATATATTTTTTATTAAAAAAAATAAAAACATTTAAATTTTTTATTAAAAAAAGCAATTTCAAAACAATTTAAAAAAACCATATATTTTATTTAAAACAAAATAAATAAATTATTTACCCTAATTTTTTAAATAAAGTTTTAAATTTTTTTATTTAAAAACAAAATAAATAAATTATTAAGCCCTAGATTTTTTATTTAAAAAAAAAAATTAACAAATTTTAGACCCTTTTTATTAATTTTTTTTATTTAAAAAAAAAAAAAATGACCTCGCCGCTGCCCATGGTGGCGTGGCCTTGGGTGGAGGGGCTGCATGCAGACCCCTCTGCCCAGGACTGCACCACCACAGGCAATCGGGCGACAGCGAGGGTCATTTTTTTTTTAAATAAAAAAAATAAAAAATTGTTGAATTGAGGCTTCTGTGATCCATATCAAGTTTACGATAGATTTTTCGGCGTAAATCACATGGTATTTCATTTGTCGACGCGTTTCGAACCAACCAGTGTGGTTCATCGTCAGGACAAGTTGAGGAGCAGATCAAGCTATGCATGTTAAATAGACAGAGCAGACCTCCAACGGCTATAATTCAAGATCAGGGAACGACTATAACGGCTAAATTTGATTGGGGAGTAGTTAGATGGACTAGGACCAGGGGATAAAATAAGTTAATTTAATTTATCAAATCGGAAGTTATATTATCATAAAAAGTCAAAGGGGTATATATATATATATATATATATATATGAAGTAATGATTATTAAGTTATTAGTTAGTTATAAAAGGTGTTAAATAAATATAAATATAAATATATAAGTCAAAAAGGGGGCATAAGATATATATATATATATATAAGTAATTTTAAATTATTATTAAGTTATTAGTTAGTTATAGAAGGTATTAAATAAATATATAAAATATAAAAGTCAGGGTTAGGATCATTTAATAAAAATAATTATTTATCTAATTAACCTAGAGGTTGACCTATTCAATAAATTATCGAGATTTAATCCAAAGTTTATATGAATTTACATAAAGGTTTTTAACTACTTTACAATGAAATTTTATTCAGATAATAGTTGTTCTAAAAGGAATTGAAAATAATATTTTAAATATCCAGAAATAATTAATTGTATATCTAAATGTTAAATTAACTTATTATTATATAATGGTACATGTAATAAAAATTATCTATTAGTTAAAATTATTAGGATATGATATAATAAGAACAAGCCAAAAAATGAGGTAGGGAAGAAAAGAAAGTGACTAGGACGAGAGTGTTGGGACCCACTAACTACTAATTTTTCAACCATCTTCTCTATTGAGATTGCTCGGCATTTTTTCAATCTCAAGGGCTTCCCTAAATTTCCGATGATGGAATTGCGAAACCCTAGCAATCACACTAGCCTCCTTAATACAAACATGATGTTTGGTTTTTTCCGCATGTTCTGCTAAGGCGGAAGACTTGGTTCTTCTATGCTTAAGGTCAGCTGCGTGCTCACTAATCCTTTGATTAATGGAGCGACCAGTCTCACCAATGTAGGGGGTCCCACAGGAACAAGGGATAATGTATACCCCTTTCATATCTCTAGGGTCGATAGGATCCTTCACCAACCTGAGGGACTTACGAATGGTGTTAAAGGGTGTGAAGGTCGCGGGGACATTATGCTTCTTAAGAATTCTTGCAATCTTGTCAGTAGTCCCCTGAACAAACAGAAGATGGACACCAGGAATCCGATGCTTCGAGGAAAGCTTTTTGACCTATGTATCTACTATAACCATTCTCAACAAAGACGCTAAGGAGATGGGATTTTTCTTTCTCAAAGCTCTTTTTATCCGAGATCCTTAGGGCACGAGTAGCAAGGGTATTAAGAACACCCATCTTCTGAGCTGGGAAATGGTGGGAACTAGCATGAAGACACTGCTTCGTATGTGTTTTCTTTCGAAACACTTGGTGGGAGAGGGAACCATCATTATTCTTAGAAATAAGAATATCAAGGAAAGGGAGGCAACCATCGACTTCTTGTTCCTTAGTGAACTTAATGGCCGAGGATTGATTGTTGAGATGATTGAAGAAGAGATCTAACTCCTCTTGGCCGTAAGCCCAGATGACATTGGTGTCATTTACATACCTTTTCCAAAGCTTGGGCAAGAGGCGGGCAGAGTTTAGAGCCTTGGATTCAAAATCTTCCATAAACAGATTAGCAACGACAGGGGATAGGGGTGAGCCCATGGCAACCCCACAGGTTTGCTCAAAGAACTCACCCTCAAAACTAAAAAAGGTGGAAGTGAGGCAGATCTCAACAAGCCGAGCGATGTCAGGATCAGTTAGGCGGTTGATTACCTCCATAGCCTCATTTATAGGGATGCAAGTGTACAAGGAAACTACATCAAAACTTACAAGAATGTCTCCAGAGTCCAGCTTAATGTCCTTAAGTCATCAATAAAGGAAGCCAAATCTTTTACGAAGGACTCTTTATGGCCAACTAAGGGCTTAAGCCTTAACGCAAGGAACTTTGCCAGAAAGTAGGTAGGACAAATGAAATACCATGTGATTTACGCCGAAAAGTCTATCGTAAAAAAAATTGTTTAAAAAAAAATTTAAAATTTTTTAATTTTAATTTTTTTGTTTTTAAATAAAAAATCAAGGACTTAATAAAAAATAATTAAAAAAAATACCTGTTTCTTTTTAAACTTTAAATGTTTGTTTGTTTTTTTTTTTTGTTTTTTTATTAATTCTAATTTGAAAATATATATATATATATATATATATAATTTGAGTTTATTTTTGTTTTTTCAGTTTTTTTTTAAATATTAATTTTACTAGTTTTTTTTTTTTTTTGTTAATTTTCTATTTTCTTTAAATGTTTTTATAAATTTTTCTATTTTTACTTACTTAATTTTATGTATATATATTTTAAATTTTATTTTTATTTTTATTATTTATTTATTTATTTTTTCAAATTATTTTATGGTTTATGAGATAATTTTTTTTGTTTTTTTGTTTGTCTTTTTTATATATATTTATATATTTGTTTTTTAAGTAATCAACATTTAAAAAAAGAAAAATAAAACAACTTGAAAATTCATTAAGTAATCATAATTTCAAAAAAAATTGGACATAATAAATTTTAAAGTGTGAAAAATAAGTTCTCTAAAAAAAAGGTATGTTGCATCAACACGTTTCAAAATCAACATGAAAATCACTCACATTTAAAAACAAATATTTATATTTGATACATAAGAAAATTTAAAGTGTCAAACATATGCTCCGAAAAAAAGAAGTGTATTCTGTATCACCACTTTCAAAACTGAGTTACTTTTTTACTACCCCTACGAAACGAGTAATCGTATCAGTTATTTAAAGTGCCAAAAACTATGCTCTAAAAAAAATGTGTGTTTTGCATCACCCTTTTTCAAAATCGAGTCACTTTTTTGCTATCTCTATGAAACGGGTAACAGTAATAGTTCCTGTTTCAAAGTTTACGTTGTTTAGACCAATGCTTTAAACGAATAGTGTCTTAAGATATATGACAAATACTTTATCAAGATGGAAACTCAAAAGATGATGACAAGTAATCCTGCAAAATGGCAAATGTTAGATAAAATATAAAATATCACTTGCAAGATACAAATTGTACTTGTAAATAAATGCTCAAGTAAAAGATGATGTCATTCAATGATCATAAGCATAAACATCAAGCATATGTAATGGCAATTTGGCAAGTAAAGTAAAGATGGTAAGATTAAAATCCACACCACTTGCTAGATACTACTTTTAAAAAACAAGTTGAACTTGTAAATGAAATTCAATGGATGCCAAGTATTACTTGCAAAATATAAGTATATATGCACTTGCTAAAGGGAATAATCAACAATAAGAGATAATGAGATCATTCATTGTGACAAGTACATGAGATAAGCAAAATTTGCAAGTAAAATTGTAATGCTCTAAAGTGAGTAAATTAGAATGATATGCAAATCTATCTAATGTGAGATGCAACTATATTGATAAATTTTAGAACTAGATGCCTATCTAGATGTAGTCTTTCTTTTGACTGTTTTGAAACGAGTCTCTAATGTGAGTTGTGGAGGGACACCCAAGGAAAGACAACTGAGGTTGTAAGCGATCCCTCCTCTAGAATATCCAACACACCTGATGCCTTCGGCACTGTAGAGACTATGGCTCTGACGACTGCAAGGTCATCGTGTTAACCACAAGAGAGGATCTATGTTCCTCAAGTTGATGAAAAAAAGATGTCCCTAAAAGACTTTTTCAACCAAGCTTATGCTTGGAGGTGAATTAATTAGAAATGCAAGTTAGTGCTAAGAATGCCTAAATGAGATGCATGTGGATGCTATTGTTTCCCAAGAGAGTGTAATGAGATAAAATTCTTTAAGTATCCATTGTATCTTAATGGGAGCAATAAATGAAAATTATCATCAACTCACAAACTTTGTAAAGGTAAATTGCACAAAAATTTCACAAGTGGCCCAAATTTTGGAAGTTTGCTCCAAGTAAATGAAAAATGCTTCCAAGGGTATATCAATGAGTAATATAATTAAGATAACATTGAGCACAAGTTGACATAAGTGAATTAAACTAGACCAATCAAATATAGTCAAAAGTGAAATGCTTGCTTGAGATATGTTGTAGAAAATAAAATGAGTTGCCCACAAGATTTGAAAATGTTGTAGCTTAAACAACCATGAAAGTAAATGTGCCCAACACAAGAGATCTAGCAAATGAACTAGCAAACTTGACTGCAAAGTTGAGAAATTGTGAGTGTTATGTGTTGAAATTATGAGTTAAACCATGCATAAGTTAAATTAGATTAACAAGAGCAAAGCGTGCGAGTGAGTTAGAAGCTATTAAGAGAACCAATCCACCCAAAAGAGAAGTTCTCCTTCTAAATAAGGAGGCGGGATGCCATGGGAAAATTCCCAAGCTCCCACAAGAAAAATGAACTTTTTATTAGGTGTATTACAAGAGAATGAGAGCCTCTCTAGGCCTCAAAGAACCTCCAGTAAGTCTTACAATAAGATATTTTAACTATAGACCTTCCTTGATGAAAACTCAACACAAATGAGGCCTAAGAAAGCCTTTTGAAATCTTAAAATTACATACAAATTTTAGACTTGAAATGAGGATGAAATAGCATGAAAAAAGAGAGACTAAGTCTCTCCTAAGTCCCGCGGCCTAGGGAGAAAAAATTGCAGCCCTCTAAAGAACTCGTCTGAGCCAAGGATGGGCCTGAAAAGGGCTCACAACCTTGCTACAAAGTTGCGCAACAAATGCAAGGGGTTCTTCAGAGAATGAATTAGTAGTTTCCGGAAGAGTCCGTCCTCCAACTTGAAGCCAAAGTGAACTTGAGTTTCTGCTCAAAATGCTACAATTTTTATAGGAAATTAGTGGAGAGAACATGAAAGAAAGACAAATAATAATACACAACTAGTATACAAAAACTAAACCAAGACATAGGAGTGAAACTCCATATGTGTCTAGTCTAGAAAATGCTTTAATTAGCTCATATAATCATTGAAAGCTCTATATTTAGATCAAATGAAATATGGAATTTAAATTCTATGAGATTCAAGTAGAGTATAGCAAAAAGGGAACTCCCTTTTTTTGTTTCTCTTTGGATGAAGCCCTTGAGGTTGAGATCAATGGGTCTTCGTATCTCGAGTCCAGGAGTGAGTTGATCTATGTGAGACTTCTCCCATGCCCAAAAGAATCCTTCACACAATTCGAAAAGATTTTTTACACACTTGGAAATAAATATTAGCGTACATATAGGAAATAGAGCAATACAATGAGCGAAAGAAACTAAAGATTCCTCTGAAAATCAATTAGTATTTTCCACTCCTAGAATACTATTCTAAATCAAAGATACATGCAAGATAGTTTGCACATATAAATCCACAATGAATGGCAATAGAATTTAATGCAATCCAAATGCATAAGATTTAGTCTTGAAGATGTGGTTCAATGGTTAAATGGAGAGATTTGGTTCCCACCGGTCTTGTGGTCCAATCCTAGACAAGACTATGTATGCTTGAAAACTGCTCCAAGCATGATTTCTTCGGTTGAAAAAAAAAAGGAAATTGAAGCACAAAAATAATTGGAAAGAGATCACCTCATGATAGAAAGATAACACCACCAATGATACATGAAGTCTTTGTATTATTAGCAAAAACAAGTATACAAATTGGTAGTCTCCTCAAGCCCAATAGCTCATAACATGAATGCATAATGAGAGCCAATGGCTCATTTAAATAGGCAAATGGAAGACAATCCCAATGCAAACCGCAATGCCAAGTGGCCAAAGGGAAATGATCCCAATGCTCCAACAGATCTCCATGTGTTGCAATAGCTGGCCAAGTGTAGATCAAATTGTTGTAAGTGGCAGTGAGGATCAGCTAGTTGGTCAGCATATTATCCTTTCATCATGTGCATATTTTTTAGCTGTTGATGAGTGTGAGAGCTGCGTTCCAAGAGTGTATATGACTGAAGTAAATGGGAGACAAACTCCCAATGAATTTTCAACAACAAACCATGCTAATGACACTTCACAAAACGTGCCATAAAACTGATCCTCAAGTTTTGTGTATAGACTGTTCTAGGGACTGCGTATAAGCTGCCAACTAACTTTGTGTATATCCTTGATTTTCTATGCATACAAGTTGACCTCAAGTGATGTGTACACGTGTAAAGGAGGTGGAATAAAGTGGAGACATATCTCCATAAACATCTCGACCAAATCTATCAAAGTGTGGTGGACTATGTAATATGCTCTCAGAGCTCTATTTGCAATTTGTTAGAGTTCAATATTGAGGCATGTCCTATTGAGATGAATTCTAACCATATGCCTCTCTGTATTAAGTTGGGCATACACTCAAGTGGGATACAGGAAGGGAAGACCCAACAATGCCATAAGAAAGTGCATGCAAATGGAAGAATCCTCATAAATCAAGAAAACCAAGAGCTCTTTGTTGTTGCTCTAGAAAAACACTTTTAGTGGGAAAAAGTCAACATAGAAAACAAAGAAGACAATGCAGAAATAGAATGCATTGGCAACAATATGTTGATCCCTCTAATCCACAAAGCCTTAAAGGTGTGCAAAAGATCTTGGCCTAAGAAGAGGGTCTCAAACACCTTTCCAACTAATCCTTGGTATGATGAAGAGTGCAAGGCTGCTAAAAGATCCCTTAAGGGGAAGGAGGCAGACAGTGACAGCAGGAAAAAGTATAAAAATCTGATAAAAACAAAAAAAGAAATTTATGTGACTTCAAGAAGAAATGAATTAATCTCTTTGGGAAAGCACAACCCCAAAGGATTTTGGCGGGAACTACAACAAAAGAGAAAACAAATAGATAATAATATCTCGGACACTCATTGGTTGGAATATGCAAAGCTTCTCTATGAGAGAAATCAAGAGAAAAGTAACCCCCCATAATCAACTCTACAACTGTGTTATTTTCAATGGAGGATGTAAAGCGTGGTATAAAAAATTTAGCAAGTGGTAAAGCCCAAGACATTGATGGGTTACAGGCAGAATTCTTAAAATGGGGTGTTGAGATCTTGGCCCCAATCATCAAAAGAATATTCAACAACATCACACAAGGAAATTTTCCAATTGAATGGACAACAAGTGTCGCTATCCCTCTTTACAAAAGTGGAGACATCAATAATCCCTCTAATTATCACACTATTATGGTCAATCCTCTTCTTGGAAAATTGTTTGGGAGCATGATGGAGCGTAGAATCAGCGGTTGGGCAGAAAAAGAGGGTAAAAGAGCAAAAGGACAGACTGGTTTTAGGCCGAGGCACTCTGCAATTGATCATTGTGCCACTCTTAGGCACTTCATCGAAAAAGTATGGGACATTCAAGGTGGGGAAGCCTTTTGTTGATTTGTTGATGTCAAAAAAGATTTTGACACTATTCCTAGGGATAAGCTTTGCAGAAGAATGGAAGCTTGAATCCCAAATGAATATAGAGTTGTTGTCCATAAATTATATGAGAAAGTTAGTGCTAAAATCAGAACTAAAGAGGGATTTTCGGAATGCTTTGGTAGTGACATTGGGGTCAAGCAGGGGTGTCCCCTTTCCCCCACTCTATTTGGTTTATATATTGATAAGCTAGAAGAATGGCTAAACAAAACCAGTGGAGAGGGTATTCAACTAGCGGGGTATGTGGTGAAGCTACTTTTGTATGTTGACGATCTTATCTTAATTGCAAAATCTACCCATGGTTTGAGAGAGCATTTGAAGGCCTTAGAGCTCTTCTGTCAGGAGGTTGGGATGCAAGTAAACACTAGCAAAACCAAAGTCATGATCTTCTCTTTGAAACGGAAAAAGCAACAGGTTAGCTTCATATTTGAGGAAAAACCCCTAGAGATAGTGGAAGAGTACAAGTACCTAGGAATTGTTTTTCACAACAGGCTTAGTTGGGAGACATGCATAACTAAAAGGATCCAAGGGGGTTGGAGAGCTTCTTACCTTCTTCAGAACATATGTAGAAAAGCTAAATTATGGGACTGGAGAACCAAGAAAACTCTTTTTGGAGTGTTGGTTACCTCAGTTGTCCTATATGGATGTGAAGTTTGGGGAGCATCATATCAAATCACAAGTGGAGACAACTAGAAAGAATTCAAAAGCACTTAATCATTAGTAACCTCAAAGTCAAGTCAACGATCCCATATGAGATCCTGCTAGCTGAGGTTGGAATGTTCCCAATGGAGGCTTCAACAATCATTCGTTTGTTAAGTTATCTAAAAAAGGTCGAAATAATGGAGGCACATCGTTGGCTCGAGATGATTTCTACAGAGGAGCTAAAGCGTAGGAAGAAAACTTGGAGGAAGCAAAATGACAAATGGATGAGCAAATGGGGAATTAATTGGCAAGATTGTCCTAATTCTAAAGAGGAGATAAAAAATTGGGTGTTTGAAAAATTCAAGACTGCCATGTGGGAAAAACAGGTTGGCAGAAAAAAAAATGATATATGTCAAAAACTTCAACCCATCACAATCACATGAAGAAAAGACTTATTTGAGTGCTGCAATCAAGGGAAAGGCTAAAATTTTAATAGCGCAGTTGAGGACTAGATCTCACCATCTTAGGTGTGAAACAAGTAGATGGATAATCCCCAAGGAAGAGTGGGAAGAAAGAATTTGTATCTTTTGCAGGACAGGAGCGGTTGAAACCGAGTGGCACTTCATCATGGAATGTCCAACTTATGAGGACATTTGTAATCAATTTGAAAGTGGTCTAAAGGTGGATAGTTTGAGCATGTTGTTTGAGGAAGCAAGGCTTCACAAAACTGTGAATTTCTTGATCAAAATTCATAGCAAAAAGGTTGTTCTAGAGGGAAACTTGAGAGTGTGATGTCTTGTCTGATGTGGAGTTTGGGTCCCTTAGACCATTGGGTCTCGTGGACATCATTAAAATATATCTAATCTAATCATGCTTTGATTCCTTACTTGTGAGCTGCGTTGACCATTCATTGGACCTGTGTGGATCCTTTGCATGGTTTGCTTTGCGTAGGTATATGTAGGAGAAATGTTACTGGGATTTAATTGCCACTCAAATGAATCATCAATCATATGTTGGCAACGACATTCTTGTGGCCTTTGACTAGGCCCGCATACCAACAAAAATTGCCAACGTGGGTTTTTAATTTGGCATGTGCATAGTTCCTTTGGTATTGATCATACATAGAGTAGGAGGGTGATGTGGGGTCCATTCCCCACTCACATTTCTTTTAACTTTAGACTTTGGCTTATAATTAAATCAAATTTTCACTTTAGCCATACGTATGAATTCAACATTGACTCATTTGACGTGCTTTGACTTTATAATTGAGTTTTGCCTTGTTCATCGGGCCTCACATGGCTTGACAAGTCACCTTTCACTTCCCATTAACTTGCCTTGTCACTTGTTTGATTTATTTTGACTTTGGTAAAATTTGTAAATTTTTCCAATTATTGATTTTTTTTTTAAATTTCTCATGTTTTCCAATTACATTAGAAAAAGTGGCTTTTGAGGGACTATAAGTTGTTTTTTGCCCTCAAAGTGGGTCCTAGGATAATGTTGGGCCTCTAAAGATAGATTTCGAGTAGTCACATGCCCCAGACATTTCCTAAGACCACTTATTTACATCATTACATAGAAATTAATTAAAAAATCTCGTTTTGCTGGAAATTTTTAATTATTAAAAAATTACACTTAACCTAGTCAAATTATACGAAATTTCATAGATGACCTAGCATGGTAATATACACTAAGATGTGTTAGGGGCTCAACCTTTAAGCCATCACCCCAGCTTTGGGGTATGCAGTGAATGAAAAAACTTAGACAATTATTTGCTGCTAAAAAGCAAGAATAATTAACTAAGTAAAAAAAAACACTTCAAGGTGTACTCACTTGTTGATCGAGTCCCAACGCCCTAGGCTTGTTATATATCATGCTAATTACATTTATACAATATCCCCATAGGGCTACAAAATTTGAGGACTGAATGAAGAAGAGAGAAAGAAAGGGGCTTAGAAGCCTTGATGAAATCTGGAATTTTGTAGGTGCAAGAATGCTCTAACATATCCTTGGGCATGGAGTCTTCAAAAAATTTTCAAGTGCAACTTTAGTGGTCAACAAGTGCATCATGAGGCCATGGATCTGCACCATAGAAGTTTTAGCCCTAATGTTGAATCTGGTTTCTTCATAAATGCCTATCAAAACCTCGAATGTGCAATCAAAAAACTTCTAGGGCAACTTTTAAGAGTGTAAACATTGTGATCAAGCCAATGTTGAATCTGGTTTCTTCGAAAATGCCTATCAAAACCTCGAATGTGTAATCAAAAAACTTCTAGGGCAACTTTTAAGAGTGTAAACATTGTGATCAAACCAATGGTGGAGGTGCTAGAAATGTTAGTGTGAGAAGAAACCTATGAGGAGAACCACTGAAGGGTTTTACATAGGAATTAGGTTGTATGACTCTAATCCATAGCCATATGGATTTTGTGTGATATGACCAACCTTAAACAATTATGTTCAAGAGTTCAATCTCACTCAAAGGCGAGATTTCTAGCTTTTGAAGTCAATGGATAGGTTTATTCAAGAAGAGCTAGATCCATGAATGCTTTCCACTGGAATTCTTGCCTTTAGACTACAAAATTTTTGAATGGATAAGTTCATGCATTTGTTGTTTCTCTAAGAGGCATTTGTTTTCTTGTAGTTCCTAAACATAATTAATAGAAAGAATGGTCGCCTTTGTTGGTCAAGAATGCACTTAGATCAAGTGATATAAAGACAAATCTTGTAGCTTGTTTGAAGGATGATTCAAAAACTCAAATGGTAGTGGAAAATCATGGTTCTTAGTTCGAGGGTTCTTTAATTGCTCTAGCAGTGTTTTCATGGTATATTTATTAATAGGAAGTGTTTGGATTTATTGAAGCAAAATTAGATTATGTTAGGATTGATGGAAAAATATTGGTCAATAATGAGGAGGTGCCCTCTCTGAAGCAAGAGTCTTCTTCTAAGCTCTTGACTATTAAAAGGTTGATGCTCCCACAACTCAAACCAATGTGAATGTTGTTGATAGGTATTTCAATTTTTTTCTTGTGAGCAATGAGAATGTAGAAGGGAGGAAAATTTTGAGTGGTGTGGGATGGTCTTGTAATTCCTTCGTTGCATGCAAAATGAGGTGGCATTTAACAAAAAATGTTTCTTGAAATGGGAGGTGAAGGGGCTTCTCTGAATTTCTTACTAGGGTTTGGGTTTTGTCACCTCCTAGTAGGTACCATACGATTTTTCATTGCAACACCATTGTAATATTGTAAGGGGTTGCAAAATCTTTATTACCCACCAAAAGTGGGTAACCCCTAGGAGAAAAAAATTATCCCCATTGGTTAGCCAGCCAACCAACGACCCCTTGTTGATCCTTTGATAGATTTCATTCATATCTCTCCACCTATGCTCCAGTTAGTGCTCTCTCCCATCTAACATACTTCTTGAAGGAAGGTGTTTCATCTATTCAAAGGTACACTAATCATTTATGTATTCATGTGCTTCCATTTAAAGTTTGGGGCATACTAACATGGATCACAAGCCATGTTGAATGATTGGTCGCTCTTGATTGTACCCTTGTTCCCATACTTCACCTTAACATATCTTGGGAAAAAGAGGAGGGCGTTGGGGCAAAAGAAACTAAATTTTGGCAAACTTTGTTAACAAAAACTCTACCTTGGTCGATTTGGAATTTTAAAATGGAAAATTCACATGGAACATCAATACATGGGAAAAGCTTGTGTATTGGAGAGATTATAAAGGTTTCTTATAAGTGAGAATGGCTGAAAAAGAAATCTATGTGAAACCCTTCTATCTTCAAAGGAGGGGTTTCAAAAAACTATCCAACAAGGGTAGAAAAAGGGGAGAAATGTGGGATATCCCATTTTGGTTTGAATCAATGTAACTATTACACCCAAATTTTGGAGCAAGGATTAGAGATTGGTGGGGGGAAGATAAAGCACTTTTTTTAACCAAAACGTTCATCCTACATGAAACAATGGAAAATTTAAAGGGCTCTCTTAAGATCTAGACAAAGAAGCCTTTGGGTACACTCTCAAATAGAAGATGTACCTTGAAAATTATCTGTGTTTCCAAAAAAAATAGTAGAATTAGGGTTAACAATGGATCTGTTACAAGAGGAAAATCTCTCAAGACAAAAGTTTGAACCTAAATTGCATAAAAGAGGAGATATTTTGGAAACATAAATCAAGGATTCAATAATTAAAAGGAGACAGGACTCAAAATTCATTCATGGAAGTCGTCAGAATATGCAATCATTTAACCATATTTCCAAAATAACTACAAGGGATTGACATACGATTGAAGATCATGAATCTTTATGCAAAGTTGTTGAGATATATTTTAAAAATGTTATCTTATGAGAATATACTTGTAATGTTCCTAATAAGAATTTAACAGTGAATAATAGAAAGACATGCTCATGAACAATACCCAAAAATGGAAAACATACATAAATAGCATATACACATATATTGGCACCAAAGCTGGGTCTTTATATTAAAATTTGAGCTAAATAAGTACAATATAGTGAGGGAAAGAGGAACCTGGGCTTGCTACAGCAAGCAAGCAAAGCCCCATGTTGAGAAAACATTGCCCAAGTGCTCAAATATCAACCCAACTAAGCTTTGCGCAGACCCAGTAAATTCATGCTCTTGTTGCTGGAAGAAAATGGTGATATCTGCCACTCTGGTGCTCATAACCTCTTGAAATTGTAGTTGGTGCCTCTCCACAATGTGCTCAACCAAACCCAGGAAGGAATCTTCCCCAAACCAACCACCCGGAAAACCCACAAAATGATGCAATTACCAGTTGAATAATAAAATGTATTGTTGAACAAAAAGGAGATTTCCGGCCTGAATACTACTCGAAAAATTTTGCAAATTTAACCCCATACTCCTCTCAACAAACCCACAAAAAACAAGGAAGGGATTTGGCTAATTCTGACCTTCCAAAATTGCCCTATTTTGGCACTACGCCCTCCTGAACAAAGACTGCGTCCCCCAGTGATGAAATATGTTGAAATCCTCCTTATTCCTCCTCAATCTACTAAGGAAGTGTTTTAGGAAATTTCCCCTGTAGTAGGAGAGGCGTTCTACCACAAATTTCGGCACTCAAGAGCTGAGCCCGACACCACACAAATTTGTCCAGCCCCCCCCTGCGCAGACCCTAAAAAGAGAAATATGTCCTGCCCAAAAGCAACAATCTCTAGTCTCCAAATTCTCCACAAGGCTTAGTCTTCCCCTGGAGCAGCTACACTAAATTTCTCCCATCAAAAACACCCCCAGGACCCCGCTAAAAAGAGTGATATGATTTCCCTACAACGTCCTCCCTAATGTACAAATTAGCTTAAGGAAACTTGCTGAAATGGACTTCAAACTCCACAAATCTCCTCACCCAAGTAGCAATAGATTACCTCCCTAGGGTGGCACTTGTGGTCCACCGAAGAAGAGGGTAAGATTTCCCCTTGGAAACCTTTGGTGCTAAACAACACTTGTGACTCAGCTGAACAGCTTGAGCAACAATGTGTAAATGTCAAATTATCAAAAAGGTGCTCCATGTTGCCTTCAACCCTCTATTTATAATTGTTGCCTCACCTTTCCTTGTGGGTCCCTTAGCCAAATATTTCGACCTCCTTCCCACACAATCGATTTTTCCTCCAAGGGATCCATATTCCTTGAGGGGTGGCCCCCATATTCCATTAAGGTTGAAATCTTCAATTTCTCCTAAGTCTTATGTACCAAAAATGTCTCCAATGCCCAAATTACAAAATTGTGCTATGCTTAGCACTTCCCCAATAAACTTTGTTAATCCTATTAAATGAAAAATCAAAATTGGGGATATTACAGTCCTCCCCACCAAAAATTGTTTGTCCTCAAGCAATGCCTGAACAAGCATCCTCTCTAGCTGTTGATCCTCATTGTCACTGCAAAATATGCCAGGGTTCAAGATGCGCCATTGAATCATACTTGACCTCTGCACTGTCCTGACATGAAGGAATCCCTCAATACCAGGATCCCAAGCCATCCTATCCAACATGAAGCTCCCCTTGCTCCACTCACTATCCTGCCAGGCATAAGTACTAGAAGCCCTTTGCATACCATCAGTGAGTAGGGAATCATGATAATGTGGCACTATGTCCAACTCCTCATGAAGCTGCCCTACCAAGTAGTCCATCCCATACACTCCAAGAGTAAACTCTTGAAGATACCACCCAATCCCTGCAAAGATAAAGTCTCACTCACATGAGCTTCTCCTAATATTATCCTGCTGACCAACCTACCATGCTAATGAAGTCCCCCACTCCATCAATGACTCGTTAAATCCCAATGGAAGATCTGCATGATCTCCCCTTGTAGTAGTCATCTCATCCCTAAATATAGTTGAGTTGTGAAGTGTTGTGATGCTTGGGCCCCCCGCTAGTCTCAGAAGGGTGCCACCATGCTGACATTGCGCGACTCTGACTATGACATACTTCCCATCATGCGCAGATTGTATCCTCCTCTCCTGGGATCTGATGGCGAAAAATTTGTGAAGGCTAAGCTCATCCTGCCCAGGCATCTCCATGATGCCAATGGCTGCCCCTGTACTGCCAATTGCGGCCCTGAGCAACAACGGGATAAGTTTGCCTCGCCATGCGGTGGAGGTCTCAGTGATCCCCCATGTGTCAAAGCCAAGGTGAACTAGATCACCCTCTGCCATGACCCTACTCATCACAAAGTGGAATGATCCACTCACTTATAAAGAAGGGATTGATTATACATAAACATTTGCTCTAGTAGCCAAGATGGACAGAATCAGGATGGTTCTTGCATTGGTTGCATAACATAAGTGGGTAATTTTTCATATGGATGTTAAATCAACATTCTTGAATGGTTATGTGGATGAAGAAATTTATGTAGAGCAACTTGAGTTTTAAATATTCCAGGAAAATAAGCTTGGGTATACAGGTTAAAGAAAGTTTTGTATGGGCTAAAGCAAACTCCAAGGGCATGGTATTCAAGAATTGATAAGCATTTCCATGATTGTGGTTTAGTAAAAATCTCATCTGAACCTAATATTTATATACTTCAGTTAGGACAAAGACATTATTATAGTTGCACTTTATGTTGATGATCTCATCTATACAGGGAACAATTTTGAATTGTTTCAAAGGTTTAAGTCACATATGGTTGTAGAATTTGAAATGACAGATCTTGATGAGTTGCATTATTTCTTGGTTATAGAAGTATGGCAATAGGAAGATGGCATTTTTATGTCGCATGCCATGTATACTTGGAATATTAGAAGTTCAACATGTTGAGTTGCAAACCAGCTACAACTCCTTTGGAAGTTAAGATGAAGTTATATGGACATGATGACTCCAATCCAATTGATTTTGTTGTATATCATCAATTGGTTGGAATTCTAATCTACTTGACTTCAACTCAACCAGTTATATCATTTGCAGTTAATATGGTATCCAAGTTTATGTCAGAACCCAAGGAATTGCATTGGAAGGCAACAAAGAGAATTTTGAGATATTTGAGTGGTATAGTTGGTTATAGCTTAATGTACAAATCAACAAAGGATTTCACGCCAATTGGTTATACAGATTCAGATTTGGTAGGTTGCATGGATGACAAAAAATCAACTTCAGGATATTCATTTAGCATGGGTTCAACAACAATTGCTTGGAGTATTTAGAAACAACCTACATTTGCTCTCTCCACTGCTGAAGCAGAATATAAAGCAACAACAACAACAACAACAACTTGTGAAGCAATCTTGGAAGATCTACATGGGTAGTAAGAGCAACATACTTGGTTGATTTGTGATAATCAAAGTGCTATTAAATTTTCCAAGAATCCAGTTTCCACAAGAAGACAAGCGTATCGATATCCAATATCATTTTGTTTGTGATTTAGTTCAGCAAGGTGTGATCGAGATCATGCATTGCAGAAGAAAGGATCAGGTTGCACATATTTTCACCAAAGCACTACCAAAGGAAAAATTTTGCAAGTTGAAAGATGATCTTGGAATTTCTCCAAAAGATCATTATGGGTGAGAAATGTTAAGATAATGACATTTAGAAGTATTCTAGAATAATTATTATTATGCATTTGTTATGTATTTGTTATTAATATTATGTCTCGAAGGCATTATTTAGGTGGAGAATTATTTATTGAGATATTTGTGGATAGATTATAGAACATTGTTGAGAGATTGTAGGAAATGATTGAATTGAGCATTTGTTCATGGACATGTATAAATATTGGTTTTTCTTAATGGAAATGTTGAGCTTGTCTTGTTATTGCTAAATTCATGTCTATTCTGTAATTTGTTGGTGTGATATTCTTAATTTTTCACTAGAAAACATAAACTTTGTAACAAATTTGTCAATTCATATCTATAAAAGAGACAATAATCTCTTTGAAAGGAACACATTCTCAATATATTATTGAAGAATAAAAGGATCTTCTTTTAAACCTTAATATAAGTCGTAGTGGCCCATGTCCCTTTATTTAGAAAAAATCCCTACATAAGTAGGACGTGAATCACCATTAGAAGGATGCTTCAAGCCTAATTTTGATGGAGTAGTGAGAGGGAATTTAAGGGAAGCATGGGTAGCGGGAGTGATATGAAACCTTGAAATTACATGCTAAAAATTCTCTTTAGATAGATAAAAAAAGGAACTAATAATAAAGAATAAAGTTAGCCCTATTGAAAGGAATAAATTTAATAAGAATGTATGGGATCATGTGATCATGGATTGAAATTGATTCCCAAATCCTTATTAATATGCTTCAAGGCAAAGAAACCTATAAATCATGGGAAGTGGAGTACATAGTTAAAACATGTAATGAGATAGTCTTTACTTTTTGAAGAAGTTAGGATTAATCATGTTTGTTGAGTGGAAAATTCAATATTAAATTAGCTAACCAATTTCTTTATAGACATCAAATAACATGGTTCACTATGCAATTCCAATCTAAACATATTAGATTTGAGGGATTGTCCCTCCACATAGTCCTCATCACATGTTATTTCATAATGAATGATAAACAGTTTCATATTAACTCAATAGATTTTGATGGTTTCAAAAAAGTCCTATGAATAGGCCTTCAAGATGGCCAAGACAACATATCATATGCATAAAATTCAATTGGATGTGTAATGGAATCCTGACAAATGAATATTATAACTATCACCATCTCTATGAAAGAATATAGGGTTTTGAAAGAAATATTGTTATGGATATTATGACTTATTTAAAAACGAGGACGACAAACTATGTTGATCACCAAAAATATCATCAACATAAATGCCCATTAGGAAAACGATTTTTCCTTTCGTGGTAAAGTAGTCCAAATCATCTCTCAATTAATTTGCCCAATTCAATTTTTAATTACACTTCCTTTTTAGATTGAGGTTGTATGTGATGTCATGAATGGTATTGATTTTCCCATCATCTTTAAGAGCCATCCAAGGCACATAAATTACATTTCCCACAATCTCTTTTACTTGGAATTGTTATGTTTTCAATAAATAAGGCTAGGAAGAAAATCTTATTTTTCTTCTCCTCTAAGCCAATGTGAAAACTAGTGAAGGAAATGAACACTTGAGAGGATATATTCAAAACATGGGAGAGGAACAAGAGGGAGGTGTTAATTCCTTGTATCTTGTGGTTATCGATGACATGTCAAACTTGGAATGGATACTTGATGAGGGGTAGTTAAACACTAACATAATCAAATGTGTTATGAAGGATATTCAACTATGAGAATTTATATATTCATTGAAGTTCTAAAGGCCAAAATTAGCAAGGAGAGGAATTCCTCCAAGATTTAAAAGGATATCATTAGGTTGATTGCTATGCTCACTAGCTCATCCATTGACAACAACAAAAGCATAAAAATGAAGGAGGAAGAAGGATTCTCCAACAAGGTCATTGAGGAAGCTACACATGAAGGAACATAGGGGAGAAAAGTCCTAAGATTGTAGGGAAAATACTAGAAGAGTCTCACGAGAATGAGGCTTAATCTAAGTAGGACTTTTCTTGTCACTAATATTTTTCTATGATCTTGTGTGGGAAGTTTGTTTGTCTCTATTTTGTTATGTCATGAACAATAATTTTGTCCTTGTTAAAGTGTGCCTCATTTTTGTTGGAAATAATACTGAGAGGGGGGGGGGTGAATCAGTATTATCAGATCAATAAAACTTTTCAATTTCATGCTCAGAAACATATACGCTACTTCAGTTAAGTGAACCCGCGTGTACACGCTACTGTGTCTAAAGAAACTAGCGTATATCCAGAAATCTTATGATTCAGTTAGCTTAGTCTTCAGTAATTACATCAGATCATTATTAAGCATATTAACAGTAAACAGGTGCAGAATAACAGAACAGAACATCACACAAGAGCCACACACATGAACACAAAGATATAAGGTGGAAACCCAATGTGGGTGAAAACCACCTGCTGCAAGTCATCTCAATCTTTTTCTTAATAAGAAAATCCTTTTACAATATTTGTACTGGTGCAGTCTTATACCAGTACGGGAGCTAGAACCCCCTTTGCTCTTGTACTAGCCGATCCATTTACTAGTACGCAGGCTGCTACCTGCTACAATGCTCCAAAGATCTCCTTTAGCTTTTGTACTAACTTAGATACTAGTACGTAGGTGCTTGCCTACAATCTTCTCACCTCCAGGTACCACGTTTCATCAATTTTCAGACTGGATACACTGAAGCACAACACATAATCTGAAAGGCCACTTTTCATCCAATTTTCATACTGGACCCATAACTATCATTGAAGCTCAAAACAATCATCAAACCCTGAATCACTGAAACCCTGTTACTGTCACCAGAACACAGAGCAGACACAGAACTCTGTAATAACCATCTGACCCATCTGCAACTTCAAATATCAAGCTTTACAATGTATACGCTACTTCGATGAATCAAACCCGCGTGTATACGCGCTTTTGCCAAAGACAACCTGCGTACAGATCTAAAAATAATTTCTCATAACTTGCAGCTGTACCAGACATCAGTCATACTCATAACACTTATAGAATAATACATGCGTCAGTATGTAGATCTAGAATAAGCATCATAAAGATAGTTAATTTCAAACCATTTGATCCCGATCTCTCCTTAGATCTAGTTCTCCATCAACCGGTGAGATCTCTCCTTAGCTTAGATCAAGCAATGCATCATCAACCCATAACCCTGCATACTGGATCTAATGCTTCATCAGATATTCAAGACATTTCAGATACTCTTGCCTAATGATTTCCGTCTCCTTATATAGCCTTAGGCCTTGCTCAATACCAAGAGCCAAAACCATAGTAACACAATACCATCAACTTCAAAACTAGGGATCGACACGCCCGTCGAGACACAATGGTCCGAAACCATAGGCACAACTTCCAAGGACTAACCGCCATGGACCAAAGGTACTTTTCCACATACACGCGCTTTTGCTGAAGCCAACCTGCGTGTACACGCGACTTGGGCTTAACGAACCTACGTGTATGAACTTTCTCTTCTTCTTATAGTCTGATCATCAATTCCTTGCTGCTGACCTTCTGTACTATGATTTGTCATCAGTGAGGTTTGCCATCAAGGACAACACTTATCTCATAATGCCAACAATCTCCCCCTTTGGACTTGATGGCAAAGCTAACTTGTCACACTTAGAACTATCATCTGATTCCTTTGAGCTGTCCTCCATCAGTCACATCTGATATCTCTTCTGAAGATTCATCCAGTTATACATAAGTGAGATATTCTTCTATGAGAGGGTTGCCATGATATCTCTTCTGAAGATTCACCCAGTTATACATAAGTGAGATATTCTTCTATGAGAGGGTTGCCATCAAGTACAACACATGCATCATAATGCCAACAATCTCCCCCTTTGGACTTGATGGCAACAACACCAAATCACTCTCCCCCTTTGACATCAAGGGCAAAGGGTGGACCAAGATATTCTCTTCCTTTGCTGAATCATTCTACTGTCCATACTCCCCCTGAGTACCTGCTGAAATCTCTGAATAGTCTCCCCCTTTGTATATGCCAAGGTGTACCAATCTGTCCATGCTCCCCCTGAGTACATGCTGAATCTCTGTACCGCTGAAGTGTGTTGTACATGCTCTTCCTGATTGTAGGCAAGATCTGCAAAAGATGTTCTTCAAGAAGAACATGACTCTATACATCATAAAAGACCTTCCTATCACCAAAGACTCATACATACATCCATCTCTCAACTAAGTGAGGATATACAAAAATTGACTCATCCACCCAACCAAGTGGGGATACATCAAAAGTTTACATATGGCAACCAAATCATCCCAGGCATAGTGGGGAAACCAAAATAGGCCGTTACATGACCTTGACACCATGAAAGAGATACCACAAAAGAGATATATGACATAGAGACGAAATAACTAGACCAAGACTTATGAAAGTCACCAGCAGCATCTGATAATCACCATTCAGATCAGCAACCAAGAGATCCTTCTGTTCTCCTTTCGCCTTTGTTCCTCCTGAAATCAACATCAAATGTGAACTAGAACCAAAAGCTTTAAGATAATGCCAACAATGCATCATTGGAAGATTGTCTGCTCCCTCTGAACCTGTGCCAGATGATCTCTGTCAGATCCATATCAGACTTTCTGCAACCAACATCTGTCCCTGCTGATTTCCTTCAAAAACTCCATATACGCGTCTGCATCCACATAAACAAGCGTATATACGCAGATATCCCTTACGCAACACGCGTACACCATATACGCGACTATCCCCTTGTAAAACGGCGTATGCACGCGGATATCCTTTAAACAACACGCGTACACAAATTTCCATATCAGCAACCTGTAAATGTCCTGTAGAGAATAGGTCATCAACCTATAACAAGGTATGTCTGCATCAATTCATCCCTTTGAACAGAATTCAGAGTCATTCACATTGTATCATGTGTGAAACCACCATAGCCATTTCATCAAGCTCTACATGATCCAAGTATCATTACTTGGGAACATCTGCATCAATTAACATATGTAAGGATCAACCTATCATCATATAGATAAGAACTCATCACCATGTCTTCAATAAAGCAACTTTGAGTAGTCATCCATGTATCAGCACTATGTATCTTGAGCTCAAATCTTTTGACAAAGCTTCTTGATATCATCATCAGCAACAATCCTTATCCACATGAGTGCCTGCATCATAACTGTATGATCTTTATGCATATGACAACAGCAGAATATGAGTGACTCATCATCAAGTGAGGAAGATGTGTATTCAAGCTTTGTACGTCTCCTTGTCCTTATGAAGATCACCATGTAAGCACCATATATGCATCATCAAAGAATCAACCATAAATCTGATCTGAACATCTTCTATGTAACTCCAAGAATCATATGAGAGTTTATCATAGACAACTCACAATAGCAAGATATATCATTTAGCCATATAAGAATCATCACCAAGGATTATTAACCATAATGCCAACATTGAATTGCTAAAGGCATATGCTCCCCCTCAACCTGTGCCATCTGTTAGATCTGATCATGCATATATCAGCAATAAGCATCAAAACATCATCATCCTCAAGTTAGGATCAAAACACTTCCAGACATCATACAAGTAACAAAACATTTCCACACATCCTCAGCAGACTGTAACCAATAGAGCAAATAATAGACTGAATCATATCAGATCCTTTTTCTGATCCTGTCCCCACTGCTTTTCCTCAGACTGACATATACGCGACTTTGCAGTGTTTAGCTCGCGTATATACGCGACTTCCCTTTAAGGAACTTGCGTATGAGATTCAGGACACTGAAGTTTTACACTTTCAGCTCCCTCTGAGTCTGATATGTCTGTGTTGTGCTGTGTCTCAGTACATTGTGCTGACTGTACTTCCTTCTTCCTCCATATCTTCAAGTGTGATGAGGTTTTCTCCTTTTGGTGTGATGTCCATCCTTTGTTCCTGCATTCCTTTGCTATATGTCCAAGTGTGTTACATGCATAACATCTTACATATTTCATATTCCTCCTGTAGCAATCAGCAGCTTTGTGACCAAACATATTGCAAGCAAAGCAATATCCATTAAAGTACCTTGAATGTGATGATCTTTCTACATGATGGTCTTGAACCCTTCTTCTTCCACATCTAGCTGCAACATGTCCAAGATTATGACATACATAACATTCAACATTATTCATAGGAGGAGTAAAAGATTTTCTTTGAGGAGTCTCTTTCCTTGATTGTTGATGGGGTTGACCTTTCATCTCCTTGTTGATCATTTTAAATTTCTCTTTAGAGTTCCTTGCCTCACCTTGTGAACTAGATTCACCTTCAACAGATTCATGAAAACCAAGTCCAGTTTTGATAGCAGGAGACCTTTGACTACTAAGAATATCATCCAAGACTTTAGAACTATCTTGAAATCGTAAAAGCTTATCCTTTTCTTCTATTTTACCTTTCAAGATATTTACCTCAACTTGAAGTTGTTCCTCCTTTTCTAGACATTGCTTCTTCATGTCTTCTCCATCTTTCCTTCCTTCTTCCAACTGATGCCTTAGTTTGAGAATCTCCTTTTCTTGTTCTTCATTCAGATCCTGCTGCATTTGACGAACTCGGAAGGCACATTCTAGTTGAGATTTTAAGCTGGTGACTTCGTTTTCTTGTTTTGCAATAGCTTCGAGTAGATCTGTATTCTGCTTCTTTGATTCTTCAAGATCTCCTTTTAGTGAGAGGATTGTAGCTTCAAGATTTTCATAGTAGCTGGATCTATTTTTGAGTTTCTTGATGGTTGTGTTTTTGTCATTGACTTCATTTCTTAGAGAAGTTGCTTCAACCTGCAACTTTTGATATTTCTCCTTGAATAACTCTCGTTGAGCCTTAGCAGTATCATCCTTTATGTTCAGAAGATCTTCTTGAGTTCTAATTTTGCTTCTTAGTCTTCTAAATTCTGCTTCTATCTCATTTCCTTCTTGTTCACCCATAAGAGCAAGTTCAGTAGTTTCACTATCACTTCCATTTGTCTCACAAGGAAATATGGCTGGAACATCAGAGGATAACACATTCATACCTGATAATGATTCTGAATCTGATTTTGAATCTGAAGAGCTTCTTATACCTAATCCCCAATCGACTCTCCCACTGTCATAGTCCTTCTGAGATGTCTTCTTCTTCTTATGAGCTTTCTTCTTAAGCTTCTTTCCCATTGTTCCACGGATCTCCTTCAAGTGATCAAGCTTCTACCAAAGGACCTGCTCTGATACCAATTGTTGGAAATAATACTGAGAGGGGGGGGTGAATCAGTATTATCAGATCAATAAAACTTTTCAATTTCATGCTCAGAAACATATACGCTACTTCAGTTAAGTGAACCCGCGTGTACACGCTACTGTGTCTAAAGAAACTAGCGTATATCCAGAAATCTTATGATTCAGTTAGCTTAGTCTTCAGTAAATACATCAGATCATTATTAAGCATATTAACAGTAAACAGGTGCAGAATAACAGAACAGAACATCACACAAGAGCCACACACATGAACACAAAGATATAAGGTGGAAACCCAATGTGGGTGAAAACCACCTGCTGCAAGTCATCTCAATCTTTTTCTTAATAAGAAAATCCTTTTACAATATTTGTACTGGTGCAGTCTTATACCAGTACGGGAGCTACAACCCCCTTTGCTCTTGTACTAGCCGATCCATTTACTAGTACGCAGGTTGCTACCTGCTACAATGCTCCAAAGATCTCCTTTAGCTTTTGTACTAGCTTAGATACTAGTACGTAGGTGCTTGCCTACAATCTTCTCACCTCCAGGTACCACGTTTCATCAATTTTCAGACTGGATACACTGAAGCACAACACATAATCTGAAAGGCCACTTTTCATCCAATTTTCATACTGGACCCATAACTATCATTGAAGCTCAAAGCAATCATCAAACCCTGAATCACTGAAACCCTGTTACTGTCACCAGAACACAGAGCAGACACAGAACTCTGTAATAACCATCTGACCCATCTGCAACTTCAAATATCAAGCTTTACAATGTATACGCTACTTCGATGAATCAAACCCGCGTGTATACGCGCTTTTGCCAAAGACAACCCGCGTACAGATCTAAAAATAATTTCTCATAACTTGCAGCTGTACCAGACATCAGTCATACTCATAACACTTATAGAATAATACATGCGTCAGTATGTAGATCTAGAATAAGCATCATAAAGATAGTTCATTTCAAACCATTTGATCCCGATCTCTCCTTAGATCTAGTTCTCCATCAACCGGTGAGATCTCTCCTTAGCTTAGATCAAGCAATGCATCATCAACCCATAACCCTGCATACTGGATCTAATGCTTCATCAGATATTCAAGACATTTCAGATACTCTTGCCTAATGATTTCCTTCTCCTTATATAGCCTTAGGCCTTGCTCAATACCAAGAGCCAAAACCATAGTAACACAATACCATCAACTTCAAAACTAGGGATCGACACGCCCGTCGAGACACAATGGTCCGAAACCATAGGCACAACTTCCAAGGACTAACCACCATGGACCAAAGGTACTTTTCCACATACACGCGCTTTTGCTGAAGCCAACCTGCGTGTACACGCGACTTGGGCTTAACGAACCTGCGCGTATGAACTTTCTCTTCTTCTTATAGTCTGATCATCAATTCCTTGCTGCTGACCTTCTGTACTATGATTTGTCATCAGTGAGGTTTGCCATCAAGGACAACACTTATCTCATAATGCCAACAATTTTGTTTAACAAATAGAAACATTCTTAACTATTGTAAATTTTGTTGTCTTCAAACACTTTCAGTAATATAAAGAACCATTTTTTTTTCAGCATGCGTGCGCGCACACACACACACACACAAAGTCATCATAAGTTGGTGTTATACATTTGGTAAATGGAAAAATAAGTTCAAATTTAGGATGTTGCTTGCAATGCTTAGAAATGCTAATATAGAAACTTGGCATGGTACATTAGGATATGGTAATACCATATATGATTTAGTGATTTTAATTATATTTCTTTATGGTCCAAAGTGGTCAATAAATATTAACATAAAGAAATATACATTGTGTATAAATTTCCTAGTTATTTTAAATTAGTAGATGATTTGTCAATATAAAATAACATCCCTCAAGTTGTAGTCAATATTCTTAATATCTTTGATTGATTCCTTACAAGATGTTAAATATTAACAATGAATAGTGTTACCTCCTTTCTCATGGTTTCCTTGTAGTTCAAATTTGGAGTGGAGGCTCTTCCAGCTTGTGATGATAAATCACTACATGTTCCTTGCTTGGAGATATGTCCTAATGATGTCAAGCGTAAAGGGTACCAAAATAGTCCAAATGTTCAACAATGCCCCAAAGTTTAATACCAAAAATGGTTGATTTAAAATTATAGTAAGCATAAAGATAATGTCCCACCATTTTGAATGAATATATTTTGTTTATCATTAATATATTACATATTGATGGGTACTTATTTATGTTGTTTTCATCTATATCTTTGAACTTCATATATTGACCATTTTGATATCACATAAAATATTAGCTAGTTTTGAGTATCATATGAATCCTTCTTTTGGTTAGAAATCATTCACCAACAATGATGATAATGTAAATGGCATGGTTAGTCTTCCATTTTCATCACCATCATAATTTATTGTTAATGCAAGACTTCTTGGGGAAGCTACCTTATTTAATGATTACATTAGGTGTGGAATACTATGTTTGTTTAGAGGAAATTGAATGCCATCATATTGAAAATAAGAGCAAACATTTTGGTTGTCATTGATTTAGTTATTCTTTAGTAATCATGTTGATTGTGTGAATGGTCTGGCCACGTTGTAAATGCAACCAAGTTATTTCCTTGATAATGCATGGCTTATGGAGCAAGCGACCTTATAATAACATGTGTGGACTGCATTGTTGGTGCACAATGATATGGAAGAGCTTCACATTGAAAAAATGCTAACATATTTTAAATTGGGTACTAAAATAGATGAACCATACAATAAATTTTCTATATGGGTCTGCGTTTAAGAGGAGTCATTCAAGAAAATAGAAAAATGAACAAATCCCTTTCATAAACTCATAACAAGGGTGGTTGAATCCTTGGAGTCCCAAATATACTCTAAGGTAGCATCTACTTGCAACACATGCATGTGCATCAACTAAAGCTAGAATCCATGCATGGGCTCAAAATTAGATGCCCCTCAAACAAAAAACAATGATCTAAGTAGGAGTTATTGGTGGCAAATCATCACATCATGATCTATAATAGTCACACCCAACCTCTATGCAAGTATAAATGTCATCCTTTATATTGGCCCTTTTGTTCTGCAATTGAAAACAAAGTCAATAAAATTGATATCATTCAACATGGAAATCCTAGTCATAAAATAAATATCAACAATTTGTGCAATTATAACCCATAATAATCGTACCACCATTTATTTTATATTAAGTTTCAATCACACCACAAAAACTTTAAAACACAATCATAATCATGAAACATGGTACTTAACTAAATGTTGGCAGAATGGTTGTGAGGGAATAGCCATAGACAATCCAAGAGGATTGCCACCCTGGGGTTGAGGTCATGGAGTCGTATGAGCAAGGCTTCTTCCAACTACCCTCTTTCATTGTAAACTACCATAGCCATGAAAATCCCATACACTTTGTAAGGAAGGAAAGAAGAAGAATCACAATGAAAAAATGAGAAAAAGAACCCCCCCACTTGGGAATAGCGCCCCTTCTATATTATTTCTCCCCCTTGCATGCAATGGCTTGTTGTCCACTCAAGAGAAGGTTATGCATATGTTTAAGGTATCAACTTAGAAAAAGGTCACTCATGAAGTGCACATCCCTTATGTCAATACTACCCCTTTATCATGCATTAATACACGATGCCTCTATTTGTTCCCCTTAGCCATTATGAGCCATTCACATAACTTTTATTGGAATCTTTTTTAAACCACAAGCTTCAAGCCATGTCGATCATACACTGAAAATAGGGTCTTAGCATTCGGTCCTCACTAGGAATTTTACATAACTTCTGTGCACATTGATTGTTTTACGTAGTGATATGAAATATTGCCCACATTTCCATTATTTTTTTAGCTACATAAGTTTTCTCCTTAGCACTACATGCACACATAGACACTTCAGTCAAAGTTAGTAATACATAGATTATCGTATCAAAACTACTGTGTCACATAAATTATGACCACACTTATGTCTCATGCATCATATAGACCACATTTGCACTATATGTGCCACATTGACCATGCATGTGCCATATGCACCAAACTCATGCCACATACACCCCACATGTGCCACTTGCACCACCTTGTGCCTCGAGTGTCATATGGACCATTGTATTTGTACCACATAAATTGTTATGCATGCATTGGGATTATTCAACATCATCTATGTAACTCTAAGTTGGCATAAGTGAGACGGTGATGACACTTTTTACCAATAATCTATTTACGTTATCTAGGAAATTCTACACATAAAATCATTGGGGTTTTAACAATAAATCAAAATATGTTTGTTATACAAAATTGAGTGCCCTAAAAGGTGGGATATTACGTATTTTCATTAACCTAGTGGTATTTTCCACTAGTTGAACCATTGATCATAGATTCCACTAAATATATCTTTAGGAGAGGCAACAACTCCAAGAATGGTGCTTCAAAGGCAAACACATCTTACTATAATGCTATGGAATTTGAAGATACCAATTGATACAACTCCAAAAGTGAAGTGACCATATGCCAAATATTATGATCCATCCCACAACAATAAACTCAAAATGGTCTCATATCAACATGATTTGAGTCCCTTCCCCATCCAAATATCATATCATTTTTCAATTTCCATCACTTCTTCAAAAATTAATATTTTAATCCACAATATTCACATGAATAGAAATTCTAACATCTACTAATGTGTTCATTCCTTTCTCAATGTTCACAAGGTTGTCAATGATGCCTTTGTTTAGCTATTATGGAATATTCAACTTCATTATCCCTTCTTTGCTCAACATTAAGGCTTCTTTTTCAGCATCCTATTCTTTGTTAATCATCAAGATTTTTTTGTTCATTGCTAAGACGTGGACTTATTTCTTCTCCCATCCTAGGGCTTACCTTCCTCTTTGATTATACTGCAATATCCAAGGCCTTGACCATTCTCACAAAAAATGTCATCAATGGAATTCCCATTCCTAGTTTATGATTTCCAAGACCTCTAGCTTTAAAATATGTGCTTTCCAACAACTTTGAGTGAATTCATTTAATGTACTTCTTGAAGTAGTTGAAAAGATTATTGTGCATTTGGATTCAACCAACCATGTTCTTTTATGTCATTGTTTGGGAAACAACTACTACAATAACATCATTATGTCATTGTTTGGGAAACAACTACTACAATAACATCATTAGCATCACAAGTTAAAACCACAACAACACATGTCATTGTTTAGTCATCACAAAAAGCCATCACCTTTTCATAAGATAAAATCATATTTCTTGTAAATATGGGGATATCAAACAATAATGTTATGCTAGTATCATATAATTTTTCGAAGTCCTCATTCTCAAAAAAAATTGCAATGTGTTTCCTTAAATCCTCAATTTATTGCATCAATTCTTCACTCTTATATGTTATCCTTGAGAATCTATCATCATATTTTCCTTTCATTCATTGAGTGTCATCCTTTCTCAATTTTCTATTTTCTTTGATGAGTTACTTATTGAGACCGAATGATTTGGCATTTGTTCCATCAATTTTTCATTTCTATCATACAATTTTTCAAGTCTCTCCTATGTTTCTTTTGGATCATTAATGTCTAATGATGGGGTAGGGCATTTTGTTCTTATGTATCACATGGAATTTGATATTTTCCTATAAGAACATTCCACAAGTCTCATTTCACAATGGTAAACTTTTGCTTTACATTTCCATTATCATAGTTTTCACCATTTAAATTTTAACTAGCCTAGATCCATCTTAACTTTGAACCTATCAAGCAACACAATGGATCAAATCTAGTGAGGTACAAACCTATCTTAGAGTGAAAAACTTGAGAAAATGTTTGCAAGTTAAGGGGTTGAATCTCTCTTAGTGCTTGATAGGTTTGAAGTTAAGTGGATCTAGGTTGGTTCTAGTCACAAGAAACCACTTCAAAATTTTAGATGATTGTCATTATGTATGTGTATATGTTAGATGAATTTTTTATCCTTTGAAAATTACAAAGTATCATCTATAATCTAGTAAGTATTGTCAAGAGGGCCACTTCAAAATATACATTAAGGTTAATGTAAACAATAATAAAATAACAATGTTCAATGATGAAGGTGTATAGTAAGAGAGCAATAGTATGCATATAATAAATACTAAAAATATTAAGTATTGACTACTCTCACCTTGCTTATTTAGCTTTTCTTTTTCCCACACTTGCTAGTTTTTCCATCTTTTCATATTAATCAGATGACAAGGGAGTTGATTTTGAAAACTATTCAAACCTTGAACTTGAGATATCATAGTGAAGGTCATATTTTTGTCTCTTACTTTCCAATATTAATAGTTGTTTTTACTAACCTCATATGTTACTCACATCTCTATTTAAATTATTTTCTATGATTTTGGTTTTAATATGTTGTATATATCAATGCATTTTTGTATATCTTCACATTCTATATGTATTAATATTATAATAGTTTTAATGTGCAAATACTAATAGAGGGATCACACCTAAGCAAATAAAGTGGTGGATGCCAACTTATAACTAATAATTTCTTTCGCAACATCATAACATGTATTTTGAGATTGGTTTTAATTGTGTTATTGTTAAAGTCATTTCACTTGATAAGTGGCACTATCTCGTTATTGAAATCAATACACCAATTTGGTTTCCTTGGCATCGTTTCCTTAGTTAATGTGCTCTATTGTTTTTGTGTTAATTCATTGCTAAAATTCACGCAACTACTTAATAGCTCTAGAGTATTTCTCATTTTATTATCACTAAAATTAATGCGCTTTGTTTTTGTATTATTTTCTTGTTGAAATAAATGTAACTAGTTAAATGTTTTAAATCATTTTTCACTATGTCGTCATTAAAATCAATGCACCTTAACTTGAATGTAGTCTTAAAGATCTAGGTTAAGATTTTATTTTTCAATGTTTGTAAGTATCGAACCTATAGATTTGAAGTGGATGGTGTATTAGAACTTTGGTTTTGATGATATAATTCTACCACCATTAATTTTCTTGGGTTCTCTTAGGTGATGAGATACTTACATTAACTATAGGATTTCCAAATCATTAGTGATATGAGGTCTAAACAAAGTCTAGTACTTGCCATGTAATGCCTTTCTAGGTCCATGGCATCATTACCACCTCACTAAATCATTTGATCTAATCTAATAATGGGGGATTGAAAGGTGGTGAACTCATTTGGAATGGATTGCTAATAGTTTCATTTCATCACTTGGTTTAGGAGAGCTCTATAGCTTCAGGCTTCTCCTCATTGATTTGATGGCTCTCCCACCTAACTAAGTTAGGGTATTTGAGAGTTTTGCAACCAATTTCACTTTAGTATAACGCAATGGATGAGCTAAAGCAAGACTTGGTGTCATTACCAAGTAATCTAGTCATTCGCTCTCTTATTGCTATGTTGAATTCTTTTCAGTGCAACTCAAGCTTACTCTAGAGTTGGAATAATTTATCTCTAAGCCTGATGATTGCCTTGGAGCTTGGAACTTGTACTTTTGTAAAGGTAATTTGAATTCTTTATTTGATTTTTGCATTGCATTATGGATTCTTTCACTTTGATATCAACATTTATGCATTTCATTTGTTCCTCTCCTTCATTTATGTTTTGAGATTTGGAAGTGAAACCTTTTGCTATATATTGTTAAGTTATTGGGTAATGTTCTTGTAATTATTAATGCATAGGTCAAGACAACAATGTTGTCCTATCATTGCAATTTAGTGGTTTGAGGATGATCCACTCTTACTTATTGATATGGAAAAGGCATATTAAGACATTTTGTTGCATGGCATTATTGTTAATCATGTATGTGTTGGATATGATGGTTTGAGGATAACAAAAAACATGTGAAGTGGTTTTGACACTTTTGTTTTATATATGCATAATTTATTGCCTCTAGAAATCACCATGACAAAATGACTATGTTTCAAACTTTTGGGGCCTAGATCGACAACACTTCGGTGCAAAAAATAATGATCCTCGTGATGCCCCTACCATGCTAAGGGAATTTTTCTTCATCATTAAACAATATGCAAAAATTGCACTCATATGTTGGCATTATTGGCTAGTGTGTTGGCTTTGATGTGAACCTAGATATCTTGTCTCTCTTGTCATTGAGTTCTTGTTCCATTATGTCATTGTGATTGATATGCTAGGTCATATGTGGATGATGATTATTCATGATGTATAAATATGAGTTTTAAAAGGTTGTACAAGGTCTGGAACAGTTGCAAGAAAATGAAAAAGGCTTGAAAGTGATGAAAACTTATGATTGATGAGGTGACTGATTAAGGAAGGTTTGTTGATGATTTTAGAGGATGTTGAGGTTGATGTGATGTTATTAAGACTTGTCAAGGCATTGACAGGTCCTACTGGTGCTAAAGAAGGCATTCGAGAAGTTGGAGGAGCTTTGACTAAATTTTGACTGAGTTTTGGGGCTTGATAGTAGGGTAACGCAAGTTTTCTTTGTTGGAGGAGCATTACTACCAAGGGTAATGCAAGTTAGTGGTTCAAGACAAGCATTATAACGCACTTCTCAAAGGGGAGAGGTGCGTTACTACCTATAAGCACAGAAAAAGAAAAAACTTGGGGCTAAACCATGGATTTGCTCGAGGTAATATCTTGTGAAAGGTCCAGTAATGTCTATTTGATTTTGTCAAAGTTACCCATCAACCAATCCAAGGAATTTTCTTGTGGTATTGACAAGGCTAAGAGATTATAAAAATATGAGGAGGTCGAACAACTTGTGTGTGCATTCTTTGAGTTGCTTGTGATTTGTCTCGTATAGGTGTGCACCAGGGTGCAAGGAGGAGGTTTAGCATTGAGAGATATGAGGGAAAGTAGATCCACTCATTCTAATTTGTTTGTTGCAGGTGTAATGGAGGGAAAATGAAACAGATCTACAATGAGTTATGTCTAGTATTCAATGCAGGAAGGAATGAGTGATATCTTGTTCAGAACAGTGTGCATATGTTTTTAAATCTTTTTACATCACTTGTTTATATTTTCCCTATATGTATTGGTTTTTCTTTATATCCATTGATTGTAGAGATCAGTGTTGGACAAAGATTAGTGAGATGTTTTTTTCAGTATATATATAGAGATCAATGTGTTGCTTTATGTAGAGGTTATACAGAGACTATTAGATCTATATATTGATGCTACTTGTCTTCTAATGATTGAAACAATGTAAACTTTGAAACGGGAACTATAAACTCAAAATGGGAACTCTGGCCAAAAAACCCCGAAAAACATCAAAAACAGTGCTAAAAACGAAAAGCGTTGATGCTGGAATAACACCTTTTTTTTTTTTTGGTAAATTTTCAACATGTTTTAAAAATGGCGGTGAAAACCAATTTTTTGCGCAAAAATTATCCAAAAAACACCCTCAAAACGAAAAGTGTTAATGCTGGTAGAACACTTTTTTTTTTCAAAAGTAAAATTTCAACATTTCGAAATAATGGCGTAAAAGTGTTAATGCTGGTAGAACACTTTTTTTTTTTCGAAAGTAAAATTTCAAACATTAAATTTAAAAAAATAATGAAAACATAAAATAAAATAAAAATAAAAATAATTAAAACAATGAAAAACACATAAAAAAAAAATAACAAAACATAAATTAAAATATATACTAAAAACAAAACATAAAATAAAAATAAAAAACGAAAAAAAAAAAATTAAGAAAAAACAAAAAATATTAAAAAAAAAAAAAAAATTAACAAAAATATTAAAAAATACTAAAATTAAGATTAAAATATTGATTACTTAAAAAAACAAATATAAAAATATGTATAAAAGACAAAAGTAAAAAATTAAAAATGTTAAAAAAAATTATCTCACAAACAATAAAAGAATTTGGAAAAAAAAAAAAAACAAAATTAATATATATATATATATATATATATAAAAGTAAGTAAAAACAGATAAATTAAAAAAAAATAAATAAATAAATAAAAATAAATAAAAATTAAAAACAAACTAGTTTAAAAAAAAAAATAGAAAATTAACGAAAAAAATTAAAAAATAGTAAAATTAATATTAAAAAACAAAAATAAACTAACCTAAAAAAATATAAAAATGGCGTAAAATATATGTATTTTCAAATGAAAAAAATAAATAAAAAAAATATTTACAGTTTATAAAGAAATGCCTATTTTTGATATATATATATATATATAATTCAAAAAAAAAAAAAAAAAAAATGAAGAAGAAAAAAAGAGTGTATTTTTTTATTTAAATATATATATATATATATATATATATATATTTTAAACGATCATTTATTTATATATATATATATATATATATATATATATATAAAACAATTTTTTATTTATTTATTTAAAGATACAAATAATTAAAAATATATATATATTTTTTTAAATGAATTTAATTTTTTAATTTTAAATTTTAAAAATTATAATTTTTTTTAAACATTTTTTTTATTTATTTAAAAATACAAATAATTTTTAATATTTTTAATTTTTTTTGAATAAATTTAATTTTTTAATTTTAAATTTTAAAAATTATTAAAAAAATAAAATTTTAAAAATTAATACCGCCCCCCAGTCGCCCGTGGTGGCGCGGCCGTGGGCAGAGGGGCCTTGTGCGGAGGGGCCTGGGCGGAGAGGCCTGTGCAGGGTCCTTGGGCGAAGGGGCCTGCCCGGAATCGCCCTCCCTCCCATTGGCCACCCGTGGTGGTGCGGCCGTGGGTGGAGGCGCCTGCACAGGCCCCTCCGCCCACGGCCGTGCCACCATGGGCGGCCGGGGGGCGGTATTATTTTTTAAAATTTTATTTTTTTAATAATTTTTAAAATTAAAATTTATTTTTAAAAAATTTAAAATTATTTGTATTTTTAAATAAATAAATAAATAATTGTTTAAAAAGAAATTGTTTTAAAATATATATATATATATATATATATATATATATATAATTTTTTAAATTTTAGATTAAAAAATTAAATTCATTTAAAAAAAATTAAAATATTTTTAATTATTTGTATTTTTAAATAAATAAATTGTTTAAAATATATATATATATATATATATATAATAAAAAAAAATGATTGTTTAAAAAAATATTTAAATTTTATTTTATTTTTTAAATAAAAAATTTAGGTTTAATAAAAAATAATAATAATTATTATTTTTTTAAATAAAAATTACACATTTTTTTTGTTTTTATTTTATAATTTGAATTTTTTTTTTGGTTTTTTTTTTTTTTTATAATTTGAATTAATTTTTATTTTTATTTTTTTAATAAAAATAGGCATTTCTTTGTAAACTATAAATATTTTTTTTATTTTTTTATTTATTTTTTTCATTTGAAAATACATATATTTTACGCCATTTTCATATTTATTTATTTATTTTTTAATTTGAGTTTATTTTTGTTTTTTAATATTAATTTTACTAGTTTTTAAATTTGTTTTGTTAATTTTCTATGTTTTTTTTTAAACTAGTTTATTTTTAATTTTTATTTATTTATTTTTATTTTTTTTCCTAGGTTTTGCTAATGTTTTTTTTTTTTTTTTTTTTTTTATTTCTCTATTTTTACTTATATATATATATATATATATATTTAAAAATTCTAAATTCTTTTATGGTTTATGAGATAATTTTCTTTTAACATTTTTTATTTTTTATTTTTGTCTTTTCTATATATTTTTTTATATTTTCTTTTTAAAGACAATTATTTCATGTGGATTGAAAATTTAATTAATGATGTATAAATATGTAGAATATCGAAAATGCAAAATATCGACCTTCTTCTTTAAATATGCAAAACAATAAAAACCTCACTACAAAAAAAAATAAAAATAAAAACAAGAAAATATGAGAAAGAAGACCACTTCCAAAATTATTAAATTTACAAAATAATTATTTACATTTCATACAATAAAAAAAATTTAAAGTCAAAAAATAGGTCTTTTAAAAAAAGGGTCTGATGCAGAATAACCACTTTTTTAAATCAGCATGAAAATCACTACCATTCTAAAACGCAATGTACATAAAAAAAATTAAAGTGCCAAAAACTATGCTCTCAAAAAAACATGTGTGTTTTGCATCACCCGCAATGTACATAAAAAAAATTAAAGTGCCAAAAACTATGCTCTAAAAAAACATGTGTGTTCTGCATCACCCCTTTTCAAAATCGGGTCAATTTTTTGCCATCTATACAAAACGGGTAACAGTATCAGTTCTCGTTTCAAAGTTTACGTTGTTTTGATGGATCTTGATGTTGACAGAGGTTTTTGTGCCTTGTATTTTAACTAGCTTGAGGGTGTTGCAGGGGTTCTAATATTGTATTTCAATTTACTTCGCTTCTGTAGCATCAATATTGTCTTAGTGCATAGATATATTTGATTTGCAAAGTATGTGTATGAACAAGAACCAAACTATTAACTGAATATGGTGTGTGTGGAAATTAGTGTCTGACAATGTTTTCTCTTGCATGATCTTGAGGTGACTGAGAGGAATTTGCATATTTATATTTGGATATTTCTTTATTGTCGTTGAAAGGATATGCGTACTAGATCGAGGGCCATTTACCGTGTTGATTAGGAGTGATGAAGTTTGTATGCAGTTTAAATGAAGTGCACATATCAGAGGTATTTATGATAAATCAGAGGTGTTGAACTAATTGTGATTGTTGCAAGAACAAATCTTATGTTTTAAGAGGTTGTATGCAGAGTTGGAGATAGAAGCTAAGCCATGTGTTACTTCAAATATTTATTCATGATAAGGTTATTGTTGTCTTGCTTATGAGTTTGGTTATTGATTGCTTGGTGTATCTTCTTAGATTGTGAACAGTATTCAAAACTTTGGTTTGAATGCATCATATTGTTGATGAGTAACAATGATTTGAGTCACAATGATGTTGTATGCTAAAGAGTTTGTTGATACATGTTTAATTGATTTAGTTTGAGAATAACATATTTTTCTTATAGCAGAGAAGTGTTTGTCATTAATGAAAGATGGTGATTTGATGGACTTGAGCAGTTGTGTTTGATCATAGTTTGAGTGCAGAGAATCCTTTGGTGTATTTTGGGCCCAGTTTGAAACATTTTGAAAAGTGGCCTACCAGATCAATTGTTGTTAAAGGTGGTCCTAGTCTGAAAGATTGTGAAACGTGGATCACAAGAGGTTAGAGGGAGTGGTTGCTTCCTTCTAGTAGCAGCTAGAAAATTTAGTGAAGGTAGGAGCCTTTAGCAGGTAGCAACATGTGTACTGGAAAAAGCCTACAACAGTGCAAGATGTAAATAGTTTTCTTTAATAATAAGAAGATGAAGCAGATAATAGTAGTGGTGGTTTTTCCCATTCTGGGCTTTCCACCTAAAAATCTGGCGTCCTTGTGTGTTGATGTGTTGCATTCTTATGGTTCATGTGCTCTTATGTTTAATGCTTCTCATGGTTTATTGAATATGCCTAGATCTACCATATAAAGTGTTTCTTATGAAATAACAGTTTAGATAACTTTGAAAAAGAAAGCATAAACTAAGTAAAATTTTGTTTGGCATGAAATATTGATTCACTCCCCCCCTCTCAGTATTTCTAACAATTGGTATTAGAGCACAAGTCCTTCAAGAAGTAGCTTGATCACTAGAAGGTAAATCCAGCAGAAATGAGTGCATAGGACGAATTATCAAAGCCACATTTGTTCAATGGAACAAACTTCATATTTTGGAAGATCAGAATGAGCTCCTACTTGCAATCACATGGAGTTGATGTTTGCATAGTTGTCGTAAATGGGTACCAATACCCATGATCTATTCCATCAGATGATGTAGGGAAGAAACAATATGAAAGCAATGCAAAGGTTGTCAATGTTATCCTAGGAGGACTTGTAGAATATGAGTTCGTGAAAGTAATGCAGCTTAACACCGTGAAAGAAATGTGGGACAAGCTAGTTAACAACTATGAAGGTGATACAAAGGTAAAAGGTGCCAAATTACAATCTTATAGAATTCAATATGAGTCTCTTAAAATGCATGAAGATGAAAGTATTACAAACTTTTTTCCTCAGAGTAGATGAAGTAGTTAATACTATGAAGGGTCTTGGTGATAAAATTGAAGATTCTACAATTGTTGAAAAGATATTAAGATCGCTAACTCCTAGGTTCAATGCCAAAGTTTCAACAATTGAGGAAATGCAAGATTTGAATCATTTATCCATAGAAAGGCTCCATGGAATCTTGACAAATTACAAAATGAGGACAAAAGGAGGTCAATCGGAAATATGAGAAGTTGCCTTCAAAGGCACACAAAGGCAAACAAAAGCAAGAACCAGATGATGCCTGCTACATGTCAGATGAGGAACTGGGAAAATTTGTCAAGAAGCTACAAACAAGTACTAGAAATTTCAAAGGTAAACTCCCATTTAAATGTTTTGCTTGTGGAAGGCTAGGAGATTATGCTGCTAAATGTCCATACAAAGACACTATTTCCAAAGGAAAGAATACATCTAAGAATAATGTTAAAAGGAATTTCACGAAGAAAAAAAAGAGAGCTTTTATACTCATGAAGATGGTGAATGTTCCTTTGGTGATGAAGATGTTGACTCTGACTCTAACCAAGAATATAAAATTATCATGGCCTTTGAAGATCAATTTGCAAGTGAATGAGATAATTGTGATGATTTAATGGATGTATTAAAAGAGATTGATAGACTCAAGAATATCAACAAAAATTAAGAAAAGGAAATCAGTAGCTTAGTTGAAGAAATGACTCAGTCAAACATTTGTTTAGAGGAGTCTAAAAGAGTAGAAGAAGTACTAAGGAAACAACTTCAAGAAAAAGAAAAGCACTGTGAGAAATTAGAATCTTAAATTGTGGGGCTAAGGAAAGAACTTGAGAAAACAAAAGCTCCTTTGAATCTAAATCTCAGATGTACAAAAGAGTTAGAAACATTAGAAGAGATTATTAAGGTTTGGTATTCCCCATCAATCAAGACAGACCTCGGATACAATGCAAATCAAAATAACTAAACACTAGAATCCATGATATCTACTAGTGCGGGTACAAAGAGTTATGCCAATGCTATAAAAAGTGGCAATGATAAGGGCAACAAGACTAAACAACCGAAAGGATCAAGCCATGCAGATCTAAAGCAATGGAGGCAATCAAGACTAGAAAAGTACTATTTCCATAATCAAGAACCGAGTTATTCAAGAAAATTCTTTGCTCCTAGGTATTCCTATTTCCATGGTTACTGCTTTTCTTGTCATGACTTTGGTCACAAAGCAATTCACTGTGTAGCTTATGAAACTATCAAGACTAGAGAAGTAAGAGCCAAGCATAACTTAAATAATTCAAGGAAGTTCTCCAATAATGCTTTCTCTCCTCTTATGAATGAAATTAAATGTATCATATGCAATAACTTTGGGCATGAGGAAAGTGAATGCAAAAGCAGGATGATTTCTTCTTATCAGCATGAACAGAAGACAAAGCCTCTCAAAATTTGGAAAAGAAAGACCACTTCTTCTAAAAGATGCAATTTAGCCTTATATGCAAGGGGATCAAGAGAATTTGCAGTATATTGACAATGTTTGCTCAAAATACATGATAGGTGATAGAGATAAGTTTGTTTTTTTAATGAAGTTAAGAAAGAAAAGAATGTCTCCTTTGGTAATAATTCTCTTGCTACTATTAAAGGAAAAGGATCTGTGATTTTAAAAGATAAAACCAAAGCTAAAAATCTATTGTTTGTAGATGGCTTATGTTGGAAAAATAACTAGTGTCGGTCTTCATAATGTAATTCAAATGCACTAATGATTTATTTATTATATTCATTATTATTATTTTATTATTAGTCAAAGCATGTTCTTCATGCCTATAGGGTCAATTAAGTCAAAAATAAAATTTATTATGAGTCAAAGAAATGTAATTGAGTCAAAGTCCCATTTGGACTAGTTGTAAGAAAAGGAAAAATTATTTTATTTCAAAGAGTCAAAATGTCTTCCACAAGACCAAGTCAGCCCTCCTTGACTAGTCAGCCTAAGAGGCATATTTTTGACCTCCTAGACAAATATAAATATAATTCAATTCGACCACTTGAGGATCCAATTAATTCAGCCATCATTACATCAATTTTTGTGCCAAGAAAAGAAGATAAATAAGAAAAAGTCAGAGGAGAGAGAAAATGAGCTGTTTTTGCCTTATTTTTCTCCATTTTTGCTCACACATGCAAAGTTTATGCTTTTTTTAGAGGTTGTTACAGGGTTGAAATTACAAGGGGTCATAATTTTAACAGTTGACCAGATTTCAGAGATTTGACCAGCATTAACTATTGTTGACTTTGACTTGGTTGGAGGATGACTTGGGGTCTTTGTGGCAGTTTTGGTCTTGGTCTTGGGTCTTGGATATCTCACTTTGATTTGGTTCTACGAGAAGAGGATCTTTTGGGTTGTGGGGTTTTGCCCTGGCTTGGAGCCTAATTTCTTGTGTTCTTTGTCTCTTTGTGATCTTTATGTTTTGGTAATTGCTTGATGAATAGAATATAAATTTTATAAAAGGCCAAAAAACATTCACAAGTAATTATCAAGTAAGCGAAATCAATCATTATCTTTTATCCCTTGGTTTCTCAACAACTTAAAACATAACTTATTGAGTGTCATTCAAATGTGCGACCATGGGCATGATGTTATCTTTAGATCTAAAGGTTGTTTAGTCAAAGAATTAAGCAGAGGAAAGACAATAATCAAAGAAAACATAACTTCAAATAATGTATACATCTTAGAAGGTGACAGTGAACACTACTTCTTGGGCAAGGCTGAAGAAAGTTGGCTATGGCACAAAAGGTTGGGACATCTAAGTTTCAGTCAATTATATAAACTAAGCAAGAAGGGGGTTGTTCATGACATGCTAGATATCATACCACCATAAAATAGCATATGCAGATCCTATCAATTTGGTAAGCAGACAAGAGTTCATTTCAAGGTAAATGAATGTTCTTTAGAAAAACCTATTGAATTAATTCATATAGATTTATGTGGACCAATGAAGAAGAAATATCCTCGAGGTGAGCAGTATTTTATGTTATTAATTGATGACTACACTAGAATGTGTTGGGTTGGTTTGCTAAAATTTAAAGATGAGGCTTTTGAAAAATTTAAAATATTCAAGGCTATGGTTGAAAATCAAATGGACTTAAAAATCAAATGTCTCAGATCTGATAGAGGAGGCAAATTCATATCAGATGAATTTGATTTTTGTGATCAACATGGTATCAAAAGGTAGTTTTCTATAGCCAAAACTCTTCAACAAAACGGAGTTGCAAAAAGAATGAATGGAACGATTCAGCAAATGGCACATGCAATGCTTGATGAAACTGGAGTGCCTCACACCTTTTGTGGAGAAGTAGTACAAACAATATTTGATATCCTCAACAAAGCTCATGTAAGAGTTAGCAGTAACAAAACACCACATGAACTATGATATGGCAAACCCACAACTGTTAAGTATTTCAAAATATTTGGAAGCAAATGTTTATTAAAAGAAATGATGATAAACTTAGCAAATTTGAACCCAAAGCCGATGAAGGTATTCTCCTTGGATACTCCTCCAGAAGTAAAGGGTACAAATATTATAATAAGAGGCTTCAGAAAATCATTGAGTGTATTAATGTTACAGCAATTGAAGGATTTGTGTGCCCCAAAAGAAAAATAAAATTTGATGATGAA
Organism: Pinus tabuliformis; assembly: GCA_031772625.1. Taxonomy (NCBI): domain Eukaryota; kingdom Viridiplantae; phylum Streptophyta; class Pinopsida; order Pinales; family Pinaceae; genus Pinus; species Pinus tabuliformis. The sequence continues at coordinate 738,107,717 of CM062817.1, forward strand.
CAACCCAGCAGTGAGATCAAAGAAATTGTAGGTGAAGAAGAAGGAGAGGCATCATGAGAAGAAAACCAAGAAGTAAGTGAGCTAGAAAAGAGCCCATCCAAGTATGTGCAAAAAAATCAACATGAAACCCAAATACTAGGTGTTAAGGAGGTTGGAGTACAAACTAGAAGAACAATCATTGGATCATCTAGTCACTTAGCTTTGTTGTCTACAATTGAACCTCAAAATGTGCATCAAGCAAGCAAAGATGAATGTTGGATTAAAGTCGTGAATGAAGAACTTAACCAATCAGAAAATAATCATACATGGGAACTGGTTCCAAGGCCACAAAATAAAAATGTAATTGGGACCAAATGGGTGTTTAAGAACAAATTAAATGAAAATGGAGAAGTAGTCATGAATAAAGAAAGACTTGTCTACAAAGGATATGCTCAATAGGAAGGAATAGATTTTGAAGAAACATTTGCATCAGTGGCTCGCCTTGAAGCTATTAGAATGTTCCTAGCATTTGCTAGTTTTCACAAATTTAAAGTATATCAGATGGATTTCAAATCCACTTTCCTGAATGGGGATCTAGAGGAAGAAGTCTACATTCAACAACCTGAGGGATTTATACTTGGTAATGACAAAAATATTGTTTGCAAACTCAAAAAGGCTTTGTAGGGGTTGAAACAAACTTCTCAAGCTTGGTATTATCATTTTGACAAATATCTTTAGCAACAGGGCTTCAAGAAAGGTTCAGCAGATAACAACCTATTAAAATTGTAGCAAGAAAAGGCTTCATTTGACTTGTGCCTTCGTCAAATGGAGAAATTTGATTTTCCACATCAACAGGATGACTTGGATTGTAGTTAGCTGGAGTGGCAAGGCTTTGTCTCCTAGTTAAATCAGTAAATTCGAGTTTGTAAGCTAGAAGTAGAGTTGTGCATGGGTTGATTACTAAAGTCCAACAACCTAATGGAGTTATTGTTAGTTAAACTCAGTTAACTAAGCTCTATTCTTTAGTGGAGTCAGTATGAGTTCAATTGAGTAGTTATAACAGTTTTTAACTCACTGATCTCTCAGTTAACTGATCAATTTACTAAAACTAGTCCCATTCATGCATGGAATTTGAATTGCCTAGTTGGAGTGGAGAAAAAGGCACATTGTAATTGTCAATTGTATACTAGTTGAGTGTACAGATTTTTCATTGGAGCAAGTGGTCAATTCCTTCAGTATTTACGCAAGGAAATAGGGAATTCTCCTATTTTTTAGGGGCTAATTTCCTCAAGGATTGCACAAGGAAATAGGAGGATAATAGAGGCCTATTTTAGCTAAGTGTTGGTCAGAGCAAGTCAGAGAGCAGGAGATCAGAATTGCAGTGCATGGTGTGCTTCAGGATTGAAGCAATACATTGTAATTGATCCATATTCTCATCTGAATTAATGCAAAACAATGGAGGGGTTTTTCCCAGTTGGGTTCCCCTGTAAAATCATTGTGTTCCTTGTGTTTTGATGGTTGCATGTTATTTCATGTGTTCCTATATCGTGTGTTTTGTTCCGCATAATATTAGAAGAAATTTATGTCTCTTGATTTTAGGTCGAATTCATTAGCGATAGAAAATTTCTTACCATTTCTACATGGTATTAGAGCTACGAAAGACTACATATAAACCTTGTTCTATATCTTCTCTTAGAGAAATTTTGATTTGTAGAGTTTTTGGTGTAGATTCTCTTCAGTGCAGGAAAAATGTATTTCAATGGATTGAGGCTTGAGTATGCATTGGAGGGCACCTCGAATTTTTGTGCTTGGAAAGACAGGATGGAAGTTGTCCTGGATGACAATGGAGTATGGGAATACACACAAACTGATATTCCAAAACCAGCAACATTAGATGCACAAGCACTTGCTCAATGGAAGAAAGGCACATCAAAATCCAGGAGGATTATTCTGGAGGCTTTCAAATATCATTTGGTTTCGAACTTGAATGGAAAGGAGACTCCTTTTGCAAGGTGGAAAATTCTCACATATATATTCCAGCGCAGCAGTGATGTCAGGAAATTGGCATTGAGAGATAAACTCAAGAGCATTCGAATGCAGAAAAATGAAAACATTCCTTAATACCTATCCAGATTCACTCAAGTTCGAGATGAACTTGGAGGAGTAGGAGAAAATGTGCCATCATCTGAACTTGTGAGCTTGGCACTCCTTGTTCTTTTGAAATCCTGGTAAAACTATCATGATTCAGTTAATGGAAGAGACAAGCTATCATATTGGGAGATACTTTGAATTAATATGGTGTAGGAGGAGATCAGAAGAAACACTAGAGATGGTGTCACATCTAGAGTTGAGGAGGAAGAAAACTTTGCCTTGGCAACCAAGGGAAAGAAGGCCCAAGGCAAGGCAGAACCAGGAAAAGAAGAAGGAACTCAGAAAAATTAAATGTTTTCACTGCCATGAATATGGACACTATGCAACAAAGTGTTCACACAAGAAATCTAGGAAAAATCCTGTAGGGGGTGATGCTCTCACATCAAAATTCGAGTTAGATTTCACCCTCATTGCATGCATGGCAAGTACTGTACGAGGCAGTGTATGGTACTTGGACTTTGGAGCCTCATTTCATATGACAGGAAGCAAGGAGTTCTTCAACAACCTAGAGGAGAAGGACCTACAATTACACATAGAACTTGGAGATGATGGGAGGTATAGTACCAAAGGGATTGGTACTGTCACCTTTAAGAGGGAGTCAAGCTCCCATCTTCACTTGAAAAATGTAATGTATGTTCCTGGGCTGAAGAAAAATTTGATTTATATAGCTGTATTGGAGGATAGAGGATATGATGTGGTGTTCAGTAAAGGGAAATATTTTCTGAAGCATGTTGCTACTGGACAAGTAAAACAAATTGGTATTAGAATTTAAAATATCTACAAGTTGGAGGTGGATGCATGCGCTGCAATGAGCAGCAAAGTTGAACATGTTTAGATTCGATATGTTGGAGAACTTTGGCATATACACATGGGTCACTTACACCGTGGAGCTTTGAAAATAGTGCAGCAGATCACCATAGGACTTCCAAAAAGCACCCTTGACCAACATGATGTTTGCAAGGGATACACCCTTGAAAATATGTGAAATTATACTTCCAGGGCCGAGATAGTAGAGTTGGAGCCATCTTGGATTGATTCCATTCAGATGTGTGTGGACCATTTTCTACAGTCTCAGTTGCAAATCACAAGTATTATGTAATTTTCAGAGATAACTTTTCCGGCAAGTGTTGGATCCATTTTGAAGAAGAAAGATGAAGTGTTTGCAAAATGTGTTGAATTCAAAGCATTAGTTGAAAATGAGATTGAACAAAAAATTAAATTCCTGAGAAGTGATAATGGAGGAGAGTTTGTGTCTAATGCCTTTCAAAGATTTTTGTGCCAAGGAAGGTATTAGAACAGAATTTATTGCACCCCATAACCCACAACAAAATGGGGTGGCAGAGAGGAAAAATAGAAGCATTGTAGGGGTTGTAAGAGCAATGTTGCATGATTATCCTCATGGGAAGAAGCTTGTAATACATCAGTTTATTTACAAAACCAAAGCCCTCACAAAATACTTGGCATGATCACACCCGAAGATGCTTTCTCCAAGAGGAAGCTAGATGTATCCCATTTTCGAATTTTTGGAACTACATTCTATTTTCATGTCTCTAAGGATAGCATGGAAAAGTTGGATCCTACGGCTGAGATGAGTATTTTTGTAGGATACACAAAGACACCTCATAACTATCGCGTGTATTTTTCGTCACTCAGGATGACAGGGATGAGGAGAGATGTCAGATTTTATGAGGAGAAGGTTATGAGAAGCTCTCTAGAGCAAGAGTTGAGTATTCCACCAGAGGAGGAGCTTTTAGCTCCAAAGGAGGAGCCTCAGTCAGAGCCTCAAGATGTTGTGGAGGAGCAGAGAGTAGGGAGAGTGGAGGCACCCACTCAAGTAGAATCTTCTAAAGGGGGAAGGAAGAGAACCAGAGAGGCTGACAGGTTGGTGTAGGATGCACAAGACTATGTGGGAGATCCTTACATCCTTGTGCGGGAAAAGGAGATCACCAAACATATATACTAGTTATATGCACTCATGACAGAACTCATTGATTTTGAGCCTTCTTCATTTAAGGAGGTTTTTTCCCAACCAATGTGGGTAGATGCCATGGTGGAGGAGTATGACTCTATTGTAACACCCTCCTCACACATCTACGCAAGTAACCAGCCAACTGGGGTAAACATGCGACGAGAGGCTACTATGATTGGATTCGACCTCCTATGTGACCTTAAGGAAGTGGAATCGACGGAACACATCAACCAACCTATCCACATCAGCAACAGAAACCTCAAGAGACATGTCAGCCACTCAGACATCTTGTCCCTAGGTCCCACTGATGTTCTGGACATCTTAAGCCTTAGTTGCTCTCATGCTATATGCATGACAACATCCAGAAACCCAAATTCACTCTCACAGGCTTGCCTGCCAACGTCCAGAGACCCAATTTTCCAGTGTTATGCCAACGACCCCGAGATTTGAGCCACTTTTTCAGGCCCAGAGCCCAGGTCACTGCCCAGAATGGAATGATAGCTTAAGATCAGTCAAAGAACAAGGAAACAATGATGCAAAAGAAATAAGTTAAACAATACCTTAATCAGACCCCTACTAGCCATGACAGGCATTTCGTCAAACATGTCATCAACATGTAACCTACAGGTGTAAATAACAGAATTAAGTCTAGGGATCTCGTACTTATCTAAGAATCACTATGAACCATTGTTCCCTCATGTCATTTGTTGCATTATCATCTATTAGGCCATGAATACATTATCCATTCATTTACAAGTAAAAACATGTTGAGAGCCATACATAGTTGTTGTCATAAAACATACATATAACCAGCATGATAGGGACAGAAATATCATAAGCATATCGGCCATAAAATCCACATATACATCAGTACATTAACACATGAAAATCAAGGGAATGAATTTCTCATTAATGAATGCAATAAACCAACCAAAGATGGGATTACCGCGTTCCACCCGACCATAGAATGGTTGAGTGTTAAATTGGCAACTAGGGCCAAACTCCATGTGGGCTAGCTTATTTATGGCAACTGATATTTTTATTAGATCCCTCTCGTTGAGAGGTGTAGTATTGATCTAAAGATCATCCAATTCCGATAAGTATTTATGGAGATATGAATTTATTTTGATTATGGATTTATCATCTAGCCGACCGGCAACAGCTCAGAAGCCCAAAAGACATGCCTATTCATCACCTACGTTTTAGTATAAATTGAAGAGGACTTAAGGTCATTTGGGTATACACATTCTTCATGTGCTCTCCTCTCCACGTCTTGGGTTTTTGGAGAAGGAGAGACACCAATGAAGGATGCCCTAAGATGATGCCCTAATGGAAAACGCAGTCATACAACGTAGGCATATAAGGATAATCTACACTGTCCTAAATTTTGATATGATTGCCCTAAATCTAAAGCCACGTTCATTTATACGCCCATCGATAAAGGAATATGGAACCACGTACATATGTCATAAAAGACTATGAAGCCACGCTCGTTCATCTATATGCAGTCGTGAAGGAATAAAATGCGTTGATCATCAAGCCGCAGTTAATAACCATATCAGCCCTAGATCTGGCAGCGTAGTTTAAGAGATACATGGACATATATATACGCAGGAATTCTGGCAACGTAGTGGAGACATATATATACGCAGGATCTGGCAGCGTGGTTCAAGGACATGAAGACTGATACACATTCAATGGTGAACGCATTCATGATATTACACACTGAACATACTTGCACGCACAACAATGAAATAATGATGCCCTAATACGCACAACACCTATACGTTGAGACCTTATATGCTGGAAACCTTATACTCTACATGCAGTCATGACAATATATAACATGCACAGTCATACACTGCAATAACGGTTATATGTAAATGCTGGACAGTCATATGTTGTAGCAATGTAAACGCTAGACAGTCATGTATATATGCTGCAGTCATGGTTATATATATACACTGGACAGTCATGTATATACGCTAGGAATTCATGGTTATATATACGCTGGTCAGGTAGTCAAGGGTGCCACTGTCATCAAGCCACAGTGATGAAGAGGTAAATGCAATCATGGTATTGGAGGAATACCAGAACTATAGCCTAGCTGCTTTGCTAGGTTGCAAGCCATAGCAAGCAGCTAAGGCTGATATGTATATGACCTCCATAATGAAGCAACAGAAGGGTATTATGAGCAGCATGATGAGCTGCATGATGGGCAGTATTATGAGCAACATGATGAGCTGCATGATGGGCAGTAGTATGAGCAGCATGATGCATGATGTATGAGATCATGAGCATCATGGTAAATGTAATCATGTGCATGGGCAGCACAATGATGCATGAAGCATGGGCAGCTCATGGGCAGCATGATGTATGGGCAGCGTGATGTATGAGATCATGAGCAGCATGATAATGCATGATGCAGCATGATGGTGCTACACGGTCAGGTGCAGAAAATGGACAAGATGCAGCACAATGATAGGTGAAGGAGTCACCTTGGAGAATCAGTTGAAGTGGAATGTCTTCAACTGATCTTATTGTTATAAGAAATTATCTATGCTAGATCTAGATAAGTCAAAGTGTTGACTTCTGTTGTAAATGTACTATCTCTCTCTCTCTTTCTCTACTGAACTTTGAAGAACATAAAAGAAGAATTGATCAAGGGTTTCCCCACACGTTGTGGGGTTTGTCCCTGGATAGCACCACATCTTGTGTCCTCTTGTCTTGGCTTGTCTTCTGCGATTTATATTTATGTTCTATCTGCAGTTTATCTTAATGCTGATGTGATTGCTAACGGTGAAAATTTAAATAAATTGCTCTAGCATAGAACATACCTAAAATTAACATGGGATCAGAGATGAGGTGAAGACAATGCCCAAGCAAGAGTGAAAGAGCAATCACGAGAGACAGTTGGGACAAGACAAAAGGATCAATGGGTTCTTCATAATTCACCCAAGGTGAAGTCAAAGCAGAGAATATTATCAGAATGGTGCAGCGGAAGGTTCTAATGGCCTACCTTAAGATCACTTCATTGGGAAGTTCGGATCTAAGGGTGGAAGGAAAGACAAATGCCATGGTTACAATAAGTTCGGCCATTATGCGAAGGAGTGTTCAAATGGCAGAGACACATCTCTTGATGAAGATAACAATCATTCCAGGATCAAAGGAATTACTGGTAATGCAGGTCTTCAAGGAAATGGTCGACTCTTCAAAGAAAGCAAGGAACCCTTGAATCACTCTTATGTACCTGATCGCAAGAAGAACCTGTTGCCCATCTCGGAAATAGAAGTCAAAGGTTTCAGGGTGGCACTCATCGATGGAAAGGTACATGTTTGAAATAGATTTTTCAAAGATGTTTTTGAGTTCAGGGTTGTAGCAGGAAGTCCACTGGGGACCATGTCCATTGACACAGCACCGGAGGTCTGTGTGTCAGATGTTGACAAGGATGCCTGAATTCAAAAAGAGCATGAAAGTACATGTCTGAGATGTACCGAAGGAAAATCTTACAAGGGGACCATTCCCCTCATGTAGTAGGTCCACAGGTTTGAAACAACTCGTGGAGTTTGAGATTCATGAACAAAAATCTCATGTATATAGGTGGAAGAAAGCCCTCTATGGCTTGAAGCAAATCACCCCGGGTGTAGTATGAGAGGATTGATAGCTGTTTGATGAAGCTGAGATTCACTAAGAAGTGAAACCGATCCAAACCATTATCCGAAGGTTGTGGATGATAGACCTCTCATACCGGCACCTTATGCGAACGAACTATTTCTGACAGTTGCAAACCCTCTCATTTGCAGAAGTAAGAGGGAGTTGGATTCTGGACATATGTTTTGCAGTTAGCACGGGGAGCTCATATTTGGTTGAGCCTCACTAGATTGGTGCCAAGAATCTTCTGAGATGTCTTCAGGGCACAATCTCTCATGGATTGAGATACACTGCCGAAAATATGAAACTGCATGGTTATTCGAATGCTGATTGGCCAGACAGTGTGGAGTATCATTGGAGCACTTCTTAGTGTTGTTTCTCTTTGGATTTTGCTTCGATATCATGGATGAGAAGGAAGCAGAATTCGGTTATCATAAGCATTGCTGAGATCGGATACATATCTACGAGTATGATCTCGTATGAAGCTGCCTGGTTGGGGAAGCTCTTCAATGAGTTGTTTGTACACATGATGATTACCACTGTGATTCTCTGTAACAACCAAAGGTGGGATTTGATTATTGAGGGAATCCCGTATTCGACGATTGCTCCAGCAGATAGACATCAAATACTACCTTATCTGGGATATGGTAAGTCGATGAGCAAGGAGGCTCCATTGCATTAAGATTATGTACAGGTCGATAAACTTTGTTAAAGCCTCGGGGAAAGATAAAATCTGTGATTTTCCCAAATGACTTGGAGTCATCAAGAAACCCTTGTACAAGGGTCCTGCATGTTGCATACATTGAGCTTTGGGAGCTTTGGGGGCTTGTGGTTCTTACTGGAGCAACATACAACCACAGGGTGACTCACCCTCCCCTAGTGGTGCGCATTGGGACAAGATGATTCGCTCTCTTGTGGGACATGATGATTTGCTCTCCTATGGACAGGATGATTCACTCTCCTGTGGAGAAGATGATTTGCTCTCTTGTGGGACAAGATGATTCGCTCTCTTGTGGAACATGATGATTTCCTCTCCTATGTAGCAGGATGATTAGTTCTCCTGTGAGGTCTGGATGATGTGTTCTCCATGACAAATGTAGCAGGATGATTAGTTCTCCTGTGAGGCCTGGATGATGTGTTCTCCATGGCGATTCTAGTAGGATGATTTGTTCTCCTGTGAGGACAAGATTGATTAAGTTCTCCTATCGAGGCATCCTACCCATGCAGTCTGGGACTCATGGGAAGTACCTCTCATCTGATCAATGAGCAGGGAAATGAGGATAGGGACCATAGTAGTACCAATGGACGCATCGTTGTATCTACCGTACTCCCTATGCTAGGATGACCTTCATTGATCTTGGATCAATGATACTGGTCTGGGACCAGTGGTACATACTCTGAGACTGACTACGTGTTAGTGCAGGACTGGTCTGGGACCATAGAGAGTGGTAAGTACTATGACGCTGACTTCAGGTCGGTTGAGATTGGTCTGGGACCAATGGTACACTCTCTGAGACTGCGATACTGGTCTGGGACCAGTGGTAGGAGTGGTACCCACTATGACGCTGACTTTGGGTCGGTTGAGACTGGTCTGGGACCAGTGGTACGCACTCTGAGACTGACTTCAGGTCAGTGGAGAATGGTATGAGACATTCTCGATCAATTCTTCTTCTTCATAGTTCAGCAGAGCTAAGTTGAGCAGAGCTAAAGCAGAGCAAAGTTAGCAGAGCAGAGCAGAGCCAACAGCGCTGAGTAGAACAGAGCAGACCCAGTAGAGATGAGCAGAGCAGAGCAAAGCTAGCAGAAGCTGAGCAGAGCAAAGCTAGCAGAAGCTGAGCAGAGCTGGGCAGAGCAATGCAGGGCACTGATGGTAGAGATAGTACAGTCAGACTTATGGATCAACGGATGGAGTTCTCCCTCGTTGAGAGGGAGTGTTAAATTGGCAACTAGGGCCAAACTCCATGTGGGTCAGCTTATTTATGGTAGCTGATATTTTTATTGGATCCCTATCGTCGAGAGGTGTAGGATTGATCTAAAGATCATCCGATCCCGATAATTATTTATGGAGATATGAATTTATTTTGATTATGGATTTATCATCTAGCTGACCAACAACGGCTCAGAAGCCCAAAAAACATGCCTATTCATCACCTACATTTTAGCATAAATTGAAGAGGACTTGAGGTCATTTGGGTATACACATTCTTCATGTGCTCTCCTCTCCACGTCTTGGGTTTTTGGAGAAGGAGAGACACTAATGAAGGATGCCCTAAGATGATGCCCTAATGGAGAACGCAGTCATAACAACGCAGGCATATAAGGATGATCTACGTTGTCCTAAAGTCTGATATGCTTGCCCTAAATCTAAAGCCACGTTCATTTATGCGCTCATCGATAAAGACTATGAAGTCACACTCGTTCATCTATATGCAGTCGCAAAGGAATAAAATACGTCGCTCATCAAGCCGCAGTCAATAACCATATCACACAGGCCCTAGATTTGGCAGCGTAGTTTAAGAGATACGTGGACATATATATACGCAGACATTCTGGCAGCGTAGTGGAGACATATATATACGCATGATCTGGTAGCGTGGTTTAAGGACATGAAGACTCATACACATTCAATGGTGAACACAGTCATGATATTACACATTGAACATACTTACATGCACAACAATGAAACAGTGATGCCCTAATATGCACAACACCTATACGCTGAGACCTTATATGCTGGAAACCCTATACTCTACATGCAGTCATGACAATATATAACATGCACAGTCATATGCTGCAGTAACAGTTATATGTAAATGTTGGACAATCATACGTTGCAGTAATGTAAACGTTGGACAGTCATGTATATACTCTACAGTCATGGTTATATATATACGCTGGACAGTCATGTATATATGCTGGGTAGTCATGGTTATATATACGCTAGTCACGTAGTCAAGGGTGCCACTGTCATCAAGCCGAAACAATGAAGAGGTAAACGCAATCATGGTATTGGAGGAATACCAGAACTATAGCCTAGTTGCTTTGCTAGGCTGCAAGCCATAGCAAGCAGCTAAGGCTGATATGTATATGACCTCCATAATGAAGCAACAGAAGGGTATTATGAGCAGCATGATGAGCTGCATGATGGACAGTATTATGAGCAGCATGATGAGCTGCATGATGGGCAGTAGTATGAGCAGCATGATGCATGATGTATGAGATCATGAGCATCATGGTAAATGTAATCATGTGCATGGGAAGCACAATGATGCATGGAGCATGGGCAGCTCATGGGCAGCATGATGTATGGGCAGTATGATGTAGCTCATGGGCAGCATGATGTATGGGCAGCGTGATGTATGAGATCATGAGCAGCATGATAATGCATGATGCAACATGATGGTGCTACATGGTCAGGTGCAGCAAATGGACGAGATGCAGCACGATGATAGGTGAAGGAGTCACCTTGGAGAATCAGTTGAAGCAGAATGTCTTCAACTGATCTTATCGTTATAAGAAATGATCTATGCTAGATCTAGATAAGTCAAAGTGTTGACTTCTGTTGTAAATGTACTATCTCTCTCTCTCTCTTTCTCTGCTGAACTTTGAAGAACATAAAAGAAGAATTGATCAAGGGTTTCCCCACACATTGTGGGGTTTGTCCCTGGCTAGTGCCACATTTTGTGTCCTCTTGTCTTGGCTTGTCTTCTGCGATTTATATTTATGTTCTATCTGCAGTTTATCTTAATGCTGATGTGATTGCTAGCGGTGAAAATTTAAATAAATTGCTCTAGCATAGAACATAACTAAAATTAACACTGAGCCAAATCTCTCTTCAGTCATTCACCCTCGTACCATATTCCAAGCATGAATGTGGGACTCAAACTAAAGAACCAACTAGGGCATACCGAGGCTAAACCACCTCACCCTTATCAATAGAAACCAAGCTTTACCGTAATCCATCTCGAATCACTAGGCCAACACAATGAACACATCGTAACAGGTTTTACCATGATCTCCACCCAATCACTAGGCCAAACAAGCATGGATGCCACCGAATTTATCCACCTACATCGTGAGGAATTTTGATGCCTCCCAGTCTCTCAGGCTTTACCGCAATCCAAACCCGTAACACTAGGCCCTAAACCGAGATCCACTTTCCAAGCTTTACCACATATCCCAAACCCGATATTACTAGGCTCAATAGAAAGCAAACCACCTCTTGGCTTTACCTTATATCCTGGCATTAACTCGCAAGGATTCTTAGGCCCACCTAGGCAACACAATCTTGGCTTTATTGCAACCCACAATCTGGGTTAGCGGTCACTAGGCCAGTGGCTTTACCATGATCCATAATTCATTTCAGGGACCACTAGGGCATGTGCTCTATCATTCGGAGATCCACCCCACTCATCTTCGATCCCATCTAGAAATCCAACTCAATAAAAACATGAGAACCCCATCACACCATGGCTATCCAGAAAAGGAAAGGCTAAGTTGAAAACACTGTTACACTTGGAAAAACCCAAGCAATGATATAAAATAACCACATGCAATACCATGCATGCCAAATCTAGCAAGGAAAATACACATGCAAATCAATACCTGTAATGAATCTTGTTGTAACTGCTTGATCTTGCCTTTCCCTGATTAATCTTTTCTCCCTCTTGCCTTCTTTTCCTTTCTTGCTCCAATGACAAAATTGCTTCAAGAAAACTCTAAGTGTCCAAGAGTGAGAGAGAGAGAGAGAGAATAATGAGAGAGCTCCAAAACTCAATTAAAAAAGGTTACCAACTGATCCTTAGAAGCCTCTTTATGTGTTGTCGCTTTTTCTAGCACCTGTAGCACAAGTGCTTCAGGAGATATAGAAAGCTTCCTAGAGATAACCTCTGGGTTGATTGTAGACCAGTGCCTAGGACATCTTAGATAGAGGAGTGCATGGAAGATTATCAGTGAGGGGTTTCTGCTGCACTCCAATTGTCACGTAGTTTGGAAAGATAATAAAGGGGGGCTTGGTTCAATAGTCTTTCATCAAGGTGAACTCAAGCAGATACATGGATCCAAATACAGGGGGTGAATCGGGTTGATCTCAAAGAGGAATGTCTTGTTCTGATGGCTGACACACAACAATGAGCAGCTTAATATTGAAGTTGTAGTAAAGGTGAAGAGGAGGAGAGAAAGGAAGGAAATAGATGCATAGGGTTGTAAACAAGACAAAATCCTAAGCAGCAATGTTCTGATAGAAGGATGGAAAGCAGAAGAGATGGAATGACAGGAATTGCAGAGCGCGAATTAAGGTTTCATGTTCTATAGCTCATGGATACACTTATCACTAATCAACATATGTAAATCTGTGCTCTTAAAGGTACATAAGTAAATCTTTAAATAACACAGGTATTGTTACTACTTAGCAGCATACATATAACCATGAGAGAATGAGACCGACAGCTTCATTACACAATTTTAGTAGAAGAGAAACATACATGAAATGAGATTTATAGAGAGGAAAACATATTGCTTACAGCCATGATTGGAATCACCAAGGAGTTTCATTAATCCTCAAAATGAGTCCAATCTATTATTCCATTACATTTAGCCATACATCGCTCGAGTCCCTCATGAACATGCAATTAGAACCAAAGTGGAATCACAGAATTTGGACCACTGCAGGTGCAGAATTCTGGAACCTCTATTAAGTGTTTCTTCCCCCTATTTATAAGAAGAGGGGGAGATTTGAATTAACAGTTACAAAATATCCCAGCTCGAGCTCGAGCTATCTAATAAACCAGTTGTCTCGGCGTGTGAAGGCTACTGCCCACAATGATTTGGTTCGGATTTGATTCCATTCTTGAAAATATAGAAATTACAGAATAATAAGAAAAAGGAAAATAGAATGATGGTGGGAGGAAAATATCTCTCAGACACCCCTGTTATGGCCTCTACTCAGGCCACATCTCTGCCTCAATGATTTGGCCAGTCCACCTGTCGCTTTCACCTTAACTATTTGGCTTCAACACTCTCTGGAGTTGGTAGCAATCAACTGTGTTGACTTGTCTCAGAGTGGAAGCGGAGATCGATCTAGTAGTCCTACATTGTATGACTAAGTGGACATTATGCTGAGGCATTAAGTCTTCCCTGAGCCCCATATTGATTCACCACCGCTTCATGCCTTCGTTTAATACTACAGTTGTCGACCCATACACCTTCAAAGCTTTGTACCATGTTATCGAAACACAACACGCCTCGTAAATTAACCACGGTGTGATATCAGGGATTCTCCAGTATGGGCACTTAACACTGCAAAACATTGTGAAACAACGAGTTTCAATCCCTTTAGGCCCCTTTTGCTTTGATCCCTTTCAGTACTTTCTCATCATATGATCGAGGGCTATGACCGGTTGCTTAGCCAAATATCAGAGCTCAGCAAATTGGGACTTCACACTGAATAAGCTTCCTAAAACAACGAATGACGATCACCTTTTCTACTTAGCTCTTGGTTCTTCTTCTCTTCCCGTGACCATAGGCTAGCCCCTATATTGGAGGTTTTCAATCGGCGATTTAACTTTGGCGCACAACACTTCACTTCGTTGATCGCCGAACTCCAATCACCTTTTTTGCTTAACCCTTGGTCCTTTGGCACTCCTCGTGACTGTAGGCCAACCCCCATATCGAAGCCCCCCAATCAGAGGTTTTCAATTGGTGATTTCCTTTTGAGGCACAACACGCTACAACCGTTGATCTTCGATGCATGACATCATTACTGCCACGTGGCGCTTCTTGAGTGGTGACACATGTCACCTGGATATGTCCCCATAGGACCCGAAAATGCCATATCAACATGCCACGTGTCCACCATACTGCCACATCAAGGTGACGTCAGCCACCATGTGTCCCTTATCGGAACCAATCATATTCAACCACGTGGCCCCCTAGAGGAGAGAGAAAAGGCCCGCCCTCTTCTGGTTTTGCGACTGAATTCCTTTGTAAATGCTTCTTTGGAATTTCCTGACACTTTAACACTGGAGGCTCAATCCCAGTGAATTTAATCGCAATCGGAACTTCATGCGATATCGTAACTTTAAAAGGTTGTCACATGTTTGATTGTCGATTGCGATGCACTGATATCTTGATGCTCTGATGCCTTGGACATCCGATATGCGGGATCGCCGATGTGCAGGATCGTCGATATGTCGGGACCTGGGATTTTACCCTTAGGCATTTCTCCTTGTTTTCTGGTTTTCAAAAGGGCAACTTCAATCTACTCTAACTTTTGATTCCGGAGTCCACTTGAGGAGTTCCATATACCATTGGAAAGCTAGTTTCGAGCATTATCCATTTGAGGGGGTATGATTTAGCTTTGAGGGCTTACGTGGCTTGAAAGATGGCTGCAAACTTTTTTGTTCTTTTGTACGTTGGTCAGCTAAAAACAAATTTTGTAGTGAGTGACAACATTATGAATGAGGCCTCTATTTTCTTCATTTTCCATTAGTTTCCTTCAATTTTATCCTCACATGCAACCTGTGACCTTCACGTACCTTTTCTCCTAATTTCCATTATTTTCATAAATAAATGTGCCAAAAATGTCATTTTTCCTTTCCAAAGCCTTAGCCAATTTCCTTAGCCATAATAAACCAAATTAACACCTCGTATGTTGGGTTGTGTTATATTATTTCCACGTAGTTAACAGGGGGTTTGAGGGGCACCCATAACCCCACTTTATGGGGTCCGAGGCAGCGCCCTGGAAAATTTTGGTTTTGGACCCTATGTTAGGTTGGGCAGACCCACCTATGGTTTTGTGCATGATTTTCGCACATGTTTATTGGACACGATGGTTTTTTGGTCAATGGTATTGGACGCGATGGTTTTCTATCCATGGTATTGGACGCGATGGTTTTCGGTCCATGGTATTGGATGCTTCGACATGTATAAATATGTATTATAACATTGAAAGGAACATAATGAAAAATCAAGCTGGTAGTCCCGGTTTTGGGATCTAGGGGAAAATCTCTGTGTATATGTGTTTTATGTGTTCTGCTCTTGCATTATTTATTTTCTGTGTTTTAGAATTCGTATGCAGGTAATTTCTGTACGGGGTTAAAACCTACATTTGGTATCAAAGCAATTTTGGCTTCAAGGGGACGCCTTTGTTGCTGAGGGGTTTCGCTCAGGCCTGTGGTAGACCTTGTTCAGTGGGAGATCTGCAAGATCAATTCTAGTGGTGAAAGAAGATGGTGAGCAGTGGAAAGATAGAGATTAAGAAATTTAATGGTCAAATTTTTGAGTTGTGGAAACTCAAGATGGAGGATCTGTTGGTGGATAAAGATCAGTGGATCGCGGTAGATCTGGGTACTAAACCAACAGGAGTGTCCAATGAAGAATGGAAGAAGTTGGATCAGAAGGCAAAGAGCACAATACGATTGTGTGTCTCAGATTCAGTATTGCTGAATGTATCAGGGGAAGCTACGATGAAGGCTTTGTGGGACAAGTTAGGGAATTTGTACCAATCTAAGTCTCTGGTGAATAAACTGTTCCTGCGGAAAAAGCTGTATAACCTGAGGATGAAAGATGGAGACTCGGTGACAGAGCATCTGAATGCATTTAATACTGTGGTAAGTCAGTTAGCATCTGTTGATATTAAAATTTCAGATGAAGATAAGTGCATCAATTTGTTGTGTTCTCTACCAGATTCGTGGGATAGTCTGGTTATTGCAATAGGTAGCAATGCAATTGCCTTGCATTTTGATGAAATAGTCTCATCCTTGCTGACGGAGGAGATGAGACGAAAAAATATGGAGAGCCAAAATGGTGATGCCTTGTCTGTACGAGGGCGGACCCAGAACAGAAACAAAAATAAGTCATCGAGTGGGAGATCTAAATCTCCAGGAAAACCTGTAAAGGTGGTGTGCTGGAAATGTGGAAAGGAAGGGCACTACAAAAGGGACTGTAAATCTAAAGCTCCTGACAAAGGAAAGGGATCTGATGAGGCTCCTTCTGCAGAGGCGAAAACCACCTCAGATGAAGGTGGGGATGTGTACTTGGCTTCTTCAAGTACACATGTAGATCACAAGGCATGGTTGATTGACTCAGGTGCATCCTTTCACTTCACTCCCCATAGAGAGTGGTTCTGTGAGTATGAGAAATATGATGGTGGTGATGTCTTCTTGGGGGATGATAGGAAGGCTAGAATCATTGGTCGTGGAAAAGTAAAGTTGAAGTTGCAAGGTGGAAGGGTTAGAACACTTCCGGTGTTCTGCATATTCCTGCATTAGCCAGAAATCTGATTTCTGTTAGTAAGCTGGATGATGCAGGTGTAAAAACAATGTTCGAGAAGGATACCTGCAAGATGGTTCGGGGAGCACTGGTATTGATGCGGGAGTTCGGATTGGAACTCTGTACAAGCTGCAAGGTAGCACTGTTGTTGATGGGTGCAACAGTTCCGTGGTTCCTGAAAGTGGAGCAGAAAATCTAGTGGTCTCTGGAGAAAAGACCATGTTGTGGCATCAAAGGCTTGGACATATTGGAGAGAAGGGCCTTCGAATACTTCATGGTAAAGGTATGGTAGAAGGTATGAGTAATAGCTCTCTGGATTTTGATTTCTGTGAAAATTGTGTATACGAGAAGCAGAATCGGGTGAGTTTCCCCTCTGGTGGTAAGAGGGCGAAACATATATTAGAGCTTGTGCACAGTGATGTGTTTGGACCTGTGAAGGTTCCATCACTGGGTAAGTCTGTGTACTATGTATCATTTATAGATGATTTCTCAAGGAATACATGGATATATTTCCTTAAGAAGAAATCTGAAGTCTTTGACAGGTTTAAAGAATTTAAGGCTCTGGTGGAAAACTAGACAGAGAAGAAGATAAAGGTGTTGAGGACAGATAACGGTGGAGAGTTTTGCAGCAAAGAATTTGAAGAATTTTGTAAGAAGTGTGGTATATCACGGCAGAAGACTACTCCATATACACCTCAGCAAAATGGAGTTACAGAAAGAATGAACAAGACGTTGATGGAAAGGGCAAGAAGCATGCTCAGTGGTGCCGGGTTAAGACAGGAATTCTGGGCAGAGGCGGTGGATACTGCATGTTACCTGGTCAACATGTCACCTTCATCAACGTTGGAGGATAAGACTCCACAAGAGGTATGGACTAGTAAGAAACCCTCTCTTTCACATCTAAGGGTATTTGGATGTGATGCATATGTACATGTTCCAAAGGAGAAACGAACCAAGTTGGATAGTAAATCTGAAAAGTGCATCTTTATTGGGTATAAGGATGGTTTAAAGGGTTATAAGCTTTGGAACCCAGTAACAAGGAAGGTTGTGTACAACCGAGATGTGGTGTTTAGAGAGGTGAAAGATGTTATTAAACATGAAGTCCAACCAAAGGAACCTGAGAAGATAGAGTTTGAGCTAAAGGAGGAAGAATCAGACTCTACAACAGCGGAGGAATCAGAAGATGAAGAGCCACAAACTCCCGCTGTGAGAAGATCAGTTCGAGAAAGAAGGCAACCAGAAAGGTATAGTCCATCTGCTTTCTGTTCAAATTTTTCTTTGTCTATTACTGATGATGATCCCAGAATTGTGAAGGAAGCAGTGGATTAAGAGGATGGAAAACTCTGGAAAGAGGCCATGGTTGATGAAATGGCATCTTTGCACAAAAATGAGGCTTGGGATCTGGTGGAGTTGCCGACTGGAAGGAAACCCATTGGCAGCAAATGGGTGTTCAAAAAGAAGACAAATGCAGAAGGAAAAGTGGAGAAATACAAAGCTCGGTTGGTAGCAAAAGGTTATTCCCAGGTGTCGGGAATTGATTTTGGTGATATTTTTTCTCCTGTTGCCAAGATAACTTCTATTAGATTACTTTTATCTGTTGCTGCTGCTTTTGATTTTGAGGTAGAACAGATGGATGTGAAGACAACATTTCTTCACGAGGATCTGGAAGAGGAAATCTACATGAAGCAACCTGAAGGCTTTGCAGTGAAGGGTAAGAAAGAATTGGTATGCAAGTTAAAGAAGTCTCTGTATGGGTTAAAACAGTCACCAAGGATGTGGTATCAGAAATTTGATACATTTATACGGGGACTTGGCTTCACCAGAAGCAAAGCAGATCACTGTGTGTATTTTAAATTAATTGGTGACCGTGTTATTTATCTGGTCTTGTATGTGGTTGATATGTTGCTGGTTGGAAATGACAAAGAAATTATCTAGGATTTGAAGACCCAATTGTCCTCCAAATTCGACATGAAAGATCTTGGTGCTGCAAACTATATTTTGGGAATGGAAATTAAAAGAGATCGGGCAAAGAGGAAGCTCTGGTTAAACCAAAGGAAGTATGTCGAGACAATACTGCAGAGGTTTAATATGCAGGATAGTAAACCGGTGAAGGTTCCTATTCCTGTAGGTGTGAGGTTATCTGTTGAACAGTGTCCCAAGACACAAGAAGAGGAAGAGTACATGTCCCATGTTCCATATGCAAGTGCAGTCGGTAGCCTGATGTATGCAATGGTCTGTACTAGACCAGACATTGCACATGCAGTGGGAGTATTGAGCAGGTTTATGTCAAAACCAGGGAAGGAGCACTGGACAGCAGTGAAGCGGGTTTTCAGGTATTTGCGTGGCACTAGTGATTATGGTTTGTGCTACCAAGGAAGACCAGGATTGGACAGAGTGTTGGATATTCATGGCTTTGTTGATGCAGACTAGGCTGGAGATCTGGATCAGAGAAGATCTACAAGTGGGTATGTGTTTAACCTATCTGGAGGTGCAGTCAGTTGGATGAGTAAGAAACAATCTGTAGTGGCACTGTCAACTACAGAGGCAGAATACATGGCAGCCACTCATGCAAGTAAGGAAGCAGTTTGGTTGCAGAGATTGTGTTCAAGTATGGGGTTAGTACAGGAAGCTATAAGGATAGACTGTGACAGCCAAAGTGCAATTTTTTGGCAAAGAACCCCACCTATCATTCAAAGACAAAGCACATTGATGTTCAATATCACTTTGTGAGGGATATGATAGAAGACAAAAAGGTGTTGCTGGTAGAGGTGGACACTTTGAAGAATACTGCAGATGCATTAACAAAATTTGTGAGCTCTGAGAAGTTCTCTTGGTGTAGAGAGACAATGGGCATTTCAGGGCTGGAAAAATGACTATGCTCTCTTGTGGCCCCCTATGGAAAGAAAACAACAAGTGGGAGAATGTTGGGTTGTGTTATATTCTTTCCACGTAGTTAACAGGGGGTTTGAGGGGCACCTGTAACCCCACTTTATGGGGTCTAGGGCAGCGCCTCGGAAAATTTTGGTTTTGGACCCTATGTTAGGTTGGGTGGACCCACCTATGGTTTTGTGCATGATTTTCGCACATGTTTTTTTGACGCGATGATTTTTCGGTCCATGGTATTGGACGCGATGGTTTTCTGCCCATGGTATTGGACGTGATGGTTTTCGGTCCATGGTATTGGATGCTTCGGCATGTATAAATATGTATTATAATATTGAAAGGAACATAATGAAAAATCAAGCTGGTAGTCCCGGTTTTGGGATCCAGAGGAAAATCTCTGTGTATATGTGTTTTATGTGTTTTTCTCCCGCATTATTTATTTTCTGTGTTTTAGAATTCGTATGCAGGTAGTTTCTGTACGGGGTTAAAACCTACACCCTAGGATGCCTTGCCCAACATTCAGCTTGGAATAAGTGTCCCATTAACCATAGTTATTATTTTTTTGCCTTTATTAACTTTTATTACATTGAATTTTCACCAGGGTTGTGGGGAACACCATCCTTAGTGTTTGACCACACCAAGATCTCAGCAAAACCGTTGAAAAGAAAACATATTGCCCACGGAGCTTTATAACATATCTTGATGCAATATTTACAATGATCGCCCTGCTAAAAAGCAAACCAACATCATAACAACATAATAACATGACATCATAATGACATGACACCCATACCGCTTATTGGAGCTTTATAACATAGCTCATGGTGGTATTTACATCCATATACATATGTACATATACCAAATGTCATCAAAACATATACCATAACATATACCAAGGCATATACCAAAATCACACAAAAACACCAAGTCAAAGTTGCTTTGCCTCAACCGGCAAACAAGGACGGATACATAACCTGCATTTGATCAGCCATCTCCCATGTAGCTTCGTCGGGCCCAAAGTGCTTCCACTGCACTTTAAAATGTTCGATTGCTCAGTTCCAGAGCATGAGCACCTTTTTCTGCAATATACACTGAGGCTCCGACTGGAATTCTCCATCTGGTTCCACCTGCAATACAGATCAGTCAATCACATGATCAACATCCTTAACATACTTCTTAAGCAATGACACATGGAAAAAATCATGGACTTTCATTGTCGGAGGCAGTGCAAGTCGATAGGATATTGTACCAATCCTCTTAATGATACTAAAGGGTCCACAAAACTATGGTGCTAGCTTGGCACATGATCCAATCTGTAAGGATATCTTCTTTGGCTTAATGTGCAAGTACACCTGTTCCCCAACCTGGAACTCCTTGAACAACTTGTTCCTATCTGCATAGCTCTTCGGCCTATCCTATGTTGCCTTTAGATTCTTCTTGACCACCTTCATTTCTTGTTCCATGTCTGCCAATATCTCTAGTCCAAACAACACCCTGTTAATTGGATCACTCCAACTGATGGGAGTATTGCAACTCCGCCCATACAATGCCTCAAAAAGACTCATCCTCAATGACTTCTGATTACTGTTGTTGTATGCGAACTCTACCAAGTGGAGATACTCTTCCTGCTTCCGTTGCTGATGCATCATATACATCCTCAACATGTCCTCCAATATCATGTTGACCCTTTATGTATGTCCATTTGTCTGCGGATGATAAGATGTGATGAAGGCCAACTTTGTGCCCAAACCTGCAAATAACTCCTTCCAAAACTTGGAAGTGAACTTCGCATCCATGTCTAACACAATATTCTTTGGGAAACCATGCAATTTGACCACATCTCTGATGAATACCTATGCCACATCGCTAGCTGACAATGTAGACTTCACTAGAATGAAGTGTGCAACCTTCGTCAACCTATTCACAACAACCATGATGGAATCATGTTGTCTCACTATCTTCGGCAACCCTGTAATGAATTCCATGGAAATGACCTCCCATTTCCACTCTGGAATCGTAATCGGCTATAGCAGTCCACTTGGGTGCTTACGCTCTTCCTTCACATGCTGACAATCAAAACACCTAGCCACAAATTCTGCTACATCCTTCTTCAAATTCGGCCAATAATAGAACTGCTTCACTGGAGTCAATGTCTTCTAATAACCTGGGTGTCCTGAATAAGGTTTCACATGAAACTCTCTAGATCACCTTCTTGAGCTCACCGTTATTTGGCACATATATCTTATCTTTGAATCTGACCAATCCATCTGTTGTAAGACAATAATCCATACCTTGTGCACCTGTACCTGTACCTGTTCCTGTACATGTACTGCCACCTGTACATGTACCACTACATGTACTTGTACCTGCACTTGTAGTTGTGCCTGTAATATCACTTGTACTTGTACTTGTACCAACACCCTGTTGCAACCTATGTACAATCTCCATATCCCTGACATCCTGCTGACCTGCCTGTAAGATCTTGTCCTGTAAGTCTGTCTCGTATGAGCTCATAGTTGCCAAGTGATTTACCTGTACCCACCTATTGATAACATCTGTCACCCTGTTCTCCTTACCTTTTATGTACCTAATCTCGAAATCAATCTCAATGATCATGTCGAACCATCTAGCCTGTCGGGCATTTAGATTCAGTTGGACAAACAAATATCTCAACCCAATATGATCACTCATATGTACAAACCTGCTGCCAAGAAGATAGTGTCTCCACATCTTCAATGCATGTATGATCACTGTTAACTCAAGATCATGTGTCGAGTAGTTCTACTCTTACTCGTTTAGTTTTCATGACTCATAGCATATCATCTATCCATCTTACATAAGGACTCCACCAAGTCCCCTCTTGCAAGCATTTTTTCATACTACAAACTCTTTGTCTGGATCTGCAATCTGTAGCACTAGTGCATGTGTCAAGAAATGCTTAAGTTGCTCAAAGCTAACCTCACACTCCTCAGTCCATTCAAACTTCTTACCTTTCCTCTGCAATGATATAATAGGATAAGTAATTTGTGAGAAGTTCCTGATGAAGCGTCGATAATAGCCTGCCAGACTCATGAAAGGTCTGACCTCATTCACACTCTTAGGAGCTACCCACTCTATGATGGCCCTTATCTTTTCTGGATCTACTATAATTCCCTCCTTGTAGACAACATATCCCACGTAATGTACCTCAGTCTGAAAGAAACTACACTTGTTGAGCTTAGCATACAATTTATGCTCCCTTAACAACCTCAACGTTGCTGCTAAATATTTGGCATGCTCTTCCTCATTTCTAGAATATACCAATATATCATCAATGAACACAATAACAAACTTATCAAAATACAGGCACAACACACTATTCATCAAGCACATAAATGTAGCTAGAGCATTAATTAAGCCAAATGGAACTACAACAAACTCATAATGCCCATACCTGGTCCTGAACGCAGTCTTGTAAATGTCCTCCTCTTTGATGCGTACCTGATGGTATCCCGATCTCAAGTTGATCTTGGAGAACGTTGCTGCTCTCTTCAGTTGATCGAACAAGTCATCAATCCTCGGTAATGGATACCTATTCTTGATGGTCACTTTGTTCAACTACATCTAGTCAATGCATAATCTGAGAGTTCCATATTTCTTCTTCACAAACAAGATCGGTGTGCCCCAAGATGATACACTTGGCCTAATGTATCCTTTGTCCAACATTTACTTCAACTATAGCTTTAACTCAACTAACTCAGGTGTGCTAATCATGTAAGGTGATTTTGATGCTAGAGCTGCCCCTGGCACTAACTCAATAGAAAAGTATATCTCCCTGTGAGGTGGAAACTATGTAATGTCCTCAGGAAATACATCCTGAAACTGCTGCAAAACTAGGTACCTGCTCAACACATTTGCATCCTCAACCTCCTTACCCTTGTCACTAGAAATGTGTACTGCAAACAACATACACCCTTTCCTTAGACCACACTTTTCTTGCATAGTTGTCACCATCCTAATTCTTACCATGCAAGACTCTTGGTTTCCCATTGTCATCAACATACTCAATGGCCTTGTCATAATAGTCTACCTTGGTTCTATGAAGATACAACCAATCCATGCCCAACAACATATTGTATGATCCCAACGATAATACATTCAAATGTGTTGCGGTAGGCATACCACTCAAATCAAATGCACAAGCTCTTACCCAATGATGAACTTGTTTCTTCGTACCTGTAGTCAACTGTACTAACCAAGATTTTTCATGCAATTCCTTACTCAAACCACACTTATCCACAAATTCACGACTAACATAGCTATAATTAGATCAAGGGTCAATCAAAATAAAAATAACTTGATCACAAAGCTTACCGTCCATCTCAATGATAGATGTTTGGTGTTATGCTTGTCTGTTATCCACTGCTACATAGATATGAGGAATGCTCTACGCTACATCCCCAATAGACTACGCCTCTTGTGCATTGTATATCTAAAGCCTACCACCCTAATTATGTGAACAATCTCTCTTAAGGTGTTCCTTGCCACATGTCCAACACTCCAACCAATCAGTATCAACACCTCTATGTTGTTATTGCAACTCGTGTCCCGGTCTAGTTGCATTAAACCTCTTTTGCGGTGCCATATTTTCTTTCTCATCTGCATGTTGAGGCCTTGTCCTCTTAGGCTGCCATTTACCTTTACCTTTGTCTTTTCCCTTCCATCCTTGCTGAGATTCATTCTTACGCGTTGACTGCTCATGGAAATGCTTCAATTTCCCAATAACTTCCTCTAGTGGTCGGGGCTCATCATATTCAATCTAATCTCTAAATGCTAATGGAAAACCATTGACAAATCGTTGAACTTTAGCCTTCTCATTAGTAAGATATGGTACATACCTCAATAGCTCCAAAAACTTGGTCGTGTACTCTTCATCTGTCATTGATCCCATATTTAGTGTTAAAATTTGGGTACCAAAGGATAAATGGTTCTCTAAGCCTTTGATATTTAGCCTAGGGAAAAGTGTCCAAAATTTATTTGTACTTTTCTCCTAAAGTGACTTTATAAGTGGTAAAGTCAATTTAATTTAAAAGTGACTTTATAAGTGGTAAAATTACATTCTAATTTATAAGTGACTTTATAAGTGGTAAAGTTACATTCTAATATAAAAGTGACTTTATAAGTGGTAAAGTTACATTCTAATTTAAAAGTGACTTTATAAGTGGTAAAGTTACATTCTAATTTAAAGGTGACTTTATTAAAGTCAATGAAGAATTAAAAAGTGAAAAAGTGACTATGGAAATAAAAGGCTAAGTGGGTCTTTAATTAAGTGGGTGAGTTAAATGCACATTTCTTCTCATCCCTAGATCTAAATGAATCTCAGCCATTAGATCTTAGGGTAACCCAAAAGGTCATTTAGAGAGTAAAAGGAGAAGAGAAGAGAAAAAGATCATTCATTCTTTCATGAGCATTTGAGAGAAAGAAAAGAGAGAGCAAGGAGAAAATTTCTGAGTAGTGAGGAAGAAAGAGAGCAGCAAGAAGACATTTCAGCAAATCTAGGCCGCAACATTTATTGGAACGCATCCCAAGGCAAAACCGTACAATAAGAGAAAGGCATAGAAATCGAGGAATAGGGACAGCACATAAATCAAGGAAGAGAGACAGAAGCAAGAGCATGAATTTCGAGGCATATTTGGGCACAAATTTCGAGGTAGTCGTACTGCTGAAATCTGTACGGTTCGTACAACAAGTTCTGGGCACATTTTCGAGGCAAGTCGTTCAGCATTTAATGTTGTTTTATTGCTGGAAAAAATTATGTTTTGGTTGTTTGCTAATTGGCATGATTTTCGAGGCATAGTTCAAGCATGGAAATCAAGATAAGTTATAATTTGTGGTTGCTGGAATTTTTACTGTGTATTTCAGTTTCTCTGTAAAAGCATTTTCAGAAATAAAGAAGAGCTCTAAAATTGGTTTTCCCCAAGAGTTGTAGGGGGTTTTTCAAGGGTCACATTGACCAAAAATCCTTGTGTTATTTTCTGTGTGGCTGTCATAATTTTGTTGTGTTTTATTTCTGCAATTTAAGCAGTTGTGAAATCTATAAATTTGTGTTTTCAAAAAATATTGTCATTTCCAAATTTTAGAATTTTTATCATGCTTGGATTTAAAACTAAATACATGGAGTGATAAGGAAAACTGATAACCAGAGTGGGGGTTGAAATTTCTTCAAATTGCTTCATTTAGCTCATAGAACTCTTTAGCCTTACTATCGTAGTACCTTTCTGACAAGTACTTCTTCCTGAAAATCCTCTTGAACTTCCACCAACTCAAGTCATTTGTTTTTATGTCTCTGACCCACTTAACATCTTCCCACCAAATGTCTGCTCTATCTTTCAAGTTGAAGATTGCTACTTTGACCTTCATGTTATCTGTGTAATCATGCAACTCAAAGAATTTCCCAAGTATCCAAGCCTTTGCATCTTCTGGCTTCTTCATATCTCCATCAAAGGTAGGTGGCTTCGCTTTCTTAAACTCATATGGTAAGTATCATCTATCGTTCCTCTTGTAAGGATGATAGTGATAACGACCATGATGTCTATCAGAACCAGAACTAGAATAGTATCTATGCTCATCACCCTTCTATCTAGAGTGTCCAACAACCTGCCATCTCTCATCGTATCAGATATATCTTACATGTGTCTACTAGGAGACTTATTGCTATATGCCCTATTAGTTATATCCTCATGTCCATGGCTGATCCAAAGTGGCCCTTGTCGTTGCAAGTCTTACAAATTCTGAAGAAGTATAGCATTAACCTCTGCATGTTTCTCTTGTGCATGTATGATCCGTTCATTATCTACCTTACAACTCCTTATTTCTTCTTTCAATCTTCTCAAGGTGTCTGCCAAATCAGAAGAGTGAGCCACACCACGCTACCCATCTAATTCATAGGGAGATTTTATTTATTCTACCACCTTGCTAGCCATTTGGTCTCTTTCTTGCAATGCATAATATGTCAAATAAACCAAATCACAATAAATCAACGTACCTTAGTATAATTCGGGGAGGATACCTTGTCTGCAAGATCAACAATCAACATGATACATGTATAACATAAACATAATAACATATAGACATACGCAATTAAATGCATCAACACATAAACATCACTCTAGTTAGGGTCCAGTCATCAATGCAAGGCCATATCAACAATGCATGCTATGACCTCATGCATGACAACAACCATTACTCCATTGTACACATTTCCACATGCAACCATCAACATGCATAAGCAATGCCTAATCAACTACACATACGCATAAACGCATGTAGTCGAGCATAAGCGATCAATCCTTGTAATCAACCTACAAGACTGATACATGTAATCAAAATATTCAAGAATGCACCTGATATACAAGGATGTAGTCAAGTGACATATAATCAACATGTAAGCGACATATAACCATATGCAACCAGTCATATACTCATGACGATGCATTCCACAAAATCAATCATCAAGTTCCTCATGACAACCTTACTACCATCATGATCAACATCAAGCAAATGCAACAAGCACATGGAATGCAAGTGTAAGAGACACACATGCAACTGACATGCATGCATGACCAACACACACCGCCCATCCAGTCTGAGGGGTGAACCATGCTCTGATACCACTCTGTAACACCCTCCTCACACATCTACCCAAGTAACCAGCCAACTGAGGTAAACATGTGACGAGAGGCTACTATGATTGGATTCGACCTCCTATGTGACCTTAAGGAAGTGGAATCGACGGAACACATCAACCAACCTATCCACATCAGCAACAGAAACCTCAGGAGACATGTCAACCACTCAGACATCTTGCCTTGTGTCCCACTGATGTTATGGATGTCTCAAGCATCAGTCACTTTCATGCCATAGGCATGACAGCGTCCAAAAACCCAAAGTCGCTCTCACAGGCTTTCCTGCCAGTGTCTAGAGACCCAATTTGCTAGTGTTATGCCAGCGACCTCAAGATTTGAGCCACTTTTTCAGACCCATAACCCAGGTCACTGCCCAAAATGGAATGATAGCTTAAGATCAGTCAAGGAACAAGGAAACAATGATGCAAAAGTAATAAGTTAAACAAGACCTTAATCAGACCCCTACTAGCCATGACAGGCATTTCGTCAAACATGTCATCAACATGTAACCTACAAGTGTAAACAACATAATTAAGTGTAGGGATCTTATACTTATCTGAGAATCGCTATGAACCATTGTTCCCTCATGTCATTTTTTGCATTATCATCTATTAGGCCATGAATACATTATCCATTCATTTACAAGTAAAAACATGTTGAGAGCCATACATAGCTGTTGCCATAAAACATACATATAACCAGCATAATAGGGATAGAAATCATAAGCGTATCAGCCATAAGATCCACATATACATTAGTGCATTTACACATGAAAACCAAGGGAATTAATTTCTCATTAATGAATGCAATAAACCAACCGGAGATGAGACTACCACATTCCACCCGACCATAGAATGGATAAGCCAAATCTTTTTTCAGCCATTCACCCCTGTGACATACTCCAAGAATGAATGTGGGACTCAAACCAAAGAACCAACCAGGGCATACCGAGGCTAAACCACCTCACCCTCATCAATAGAAACCAAGTTTTACTGTAATCCATCCTGGATCACTAGGTCAACACAATGAACACATCATAACAGGATTTATTGTGATCTCCACCCGATCACTAGGCCAAACAAGCATGGATGCCACTGAATTTCTCCACCTACACCGTGAGGAATTTTCCTGCCTCCTAGTCTCTCAGGCTTTACCGCAATCCAAACCTGGATCACTAGGCCCTAAACCAAGACCCACTCTCCAGGCTTTACCGCATATCCAAAACCCGGGATTACTAGGCCCAACGAAGAGCAAACCACCTCTTGGCTTTACCGTATATCCTGCCATTCACTGACAAGGATTCATAGGCCCACCGAGGCAACACAATCATGGCTTTACGCAACCCACAGTCTGTCTCAAGGGTCACTAGGCTAGTGGCTTTACCGTGATCCACAGTCTGGTTCAGGGACCACTAGGCCATGTTCTCTATCATTCAGAGATCCACCCCACTCAGCTTTGAATCCATCTAGCAATCCAGCTCAACCAAAACATGAGAACCCCATCACACCATGGCTATCTGGAAATGGCAAGGCTAGGTTGAAAACATTGTTGCACCTGGAAAAACCCATGCCATGATAGAAAAGAACCACATGAAATACCATGCATGCCAAATCTAGCAAGGAAAATACACATGCAAATCAATACCTACAATGAATCTTGTTGTAGTTACTTGATCCAACCTTTCCCTGCTCGATCTTTGCTCTCTCTTGCCTTCTTTTCCTTTCTTGTTCCAATGCCAATGTTGCTCCAAGAAAACTCTAAGTGTCCAAGAGTGTGTGTGTGTGTGAGAGAGAGAGAGAGAGAGAGAGAGAGAATAATGAAAGAGCTCCAAAACTCAACTGACAAAATGTTACCAACTGATCCTCAGCAACCTTTTTATGAATGAGGCTTCTATTTTCTTCATTCTCCATTATTTTCCTTCAATTTTCTCCTCACATGCAACCTATGACCTTTCACCTCCCTTTTCTCCTAATTTCCTTTATTTTCATAAATAAATGTGCCAAAAATGTTATTTTGTCTTTCCAAAGCCTTAGCCATTGCCTTTGCCAATTTCCTTAGCCATAATAAACCAAATGAATACCCCCTAGGATGCCTTGCCCAACATTCAACTTGGAGTATTAAGTGTCCCATCATATGTGGTTATTACTTTTTTTCCTTTATTAACTTTTATTACATGGAATTTTCACCAGGGCTGTAACATCCATCATGAAGAACAATGTATGGGAGGTGGTGCCAAGACCAGAGAACAAGTCAGTGGTTGGTTCCAGATGGATATACAAAGTGAAACATGTAGTTGATGGCAGTATTGAGAAGTACAAGGCCAGATTTGTGGCCAAAGGCTTCTCATAGGTAGAGGGAGTTGATTATGAGGAGACATTTGCCCCAGTGGAAAACACTCCTCCATCAAAACCATTCTAGAATTAGTTGCACAGTTGGGGTGGAAGATCCACCAAATGGATGTGAAGACTACCTTCCTCAATGGAGTGGTTGAGGAAGAGATTTACATAGAGCAGCCTGAGGGGTTTGAGACATTTGATAGGGAGACACATGTGTGTAGACTCAAGAGAGCCCTTTATGGTCTCAAGCAAGCACCATGTGCTCGGTACACTCGCATAGACTCCTATCTCAATGGACTTGGCTTCACTAAGAATGAAGCAGATGCCAATCTCTACTACGTTGTGGTATATGGAAAATTTCTTATCTTATTCTTGTATGTAGATGACTTAATACTGACAGGGGATCAGAAGTTGGTCTAGTCTTGCAAGGAGGATCTCGAAAGAGATTTTGAGACAAGAACATGGGCTTGATGCACTACTTCCTTGGTTTTGAGGTGTGGTAGAGAGATGGAGAGTTGTTTGTGGGTTAGGGGAAGTATACCTCTAAAATAGTTCAGAGATTCCATATGCAGGACTGTAAGTCTATGGACACTCATTTAGCTACCACTAGAGGAAGGAAGATGCTTCTGCAGGAGAGGCAGTTAATGCCACCATCCAAAGACAGCTGGTGAGGTCCTTGATGTATTTGGTGACCACAAGGCCTAACATATGTTTTGTAGTTAATCATCTTAGTCAATTTTTGGTGAAGCCTAGCAAGCTTCACTAGAAAGCAGCAAATCATGTGCTTAGATACCTCAGAGGCACAACAAATTTTAGGTTTATGGTACGGGAGGACTAATGGTGTGAAGCTCCAAAGCTTCACTAACGTAAATTGGGTAGGGAGTCCATCAGATAGGAAGAGCACTTCAGGAGTTATTTTCAGTGTTGGATCAACATTTATTTCTTGGTATAGCAGGAAACAGAGATTTGTAGCACTTAACTCAACAGAGACAAAGTATATGGGTGTTATTCAAATAGCATGCGAGGCCATTTGGAAGAGGAAAATTATTGTTGGTCTTTTCAATTAGTAGATATATCCTACTATGGTTTACTGTGATAATTGGAATTGTATCAAACTCTTTGAAAATCCAAAATTTCATGACAGGTCCAAGCACATTGATATCAGGTACCATCACTTGAGAGATTGTGTGCAAAGGAGAATCATGATCTTGCAGTACATTCCCACGGACGAGCAGGATGCAGATATTTTGACAAAGGCATTGTCAAGTGGCAAATTCGAGTTACACAAGAGTAGGATAGGGGTGATGTGAAACCATTTTCTTGCTAAGAGGTAATGTTAAAATTGTAGCAAGAAAAGGCTTCATTTAACCAGTGCCTTAGTCAAATGGAGAAATTTGATTTTCCACGTTAGCAGGATGACTCTGATTGTAGTTAGTGGTAGTGACATGTCTTTGTCTCCTAGTTAAATCAGTAAATTTGAGTTTGTAGGCTAGAAGTAGAGTTGTGCATGGATTGATTGCTAAAATCTAGCAATCTAGTGGAGTTATTGTTAGTTAAATTCAGTTAACTGATCTCTAATATTTAGTGGAGTTAGTAGGATTTCAGTTGAGTATTTATAACAGTTTTTAACTTGTTTATTTCTCAATTAACTGATCAATTTACTAAAAATAGTCCCAGTCATGCATGGAATTCGAATTGCCTAGTTGGAGTGGAGAAAAAGGCACATTATAATTGTCAATTGTATACTAGTTGAGTGTATAGGTTTTGCATTGGAGCAGGTGGTCAATTCCTTTAGGATTTGTGTAAGAAAATAAGGAATTATCTTATTTTTTAGGGGCTAATTTCCTCAAGGATTGTGCAAGGAAATAGGAGGATAGCAGAGGCCTATTTTGGCTAAGTGTTGGTCAGAGCAGGTCAGTGAGCAGGAGATCAGAATTGCAGTGCAGGGTGTGCTTCAGGATTGAAGCAAGACATTGTAATTGATCCATATTCTCATTTGAATTAATGCAAAGCAACAGAGGGGTTTTTCCCAGTTGGGTTCCCTTGTAAAATCATTGTGTTCCTTGTGTTTTGATGGTTGCATGTTATTGCATGTGTTTCTATCATGTGTTTTCCTTTCCATAGAATAATAGAAGAAATTTGTGTCTCTTGATTTTGGGTCTAATTCATTAACGATCGCAAATTTCTTGCCATTTCTACACAACCTACTTATCAAAGAAAATAAAGACAAACTCTTGGTGGTAGTGGTTGATGTTGATGACATCATATTTGGTAACAATGTTGACCCGATGAGCCAAGGGTTTGCATCAGCCATGCAACAAGAATTTGAAATGTCTCTACTTGGTGAGCTAACATTTTTTCTTGGTCTACAGGTACATCAAACTAAGGATGGTATTTTTCTTTCTCAAACTAAATATCTCAAGGATATCATGAAGAAATATGGATTAGAAGATTGTAAACATGTTTGCACACCTATGGTAACAGGATGTACTCTCAACGAAAAATTTGACTCCCCAATAGTTAATCAATCTGAATATAGGTTAATGATTGGCATATTAATCTATCTTACAAGTACTAAACCAAATATTATGCATGCAGTTGGCATAGTTGGAAGATTCCAAGAAAAACCTAAAGAGATTGATCTCAAAGTTATTAAAAGAATATTCAAGTATCTACAAAGAACACAAGATCTTGGACTATGGTATCCAAAGAACACAGACTTTACACTTCAAACATATACTTATGCAAATTGGGTCGGCAACATTAACGATCAAAAAAGTACTAGTGGAGGACACTTCTTCTTGGGACAATGCTTAGTCTCTTGGTTCAGTAAAAAACAGAGCTTTATAGCCTTATTAAATGTTGAAGCAGAATATGTTGTAGTTGCAGCGTGTTGTACACAACTACTCTGGATGATTCAAACATTGCAAGATATCCAAGCCAACTTTCACAACCCGTATCTATTCTTTGTGACAACACCAGTGCTATCAATATTTCTAAAAACCCAGTTATGCATTCAAATACTAAGCACATTCCAATAAAGTACCATTTTCTTAGAGAACAAGTCTTGGAGCAGAAAGTGAAGTTGGAATATATTCCTTCCAAAGAACAAGTTGCAAACCTCTTTACCAAACTTATTCCCCGTGACTCTTTTGAATATCTCTGACTATGGTTGGGAATGATCTTTGCTTCTTCCCTCTCCAAATTTTCTTTAACAAGATATGGGGAGTATGATTTTAGGGGGGGATAGTTATATGATGATATATTATTTCAGGTCGAGCACAAATATGTGAAAACTTATAGCCCTGTATTGTGTTGAGTCAGTTTATTGTGGTTGATATCAGTCTTTATGTATCCTTGGTTAGAGGTACTCATTCTATAGGTGTGCATTTATCTCTCTTTCTGATGTCTCAGTCACATGTTTTGTCTTTAACAGCTGGTATCTTTAGCACAATGTTTATATTTTCCATCCCTCACATGTTCAGGGGGGGGATTCAAAGGATGTGGTTCATGACCCTTTGACATCCAAACTTTATGTATCCTTGGTCATAGGTACTCATTGTATGGGCATACATTTATCTCTCTTTCTGATGTCACAGTCACATGTTTTGTCTTTAACATTTGGTATCTTTAGCAAAATGTTTATATTTTCCATCCCTCACATGTTTAAGGGGAGATTCAGAGGATGTGGTTCATCGCCCTTTTCCCTTGATGTCAAAGGGGGAGAGAAGCACTTGAGAAGGGCTTGGTGTCTTTGTAGGAGGTTGACATCAAGTCCAAAGGGGGAGATTATTAGCATTATTGGCTAGTGTGTTGGCCTTGATGTCAACCTGGATGTCTTGTCTCTCTTGTCATTATGTTCTTGTTCCATTATGTAATTCTTATTGATATTCTAGCTCATATATGGATGATGATTATTCATGGTTGCTTAATGTGAGTTGTAAAGGTTATACAGGGTTCGAAACAATTGCAAGAAAATGAAAAAGGCTTGAAAGTGAGGAAAATTTATGATAGTGAGGTGACTAATTGAGGAAGGTATGTTGATGACTATAGAGGATGTTGAGGTTGATGTGATGTTGTTAAGGCTTGTTAAGGCTTTGACAGGAACTATAGGTGTTGGAGAATGCATCCTAGAAGTTGGAGGATCTTTGACCAAAGTTTGACTGAGTTTTGGGGCTTGATAGCAAGGTAACATAGGTTATCTTTGCTAGAGGAGAATTATTTCCTAGGATAATGCAGGTTAGTGGTTCAATACTAGCGTTATAATGCACTTCCTAAAGGGGAGAGGTGTGTTACTATCTATAAGTGCATGAAAAAAAAAACTTGTGGCTAAACCATGGATTTGCCCAAGGTAATTTCTTATGAAAGGTCTAGCAAAGTCTATTTGATTTTGTCAAAGTTTCCCATCAACAAATCCAAGGTATTTTCCTATGGTATTGACAAGGCTAAGAGATTATAAAAATACAAGGAGGTCTAATAACTTGTGTGTGTATTGTTTGAGTTGCTTGTGATTTGTCTCGTACATGTGTGCACCAAGGAGCAAGGAGGAGGTCTAGCATTAAGAGATATGAGGGCAAGTAGATCTACTCATTCTAATTTGTTTGTTGCAGGTGTAATGGATGGAAAATGGAACATATCTACAAAGAGTTATGTCTAGTATTTGATGCAGGAAGGAATGAGTGATATCTTGTTCAGAACAGTGTGCATATGTTTTTAAATATTTTCACACCACTTGTTTAGGTATGCCCTATATGTATTGGTGTTTTCTTTATAGCCATTGACTGTAGAGATCAGTGTTGGATAGAGATTAGTGAGATGTTTTTTTTCAATATATATAGAGAGAGAGATCAATGTGTTTCTTTATGAAGAGTGTTAGAATTATGTTGTCATTGATGGCAAAGCATGGTATAGGATGGAAAAAGGACGACATAAGGTAACTACAAGATGAGCAAAGCATGGTGAAATGGCACAGATCATTTGAATACAATTCTAGTGTATGATATCACCTCAAATGCAAATGGAACCCACTCAGATGGATAGAGATCTGAAAGAGCTTTCCAGTGGTATGTAGAAGATAAAAAAATGGCCATAAGTTAAGGCCAATCAAAGCTAGGAACCCTAAAAGTCAAATGTGCAGAGTTGAAGTTGGTTGGAGGACCTTTTGGTGTATGTTTAAGTTTGGCACATAGCCACATATGGCAGAGATGGTTAGCAGAGAAACAAACGTAGCAGACAACAGTGCAACAAGAAGTAGCTTTGTTGGCCCATGGCAAAGCTTGCTTAACATCTTATCTCAGTAAGCCTTTCCCAGAAGAACCTCAAGAAGCAGGAAGTGATAGTTAAACGACGTACATTTCCAGCAGCAGATCACGCCCCATGCATCCCACCGATGCATTAAGAGGTATTTTGATAGGTCAGCAAGAGAAGGAGTTAACGCGCAAGAGCGTGTTAGAATGGGCGGTTTGCCCATACTACCAATCTTGTGATCAACGATAGAGATTGATTCTGACACCCTCCCCCCTAAATACCACAAACCATGAAAAGGGGTGTCAAAATGGGTGGTTTGGCCAGCAAAAACCACAAATGGTTTTCAAAGTAAGGTTAGGCAACGTGGCACAAGGAGAAGAGGCTGCAAAGTAAATGGTCGGGACCCATAAAAAAAATTATAAAAGAAAATTGGCACAAAACGAAAGGCCTAGAATTTTTCTCCCTCCTCTTCGACAAGATAAATGATAGCATTCGGTTGGTCGAAGATGATGTCAGCATGACATCAGGTATGGTGGACACATGGCATGCAGATTTGGTGTTTTTGGGTACCCAAGTGGGCCATTTTCGGACACATGTCACGACTAAGATAGTATGATGTGTCACATATGATGCCATCATGATGGTCTGATCCCAGAGGGCTTTGATGTGCACAGAAGAAGAAATAGTGGGCTTACTAGGCATCAAGCTAGCACAGCAAGTGTCAGAGCCAACTCAGCCTAGTCTAATAGTTGATTGGCTCACAGTTACAATGGGGGACCCACCGGAGTAACTCATCCCTGAAGGCACACCCCAAAGGTAAATAGAAGTGCAAAAGAGGAGAATGGCAGGTTGACTTGCAATACACGTCGGCATGGACAGTTGTGAAGTATCAACCAATCAGAGAAGAGCAGAAGGTAGCCCCACGAGACATGTCATCCTTGCGAATTGACCCCGGAAGGAATTCTGAGTGTGCATAAGAAAAATGGTGGACTAACAGGGTCGAGACATGGTGGCAATACACAACAGTAGCAACAACCAATGAGAAGGCAGCAGGCGGACTCACTGACAACTCATCCTCCACAAAGGACCCTAGAAGGTTTAAAAGGGTGCATTAAGGAAGTATTGGGATAAAGGTGTTGGGATCCAAGCACCAGCACTTGGTCCCATGCAATGAGAAGATCGAGGGCATGGAGGAAGATAAGCCCTCTGGGATTAAAATGCAAAGGGAAGTGGTTAAGCGCTTAGGGACTAAGGCCAAGAACACAACGCGTAGTCTTATGGGCAGAAAAAGGGCAAGCGCATAGGGGATTAAAGGAAAAATTGGCAGCATGGACAGATTAAGAGGTTTATTTGACAGTTTGGCCGAATTTAACACTCAAATAAAGTTGGAACTATAGCTAGAACTCTAGCTAAACCTTGATAAAGTGTCATATTGCTAGAATTAACAGATTGAATCAGTTTTTCTTGCAGAAACAGGTGATCAATGACTAATAACTTGAAGAACACATCCAGAAGAATTAGTGAAACTTGAAAAAGCTTAAAATAAGTGGTTCATGCAAAGATTGAAGTGCACATAAACTAAAAGCAAAGAAGTTAAAAATATCAGCCAATTTTCTTTATAAGTGTAATTGATTGAGGAATTTTGTAAGTGTGTTGTAGCAGTGTGCGAGTTGGATTGAGGTTGTTGGTGTGGATGGTGGATTTCTCAGTATTCATATATTGTTGAAGGTGTGTTGGTGAGTGTTTGAAGAGACAATTTGTTTTATTTTGTAAAAAGATGTGGCATTCATGGTTCTAGTTTGAAAATGAATGAAAAAATGAATCATTGATGTCAAGCGAGTTGTAGCTTGCAGATTAGTGGTTGTATCTCCTTCCAGTAGGTGTTGGTAAATATTTAGGGGTTGTATCTCCTTTTAATTGTAGTTGATAAATCAGGGAGTTGTAGCTTACTACTGGTTGTAACCAGAAAATTTTTGTAATAGCAAGTTGTAGCTTGCCTTGTGAAGAAAATATAGAGAAGTTGAAGAATTTGTGTGTTCCTTGTGTTACTGATATTATTTCTTGGCATGCTCATCTAAATTAATTGTTGAAATATTTCATGGTGTCCTAGCATTCATACACAAGAAAAAAGAAAATTTTAAAAATTCTACAATACTAATTCACCCCCCCCCCCCTCTCAGTATTGTCTTGATTTCTAACACAGAGGTTATGAAGAGACTATTATAGGTCTATATATTGATGCTACTTGTCTTCTAATGATTGATGGGTCTTGATGTTGACAAAGGCTTTTGTGGCTTGTATTGTAACTCGCTTGAGGGTTTTGCAGGGATTCTAACATAGTATTTCAGTTTACTTCACTTTTGTAGCATCAGTATTGTCTTAGTGCAGATATCTATTTGATATGGAGAGTATGTGTATGAACAAGAACAGAATTGTTAACTGAATATGGTGTGTGTGGAAATTAGTGTTTGATAATGTTTTCTTTTGCATGATTTTGAGGGGATTTAAAGGCTTTTTCATATCTATATTTGGATTTTTATTTGTTTTTGTTGAAAGGTTGTGTGCACTAGACATGGGGCCATTTACACTGTTGATTAGGAGTGATGAAGTTTGTATGCAGGATAAATAAAGTGCATAGATTAGAGGTCTTTATGACAAATCAAAGGTGTTGAATTAATTGTGATGGTTCCAAGAACAAATCTTATGTTGTCAGAGGTTGTATGCAGAGTTGGAGGCAAAAGCTAAATTGTGCATTACTTCAAATCTTTATTCATGATATGTTGTCGTTGTCTTGCTTATGAGTTTGGTTATTGATTTCTTTTAAAGCTTGCTAGTGTATCTTTTCAGATTGTGAATAGTATTATGAACTTTGTTTTGAATGCATCATATCGTTGATGAGTAACAGTGATTCATGAGTCACAATGATCTTGTATGCTAAGGAGTTTGTTGATACATGTTCAGTTGATTCAGTTTGAGAATAACATCTTGTTCTTACAACAGAGAAATGTTTGTCCTTAATGAAAAATGGTGATTTGATAGAATTGAGCAGTTGTGTTTGATAATCGATTGAATGCAGAGAATCCTTTGGTGTATTGTGGGCCTAGTTTGAAACATTTTGAAAAGTGGCCTACTAGATTAGTTGTTGTTAAAGGTGGTCATAGTCTGAAAGATTGTGAAACATGGATCACAAGAGGTTAGAGGGAGTGGTTGCTTCCTTCCAGTAGCAGTTGGAAAATTTAGTGAAGGTAAGACCCTTCAGCTAGTAAGAGCTTGCATAATGGAAAAAACCTGCACTAGTGCAAGATGTAAAGAATTTTATTGAATAATAAGAAGACGAAGCAGACAACATCAGCGGTGGTTTTTCCCATTTTGGGTTTTCCACCAAAAAATCATTGTCCTTATGTGTTGATGTGTTGCATTCTTATTTTTCATGTTCTCTTATGTTTAATGTTTTTCATGGTGATCTGAAAATGGGGCACTTAGGCTTCTTGTCTAGCTTACAAGAACCTCTCCCACTTCCAAAGCTTGAATTTTCCCAAGTCTTTAATGATTAACCAATGCAGAATTAAGAAATGCTTGAAAATATAGGTGTATGCTAGTAGTTGTTTTCAGCTGATTATTTGCTTTAAAATTTGTTGTTTGTGCTGAAATGTGAATGTGCTTAAACTGATATATAAATGCATATAACAGTGAATAATGCAACAGAAAAAACAAACACATAAGACAGCAAATTTATATGGAGTTCACCCTGATATCTTGGGCTACGTCTCCTTGAGCTCTAATCAACTCGATTAGGATCTTTGAGATTATGGTTGAATTCTTTTACAAGTCCATGACTCAACTCCATGTGGTTTACAAATGAACCAATGGGCTCAGAATACCATATTACCCCTGGCTGTCCTTTAGCTGCAAACAGATCTAGGCTTCTCTGAACTAATTCTTTCAGTCAGTGCTTTGAGCTCCTTTGAGCTTCTAGCTTCTCTGACTCCCTGAGAATTGTTTACTGTCTCTGGACTCCTTCTTCTGTCTTCAACTCAAGAAACACCAGCAACAGCTTGATCATTCGGTCTCTTTGCGGTCTGATACTTCACTGAAGTATTTATGCCTTGCCTCCAACCTCTGGTGGCTTCGCTCTATTAAGCGCTCTAGCTCTGCCTCTCTAACCTCTGGTGGCTATCTCCTATCAAGCGCTCTGGCACACCGAGCTTCCCAATGGGTTCCTCAGCGCTCCAACTCTGCTCACGCATTCACTTCATGTTGTGGACTGCCCTCTTGGCAAATTCTCAATGTCCAAGCCTCTCTGAGCTTCTGGAGCTTCCTCTATCTCCGCGTTGCCTGCTTATGCCTCTTAATCGTGCTCTCAGACTCAGCCAACTCTGTTTCTGTCATGGAACGGCTTTTTAAGCCCATCGACGCTTGTCTGTTCATTTCAGCTCTCGGGCTCTCTAGCTCCCGGTCGTTGTCCCTTCACCTTCCTTCTGGAGTGTTTAACAGTCATTGATAACGTCCCAAGGTATGGTGGCCATTTGTTTTGCACGGAAGGGCAATCGGCGCTTTAAATTCTTCTGAAACAGTCGTTCTCTATTTACACAGAGAACGTTGTAAAAACACGGGAAAATCCGCATAAAACACAATTTTGGACTTGAAATTCCCATAACTGTGCTTTATTTTCCTATCGGGTCCACCCGTAGGTCACTATCGTAAGTCGCAATGGCTCTAAGGCTTGCCCCTTTGTATTTTTAGAATTGCATTAAAACGCTGCAAGTCCTGCTTATGTCGTGATTTCCCTTTGTATTGAAAATACATAAAAACGTTGAAAATCCTGCTTACCAGACTTGAGATTATATTTATTTATATTTCGGAACCCCTTTGGGTCTGGTTCCGATCACAGTCGCAAGTCGCATCAGCCTGGGGTCCTTCCCTTTTGGGATCGCCGACAACGATCCGCCAATATCAGTGATCGCAGTCGCAAGTCGCATCGACCCGAGGCCTTTCCTTTGGATTTAAGCGATGCGATATTTCGACAATCGCATGCCGCGATGCCTTAATACCTGAGGTCCCTCCTTTATATAGCCATTCGCCGATGCGATATCAATGCTTCATTGCTGTGATTCGCTCCCGTCCATTGATCTTTTAGATCCAATGGCCCTTGAGCGTTAATGCCTCATTTCCTCTTAGACCAATCAGAGTGGGCCATGTGGCCCAATCCTGGCCTGCCATGTGTCAGCTGTGGATTGGCTCGTGAGCCTATACTAAAAATCAAAATTTTCAATATAGTTCAAAATTTAATGAAATTGCCTCCTTTTCTAAGGACATTGGGCAATTTTCATTTTACAATAACTCCTTCATACGGAGTCTGTTTTTGCCCATTCAAATTGCGTTGGATTCAGAATGAAGAGATCTCTGAAATGAGACTATTTCTGAGAGTGGCTTGTGATTTTGATTTTCCTTTTATTTACGAAGGATTTGTGCCATTTGGCACCTTTTACCTCTTGCATGAAGTCTTTTAGACTTAGAGGTTTATCCAGGATCCATTTTTGGATCACATGGTTTACTGAATATACCTAGATCTACAATATGATGTGTTGCCTATGAAATAACAGCTTAGATAAATTTGAAAAAGAAAGCATAAACTAATTAAAAATTTGATTCGACATGCAATGTTGATTCACCCCCCTCTCAGTATTTCTAACATCATCTACTATTGGCCATGATTTATTAGAATATTGTTGACAGTGTTGGACCCGCCAACATGTCAAGGGGATCTCCCCGATAATAAGTCCCAATTATACCTCAGACCATTTGGTGTAGGAGTCCCAACAGTGGGTCGTAAGGTAATGCCTTGAACGTTGTGTCACACAGAGGCAAGTAGAATAACATTTTCAGTGGCAAGGGTGTGACTTATGTAGTGAGTCAAGGAATGTGTATGAGAGGTTCCAACACTTCAAAGGGGAAGGAGGTGAAAGTGAGTTCCAAGTTAAAAGGGATCAGTCCCAAATCGGCTAGGAACACACAACGCAAAGGACATGCACAGCTTCCGGCAAAGCAATCCACTCAAATGTAGCAGTGACATCATACAAGGTAAGATAACACATACAACACTCATGGATCAGTTCGAGACGAGTGTGACGGCTGTTATAGAAAGGTTCAAGTGAAAGGTCTATCTGATGTCCAAGAGAGCAGTCGACACAGACCGTGACAGCATTAACAACAAATGCAACACATTAACAACAAGATTCATATAATTTCATGTGAATCAATTCATACACAAGCACGTAAGTTAAACAACACATATCATTAAAGCAACCGAAGCAATCCAACTACAATAAAAACATATGCATGAAAATGTGTTGGCTCTTATTATATAAAGAAGTGTAAGTCACAATCATACAATACATCCATGTAAACCTGTTAACCCCAACAGTGGAACATTACAGCCACAACCGTCTGCTCCTCCAAAGAGATGTACTAGCTCCGTGCAGTGGAGAAGCCAAGGCGCGCTACAATATTTTCCAAGCCTTCTTCAAAATAGTCTTGGTAGAAGCTTGGTTGAACAAAAGCCTCTACAATGAGTTATGAGGGACTATTTATAGAAAAGGGTGGGGTGACCCTTGACATTCCCCTTTGTGACAGTTCAACTACCCTCATGACTCTTCACCTACTCTATGATTGTTACATCCAACCATTGACACTTGACTTACACTTGACATGACTCAACATTACAATGCACATATACTCATGTGAGACAACATGGTTTGAGCAAGCCTTGCAAGACATCACTGACACTCGGTCCGTTGTGGTGAGACCAACTCTTTGACATGCTTGTGATGGTGAAGCTGGTGAGCTGATGCCAAGCTTGGTCGTCCGTGATGGTGTGCATGCACCTCATGGTGACATCTTGCTGAAACGAACTCTTGCTTTCGTTGCAACCGGTGCATTGGTTCGGCCCCTTCATCCAACTTGTTTGCTAACATATGCATGGTCCTCTTGGGTGCGCTGAACTGGCAGCACACTAATGCATAGTGTCCATGTTGATCTTCAAGTGTGTGCTGGTGGTCATGCACATCAACTTGCCAAAGTACCCGTTCGACTCCAGTTGGACTTGCTTCTTGTCTTCGCCTTGGTGAGTGTGTTGAATGGGTTGGATTGCATGTGTGCGCTCAACGACATCCATGTTGTTGAATCCCTTTCATGTGATCAACAACACTACTCACCATGTCTGCTCTGTGTCAGCTTCTAGGATGGATCCTTAGCTTGTACGGGCGCAATTTCATTCGTGAGTGCATGTTGCGCCCACTATTGTTCCTGCTTCTGTTGTAACTCATTCGTCTGTCTATGCAGCTTCATGTTCTTCCTGAGTTGTTGCTTCAGCACATGCAACTCCTTTTTTGTTACGTATTCTACCTTTGCACGATTTTCATGTCACACCATCACTCCATAGTCAGAGTCTCCAAAGTTGCTTTCATCATCAATGGACCTGCTTGAGCTTGCAACCTTGTTCCGCCTCTGTGTTTTCAACAACCCTCCTCTTGCATTTGTTGCATTTGGTATGCTTTCTTCAGTTGTTTTTCATTATGTTGCTCGTTGTGATGTTTTCTCTTAATGTCCTTGCCTACAAACAGCTTGATGTCTTCATGAGAATGCAAGCTCATAGACACTTGATTAACTGCATCCCTAAGTGTTCTCTGAACGTGTCATCATCTCTGCTCTCATGGAAACCATTGTACATGTACTGCTGAGAGGCAGATGAACACCTGCGATACCTGGAGACATGGCAACACTCATAGCAAGCAATCTGTCAATCGAAAACCAAAATGGACATGAGAACTGACTTGCAACATACCTGGGTGAATGATCATGAAGGTTGCACAATTTCGGCTAGGAGGTTGGGAGATCGACTACCAAGACATCGCAAGGCATATTTTGGGCTGCTGGGGGCCTGGATGACTACTGGAACTGCGTAATGCATAGTCCAGTCTGGTTGCTGACTGCTAGGGTTGCGCAATGCCCAATTCCAGTTGGGAAGGACTGCTGGCTTAGGGACAGATCTGTTTAATTTCTTGGGCCAAGCAGTCACTGTCCTCCAGAAATGTGCAAAATAGCCCTGGAGGCCAGTGCCGGGCAGGAATGCGTAAATCTAGAGAGGAAGGTGAGCCTTCCTTTCCTATATTGCGCAATGCAGCATTAGTGAAGGCAGAGCCCGGGCCAAGGTTGGCTCAACTCGCCGACGGGTGACTGAAAGCAAGTAAGTCAATGAATGCATGGCGACACTAAGTGATAGCAGAAGTGATTAACAATGCATGCAAAACATGAATGAAAGATTCAGCAAACATATCAACATGCATGTGGGTGAGGCAGTTCGTCGGTTGGGCAAACGTCTATGTAAAACAGTTTCATGCATGCGACCGCAGTGAGATAGCAACGAAAACTAAAATAGAGCTAGGAAAAGCTAGTATACATGTAAACGATAGCAAGCATTCAAAGAAATCAAGCAAACAGTACTCCTACAAGTGAAAACACAAAAAGCGACAGAAATGCAGCACAAGGCATTGGAAGCGGGCTTACCCCAAAACAGTTGAGTTGGATGTGCCGACTGCTTCTAGTTGTGATATGGGATGTCAGAGATACAAGGTTGATGTGAGGAATGAGCTCTGCAACGTTTGGTTGATGAGCTTTGATAACATCAAGGTTGCAATGTGCATGCCATGAATCTAGGGGAAGCGACACTTGGTGGGAGGTTTCAGAATTTCTCCTTGCATGTAACCTCCAACTGCTAAACATAGATCCCTAAAACAAGGGATTCCTTTGCATGTTGCCTTGAGAGAAGTAGCCCATGCATGCAAGTTTGTTTTGCTCAATCCTTAAGGGAACTGGTCAACTCAGTTGCACATGCAAGAGACTGCTCGACTGCTGGAGAAAAATGTGCATTTCTGGCTAAGAGCTGGGCTGGCTACCCAGGAGATTTGCGCAATTTCTGGGTAGAGCAGCTAACTGCTGCCCAGATTTGCACAAATCCTGGGCTGAACAACCTACTGATGGGAAAATTTGTGCAAATCCTGCTGGGAGGGTCAGTTGGAAGGATTGCACAATCCTGGAGCCCAGCAGGCTATCAGAGATGATTGCACAATTCCTGGAGGGA
Source organism: Pinus tabuliformis (assembly GCA_031772625.1). NCBI lineage: Eukaryota > Viridiplantae > Streptophyta > Pinopsida > Pinales > Pinaceae > Pinus > Pinus tabuliformis. The sequence continues at coordinate 738,152,006 of CM062817.1, forward strand.
AGGCTGGTTGCCCTCCAGAAATGCGCAATTTTTAAGGGGAAGTTGCTCAGCCTGCAGCTAGACCAAGTCTAGGTGAGCAGCCTGTGAGGGGAATGGATCAACTACGATCGACAGGCTGCCTTTGTGCGAGGAAAACACTTGAAGCTTGAGTACTTGACAAAGCAAGACAAAGTGTTGTGTAAGGTTGGTAGGGAAGCTCCAAAACAAACTAAGGAAAAATTTTGGAGGGTGGTTGTAGCCGCTACAACAAATACTAACAAATTTTATAAGTAGCTATCATATTTAAAGAGGTTATATTTTTTTTTCGAACAATTCATTATTAATCAAAGAAAAAAAATTATTGTCAAATTATGAATTCTTAATTGGAAAGGATCAAAACTATGGATTTTTAAACATAAAAATTCCAATTGGTGTAATCTTATTTGGCCACCTATGTGCATATTTGGTGCATCTATCTATTATTGAACATGTGCCCCTTTTAATGACTACTCTTAGTAGGTTTGTTGAGTGGTAATAGGCTAAGGAAAGTGTTAACACATTGATGAGCCATCAACAACCCCTCAAGTTTTGTGCAAAACATGGGGCCCCACATTCTATTTATTGGTCTAAGTATGATTTCTTATTTAAACATATATTGACCTTGGTTCCCCATTGCCTTGCTACATTGTTCAATTTTTTCATTCGATTAAGTTAGATGGGTCTTTATGTTTCACTTGCTTGATTTTGACTTAGTTTCTTTCTCCTTTTCAATTCTATTCCTATATTGACTTGCCTCCTCTCCTTCGTTTAACTTATTTCTTGAATTATTTTTTTCTTTTTTTTTACCTTCATTGTGTTTTTCTTCCTTTGTTCAAATTCTCCCAGCCCTTGATTTATATATCAATGTTGATTCTTAAATTGGATTTCTTCTTATCTAGTGCTTTGAAATTCTTCTCCAATCTTAAAATTGACTTGATTACCAAACTGGGACCCTTTGTTACCCATTTTCAAGAAAGTTTTTCTTGATTTAGATTTGAGCCTTTTCTCTTAGCACTTCTCTCGAACCTTGAGTTTCTCCCTTTAACTTTGAAGTTTTTCTTTCTAGGTTATGGATATTTCTTCTAAACTTGAGTTTGAACCATGTCCCTTTCATTACTTACCTTTTGATCCTTGCTTCCCATCATTTTCATTTTCCACATTGGGCTAATTTTTCCCTTTAATCACTTGATCGATTCCTTGAATTGGAAATTGTATCCTCTTATTGCCTCATTTTTTTGTGTTCAACCCTTATATTATACATTTTTACTTTGGAAGCATGGTTTTTTTTCATATATATATATATATATATATATATATATATATATATTTTAAAAAATTAACTTTTCCCTTGACTCCTTCATCCACTTGATTTAGCAATTGGCCTGTATTTCCAAATTTGGTCCCTCATCCACCAACTTTGGTGTGGATGGGTCTTGACTTTGGGATTAACCTTGATCTTTCAATCGAGCCCTCCTCTAATCTCTTTTAACTCTTTAACTCTCCATTCCCTTTCTAACAATGTATTTTTAACTACTTTATTAAAAAGCCTTTCTTTGTTTTGAACTTTTTCCTCCTTTCCAACCAAAGTCATATCAAATCCTTTTCTAAGCTTAATCATTAGTCTTGATTGCCAAAATATGTTCCCCACTTCTTGTTCAATTTTGGACTGGATTGATTGGAGATTGTCCTTGATTTACAAATTAATCCCTCCCATTACCATTTTTTTTTTGTCGTTAAAAGACTAGCTAACTTTTTCTATTATATTTACAAAAAGACTTTACAGACAGTGAGACAGACATTCCAGGGCCAGCAGTTGCACCCTGCATAATTTAACTGTAAGACAAGAAGCTCCCTCGCAGGGGCAGCACCGACAGACTTTTCAAAATAACCAGCCAAACTGATAGAGTTCTTCTCAAAACAAGTTGCTTCTGGAGGCCTGGAAGAAGTAAGAGCCAGCAAGCTAATGGGCCTCATTACTCTGAGCATAATCACGACTGCCCACGCAGGGGCTCTCGACATTATCTAACTGAACCTCACACTGAACAAAATTGCAACTAGACTCAACATGCATAAACCAAACAGATAAACACAGAAATTGCCAACCGGACAGACACAGAAGTTGCCAACCGTTAAGCACAGTAGACTCCGGAGCCGACATACCCGCAATAGTTTTAGTCCTGAGTTCTGGTGGAGAGAGGTGGCACTATGTGGAGCTGGGGCTCAGTATCCTGGTCCTCGCAGAGGCTTGGGTCTTCCACCACATAGCTCCATCCCCTTCCCTCCGGGACTCCTTCCCACATTGCTTTCCATTTGTCCTCATCCATGCCTGGAGGTGCTGGCCCCAAATAGGGTGAGGTGTCTTGCACCGCTTCCTTCCCCAAATTGTCTGGCTCAATCGGTGGCGCCTCCTCAGGGCCTTCCTTCTCAGCACTATCCTTTCCCGAATTTCCTGGTGGCCTCGCCATTGCTTCCTTGCCCGAGCCTTCTGGAGGTTTCTCCGACGTGCCTTCAGGAATTCCAGCCCCGAATTCTTCAGGGATTTTTGTAAAGAGAACGGAAATATGGGCATTGACGCCTGTATTGTCCATTGGGCCGCCCAAAGTGAACACCACCGAGCCAAACGCTGGCAGCGATGGCCCTCCCTCGCTCGAGCTGCCAACCTCCAAGAATTGTCCGCATGGGAGTTGTGTGGCTCGGGCTCTCCTATGACAATAGCAGCAGCAGCAATGGTGGTGTTCGTCTGCTGCAGGAGTTCGAGAGGAGGAACCTCTCCCTGGTCCTCGTCTGCTAGGCTGTCGTTCCCGCAGCTTGGCCATGTTACCCGCGTATGCCCACACCAGTGAAATTTCTGAGCACCCTCCTGCACGCGAATTGACCCTTCTTGCTTCCAATTGAAGCAGAAATCCTTCGAATTTCCTCCCCTGCTTCCAGCCACAGCCTGAATTGCAGCGGCAGACCAGAGCTTGCACTGCGACAGGAGGCTTAGCATCCGCCGACTCACAATTCCTCTGCTCTCGCATCCATCTGCTCTGAACTCGCCAATGCATCCACCTCCCATGCTGATATCGTTTTCTAAACCGGCTCTGCAACAGAGCATTAACTGCTCTCTGCTCCACCATCGAGACTTTCTGCTCTGCATTGAATGCCATCGCATGTCTGCTGAACCTTATGCTTTGACGGCGTCTGAACCCGCCTAATTAAACTCTCCACGGGGCGGCACATGCAGGGCATGTGTCACGTCCCTCCTTGGCACATCATCACCCGCATCCGGGGAATCCCTCCCATTACCATTAAACTATATGAATTTTCCATTTAATTTATTATTCTTTTTATTTTGCATCATCTTTAGTTCAAAAATTTGGAACTTATCTTTAAGCTTCTGTGTAAATCCTTGCTTTTGTAAAACCTTTTGAAGTTCAGTAGTGATTGGGTTCTATGTCTAAAATTGAGCACACCTTTGTCAAAAGGCAGTGATAATGAGTCTTGATTTGGCAATTGACCTTGATTTCCAAATTGGGACCTCTTCCTCACAATCTAGTGTAACCTTGGCCTAATATGTAGTGCCCGCTCTAGTTGACTGACAGTGATATGACACTAACATTTATTTAGCCATAAGGCCGACACATTATTCTTTGAGGACCTCAGGTTGAGGATCCGGGCACACGACATTATTATTAGTGATTGAGATATTCATGGTTGTGATGTTTATGTATGCTTCCCATTTATATTATGATAGCATGAATGGTTTTGTATCTTATCTATCGATATTTGGATGATTGTAACATTAAATAGTTAAGTTTGGTCTCTATTTGAATTTATGATGATTAGGGCAGTAAAGGAAATGTATGCTCTTTATTAAAAACATGATGATGAGTAAATTTGATGGATAGGTATAATTCTATTGAGGTTACGATGTTGATAGCTTAATGAATATGTATATTTTCCATAGATGTTTTATGATGATAGCCATGATGGATGTGTCCCCTATTTTACCTACTTTCATTAGCTCGGGCTTACAATGAACAATGATGTGAATGACTAGGAGTTGTTAATGATGTTATTATGACAATGACTAACGTTGAGAAACCTTGTTACTGATGATTATTGAGCATGCCAGGAAACCATCAGAGGCACTCGCATATGATGAGATTGATGACACCTGGTTTGATGAAAATTTATCTTTGAAATTCTAAGTCGATTTTGAAACCTGCCATATTCTGATGATATGTTAATGGTTGCAGGCACAGATTAGTTGCTTGACCGAATGACTCACATATGGGTGATGGGGTTGTACAGGTGGATGGAACTACATGAGGGGGGTGGGACAGTGTCCCTAATCTCACCCACTAGCACTCCCGTCGTGACTTGAGCGGGAAGGGTTGAAACACCTTCGCCTTGAAGATCACGATGCCATGAGGGCAGGTCCCAAAGTTGGGTCGCTCATGAGGATTTTACCAAGGGGCGCGCATCAAGGCAAATTCCTTGATCCCCGACACCATTAGTCTCACTATAGCAGGTAACATAAGAGATGATAGTGGTCTATGACGTTGCACCTATATTTTCCCCTTGTAGTCACTGAATGCTTGAAGGGCAAGTGTTGTGGCACCCTTGGAACTTCAAGGGAATTTCTTGAAGGGCACGACCAACTTGGCACCCTTGGCATCACAAATAAACTATTAGGCATGGCACGCTTGGAACTTCAAGGGAAGTTCTTGAAGGACAAGACCAAACTTGGCACCCTTGGAATCATTAAAATAAATTAAATAATAGATATAATCAAGGAATGAAAACTAGATAAATTTACATCAGGGGTAAATGATGTTAGAAATCGAGGTAATTAAATCAAAAATAAAACCTGGGTTAAGAGGATCATAGGAAGAAATAAAATAGATTACCTTAAAAACTCTACCCGTCCCATGTTGTAAAATACTAGGTAGATTATGTGGTTTAATTATGTAAAAGGGGAAAGAGGGACATAATTGTAAGGATAAAGATTAATCATAAACTAATTAAACCTAATTAAGAAAAGAGGAAGGTGAATTAAAATAAGAATAATAAATTAAATTTAGATAAATGTAGAGAACCTCCATGTGGCAACAACCAACATAAGAATATCCATCTGAGAGATACCCTAAGTTAAATTAGGGAGTAGATAGGGGATCAAATCTTGACTCATTAATTGACTTTAAGTAATGAACACAAATTAAGGAATAAAAAAGGGGGGATAGAGAGACAACTAGGAGAAGAAATAGGAATCTTGTTGAGGTGAGAAAATATTAGTTTTAAATAAAAAAATTAAGTAAATAATTTTGGGAGACCATTGATGAGAGAGTGATACATGGGTGGGTGAATAATCAAGCTATTGAATTATAAAAAATAATTAATTATGCATGACATGCCAAGTGTCTCCTATGAGGACTCCTATAAAAGAAGGGGCAAGCCATGGGAAAAGACACTTTTGGTAACCCTATTGTTGGATGGATGAGATAATGTCAGAGCAGTCATTACGAAACTATAGTGAGTTTGGTGAGGTAGAGGATTTTAGAGAGGGGACTCTTGAGACAAGGAGTGCTCTCCTCTACCAGCTAGTGCATTCCTCCATTGTGTTAGCACCTAAATCTTCCTTAGGCTAAAGGAAGGCAAAAATTAGGGTAACCACAAACCACGCTTAGTCTGGTAGCTAGCCCTACCAGAGTAGGAGAGGGCTCTCTCCGAGTCACGCTCAGTGAATAGATAATCGAAAACGGTCTGAGATGACTTACAATGAAATATTTACCTTAGGCTAGTAAGTGAATATGGATTCTGGAAACAATTTTATGAATGACCGAGCTTCTGGGATGTTTTGGGACCGCCGCCCAGCAAAGAACAGAGAATTTAATAAAAAGGCACACATTATTCCATGAGGCAAGGTAGGCGGAAAATGTAACAAGTTAGTTTGAGGTACCGCGGCATGAATAGATTCCTGAAGAAAGTGAAAAGGACATAGTGACATGAATCCTTTTCAACAGAAGAATAACACTGAGCATGAAATTTTCCCACAGGCAGAGCAATAAAATTGAATTCTACCTAATCTCACTCAGAAAATTTCTCTGGAAATGAACATGAATCGAATTATGAAACATAAAGAAACACATATGAAAACAAAAGAGACACATTTGCTACACTCACAACCACAAGAATCTCATGAAACAGAGCCGCTGCCTTTCATTAATTCTCTGTCAAAAATACACAGTGAAGAAACAAATTTTCTTTCCCACAGTCTCCTAGAAGTTACAAGCCAACCAACCCTTTGCAAATAGCTTACATACAATATATAGAATGTGCCATGAAGATATAGCATGCCCAAGGGTTGGGGAGTTACTCGAATCATTACAAAATGGAGGTGAAGAGCCAACCATCAGCTACAGGTGCAGCGTTACAAACATGACATTTGGCTTGGGTGACCGTTTGCCTTCCTTCGCCACTTGGATAGAAGCCAATCTGGAGAAAAAACACTTTAAATGCCACCTTTGGTGCCAAAAAACTGAAGTGTAGATGACCGATCCCACTTGGAAAAGTCGCGAACCGAAATTTCGCGAAACAGAAGCAAATTGGAAATTTTTCCTCTGTGCGCCGCGCCATTTTCTCTGTGCATCACGCTACTTTGGGGCCTATTTGGGGCACTTGTAGGTGTCCAAAATGTGCCCAAGTGGGCTTTTTGGAAAGCCTGTCTTTTCTACTTTCTAAACCAACTGGAATTTTTGAATTTGGTGCTCATTTGCCCCTCCAAATCTCCATTCTCCCAAGACTGCTTTCTGTGTGTCAAAAAAGTGGCAGAGAGGCCATTTTTTGGGTGTTTTTGACCTCTAGGAGGCTCAGATCTTGCCCAAATTTCTTTCCCGGACACCAGTAGTCGTGATTTTCCATGTTGAATCCAAAACTGCAAGCCATTCCTCATTTGGAGCTCTATAATTTTAGGCGCACAAGGAGAAAATCCCTGTTTTTTGCCCAAAAAATTTCCATGTGACCAAAAATTCCCCAAATTTCTTGAAATTTGGGCTGGAGGTTCTCTATGGGGTGCCATGCTGAGCCAAGGAAGCCTCAGCCAAGATTCTAAGCCTATCTTTCTCTTTTGCCTCTTTTTCCCTCCTTGTTGCTTTCCTCAATTTTGCTTTTAAACTCTTTATTTGGGCCTTGGCGCTCATGTTTCGTGCCCTATAATGAAATGCCATGTGTCTCAACAAAGCAAGGTCTTTGTCGGCCTTGTCTAGCAGCCTCTCCAAATGCATGTTGACCCTCTCAAGGTTGGCCTCCCTATCCTCATTGATTTCTTGCTCCAAAGATGTGAGCTCAACCCTTCTTCTTTGAGCAGCTTGGTGATGCTCTCGAATGTTTTGCAGCTCCATGATCGCCTTCTGGTCCTCAAGCTGCTTGTTTCTCTGCTCTCAGTACTTCATGTTCCACTTGGCCCTCTCCAAGTCAAAGGACAAGGCCTCAATCTCTGATTGTTGTTCCTAGATGACCTCTCTAAGCTCTGCATTTGTTGGCTTTATATCGGTCTCATCATCGTGAAGGAGAATGAACTCGGTCTCTCGTTCACTTGATGGCTCTCCTGAAGGCCCCTCATCATGCGCTGGCTCCTTACCTCTGTTTTAGGAGAAAACACAATCCTTCTGCCTCTTTGATATGTATTGTTCACCTCAGTCCTAGGTGCCTTATAACCTCATCATTCTTTCTTGATGACCCAACCTCCATTGATTGTGCTGACATAGTTTGGTGCTGGCTTGGTGAAGTAGTTATATGCATGTTCAAAGCTGCCTCAATGAAAGTGTCCCATGTCATGTTATTTTTTGTCAACTGATGGAGAACCATAACCTTTATCAAGCTATGATTAAAGAGACTGGGATAATGCACTTTTCCTTTCAATTTCACCTTTTTAGACATCTTGGTTAAGCTCCTATACAAGTAACTACTCAAATTGAGTGACTTGGTTGCTGGAAAGTGCATGAGCAGCCTTATGTGATATTGATGCAACCTGGAAAATTTTCCCTCACATGTGAAGAATTTCATGACAGCCTTCATTAATGGTGCATATATCTCCAAAAAAATATCTGAATGGGAAAACATGTGAGTGAGTTTTTTTATATTATGATTTCAGTTAGGGTTTGTACTCTTCTAGGTCTAGGTTCATGTCTTTGAACCAATTTTCACCATGGTTTGGTATGCCTGTAGCTTGAGAGATGGAATCTACTGAAAACATGAAATCATTCCCTGCAATGGTGATTTTGTCTTCCATCAGGGTGAGGGAAAATATACATGTAATATGCTCATGGTGAAAAACTTGTTCTTGGCCTTTTTCTTGCCACATGTTCTTCATGGTGCTCAATGTTATCATGGTCCACCAATTCCTTTCCCTTCATCTCTTGTTTCTTGACTTTGAATTGTTCTTTCTCCATAGGTAGATGTTGTGCTTTAAGATGACTGTTTTCTTGATCAAGGAATGAAATGATAAATTTGGCCCTTATCAAATTGTCCTTGACCTACATGATCTGAGAATACTTCTCTTTGATGACTTGTTGTATGGATTTATGCTCATCTTGTGCCTCCAAGTCAACTAGGTCAAAATCATGCTCAATGAGCTCCTCATCATGCAAAGAAGCCTCATGCTGTGATGGTGATCCTTGTTCTTGTTTGCTTTCGCCAACAGCTTCTCTAAGTGAATGTGGATCCTCTCAATCCAAATCTCTCAATCAGCCTCTATCTCCTGCTTAATAGGTGTGTTATTGTGGTTGTCTTTATGAAATTTGTTGCATTCAATCATAGGCATATAACCACCATATCACTAATAAAATTTGATAAACAAGTGATGTTATAGAGCATACCTTGCAATTTGATGGGCTTCACAAGAAATTTGAGGCAAAATGGCACAATTTCAGGTCTTTTTTTCCCTATGCGCCGTGCTCTCTATGTGCGTTGCGCCAGTGTAAATTTACACTAGAAATTTTCTCCCAGTGCGTCGCGCTCTTTTCCAGGTGACTTTTTGAGGCCTTCCCGGTGTCCAAATTGGGCGTAGGATAGTTCGTTGGAAACGTATTAGAGTCTACTTTCCAACACAACTAGGATTTTTCAATTTGGAGTTCATTTGCCCTATCAAAAGTCAAATATCCCAAGACTGGTCAAAATGTGCCCAGTGAGGCTGCCTCAAGGCAGAGTGCTGTTACAGTCAACTTTTGAATACCTTACTCAACTCCCATTTGAGCTCATGATAGCTCATTGGAAATCTATTTGTGTCTAGGTAGCATTTGACTCATCATGAAAGTCATTTGGTCAAATTAGCTAGGATAAAACTTGATTTTCCCAAGGTCACTTCAGAGGTGCATCAATTCTCCCGAGGCAATTGTATTTTTGACATTTCTCTAAAACCATGACACCTGTGTAAAAAGTGAAGGAGGTTTTTTTTCCTTGGCCTGTTGTGGACAAAAACCTCTCTCATTTTTCCTAAATTCATCTTTTATTGCTTAGAAACATCATTTGAGTGAAACCTACCCCAATGTGTGAAACAAGGGATTTGTCGAAATGAAGCGAAATTAAGGGGCTAGGGAGCTTCTAAATTCTTGAGGAAATTTTTGGAAGTAGGGAGGGATGTTAGGAAGTAGGGGAAAGTGGAATCTCTAAAATTGAGTGAGGGGAAGGGGTCCAAAAAGGCAAAACACAGGCCCAACCTAGAAAACTGCCAGGTTGTAGCAAGAAACTAGGGTTTGTGCGAAAATGAGGAATTTGGGTAATCTCAGTGATGGGAAGTGTTTGATAAGGTATTTTAAGGATAGGGGAAGGAGTATGAACATCAAGATAGATGTTTTGTCGATGATTTGACCGTCCAAGAGAAATTGCCTTCAAAACCCTAGGAGGGGAAATGACCTTACCTAGGCGCAACTGAAGCATGAACAAGATGTAAAATGACCCAGTGGGACTTGACATGATAATGACAACTCTCTGAATGATGGTACAGTCAGCTGAACGGTGACATGGACCGACATTTGGACAACTTTGACAAGGGTAAAATCAAACCCTAGACCTAATGCCTAGTGACCAAATTTTGTTTGAAGACTCACTGAAATGACAAAATTTGACCTTGACGCCTTAAAATCACTTTGTAAGAGCATGTTTGATCACTGGAGGAAGGCTGCAAATACTAACACTAACATTGGCTCCAATAGGGATGGCAGCTCCTTGGAGGTGCCAAGAACTGCAGATCTTTGGGTGAGCAGACAGTGCCTTCATCCATTGGGCTATGGAGTCTATTATTCCGACAAACCAACATGACTCAATTTATTGACTAAAATTTGACTCAAAATGACTCAATGTGAACTGAAATGACTGAAAAACTTGACTCTATGCAAAAGGAAATCACTCATGACTGACTTAACTAGAACAAGAACTGACAAAACTTATTCAATGGCAGCAGTCCATCAAGATTCGAGGGTTTCAAATCATGATGACAGCCACCTGCGTACTAATGCAATATGTACAATCATGTGTAATGTGTCTTCCAATGTAACCAATCAAGTAGATGCCTCCTTGATTGATTCTCCGGATCACATCTTCTGGTCAACAACAGATACTGGTAACTAGGCCTCCAAAAACATAATTGACCATGATCTCCTTCATCACTGAATACTGAAATAATGACCTTCACTGCTGACTGTTACAGATTTGCCATTGGATCATGAAAAACATGAAGATTGACCTCCGGCTGAAAAAACAAGGGGTCCATTTCTTGTGATGCTGATCTCTTTTCACAATATGCTTCAGAAAAAAGTATGCTCCTAGTCCTAAAAAATTCGGCACAAGTAGATGAGCAGATCTCCGTTTCAAAGAACATTTCAAAACATGAAACATAGGAAGAAGAATCTGAAGTAGCATCCTGAATGGTCTGATCTTCGGTAGTCTGAACATCTTGCAGGTTATCTTCATATGATATGACAGCCAGATTCTCATTACATTCATTAATCATAAGAAAAGAAACTTCAGATGTTTCGTGAAACCCAAGCATGACATTTCTATCATCTATCATAAATTCATCCAGAGAAACTTTTTCACCTACTTGAACAAAGATATCCTCTTGTTGTTCATGAATTGACTGCATTACCTTGTTAGGAAGGCTATATTCTGATGAGATGAGGGCAGTTAGGTCGGTAACTTTGTCCTCTTCATTTGAGGCAGCCTCAACAATGCAATGCTCTTCTATGAGATCAGGAACAAGACGTTTTTCCTCATCAATATCTGTCTCTCGATCTGGTTTATCATCATCATTTTCTAAGATTGGAACACCATTTTCCTACGTATCCTCTTTTATTTCAACCAGATCTGAAATAAAATTGCTTCTTTCATCATGTTCAGCCATATGGAAATCTTCAACCTGCTGATTTTGATCCTGCTGCAAAGTTTCTTCTAAGAGTTCTATATGCTGCTGAAACGGATTTTCACACAATGCCTCCATGATCTATTCATCCATGAAATTATCATCTTCATAATATTTTTCAAGGCTTTCAATAAAAGTAGAAGCATGTTTGCAACAGTCATGGACTAGATTTAACGATGGATAAGATTCTTGATATCTTTCAATGAACAGAGCATGAAAATCCTTTAAACAGTAAATACAAGCAGGATGCAAACTTTCATACCAAGATCGGGCTTCATCTTCCATGGTAGCCATAAACATTTTCATCAAACAGTCTTTAGGAAAATTGATCTTTAATCTATGCACATGAATGTGAAATTTCACCAGATGAAGAGCAGCGTCATTACCTTCCACATTTCTGAACACAGGCAAATTCTTTAACCAATCTACCTTGGGCATTTTATTTGGAAAACCTGGGATGTGATCTCGGCTCATGGGAACGTATCTTCTTGCAATCCGATCCATCTTGAAAATGTTAAAGCTACTGATCTCTCTGTAGTGGAGTCACCATGAAGGATTGATTGTTGGATTCTTCAGTGAATGGAGTCACCAGGTGAATGATTTCAGCCTTCTTATGTCTGATCGTTGTTCACCATCAACCATCAGATCTGAACTTGATAGATGTATTGGGGCAAGACAATCTTCAAGAAAACCATTTCCGTCCCCAGTGGAGTCGCCACTATGTTAGCACCTAAATCTGCCTTAGGCTGAAGGAAGGCAAAAATTAGGGTAACCACAAACCACGCTCAGTCTGGTAGCTAGCCCTACCAGAGCAGGAGAGGGCTCTCTCCGAGTCACGCTCAGTGAATAGATAATCGAAAACGGTATGAGATGACTTACAATGAAATATTTACCTTAGGCTAGTAAGTGAATAGGGATTCTGGAAACAATTTTATGAATGACCGAGCTTCTGGGATGTTATGGGACCGGCGCTTAGCAAAGAACAGAGAATTTAATACAAAGGCACAGATTATTCCGTGAGGCAAGGTAAGCAGAAAATGTAACAAGTTATTTTGAGGTACCGCGGCATGAATATATTTTTGAAGAAAGTGAAAAGGGCATAGTGACATGAATCCTTTTCAACAGAAGAATAACACTGAACATGAAATTTTCCCACAGGCAGAGCAATAAAATTGAATTCTACCTAATCTCACTCAGAAAATTTCACTGGAAATGAACATGAATCGAATTATGAAACATAACGAAATACATATGAAAACATAAGAGACACATTTGCTACACTCACAACCACAAGAATCTCATGAAACAGAGCCACTGCCTTTCATTAATTCTCTGTCAAAAATACACAGTGAAGAAACAAAGTTTCTTTCCCACAGTCTCCCAGAAGTTACAAGCCAACCAACCCTTTGCAAATAACTTACATAAAATATATAGAATGTTCCATGAAGACATAGAACGCCCAAGGGTTGGGGAGTTACTCGAATCATTACAAAATGGAGGTGAAGAGCCAACCATCAGCTACAGGTGCAGCGTTACAAACATGACATTTGGCTTGGGTGACCGTTTGCCTTCCTTAGCCACTTGGATAGAAGCCAATCTGGAGAAAAAAACACTTTAAATGTCACCTTTGGTGCCAAAAAACTGAAGTGTAGATGACCGGGCCCCACTTGGAGAAGTCGCAAAACGGAAGCAAATTGGCAATTTTTCCTCTATGCGTCGCGCCATTTTCTCTGTGCGTCGCGCTACTTTGGGGCCTGTTTTGGGGCACTTGCAGGTGTCCAAAATGTGCCCAAGTGGGCTTTTTGGAAAGCCTGTCTTCTCTACTTTCTAACCCAACTGGAATTTTTGAATTTGGTGCTCATTTGCCCCTCCAAATCTCCATTCTCCCAAGACTGCTTTCTGTGTGTCAAAAATGTGGCAGAGAGGCCATTTTTTGGGTGTTTTTGACCTCTATGAGGCTCAGATCTTGCCCAAATTTCTTGCCCGGACACCAGTAGTCATGATTTTCCATGCTGAATCTAAAACTACAAGCCCTTCCTCATTTGGAGCTCTAGAATTTTAGGGTCGCGCTAGTGGCACGGAGCACAAGGAGAAAATCCCTGTTTTTGGCCCAAAAAATTTCCATGTGACCAAAAATTCCCCAAATTTCTTGAAATTTGGGCTGAAGGTTCTCTATGGGGTGCCATGATGAGCCAAGGAAGCCTCAGCCAAGATTCTAAGCCTATCTTTCTCTTTTGCCTCTTTTGCCCTCCTTGTTGCTTTCCTCAATTTTGCTTTTAAACTCTTTATTCGGGCCTTAGCGCTCATGTTTCGTGCCCTGTAATGAAATGCCATGTGTCTCAACAGAGCAAGGTCTTTGTCGGCCTTGTCTATCAGCCTTTCCAAATGCATGTTGACCCTCTCAAGGTTGGCCTCCCTATCCTCATTGATTTCTTGCTCCAAATATGTGAGCTCAACCCTTCTTCTTTGAGCATCTTGGCGATGCTCTCGAATGTTTTGCAGCTCCATGATCGTCTGCTGGTCCTCAAGCTGCTTGTTTCTCTGCTCCAGGTACTTCATGTTCCACTTGGCCCTCTCCAAGTCAAGGGACAAGGCCTCAATCTCTGATTGTTGTTCCTGGATGACCTCTCTAAGCTCTGCATTTGTTGGCTCTGTATCGGTCTCATCATCATGAAGGAGAACGAACTCGGTCTCTCGTTCACCTGATGGCTCTCCTGAAGGCCCCTCATCATGCGCTGGCTCCTTACCTCTGTTTTAGGAGAAAACACAATCCTTCTGCCTCTTTGATATGTATTGGTCACCTCAGTCCTAGGTGCCTTGGAACCTCATCATTCTTTCTTGATGACCCAACCTCCATTGATTGTGCTAACATAGTTTGGTGCTGGCTTGGTGAAGTAGTTATATGCATGTTCAAAGCTGCCTCAATGAAAGTGTCCCATGTCATGTTATTTTTTGTCAACTGATGGAGAACCATAACCTTTATCAAGCTATGATTAAAGAGACTGGGATAATGCACTTTTCCTTTCAATTTCACCTTTTTAGACATCTTGGTTAAGCTCCTATACAAGTAACTACTCAAATTGAGCGACTTGGTTGCTGCAAAGTACATGAGCAGCTTTATGTGATATTGATGCAACCTGGAAAATTTTCCCTCACATGTGAAGAATTTCATGACAGCCTTCATTAATGGTGCATATATCTCCAAAAAATATCTGAATGGGAAAACATGTGAGTGATTTTCTTTATATTATGATTTCAGTTAGGGTTTGTACTCTTCTAGGTCTAGGTTCATGTCTTTGAACCAATTTTCACCATGGTGTGGTATGCCTGTAGCTTGAGAGATGGAATCTACTGAAAACATGAAATCATTCCCTGCAATGGTGATTTTGTCTTCCATCAAGGTGAGAGAAAATATACGTCTGAGATGCTCATGGTGAAAAACTTGTTGTTGGCCTTTTTCTTGTCACATGTTCTTCATGGTGCTCAATGTTATCATGGTCCACCAATTCCTTTCCCTTCATCTCTTGTTTCTTGACTTTGAATTGTTCTTTCTCCATAGGTAGATGTTGTGCTTTAAGCTGACTGTTTTCTTGATCAAGGAATGAAATGATAAATTTGGCCCTTATCAAATTGTCCTTTACCTACATGATCTGTGAATACTTCTCTTTGATGACTTGTTGTATGGATTTATGCTCATCTTGTGCCTCCAAGTCAACTAGGTCAAAATCATGCTCAATGAGCTCCTCATCATGCAAAGAAGCCTCATGATGTGATGGTGATCCTTATTCTTGTTTGCTTTCGCCAACAGCTTCTCTAAGTGGATGTGGATTCTCTCGAGCAAAATCTCTCAATCAGCCTCTATCTCCTGTTGAATAGGTGTCTTCTTGTGGTTGTCTTTATGAAATTTGTTGCATTCTATCATAGGCATATAACCACCATATCACTAATAAAATTTGATAAACAAGTGATGTTATAGAGCATACCTTGCAATTTGATGGGCTTCACAAGAAATTTGAGGAAAAATGGCACAATTTCAGGGCTTTTTTCCCTATGCGCCGCGCTCTCTATGTGTGTCGCGCCAGTGTAAATTTACACTGGAAATTTTCTCCCCATGTGCCACGCTCCCTCTGTGCGTCGCGCTCTTTTCCAGGTGACTTTTGGAGGCCTTCCCGGTGTCCAAATTGAGCGCAGGATAGCTCGTTGGAAAGTTCTTTGAATCTAATTTCCAACCCAACTGGAATATTTCAATTTGGAGTTTATTTGCCTTGTCAAAGGTCAAATCTCCCAAGACTGGTCAAAATGTGCCCAGTGAGGCTGCCTCAAGGCAGAGTGTTGTTACAGTCAACTTTTGAATGCCTTCCTCAACTCCAAATTGAGCTCATGATAGCTCATTGGAAATCTCTTTGTGTCTAGTTATCATTTGACTCATCAAGAAAGTCATTTGGCCAACTTAGCTAGGAGAAAACTTGATTTTCCCAAGGTCACTTCAGAGGTGCATCAATTCTCCCGAGGCAATTGTATTTTTGACATTTCTCTAAAACCATGACACCTGTGTAAAAAGTGAAGGAGGTTTTTCTTCCTTGGCCTGTTTTGGACAAAAATCTCTCTCATTTTTCCTAAATTCATCTTTTATTTCTCAGAAACATCATTTGAGTGAAACCTACCCCGATGTGTGGAACAAGGGATTTGTCGAAATGAAGCGAAATGAAGGGGATAGGGAGCTTCTAAATTCTTGAGGAAATTTTGGGAAGTAGGGAGGGATGTTAGGAAGTAGGGGAAAGTGGAATCTCTAAAATTGAATGATGGGAAGGGGTCAAAAAAGGCAAAACACAGGCCCAACCTAGAAAACTACCAGGTTGTAGCAAGAAACTAGGGTTTGTGCGAAAATGAGGAATTTGGGTAATCTCAGTGATGGGAAGTGTTTGATAAGGTATTTTAAGGATAGGGGAAGGTGTATGAACATCAGGATACAATTTTTTCCGATGATTTGACCGTCCAAGAGAAATTGCCTTCAAAACCCTAGGAGAGGGAAATGACCTTACCTAGGCGCAACTGAAGCATGAACAAGGTGTAAAATGACCCAGTGGGACTTGACATGATAATGAAAACTCTCTGAATGATGGTACAGTCAGCTGAACAGTGACATGGACCAATATTTGGACAACTTTGACAAGGGTAAAATCAAACCCTAGACCTAATGCCTAATGACCAAATTTTGTTTGAAGACTCACTGAAATGACAAAATTTGACCTTGACACCTTAAAATCACTTTGTAAGAGCATGTTTGGTCACTGGAGGAAGGCTGCAAAGACTAACACTAACACATTGCACAACCCCATTGCAGCACGGGGGTCCGTGGGGAAGAAGAGAACCTAAGGAGTAGGCTAGGAGGTTAACCGGTGGGTCTTCGTATTCAGATCAAGTACATCGTCATTCACTCGCAGAGGTGACCGGCAACAAGGGAATACCAGTAACAGCAGAGCAAGCGGAGTCTCATCTTCCGGTGAACGGTACACATGTGTTTCTATATCATTTTGTTCTTAATTAAATGGAAATGTGTTAGACAGTGTTGAATAAATCTGAATTTCCAATGTGTTTCTCTTCTGGTTGTATTTTGTTGTGATTATATATATATATATAGTATGGACTTGGACCTTACACTTGGTATCGGAGCCAAGTTCAACCTTTAGGACCTAGGGCCCCTTAAATTTGAACTATTTCATTATTATGACAGTGATAGAAAATCTGAATGATCACTATTTGTAACAAAACTCCGCAGTATCACTAAACCGTATATCTCCAATACTTCTAATATTGACTTCTTCCTTTGAATTTTCAGCGTCTTCCGAAATTTCTGAACTGTTTACATCTTCCGAGATCTCTATCACACTTTCATTCCTCGTTGCAGCTCTTGTTTTCTCAGTACTATCTACAGTTTTCTCGCCCTGTTCGGAAGGAAAACAAAAATATTTTACATTTCCTAAAGTTTTAAATGCTTGTTCTGAAAATGATGAGTGTTGGCGTGAAATACAACGATCTGGGAGAAAACGAGTAGCATCACTCAAGTTTCATTTGTTTGTCATATGTACCTTTTCAAGGGCTGGACTGTTTGTATAAATTCTCTGATACCTGGGATATTAGATTGTGAATGCAGCGTGTCATCTCTTCTTGGAGATGATTATGCCTTCCTAAATTTGAGTAGTATTAAAGTTCCAAATGAGCTTTGATTTAATTTTAGTTTGCCCTTTTTACATCTTCGTGGAATTCGAATACTGTTCTTATCCTTTTTGTTCTACGACTATTTCTCTCTGGTTTGCCTTGCCATTCTTGAAAATATAAACTTTTAGAACGATTAATTCTCACATTCATTGGAAAACTACAATACATCACAGGCCATGAGATTAATTATGGTAGGGTTATTAAAAATATATTACCAATATAGATCCAATGTACCTACGGTGAAATTCCCCTAAGCCGAGGCAATATGGTTCCAAAAAAACAAATATATAGTATGGATGTGGTCCCTAGACTGAATGAGGAGGTCACCTGAAAAGGTAAGCTAGATGCAGAACCTGATAAAGCGCCAAATGTGGTCGCACCAAATCCCAAAGAATTATTGTAAAAATGCTATATACAACGAGGCTAAGAAGGATACGCAGCATAACTCATGGAAGAAAACAGAGATCTGCATGAGCCGAAGTTGGGTAAGCTATGGCTTGAGCATTTCTAGAAGATAAGCATTAATTCTGGCTCGGCTGCAGTTTGAAACTGCAGCTTAGCGATCCCCAACGGGATCCACGTAACTTTTAACATGCAAGAGTCACAGTTCGTTGTCGCTAGCATACAAATCAAGAGTAATTTCTGTCCATGGAGGGAAAATTGTGTCCCACGAGATCTAAAATCACGGGGATTGCAAACTATCTTGTATTTACATTCTTAAAGAAATTTTTATTTGGAAGTGAAGGGTGATTGATGTATATAAACCCAATAGCCATTAAAGCTTCATTGGGGTTTGATATGGCATTGCCTTTGCGGGTGCGCTTGCAGGCGGGCCATCAGATTAATGAAATGCTTTTATTTTGTTCTTTGGGGAAGGGTGAACCTTCCCAACCATCTGAGCTTATTTTGGTCGGAGGTCTGTGTTGTGCGTTTTGTGTTGCAATCTTTGATTGATTGTTTGATATGGCCGACGGTTAATCCAATTTTGACGAAGAGCCTACATATTCAAAAGCCTCCCACCCGACACACTAAACGATTCTGCCAGGTATTTAAAAGTTACAACACACTAATTTTATCAGGTATGCAGTCCGATAAAACTCTTTCCTCCATTTATTTGTTATTTTCTGTTAAATCTAAGTTATTTGTTGTTGTCGTTTTTGCATTTTCTGCTAATTCTTAAATGCAAAAAAGACGTTAAAAAAAAAGGATTGTGTTTCTTTTCAATTTTAAATTCTAAAAGATGTGAAAGGAAGGATTGTATTTCTGTTTAATCTTAAAATTAAAAAAAGATGTAGAAGGAATGATTGAGGATTAGTTTATTTTTCCATGAGAATATCTTTTGAAAATATTTTTTTCATGAATATACATAAATTTTATCTTATTCCTGGCATCTATTTTATTGGGAGCTTATCATTTAAGCAGCCAGAAGATTTTATATCTTTTTCAAATCTTTCAATATACATAAATTTTATCAATTTATCGAGTCACTTACCAACATAAAATAAATTTATTACCAGCATCTCATTTACTGGGCACTTCTTATCATTTAAGCAGCCTGAAGATTTGCTATTTTTCAAATCTTTCGATATACATAAATTTTATCGGATCACTCACAAACAGAGAGTAAATTTATTATGTGCATCTATTTTATTGGACACTTCTTATGCTTTAAGCAGCCAGAAGAGTTTCTATTTTTCAAATCATCTTAATGCGTAATAGATATAAACTTACTGCGTAATAAATAAATATAAGTCTAAAAGTTTGTATATAGAATTTTCAATATTTTATAACCATCTTAATGCATAATAAATTTAAATCTAACACGCAATAAATATAAATCTAAGTTTTAGATGCATATATACCAAATATATAAAATTTATAATTTTAAAAGGTAATTTTATTAATGAAAACAAAAATTGTTTTTAACCCATTAACCAAAATCTATACAAAATCAAAATTAGCTTATATGAAAAATTGTTGTATCCAAAATCTATACAAAATCAAAATTAGCTTATACAAAATCTACACAAAATCAAAATTAGCTTATATGAAAAATTGTTGTATCCAAAATCTATACAAAATCAAAATTAGCTTATATGAAAAAAATTGTTGTATTCAAAATCTATACCAAATCAAAATTAGCTTATGAAAAATTGTTGCATCATCGTAGATGACATCCAACAGATAAAAGCATCACGATACTATTTGAGCAAGTTTAATTTGTTCATATCCCTGACATTTTATAATTTCAAAAAGTTTGTGAAGCATGGGTTCGCGATTCTGTCCCTGATTCTTGTTGCCATGAACAGGGACGAACCCATAAGAATTGGGTTCTTCCCATAACAGCCATAAGAACCTTGTTGCTATGAACATGTGCTGGAGCAGGTACTTCCCAGATGAACCCATATGAACCGGGTTCTTCCCATAAGAAAGAACTTGGTGCTCAATAACTGCAGCCTGGGTTCGTTTGCTAAAATGGGTTTGCCGAATCCTAAAAAAAATTCTTATCTTAGTGTGACATTTCAAATAAATTCTTATCTTAGTAGAACATTTCAAATTTAAAGCACGCAAAGAAAAAAAAAAAACATATATATATATTTTCCTTCTTGTTCTTAGCTTCTTGATTCATGTTTGCTAAATGCAATGTCATTGCATTATCAACTAATACAACTTTAGTCTTCCCTCATTATCTTTCAGTCATAGTGATAGAAGAAGATAACTGGACCAAGGAAACCCACACCGCAACGTATATAAATAGCCGCTTAAACAAAGGACCTGGATCATATTCTGCTAGTGTCATTCTGTTATTCCCACATACCTCAAGTACCTCGTGCTATTCGCAAGCCATCTTTTAGTAGTGATTTGTCAATACTGTTCCTGTTAAGTGTTAAAATTAAAAGTTAGAATTTATTAAGGTTGGTACTCTTTTGATTAAAATTTATAGGAATGTAAAGAACTTATAAATGCATAAATTGTCCCCTTGGATGTAATAATAACAATAAATTATAACACCACTCACGTTGGTTATGATTTTTTTTTATTGGTTTTTATCTTATAAGGAAAAATCGTATTAAATTGTGGCAGGTGAACCATGGTTAGAAGAGGTACAAGAAGGAGTGGGGCAGCTAAAGGGCACAACATGGCGCCACCACAACAGCCAACTCCTACCACCCCACCTAATGAGGGGGAAAACATCTCAACACAAGAACAGATACCAGCTGGAGAAGTATTGAACTTAATGAGATCATTCCAACACATGTCTGAGGCATTAATAAATTGTTTAGAACGGGAGCATGGAGGATCGGTCATACAAAATGAAACACCCAAAAACACCATAAGAAATGATGTACGTCGAGATTTGGAAAAGGTAAAATTTCCAGAGTTTTGGGGGTCCACTGATGGTCAATCTACAGAGGCATGGTTGGAAAACATGGCTATGTGTTTTACCCTAAGAGATTACAACTCAAACATGAAGTCCAAGATGGGAATATTCCAGCTAAAGGGAAATGCACTACTTTGGTGGAAGACATTATTGACCTAATTGGGGATGGATGTATCAGAAGTAACTTGGGAGCTATTTGAAGAAACATTTAGAGAATGTTACCTGTCAGAGGAGTTCCTTGAGAGACAACTAAATGAATTCAAATCATTAAAGCAAGGGAGTCGCTCACTACCAGAGTATGAGGCACGTTTCATGGAATTACTCTGTTATGCCCCTCACTTAAACACAGGAAAGCTCAAGGTGAACAAATTTGTGTATGGATTAAATGTTAACATTCGAACCAAGGTTAGAATCTTAATGCCTCGCACCTTGCACGAGGCAGTTCATCGGGAATCATTATAGAGGATGAGATCATGAGCAGTGAACATAGTAAGTCAACAAGGCCAACAGGATCAGGAGTACTAGGTAGAAACAATATGGAACGTAGAAATTTGCAAGGGGGTCCTGCGCTCAATCATCAAAGGTGGTCAGGAAGAAATCAAAGAACACCATATAGGCATCCAGCTCAGCATCCGCACAGGGTACCACAACAAACTCGTCAACCACAACCGCACCGGCCTATGCGACAACACCAAGTTACACTACCTCAACACTGATCTTCTTTCCAACAAAGTTCCAGACCAACTCCTGGTTCAGTTGGTAGTAGGAGCCAAGCCCCTAGGAAGGGGTGTTGGCCTTGTGGAGGTCCTCACTACGAGAGGGATTGCGCTCAAAAGACAAGTAATACCAAATCAACTAAGAATGCAACTACAGTGGGGGATCTGGTGAAGGCTCATCGCATCCATGCAGCGGTGAACAATCGCCAGGTCGAACACCAGTCCACTGTGTTGGAAACATGAGGTAATATTGATGGTATGAGTTTTGTCATTTTAATAGATCCAGGGGCTACTGATTCATTTATTTCTCTAAATGCATTATCAATGATTAAACATAAAGAAACTCCTCAGTATGAATTTAGACATGTAGAAATGGCATGTGGTATGAAAAGAAATGTAGGAAAGATGGTTAAGGATTGTGAGGTGGACCTGGGTGTATGTAAGACCAAGGTATCCTTGTACTCTACAATCTTAGGAGTTTATGACGTAGTTATAGGAATCGATTGGTTGGAGCGACATGAGGCACTCCTAGAGTGGAAAGACAAGATTCTACATTTCACCGACGATGACAGCCAAAGAAAATCATTAAGGGGGAAGAACCGAGGGGTGTCCCTGAGGTTCATCTCCTCCATGCAACTAATGAAATTTAGGTGAAAGGGATGTCAATTGTTCTCAGTGGTAGCTTTAAACGAAAAGAGTGACTCTGAAGACCTTGATAAACACCCATTCCTTATTGAATTCAAGGATGTATTTCCCAAAGAACTACTCGGGCTACCCCCAAAAAGGGAAATTGATTTCACCATCGACCTTAAACCAGGCACGGAGCCTATTGTCGGCTCCAAAGATAAAGGAATTGCATATCCAATTAAAGGAATTATTGGACTTGGGGTTCATATGACCTAGCATATCTCCATGGGGAGCCCCTGTGATTTTTGTTAAGAAAAAGGATGGGTCTTGGTGACTGTGCATTGATTACCTCCAGTTGAATAAAGTGATGATAAAGAATCAATACCCTTTGCCAAGGATAGATGACTTATTTGATCGAATGAGGGGGGTGACTTTGTTTTCAAAGATAGATCTGAGGTCGGGATATCATCAGTTGAGAATCAAAGAAGAAGACATTTCGAAGACAGCCTTTAAAAGAAGATTTGGGCATTATGAATTTGTAGTTCTACCCTTTGGACTGACAAATGCCCCGGGTGTTTTCATAAGTTTGATGAACGGAATATTTTTGGATTACTTAGACAAGTTTGTACAAGTATTTATTGATGACATTCTGATCTACTCAAAGACCCCAGAAGAGCATGACGAACACTTGAGGATAGTTCTACAATGCCTTAGAGAAAACCAATTGTACGGGAAGTTGTCAAAGTGTTCCTTTTACCAAACCAAGATTCATTATCTTGGACACATTATCTCTGGGGAGGGTATCGCAGTATACCCAGTAAAAATCGAGGCCATCATGGAATGGCCAGCACCAACCAATGTTCATGAAATACGAAGTTTCATGGGCACGGCAGGGTACTATCATAGATTTGTCGAAGGGTTTTCAAAAATAGAAAACCCCATTACCGAGCTCCAAAGAAAGAATAAGAAATTCATCTGGACTGAAAAATGTGAAGAGGCATTCCAAAGGTTAAAGGTGTTATTAACGACGACACCAATTTTGAAGGTGTCGGATATGGAACAAGAATTTTTGGTTTGCACTGATGCCTCCAAAGAAGGACTGGGTTGTGTGTTGATGCAAGAAGGAAGAATAATAGCCTATGCATCAAGGAAACTCTGAACCCACAAAGAAAAATATGCAACCCATGATCTAGAAATGGCAGCAATTGTTTATGCACTAAAGATTTGGAGACACTACCTTCTAGGAAGGAAGTTTGATCTTAGGACTGACCATTATGGGCTACAACACATATTCACTCAAGATCACTTAAATGCAAGGCAAAGACGATGGTCTGAGCTAATTAGTGAATATGATTTTGATATCACTTACATCAAAGGAACGATAAATAGGGTGGTTGATGCTTTAAGTAGGAGGCTGCAGATATTTTCAGTGATTCCCTTAAAGACAAATTTGAGGGAGAAACTGCTTGAAATTCAAATTAAAGACACCTGGTATCAGGAGGTTAGCACAAGTTTGAGGGAGGATGAAATGAGGGTCCCAAAATATGAAGAATACTCCCATGATAATGATGGGCTACTATGATTTCGGGGAAGGATATATGTACCATCGAATGAAGATATACGCCAATTAATCTTAAATGAAGCACATCGCGCAGTATACATGGCACAACCTAGTGTTAAGAAGATGAGTGCGGACCTGAAACCACTCTTCTTTTGGAAAGGGGTGAAGAAAGACATCGTGAACTTGGTATAAAAATGCTTAGAGTGTCAGCGAGTAAAAGTTGAACACAGGCATCCAGCAGGTTTATTGCAACCCCATGAGATACCAAAATCTAAATGGGAAGTTATATCAATGGACTTCATTGTGCGACTACCAATTACCTCACGAAGACATGATTCCATATTTGTGGTAGTGGACACGTTGACCAAAAGCACCCATTTCATACCAGTTAAGACTACATATAAGGCACCAGAAATCGCCAGGGTTTTTATTAATGAGATTATGAGATTACATGGAGTGCCTAGGAAGATCATATCTGATAGGGGAGCAGTGTTTACTAGAAGATTTTGGACCAGTTTCCAAGAAGCTTTGGGAACCTAACTGAACTTCAGCACTGCTTACCACCCGGAGACAGATGGGCAGACAGAGAGGACAAATCAAATCCTTGAAGACATGCTTTAGATGTATGTGATGGACCAACAAAAGAGATGGGAGGAGTTTTTACCACTTGTAGAATTTTCTTACAATAATAGTTATCAGAGTTCCATCAAGATGGCACCATTTGAGTTCTTATATGGAAGACCTTGTAGAACACCTCTCAGTTGGGACCAACTAGAGGACCAAGTATTAATAGGACCTGAAGTGGTACAAGAGATGGAAGAAAAAATGACTATGATTAGGAGGAGGCTAAAGGAAGTGCAAGATCGACAAAAGAGCTATGCTGATGCTCATTGGGTAGACCAAAGCTATGACGCGGGGGATAGGGTGTTCCTGAGAGTAAGGCCCCAAAAAAGCTCTATAAAATTTGGAAAGGGAGAAAAATTGTCTCCATGGTTTGTGGGACTTTTTGAAATCTTTGAAAGGAAAGGGCTGGTGGCATATAGGCTTGCCTTACCTCCATCTTTAGCACGTATGCATGATGTGTTTCATGTTTCTGTTTTACGTCATTTGTTTCAAATCCTTCGCATGTTATTGACTTGGGTCATTTGCAGGTTTTGGACGAGGGAACAATGATGACCGAACCAGTTTACATACTGGACCAGTGAACTTTGCACCTTAGATGACAGTTAGTAGACCAGGTCAAGGTCCACTGGGACAACTATAGTCCCAGTTCAGCTACTTGGGAGGACGTCGAGGAAATGCATCACCGTTTTCCCTACCTATTCCAGGGACTTCGAGATGAAGTCTACTATTAAGAGGGGGTGTATGTAGTGCCCGCTCTAGTTGATTGACAGTGATATGACACTAACATTTATTTAGCCATAAGGCCCACACATTATTCTTTGAGGACCTCAGGTTGAGGATCCGGGCACATGACACTATTATTAGTGATTGAGATATTCATGGTTGTGATGTTTATGTATGCTTCCCATTTATATTATGATAGCATGAATGGTTATGTATCTTATCTATCGGTATTTGGATGATTGTAACATTAAATAGTTAAGTTTGGTCTCTATTTGAATTTATGATGATTAGGGCAGTAAAGGAAATGTATGCTCTCTATTAAAAACGTGATGATGAGTAAATTTGATGGATAGGTATAATTCTATTGAGGTTATGATGTTGATAGCTTAATGAATATGTATATTTTCCATTGATGTTTTATGATGATAGCCATGATGGATGTGTCCCCTATGTTACCTACTTTCATTAGCTCGAGCTTACAATGAACAATGATGTGAATGACTAGGAGTTGTTAATGATGCTATTATGGCAATGACTAATGTTGAGAAACCTTGTTACTGATGATTATTAAGCATGGCAGGAAACTATCAGAGGCACTCGCATATGACGAGATTGATGACACCTGGTTTGATGAAAATTTATCTTTGAAATTCTAAGTCAATTTTGAAACCTGCCATATATGTTTATTTATATTCTGATGATATGTTAATGGTTGCAGGCACAAATTAGTTGCTTGACCGAATGACTCACATATGGGTGATGGGGTTGTACAGGTGGATGGAACTACATGTGAGGGGTGGGACAGTGACCCTGATCTCACCCACTAGCACTCCCGTCGTGACTTGGGCTGGAAGGGCTGAAACACCTTCACCTTGAAGATCATGATGCCATGAAGGCAGGTCCCAAAGTTGGGTCGCTCATGAGGATTTTACTGAGGTTCACACATCAAGGCAGATTCCTTGATCCCCGACACCATTAGTCTCACTATAGCAGGCAACATAAGAGATGATAGTGGTTTATGACGTTACACCTATATTTTCCCCTCGTAATCACTGAATGCTTGAAGGGAAAGTGGTGTGGCACCCTTGGAACTTCAAGGGAATTTCTTGAAGGGCACAACCAACTTGGCACCCTTGGCATCACAAATAAACTATTAAGCATGGCACCCTTGGAACTTCAAGGGAAGTTCTTAAAGAGCACGACCAAACTTGGCACCCTTGGAATCATTAAAAATAAATTAAATCATAGATATAATCAAGGAATGAAAACTAGATAAATTTACATCAGGGGTAAATGATGTTAGAAACCGAGGAAATTAAATCGAAAATAAAACTTGGGTTAAGAGGATCATGGGAAGAAATAAAATAGATTACTTTAAAAACTCTACGCGTCCCATGTTGGAAAATACTAGGTAGATTACGTGGTTTAATTAAGTAAAAGGGGAAAGAGGGACATAATTGTAAGGATAAATATTAATCCTAAACTAATTGAACCTAATTAAGAAAAGATGAAGGTGAATTAAAATAAGAATAATAAATTAAATTTAGAGAAATGTAGAGAACCTCCATGTGGCAAGAACCAACATAAGAATATCCATCTGAGAGATAACCTGAGTTAAATTAGGGAGTAGATAGGGGATCAAATCTTGACTCATTATTGACCTTAAATAATGAACACAAATTAAGGAATAAAAAGGGGGAGGATAAAGAGACAACTAGGAGAAGAAATAGGAATCTTATTGAGGTGAGGAAAATATTAGTTTTAAATAAAAAAATTAAGTAAATAATTTTGGGAGACCATTGATGAGAGAGTGACACATGGGTGGGTGAATAATCAAGCTATTGAATTATAAAAAATAATTAATTATGCATGACATGCCAAGTGTCTCCTATGAGGACTCCTATAAAAGAAGGGGCAAGCCATGGGAGAAGACACTTTTGGTAACCCTATTGTTGGGTGGATGAGATGATGTCAGAGCAGTGATTACGAAACTATAGTGAGTTTGGTGAGGTAGAGGATTTTAGAGAGGGGACTCTTGAGCCAAGGAGTGCTCTCCTCTACCAACTAGTGCATTCCTCCATTGTACAACCCCATTACAGTTCGGGGGTCCGCGGGGAAGAAGAGTACCCAAGGATTACGCTGGGAGGTTAACTGGTGGGTGTTCGCATTCGGATCAAGTACGTCGTCATTCACTCGCGGAGGTGACCGACAACAAGAGAATACCAGTAACAGCAGAGCAAGCAGAGTCTCATCTTCCGGTGAACGGTACATATGTGTTTCAATATCATTTTGTTCTTAGTTAAATGGAAATGTGTTAGACAGTGCTGAATAAATCTGAATTTCCAATGTGTTTCTCTTCTGGTTGTATTTTGTTGTGATTAAGATATATATATATATATGTGTGTGTGTGTGTGTGTTGTGTGTGTGTATGTATATATATATAGTATGGACTTGGACCTTACACGATATTTGAAATCAGTCCTAATTACTCAAATTGGGGTCTTCTTTTTGGAACCTATGTGTTGTGAGGCCCCAATTTTGAGATCAATCCCCTTCCTTAAATAAAGGCCTTCTTGTATGAAATAATGTGAGGTCAAGTCTTGATTTTAACACTGATACCAATCCTCAAATCTAGACTCCTAAATCCTAGTTGATGTTCACCTTTAAGACTTACTCTACTTTAGCAAAATGGCCAAAATTTCATTATAGCATTTTCAATTCAAAATATCAAAAGGAATATGTTCAATGGGATTAATTGATTTAATTTTAAGATTTAACCTATTCGGCTTGTGTTTTTTATAGTAGCATGCAAGTAGCTTCCTATGATTGCAAAGTGAATTGAATAAAGAAAAAAAAAATTAAAACTAAAAGAAGGTAACATAAATAGTTGGTGGCTATAGGGAGGCAAGAAAGGGAATCAAATGATATAAAGAAAATATAAAGTAATGAATAGAATTCAAACCCCCAAATGGCATTAAAGTATAGTTGCACAAAGAAATTGATTGGCCAAAAAAGAAATTATAACATTCAAATAAGTTATAATTGATAAAGGAATTGAACCCCCAAGTGGTAAGGGAAACAACTGAGCGAAATTGAAAAGCTAAGAAAGGAACCAGATAGCCAAGTAGAGGGAATCAAAACAATGATATTTTCTCTCTTTTTCTTATATAAATAAGATAAACTCAACAGTGAATTGGTTTTTTTATTGTGCATTATTTTAGCCTACTTTATGAATTGTTAATGAATAAAAGGCATTAATAGCCACTTTTTTGGGACTCATTCTAGTGTATGTGAGGTGCAAAATTATTCCGTACTTGTTTATGATGGAATGAATCTAAGAGTTTTACTTTTGTTGTAGACCATTCTCATGCAAATGTGGTTGTTTCTTAGTAATGTGTTACAATCATTTGTTAGTAGTGAATATGAAAAGGTTACTAGTTATTATGTTAGGCTAACATGTTTTGATCATTAGTGATTTCACTATTTTGACCATTATTTGATAGTAAATTGTCTTCTCTTTTAATAGTTGGAATGGTCATTTACTTCATATCCATTTTTTGCTCTCAAATGCTAGCTAGGTATTCAATTAGGACAACATACTATTACTAGCATTTGCACCAAAAGGGTGCAAAGACATGTCAATAGAAGTGTAGATGAATGTAGAGTGACACGAAGGTAGCACTACAGGAAACAAGGATATATGGTCATGGAAGGCATGAGGAATTAGGAGGCTAAAGTATTGGTAAAATAGAGCTTTCCAAGTGGTAAAAGTGCGTTATAGAATGTGCAATATATCAAATTTCTATCACTGAACTCATAACTAAACTAGAAGCAATCTTCGAGAGACGTCATTGTGATATTCTACCATCTTCTTTGAACAAGATCCTGGAGATTATAATGGGAATTTGTTTGGATGGGGGAGAAAAAAAAAGGCAATTAAGAAACACTCATTTCATGGGGTGATCAAAAGCCTAAATGACTTGAATTAATGTCATTTTCTCTTGCAATTTAAGGAATCCCTAAGTATTTTTATCATGTTGTGATTTTGGATGGGAAACAAGTGGATTACATGCTCCCGTCCTTGTTTCAAAGTTTAGAAAATGAAGCTTGGAGTACTAGATAGGTTGAAAAGGACAACAATTTGTTTTCAAACAAAACATGGAAATTTTGAAAACTTGATGCCTATTGGAATTTGGGAGCATGTGGAATAAATATTTCCTCAAGGATGAAGTTGTAGATTATGTATTTCCTATTACATGTATCAAGGATTTCATACATTCTTTTCCAACAGTTTTTTGTTTCAGAAGTATGTGGAACTATAATGTACAAGAATACAGCTGTGAAAATAGTTCTATTCACTTTGGAACCCTTTGGAAGAGGAGATAAATTCCACTGTAGTGCCCACTCTATTTTTCTGACCCTAATATGACATTATCTTAGATACTTTATTCTTTGAGGACCTCAAGTTGAGGATCCGAACACGTGACTCTATTAGTAGTGATTGTGATATTAGTGGTTGTGATGTTTATGTATGTTCTTTGTTGACATTATGATGATGATAGTATTAATGGTTAGGTATGTTCTCTATTGGTATTATGATGATTGTAACATTAATGGTTATGCACGTTCTCTATTGATATTATGATGATTGTGGCATAAATGGTTATGTTTGTTCTCTATTGAATTTATGATGATGATAGCACTAAAGGATATGTATGCTCTCTATTGATATCATGATGATGATAGCTTTGATGGATAGGTATGTTTTCTATTGATGTTACAATGTTGATAGCTTTGATGGATATGTATGTTTCCATTGATGTTATGATGATGATAGCCATGATGGATGTGTCCCCTATGTTACCTACTTGCATTAGTTCTGGTTCACAATGAACAATGATGCAAATGACTAGGTGATGGCGATGATGTTATTATGACAATGGCTAACACTGAGAAACCTTGTTACTGATGATTATTGAGTATGGCAGGAAACCACCAGAGGCACTCGCATATGACGAGTTGACGACACCTAGTTTGATGAAAATTTATATTATTTTATCTTTGAAATTCTAAGTCAATTTTGAAACCTGCTATATATGTTTATCTATATTCTGATGATATGTTAGTGGTTGCAGGCACAGATTAGTTGCTTGGCCGAATGACTCACATATGGGTGATGGGGTTGTACAAGAGGATGGAACGACATGGGAGGGGTGGGACAGTGTCCCTGATCTCACCCACTAACACTCCCGCCGTGACTTGGGCTAAAAAGTTTGGAAC
This sequence comes from Pinus tabuliformis, assembly GCA_031772625.1. Classification (NCBI taxonomy): domain Eukaryota; kingdom Viridiplantae; phylum Streptophyta; class Pinopsida; order Pinales; family Pinaceae; genus Pinus; species Pinus tabuliformis. Next base: position 738,182,557 of record CM062817.1, read on the forward strand.
ACCTTCGCCTTGAAGATCACGATGTCATGAGGGCAGGTCCCAAAGTTGGGTCGCTCATGAGGATTTTACCGGGGAGCGCGCATCAAGGCGGATTCCTTGATCCCCAACACCATTAGTCTCACTATAGCAGGCAACATAAGAGATGATAGTGGTCTATGACGTTGCACCTATACTTTCCCCTCGTAGTCACTGAATGCTTAAAGGGCAAGTGGTGTGGCACCCTTGGAACTTCAAGGGAATTTCTTGAAGGGCATGACCAACTTGGCACCCTTGGCATCACAAATAAACTATTAGGTGTGGCATCCTTGGAACTTCAAGGGAAGTTCTTGAAGGGCATGACCAAACTTGGCACCCTTGGAATCATTAAAAATAAATAAATTAATAAATATAATCAAGAAATGAAAACTAGGTAAATTTACATCAAGGGTAAATGATGTTAGAAACCGAGGTAATTAAATCAAAAATAAAACCTGGGTTAAGAGGATCATAGGAAGAAATACAATAGGTTACCTTAAAAACTCTACCCTTCCCATGTTGGAAAATAGTAGGTAGATTATGTAGTTTAATTAGGTAAAAGGGGAAAGAGGGACATAATTGTAAGGATAAAGATTAATCCTAAAATAGTTAAAACTAATTAAGAGAAGAGGATGGTAAATTAAAATAAGATTAATAAATTAAATTTTAGAGAAATGTAGAGAACCTCCATGTGGCAACAACCAACATAAGAATATCCATCTAAGAGATAACTTGAGTTAAATTAGGGAGTAGATAGGGGATCAAATCTTGACTCATTAATTGACTTTAGTAATGAACACAAATTAAGGAGTAAAAAGGGGGATCAAGAGGCAACTAGGAGAAGAAATAGAAATCTTGTTGAGGTGAGGAAAATATTAGTTTTAAATTAAAATTTAAGTAAATAATTTTGGAGACCCTTGATGAGAGAGTGACACATGGGTGGGTGAATAATCAAACTATTGAATTATAAAAAAATAACTAATTATGCATGACATGCCAAGTGTCACCTATGAGGACTCCTATAAAAGAAGGGGCAAGCCATGGGAGAGGGGACTTTTGGTAACCCTATTATTGGATGGATGAGACTATGTCAATGTAGTGATTACGAAACTATAGTGAGTTTGGTGAGGTAGAGGATTTTAGAGAGGGGACTCTTGAGCCAAGAAGTGATCTCCTCTACCAGTTATTTCATTCCTCCATTGTACAACCCCATTGCAACTCGGGGGTCCACGAGAAAGAAGGGTACCCAAGAAGTAGGTTGGGAGGTTAACTGGTGAGTCATCGCATTCGGATCAAGTACGCCGTCATTCACTCTCGGAGGTGACCGACAACAAGGGAAGACAAGTAATGAAAAAACAAGTGGAGCCTCGTCTTCTGGTGAATGGTACATATGTGTTGCAATATTATTTTTGTATGATTTCTGTATGCCTTAGTTAAATATATGTAATTTTATGATATGTTCAGTGAAATAAAATTTAGGGATGTGTTAGACAGTGCTGGATAAATTTGAATTCCCAATGTTTTTCCCTCTTCTTGTTGTATTTTATCATGATTTATTTTAAATATATATATATATATATATATATATATATATATATATATAGTATAGAGATGGTCCTTACATCCACTATAACGCACAGAGATACACAAAATAGAAAATTTGAGCATCGTGAAATTGCTTTTGATTATGACCTATGGAAAAGCTTTTGATTATGACTTATGTGTTTCCAGTGGGTTACCAAAATGTCTATCTTGATCAATGTTTGTTGACAAAATAAAATAAAAAATAGTTGCAAAAACACTCGACCTTCTACTTCAGCTCTCATACAAAATTTGTAATAGAATTAATCTCATCATTTGAATTTTCCTTGGTATAAGAATTGTGATCTTCTATTCATTGTAAATATAAAATTACAAAAAACCCATTCCATTTTGTCGTAATTATATTTATAGAAGCATTATTTTTGTGCATTTCCTCTTCTCATTTAGCGCTTCCCATTCTAACATTTACAGCATAAGTATTTTTGGTGTGAGTCAACCATACAGTAACCTTAAATTCACCTTCATTAGTAGTTTTACTTCTGGAAAGACATGAAATAGAGGAAACGAGAACTGCACAACTAATGAGTTTGAGAGAGGCCCCAGGTGAGCGAAGTGTGAGAGGAAAAACTAACGAAGAGGATAGGCTCCGAGCATGACGAGAGAAAGCCTCCAATATCCATCCGTTGCAGATCTCAGGAGGAGTGAGGTTTTGAGGGTAGTGAGGAGCAGAGAGAGTGAGGAAGAGGATGCAATGAGAGTGTTAGAAGGGGTGAGACTCCATAGTTCATTCTGTCATCCAATCACTTCACTCGCAAACACTGACATGGCAACGTCTACCAGTAACCAATGTCGGCAAGGGACAGGAAACTTGTTGTGCTTGGTATTCCTTGGGATGTCGACACTGAGGGGTTACAGGATTATATGAGCAAGTTTGGAGAACTCGATGATGTGATTGTTATGAGGGATCGTGCAACTGGTCGTTTTCATGGATTTGGTTATGCCACATTTTCTTCAGTTGAAGGTGATATGAAAGCACTTGACATTGAACATGTTCTAAATGGTCGTACATTGGAAGTAAAAGTGGCTACACCCAAGGAGGAGATGAAGGCTCCTTCAAATCAGATTACTCGGATATTTGTGGCTAGAATTCCTCCTTTTGTTACAGAGGATGCATTCCAAAAATATTTTGAAGAATATGGAAACATTGAATATTTGTATATGCCCAAGGAAAAAGGCTCAAGAAAACATCGTGGAATTGAGTTTATCACTTTTGAACACTTAGAACCTGTAGACAAGTTGATGTCAGAAACACATAATTTGGGTGGAGCTACTATTGCAATGGATCAAGCAACACCAAAGGAGGAACCGACAAAGCAGTGGATAAAACCAATTTCGGTGGGTATGGTGCATACAATGCATATATCAATGTTGCAACCCTGTATGGGGAATTGGGCTCTGCTACACTATATGACCATCTGAGCTCAGGATTCAGAGATGGTTATGCATCAAAAATAGGAAGTGACTATGGCAGTGGAAAGTCATGGCCTTTACATGGAACCAATGGTGTGATTGGAGGGTCCTCCTATGACATGGTTGATCATGGTGCATGGTATGGTTCAGGAGGTTTTTTTTGCCTACCACCATGAGGCATGGGCAAGAATATTTTTGTTGGAAGGCTTTCATAGGAGGCAACTGCTGGAGATATTCATTGATATTTCAACAATTTTGGCACTGTTGTAGATGTTTATGTGCCAAAGGATGTAAGGAGGTCTGGACACAGAGGCTTTGGCTTTGTGACATTTGCTGAGGACGGAGTAGAAGATCGTGTGGCACGAAGGTCACATGAAATTCTTACCCAGTAGGTGTCTTGGAATCGTTGCTCTGTATGGAATAATCATCTTCATCATCTGAATTTTTCCTAGAGAATTAGTCTTTGGCGACGTTGAACACCTTCAGATGTTCGTGGAGGCTTTGTTGAAGGGGAAGCATAAAAGTTCAGATAAATTACATGATCAGAAAAGGTATGGGATTCTAATATCGGCCTTCTAGTGGAAGCACTTGGAGCATGTGCACACCCTCAAAATAAAAGCCTTCACCGTTGTCCATGGCCTTGGAGATACGGCGACGTTGACAAGAATTTGCATCTCTGGGAAAACGTGATGGAGAGAGTTGAATGGGGAAACACTATTAAGATTTTGTTGAGATTTTGTACATTTTTTTAGGACCACAAATCTCAAGAGTGTCACCAACAAGAACTTCACAATAAAATTCCTATAGGCATAATTAGTTCTACGACCTCAATTTATGACATCTAATTTATTCTTTTAAACCTTAAAATTAGTAATGGTTGTTAAGTTAGAATTTGTATGCGTTCCTTGATCCAAACTGTGCCAAATATTATTGGGACCCTTCATTAGGGAGAATCCATAATGTTGCAAGTGGGAAATTTCTCCATATCATTTTTGGAACTAGAATAAGGGTTGGATGACAATCTTATTTGTGTGGTACCATTTTTAAAATTTATTTAACACATGGCTTCTCCCCATAGTATTGCATGGGATCATGCTTTGAGTTTTTCAAAAATATTGCATGACATTTGAAAAATGGTAGCAAAACTCTGGTCACAATTACCAAAATTAAATGGTGAGGGGAAACCTTTTCATTCATACATATGTAATAATGTGAGCTTAAATTTAGTTTACTAAGCAACCTTGAAAAAGATGTTGGATGCAAGTTATTCTCTTTCACTTTTAATAGACATATTCAAGCTTAGTATAGAGTGTTACTAGCCAAATCCATTCATAAATAGAAGCATTTCATGGAAGTTTTTCTATATGCTCATGAAAATTAATCTATGAATGAAAAGTATAACTATGAAGAACTTTGTTGTGAACTTGAGGAAATATAAAAATATAAAAATGAATCTATCGATAACTTTGTATTGAGAGTTATGCAAATTTTTCATAGATTTTGTTAGAGTTACAAAACCTATAGGCAAATATTCCTTGAGTGGTGTTCACATATCCTTTCTATTCCCTGAGGAGAAGAGTTTCCTTTAAGCATAAGCAAGATTCACATTGTCACACATACCTTCTTCCAAAACCTTTAAAGTGATAAAATGCACCTTATAGTAAACATGATGGTCTAAATGGTCCAGTCTAAATAATAATCTTGCAAAAGAGTTTAATCTAAAAGACTGTGTAAGTCTTGATTAGATTCAACATTGCGGTTTCCAACAAAAATATTATATCAACAAACTAAATATCACAACAAGAACACACTTTTGAAATATAAAATTAACAAGATGGAACAATAACCCTTAATGGTCTTGAGTTGAAAAGCCTTGATAACCTCTTTAAGCAAGTAGAGAATGTATCCCAAACTAGGTTTATATATACTATCATCAAGTACACCACTAGGAGCTTAGAATCTCATGGTGTTTTGATGACACCAAGAGATCCCATTAAGGAATCTTACAGAAAACCAGAGGAAACTATTTTCAAGGATGATTGTTTGTTCATGTTTGATGAAGAAGCCATTTCTAAAATTATTGAAAATATGTTAAAAAAAACACAATATTTACTTATTTAAGTCCTTATTGTGAACAAACAAAAGGTATAGATGTGGACATGATTTATAGTCAATTCTTTGCTATAGAAACATGGGAATCATTATCAAGTCCTAGGAATTCCTTAAACTTAGATAGTGCCTAACCTAAGGGCATTTCTCTTGACTCTATATCAGATGATAATATTGAATATTAAAAGGAAAGTGAATATGTTGTTGATTGAACAAACACCCTTGTTGAGGATGATAACCCATTGTTATATTATGAAAAAAAAAAATGTGCTCTCTAGATATATATATTCCTAACCTTCATTTATAGGAAGATCTACAAGATTATTTTGCAATTGTTCCTTTTATTCTAACATGGAAATGAAACACAAAGTGAGAATTAGTCAAAGTTTGCAAATATTGAAGATATGTTTTTTAATAATGTTTCAACTTAGCCTCACCAATTACAAGTCTACCTTAAACAAGAAAAGGAAAATGCTTGAGCTCTTATTAATAGTTGACATGCTCTTGGAATTAGCTCATTTAGGAGAAATATTTGCTCAACACTAATCCGCAATGTGACATATAGGAGCCAAATGAAGTAAACATTACTTATGATAACCCTATATTTGATGATGAAATTTATTTGTCAATAGTGGAGTTGTGTAGCCCTGATGGATCATTCCTTGACCATATGCAAACTAGATTTTTCGATCACCTAGAACATAAGTTGATTGTAAGGGAAGCATATTATGCAACTCATAATGAATTCTTATCCCTAAGGAGAAGCATCAATAGATTTATAGACAATCATCTTACGCGACAAAGTGGATCATTGTTGCTTTAGAGATAGATATATTTTTATGAACATCATTCGAGATCATCCAATAAAACACAAGCAGCTACATCACTTACTTTTATATCGTTCAAGCTTTCTGTGTATACCACAATATTTTTCAGGACATAGTTGGAACTTGGCTATAGTCATCTCTTTCTCAACATTTTCATGAATTGGTCATTGTTTACTACTTGTTATGAATTGCTTTCTTGATATTATAATTATTCTGTTACTTCTTGATGGAAAATTTCAGCCATGTAAATCTATGCAAAACTTTGATTTTCCTTTAGGTTTTAAGATCTTTAGATGGCTACATTGGCATTATGATTTTACCTAACATACATTTGTTAGTGGTTAGTGTAGGATAGGATAGGGTAGTATAGCTAGTTTTGTTTATATTTCATGTTGTCTAGAATAAAATGTTGTTTTACCATTATTGTGTTAATTAATTTCACTTAAGTGGCCCTTGAGGCCACCAAGCCATACATGTAGATATTTTATTTCAAGTTTATTTATTTCATTATTTATAGATGGATGTTTTGTCTTCTTTACTAAATAGTCTAATTTTGCTCATAATCTAAAATTTTGGATAAAGTATAGGCCTTTTATTTATTTGGCATACAAGCCATGAGAAAAAAATGTTTAATAAATGGGATTCTCTCATTTAGTGAAAGATTCTTGGAACATCAGATTGGTAAGTTATAAAATCTAATTAGAATCATCCAAAAAGGTATGAGTTTTTTCAATTCAAGCAATGTATAGTTTGTTGAATCTTATGAAATATTAATTTTACAAAAAAATGCACAATTTGTTTGATAAAGAACATAGATTGGGTAGCAAAATCAACCAGTGAATTTTATCATAAACCCTTAATTGTAGTGACTATTTCATGGCCTTCAGGACATTGCAGGTTTAGAGCAAATTCTAAGGCAATCTCATCATCATACCCTATCAATTTTTCAAAGAAACCTATCCATTGAAAAATTTTAAGACATCCTTGACTTCGGGATTTTGATGAATCTGACTAGTTTATGTGTGTTCTCTTCTATTGAATCCCTGTCTCATTGTATGATAGTACCCTACACAAATTTGGAGAAGAAAAATTTTCAAGGGAGTATTGGGCTTGTGTTATTATAGGAATTAGGGTTTTCCTATGGTAGCAGGGGATCATGTAGCTCAGAAAAATGTACAGTGTTTTAAATAGAAAATCAGAGAACTTATCAACTTATTACTCCATGTGATTCATCATCTTAAATCATTTTGCTAATTTGAACTCTTGAAAAAAGCAAACTACCTAGTTACTTCTTTATTTAACTAAGACTATCTAATACATAAATTTTTGTTGATAAAATGGGGGCAATTAAGCATTGAACCTTATTCAAAATGTGAGTAGTGGAATTGGACTTACGTTTTCCATGAGGATTCCCTTGTTTCTTAATTCATTCGAGACTTTTATGGACATTCTAGGCAAGAATTTGGTATCCTATAACAGTCTACCTGTATCTTGTAGCAATGCATGTAGTATCCTATAGTAGACAGTTTGTAAGCCCAACAGTTGTATCTTTCTTTTGTAGTGGTGGTGAGACTTCTTGATAATTTTTAAACAATGTTGCATGTGAAACATGAAGTAACAAGCTTGGAGTGCTCTCAAGTTAAGTGGAGTGGTTTTTGGTGGTTGATGAGAGGAGGCTCAGTGCACAATTGGTGATTTGGACCCCACCTACTCCTTGTCATTATTCATACTCCACGTCCATTTCCATCAATAAGTGACAACAACTTAATTTTCAAATCACCTCCAAAAAAAAATTACCCTCCTTTACACGTGCAAGTGACTTGGAAAAAAAAGTGAAGTCTTCTGCTAGCTTTGGCCAAGACCCCTGCTAGATTAATTTGGCTATAAAACCATCTATTATTTTCACTTTTTAACATTTTCCCATTCTTGGGATAATTTCAAAGGGTGAGGTTAGGAAATTCATACCTGGTGCCTTACCTATTGATGCTTCTAGAGGTGGAAATTCGTGGCATGATGTAACCTTATTCAAGAGTGTTGGAGACTTGGGCATGTAGGGTTTCTGAAGGCTACTACAGGACTATGTAGTCTCCTATAGCATTCATGAAAAATCTTCATGCTCATCATTTTATTCTTCTGAAACATCAAGGAGATATGATAATTAAGGGATATCTTAATGGTCCTTGATTGTAATTTATTATGTAAGGTTTATGATTTGGGCAGCATGAGGATTGAGAATTCTCATAACCGACTATGTTTTAAAGATAGGCATCATGAAATCTATAATATTAAAATCCCTTTGCCTCACGGGGAGCATCATCATTGTAATTTTTGGAGAAACTATGTATTTGTAGTCCTTTGTTAATATCAATGCAACTCTCAATGATTTGTGGCTTCATATTCTTTCATTCATTAGCCTGCGAGTTATGCATTACCAACTCCCTACAAAGGAGGAAGGCCTGTCCTATTTAGGAAGGATTATTATGACAGTGAGGTAGTGTAGAAGTGAATTTAGTATTCTCTCAGTTATGATTTATGTTTATTTTATTGTTATTGTTACATATTTCGTCTAATGCATCGCAGTTACTAATTTAGTTTATTTTCCAAATAGTAATGCTTGTCGCTTGTGTAGCAACATAAGTTCTAGATCGATCCACTTGATTAGTGTGTGCGCTATTCATTAATTTACTACTACAACTTTTATACTTTGATTGATGTGTTTTTGTGTCTATTACAACATAATTACTTAGATTGATGAGGTGATGTTGCAGTGAGTTCTTTTCTTGAATGGAATGTTGAGTGAATGAATTCTAGGAGTTTTTTCTTTTTTGCGGGAATGCTTGAGTGATTAAGAGGTTTTATTCTGCAAGAGAGTTTCTATTTTGCAAGAGAGTTTATATTTTGCAAGCGTGATTTCCTTTCAAAACTATGTGTAGGGTGTGTTGGATGTTGCAATGTAATAGAAATGGTTTTCTTGTTCTGAGAGTGACAATTACAGCGACTTGATTTTGAGAGTTTAATATTAAATAGTACTAGTTAGCGTTGTTACTTCCATATATTTTGTGTGATAACCATGAAATAAAAAGACTTACCCTGGTTAAACGTTGTGTATGAGTGTAATTAATTGATCCTAATTGAAAGACAATTAATTACCCAAACATTTGAGTGTCATTGCTTTTCCAACTTCAGCCTGCTTCTATTTTTCCTACAAAACGTCTGATTGTGAAGACAAAGAGCTAATGATATCACTTTTAAAATTTTTGAAAAAAAAATACCAATTTCTTCCCTCAGGACTTCGCCATTGGTTGTTTTTTGTATCTCAATAGAAGCATATAATGATCCTCTTGTACTCCTCATTGAGAGATTCCTTGAAGCACCATTTGCTCAACCAGATTCTCCTGCTAGCTGTTATATTCTATTAGCACATGGATTAGTGCATGGGGGAAGATCTACTTTGAAATTTGTTGGAACAAAACCTAATTGTAGGAAATGAACTTCTTTATTAATGCAACCTATGTGTCCTAACTCTTTTTGAGGTCGACCTCACTTCAATCTGTCGAAGCGATGTGCAGGTTCTTACCTCTCATCTTACCGCCCTATCACGTTAGAGCTAAAAACACTTCTAATGCATTGTATTTTAACAATGTGTCTATAAAAAGAAACAATGTCATTTGTGATCTTGTACCCTTAATAACCACCCCAACAACTACGCCAAAATTTTGGGTGAATTAATTGTCTTAATGAAATAAGTTGATTTGCTCACACATAAATTATCAACTAGGGTAAGTCTTTTTATTTCAAGGTTATTGTGCATAGTATATGCAGGCAACAAATGTTACTTGCCATTGGCTAATTCCTAATACTAAGCATTCTTTTACAAGAACTTGGCACTAATTCCAACCAAAACCTGTTATCACTCTTCACACTTGCAAATTTGGGGAGGGATGTTGGCACATGCAATTGGCACTCTTTTTGCATCCATTTTTTCCATATTGCTAACCTTTTTTATCTTGATAGCCACATCCTTTTACTATATTAATCGTATTTTGACCAATGTATGCCTCTCTTTTATGTCACCTTAATTTATTCCGCTTTGCTTATATTTTGATAAGAAATCGATTATTTTGGGTGAGTACATCAACAAGATTGACAAGGGGTTGTTTCAGGGTAGTTTAGCTCATTGGAATGTTGTTGTTGGTATGTCATGTTGTTTCTCCAGATTTTGTGCTGCCAGTATTCCAAAACGAGGTCCTACTAATACTATTGATGTGATGCTAATACTCAGCATTTTGACTAATATGTTTCTTCAACAATAGTAATGAGGGTCAATGCAGGTTGTCACTCGGTCACAGTCAACATAAACCTTTGTGTTAGCAAAGAAAAGTATATTTTGATAATGCAACCAACTTGGCTAGGACAGTTATGGATCTTTGGTTGTTGACCTTTTTCTATTTAGAGATATTATTACAATGTTGTTTATTCACAGTAGATTAGATTGTAATTTTTTATGTAAGGTTCTTGATTTGGGCAGCATGAGGATTGAGAGATTCTCATAGCTTATTATGTTTTAAGGATAGAAATCATGTAATCTATAAGATTGAAAGCCCTCTACCTTACGGGGGGTGACATCATTCCAATTTTTGGAGAAATTGTGTATCTACAATCCTTTGCTAATATCAATGCAACTCTCATGATTCATAGCTTCATATTTTTTTTTATTAGCTTGTGAGATGTGCATTACCAGCTCCATGCTAAGGAGGAAGGGATCTCCTCTTTAGCAAGGATTGTTGTGACAGGAAGGTAGTGAAGTAGTGCATTTAGTTTTCTCTCAGTTATGATTTATGGTTCTTTTATTGATATTATTACATATTTCATCTAATGCATCATGATTATTGATTTAGTTGATTTGCATAATAATAATCCCTATCACTTGTGTAGTGGCATAAGTCTTGGATTGATCCACTTGATTAGTGTGTGTGTTATTCATTAATTTACTACTATAGCTTGTAGAATTTAATTGATGTATCGTTGTGTGTTTTTTACAGTGAAATTACTCAGATTGATGAGGTGATGTTGCAATGAGTTATTTTCTTGAATGGATTATTGAGTGAATGAATTTCAGGAGTGTTTTCTTTTCTGCAGGAATGCTTGAGTGTTTGAGAGGTTTTATTCTGCAATAGTGTTTTTATTTTGAAATTGTGTTTATATTATGCCATATTGGTTTCCTTTTAGAACTGTGTGCAGAGTGTGTTGGATATTGGAGTGTAAGAACAATGGTTTTGGTGTGATGAGAGTAATAATTACATTGACTTGATTTTGAGAGTTTAATATTAAATAGTGCTAGTTAGCATTGTTACTTGCATATATTTTGTGTGATAACCTTGAAATAAAAATACTTACCCTGGTTGACAATTTATGTATGCGTGTAATTAATTGATCCTAATTTAATCACAATTAATTACCCTAACATTTTGGTGTTGTTCTTTTTTTAACCTCGTCTTGCTTTTGTTTTTCCGGCAAAATGTCTTCATCCAATTATGAAGACAAAGAGCTGATGATGTCAATTTAAATTTTTCAAACAAATTACCGATTCCTTCCCTTCTGACTTCACCATTGGTTGATTTTTGTATCTCAATAGAATCATATGATGATACCCTCGTACTCCTCATTGAGAGATTCATTGAATCACCATTTATTCATCGATCAACAAGCTTCTCTAGCTAACTAGTATATTCTGTCAGCACATGGATTAGTCCATGGGGAAAAAGATCTATTTTCAATGAAATTTTTTGAAACAAAACCTGGTTGCAGGAAATAAACTTCTCTATTAATGCAACCTATGTGTCCTAACCCTTTATGAGGTCAAGCATGCTTTATTTTTTTGAAGCAATGCATAGGTTCTTACATCTCATCTTATTGCCATGTTACCTCATATCCAGGAACATTTATAATGCATTCTATTTTAACAATTCATTTATAAAATAAAGAAGTTCAAGTTACACTCGGGCACCCTTAATAACCTCCCCATCAACGGTGCCAAAATTTTGGGCGAATTAATTGTCTTAAGAAAACAAATCAATTTGCTCACACATAAATTATCAACTATGGTAAGTCTTTTTTCTTCAAGGTTATTGTGCATAGCATATGTAGGCAGCAATTGCTAACTAGAATTGGCTAATTCTTAATGCTAAGCTTTCTTCTACAAGAACTTGGCACTCATTCAAACCAAAACTTGTTGTCACCCTTCACACTTGCGGGAATGGAAAACAATTCAATAAAAATATCATTGTAAAACCCTCACTTGCATAAAAATAACTCACTACACACAATGTTGGAATTGAAAGTCACTCTTGCAGAAATAAAATAACACTCATATATTCTAATATCACTCTTGCAGGAAAAAAATAACACTCCTTGAAATAAATTCCTCACTTTCACAAAATCATTCAATCACAACCACACACAATCATCAACCCTTGTGCTAATAATCATAAATAAAATCAACTCATCAATTGTATAACACACTGAATCAGTTGTAACAACATCTAACTAATATTATGTATCAATAGAGAATAAATAAATATGTAGCAACAATTGAATAGCAAGATATGGTTAGTAGGGATCGCTCCAAGAGAAACTATGCTAACACACAAGCAATCTATATCAGATACTCTGCAAGCTATTTTAACCAACAATAATCGCAATGTATTAGCAAGAATATGTTAATTTGATAGCTCAGGGACAAATTATCTCCTTTGGACAATATTCCTCATTAAGAAAGACTCCTCCTATCCCTTGGAATAATTTAATCTAGTTAAGGAAAATTGAATTTTTAATATGGAAACCCATATGTGCACAAAAGTACAGGTCAGCCTTAAGGAGAAATAGGGCACCCATGGAAGCATATAAATACAAGTCAAGTGACCCTCATTTAGACATCATCATCAAGCATTTTCTTCGTCTCTCTTCTTTTGTTTGGCTCACATAGGTCTGATATTGGTTCGCGGAAGTGGTTTGTATAGGTTTGAAATCACGAGGATCGAACTCGCACGAGTGAAAAGGAAATTTTGATGTGGGCCCTCAAGGTTGGAACAGGAAAATATTTGTTATAGTTGCACGCATATAAGATGCTCATTGCATATGAAGAGTTGCAACCGCACTGATGATCTCTATCTCCATGTGGCTAGGACCTAGGGTATTTTGACAACTGACCGCAGACTTTGACCATTTATCGTAGGCTTGGAAACTTTGATTCTGATTAGTATTGTTGCTGGGCTCATACCTTGGTATTGTCTGAGTGTTTTTACTAGATAGTTTTATGATTGGAGAATTGGAACATTGTACTCTCTTTGTTGAACATTTTATGACAATATAATAAGAAGAAGAATTTGAAAGGGTTTCCCCCTTGTGGGTTTTTCCATGGTATTTGACTTAATCCTTGTGTCTCTTGTTATTATTCTTGATTGCCTATTGTCTATTGCATTTATTGTTCTATATACAATTGCTCTTAGTAATTAGAAGAATAAATTTTTTTGAAAGATTGCTAATTGAAGATAAGTATTGGGATAAATTGATTGTAACAACATTAAACAATAGAAAATTAACATCGAATCAGAGCTAAGGTGAAGTCAAATCCAAGGAGACAAGAGACAAGAGAAATTATATTTGAAAGAAGTTTAAGGAGCCTATTTGATTTGGTCAAGATGTCTACCTCCTACTTCAAGGATAATGAGAAGCTTGGTGACTCATCTAACTGTATTACTTGGAAGATCAGGTTGGAAGTTATATTAGATGATAATGATGTTTTGGAATATGTGCAAGGAAGGGTTCCTAAGCCTCCAGTGAATGTTCTTGCTACTAGCAAGTCCAGGTGCAAGAAAGGTGACCTCAAAGCTAAGAAAATTCTCATTGATGATTTGTAGGATAATTTACTTGTTTATGTTGGTAACTTGAAGAGTTCTAAAGACATATATGATAAGTTGGTTGGGATGTATCAAGTCAACAATTTAAACCATGTCCTCTTCTTGAAGAATAAACTCAAGGAATTGAAAATGAATAAGGAAGAATCTATGCAATCTTATATCATGAGGGTATCTCAACTAAGGGATCAACTACATATTGCTAGTGAGACTATATCTGATAGAAAGTTGGTGATGATAACTCTACAAGGTCTTCCTCCTATTTGGGAAACCTTCATTACTAATATAAGCAACAAAAATATATTTCTAACATTTGATGAGCTCATTGGACAAGGCACTCAATACGAAAACATGATTATTTCCCGGGGAAGTATTCAAAAGCATGAAGAAGGAGAGCCATCTGCATTTGTTACTCAAGACAAGAGGAAGAAAGATAAATGGATACCATCCAATTCAAGAAAGTTTTCTCTTGAATCAAAATACTCCAAAAGAATATTTAGAAAAGATAGGCCTCAAGTTGAATGCTTCAACCACCACTAGTATGGTCACTATGCTCGAGACTGTCCGAGAAAGAGAGATGCTCCAAGATCTAAATGAGGCTACAACAACAGGTACAATGATAGAAGAATAAATGATTATGGAAGAAGAGGATATGATAGAAGAAGAAGGGATGATAGAAGGAGAAGAGATACCTCGGATGACTATAAAGAAGGCCATCGTCCTCAAAAGAGAACAAGAAATTCCATGTATGAAAACAATGCAGTTGATAGTCAATCTAAATATATTCTTATTTCTGCTCTTTCTAGTTCTTCTCCTGTGGAATTGTATGATATTTAATTACTAGATGGTGGGGCTTCTAGACAGTTATCTAAGTACAAGGAAGTCCTCTCTAACATGGTTGAGAGGGAGACAAGTTTGACAATCATTCTTGGAGACAACTCTACTCATCCTCTAAAGGGTTTTGGTTCTGTCAAATTCCATTTGTAACTCTGGTGAGTCCATTCTTCTTCATGATGTGATGTATGTTCTGGGTTTAAAGAAGAACTTGGTATCTACTTTTTCTTTTGGAAGACGAGGGCATGAGAGTAGATTTTATAAAGGGAAATGTAACAGCCCTAGTTAAAAATTCATGTAAAAAAACATAAGAGCAAGGTCATGGGACACGTATTACAAGCTAAATGGTGGGAAAAACATCCTAGTGGGTGTTTATTTTGGTTTATTATGGCTAACGAAATTGGAAAAGGCATTGGCAAAGGCTTTGGAAAGGCAAAGAGGCATTAATTGGCATTTTATTTATGAAAATAAAGGAAAATAGGAGAAAAGGAAGGTGAAGGGTCACATATTTTCATGAGGAGGAAATTGAAGGAAAAATAGAGGAAAATGAAGAAAATAGAGGCCTCAATGATAAAAAGGCTTTTGAGGATCAGTTCATGGATTTTTTCAGTTGAGACTTTTGTTAGTTCAGTTTTGGAGCTTTCATTTTCTACTCTCTCTCATACTCTTGGACACTTAGAGTTTCTTGGAGCACTCTTGGAGGAGTGAGGCATACTTGGATTGGAAAAAGAAGGCAAAAGAAAAGTAGGAAAGCGCAAGAGTACATCAAGATCAGCAGCTATAGTGGATTTCACTTGCACGTACTGAGTTGCATGTATGATTTATTTGCTAGTTTTGGCATGAATGGCACATGCATGTGGTTTCTTGGTTATGATCTGTCATTAGCATGGAGGATTTCCTGGATTGACGGTGGATTTTCCTAGCCTTTCCATTTCCTGGATAACCATGGTGTTGTGGGTGTCTTTCCTTTTGTTTTCTGGTTGGTTCTCATGTTCCTTATGGTTGTGGATTGAGTTATTAGTTCTTGTAAGCCTCGATTGGACAAACGCTCTAGAAGCCCTGTAATAGCTTGGGTTGAGTTATTAGTCCTGGAAGCCTTGGTTGGGAAAACACTCTGGAGCCCTTGGTGGGTTGAGTTACTAGTCCTGGAAGCTTTGGTTGGACAAACGCTCTAGAGCCTGACAACAATTGTGGGTTGAGTTGCTAGTCCTTGAAGCCTTAGTTGGAGCAAACGCTATAGAGCCCTGGACAACTTGTGTAGAGACCAATATGGTGATGGTTAGTGATGTCCAACCGTGAGGTGGAATCACTGGTTGAGGATTGAGGTGGTTTGGCCTCTAGAAGCCCTGGTTTGGTTTTGTTTGATTTGTTTCATGAGATCCCACATTCATGCTTGGAATATGGCATGGGGGTGATTAGTTGAAAGAGAGATTTGGTTTAGCACAATCTATGGTCAGGTGGTACGTGGAAGTCCCTGACTTAGTTGGATTTTCATATGTTAATAAGAGCTCATTTTTCCTTGGTATTTTCATCATTAAATGTCTCTTATGTTATGTGGCTTTAATGGTTGTTTCCTCATTGATATATCTCTGGCTATTTGTTGGTTATAAGTATGTTTTATGATAGTTATGATATATGTCTCTCATCATGTTTTGGTTAGTATATGAAATGTTAGTAAATGAAGGACCTAATAGATAACAATGCAGCTATTGTGAGGAGATAGCAGTCCTCTTTGACAATTCTGAGATAACTATGAGACCCATGTGCTCATACCTATTATTGTGACCTATAGATTACATGTTTGTGATATGTTTGACGAAATGTTTATCATTGCTAGTAGGGGTCAGATCAATTCCTTGCTCAAGTGTTTACATTAGTACCCTTTTTTCGATGTTATTTTTCATTTCATGAAGTTTCATGAAGTTTTGGGCAATGGCCTGAGTCCTGGCCCTCAAAAAGTGGCACAAAATCAGGGGTCGTTGGCACAGAACTGACTAAAAAAGGCCACAGTGGCATGGATGCCTTGTTTTGAGAGTAACTGTAGGGTCCCAATCGCATACATGCCTTGTCATGGGAGTAGTTGAGACTCTAGGGAAGTGAAAGGGCAAGTTCTCTCAGGGGTTGGGCACCTGAAGGGGCAGGTTGGCTCCTGAAGGTTCTAAAGCCTCTAAGGAAGGTCGAATTGGTCTTTTCATGTCAATTCCACTTCCTTAACTGTACATGGGGAGTTGAATCATATCATAGTAACTCTTCATCACATGTTTACCCCGGTGGACTGGTTAGCTTGGGTAAATGTGGGAGGAGGGTGTTACAGGAAAAGTCTTCACTTTGCCTAAAGAATCCCATATGAGGGATGCATTCACCTTGGGATCTAGATTTGAAGGAGTTTATAGAGTCAATGGGAGATCTCTTCTAGCAACGATCCACGATACTAATCATCAAAGTGAGCTATGGCATCGAAGGTTAGCACATCTACATTATGAAGCCCTCTCGAAAGTGAAGAAGTTATTCTCTGGGATGCATGATGTTCAAGCCAATCATGACGGTGTTTACATGGAGTGTGCTAGTGGGAATAAGACAAGGGGACCATTCCCCTCTAACAGGAATAAGACCAATGATATTCTTCAGCTTATTCATTCTAAGCTATGCGGATCCATGCCTGTGCACTCTATTGGTGGACACCTTTACTACATAATCATCATTGATTATTTCTCCATGAAAACATGAATACGCTACATAAAGCATAAGGATGAGGCTTTTGATATGTTCAAAGACTTCAAGGCACTGATATAAAATCAAACAGGGTATAATATCAAAGTCTTCTAATCCGATAATGGTGGATAATACATTTCAAATGAATTCATTGAATTCTTCAAGCATGTTGGAATCAAGAAGGAAACTATTGTACCTTACAACCCCGAGAAAAATGGAGTGGTCTAAAGGAAGAAAAGGTCCATCATAGAAGTTTCCCAAGCTATGTTGCATGATCAAAAGTTATTGAAATTCCTCTAGAGAGAAGCCACAAATATAGTGGTATATGTTCAAAATAGGGTTCCTCATCAAGCATTGTACAACAAGACCCTCGAAGAAGTATTCACATGTGTGAAGCCTGACATATCAGGATATTTGGTTGCTATGTATACTTTCATGTGCCTAAGGACAAGATGAACAAGCTGGAAGCCACCGAAAAGAAAGGTACGTTTGTTGGTTATTGTGAAAATCCTAAAGCATTTATAATAAACATATCAGGTCAAAGGAAGATCGATTTTAGCAGGGATGTAACTTTCTATGAAGATGTCACTCTTAGAAAAGCAAGGGACCTTCCTCCTGCTGAGAAGAAAGATGTTTATGACATACTAGAATGTTCGTCTGAACCTGAATCTGAGAAGGAAATAGTTGATGATCCCATGGAGCCTATGAACCCATTGGATACTCCTCTGAGTGATCCCCCTACCAGAAAGAGACCACTATGGATTTGTGATACTTTACAAGATGTTGAGAGATATGTTATTTCCAAAAGGACCTTTAGAGAGAGTAAGAAGCCATGTCGATATCAAGGATATGTTGCAGCTATGAGCACTATGATCCAGATTGAGCCTTCTACGTTTGAATAAGTTGTGAAAGAACGGGTTTGGAAGGATGCCATGGCCAAAGAGTATGAAACAATTATGAAGAATGATGTATGGGATTTTATGCCGAGACCTAAGGGAAAGTCTGTTGTAACTTCAAAATAGCTATATAAGATCAAACATGGAGTTAATAGAACCACTGAAAAGTACAAAGCAAGGTTCGTGGCCCAAGGTTTCCCCCAAAAAGAGGGAGAAGACTATGATGATATATTTTCCCTCATTGCCCACTACACTACTATTAGATCGATTATTACTCTTTTCTCTAGCCAAGGATGGACACTTCACCAAATGGATGTAAATACAACATTTATTTGTGGCATGCTTCAGGAAGAAGTATATGTTGAGAAACCTCGGGGATTTGAAGTAAAGGACAGTAAGACTCATGTTTGTAGGTTGAAGAAAGCAGTATATGGTTTTAAGCAAGCTCCCCGAGCCTCGTATGCTCGTATTGACAGTTACCTAGTGAAGCCTGGATTTATAAGAAGCAGTGCTGATATGAACCTCTACTTCAAGGTGGTCCAAGGTATGCCTTTGATTTTGGTTTTATATGTTAATGATAGATTCTTGATAGGTAGTGAGCCCCTGATGATCGAATGTAAGAGGGAGATGGAATCCAAATTTGAAATGAGGGATCTTGGTATGATGCACTACTTTATGCGACTAGAAGTTTGGTAGAGACCTGGAGAGATTTACCTTTCTCAAGGAAAGTATGTTGTGAAGCTATTGGAAATATTTGGAATGACTGAATGCAATTCCCTAGCCACATCAATGGAGATGAATTTCAATAAGTTATGTGGATACGTTGTTGGATCATACTTGGCAGACCCCTCTGAGTACCAAAAATTAATTGGGGCATTAATGTTCCTTTTGAACACTTGTCTGGGTATATGCTTTGCAATGAACACTTTGAGTAAATCCATGTTTGAGCCCCTTCATGCACATTGGTTTGTTGCCAAATACATTGTGAGATATTTGCATGGGACAATCAATCTTGGTTTGAAATATACTTTCGGAGATGTGAGACTACATGGATACATCGATATTGACTAGGCTAGAAATGTTATTGACAGGAAGAGCACATCTGGGTGTTTCTTTAGCTTCGGATCTTCCATGATATCTTGGTTGAGCAGGAAACAAAAGTCTGTGGATTTGAGTACAAAAAAGGTAGAGTATATTATTGCTAACATCGCTAGATGTGAGGCAATTTGGTTGAGGAAGCTCTTTGGAGAGTTGTTTGAGCAAGTCGTAGATATGATAATGATATATTGTGACAACAAGAGTGGGATATGATTAGCAGAGAATCTTGAATTTCATGACAAGTCCAAGCACATTGAGATCATATCTCATTACATATGTGACATAATGCAGAGAGGAGTTGTGAGACTCCATCATATTTCAATAAATGACAAAATTGCAGACATACTCACCAAGGCTTTACCAAAATGAAAGTTCTTAGTCTTTAGATATTAGCTTGGATTGATGGATGTGATCCTCCCTGGTAAGGGTCCTAGCTAATAGAGGACACTGAGAAATGCTATTCCCCCCTGTATGAGCTCCCACAATGAGGAATTGGGTCGAAGAACCCTTGGGGTTGAGGGAACTCGTCGACAATCGGTGTGTTTGACCCTTACCTCATGGTAAGTGTGTATCTCTGTTATTGTCATCTCAGGGAATGTATGATCCTTACGTCACGATAAGTGTGTAGGAGTATACCCCAGTATGCATCCTACCCACAAATTGGGCATGTTGGAATTGTTCCTCCCCATTTGGCCAATGGGTTGAGATGATGACTTAAGCATGCCTAATCCTTACCTTGTATGGTAAGTGTGTATCTACCTTAAATTCCATGTATTTTGATTGATCCTTACCTTGTATGGTAAGTGTGTATCTCCTCCCAAGGTTATGGATGCAAGTGTTCTACCACTTGACTCTTGAGGGTCTTGATGGGAAGATTAGTAGAAAATAGGATAGTTGTGATCCTTACTTATCATTGTAAGTTGTATCCGGCCTATTGTCCTTGGATAGTGGGTTGAGTTGGGCTCCCCAATGATGTGGGTTGAGTTGGAACTCCCCTGTGAAGATTGTTGGATAGAGGGTAGTAGCTTGAGCTCCCCTTTGATGTCAAATCATTCTTCTTTTAGATTCGATAGTGTTCAACATATGAGAAGAGATTAGTAGAGGTGATTTTTTATTTGATATTGAGATGGAACACATGTTGCAGTCGATAATTTCTCCCTAGATGAGAGGGAGTGTTAATGTGGCAGCTGAGGGACAAATTCCCTCCTTTGGAAAGTCTTCCTCATCAAGAAATGCCCATCCTATACCTTGGAAGAATTTAATTTGGTTAAGGAAAAATGTATTTTTAATATGGAAAACCACATGTGCACAAAAGTACAAGTCGGCCTTAAGGATAAATTGGGCACCCATGGAAGCATATAAATACAATTCAAGTGACCTTCATTTGGACATCATCATCAAGCATTTTCTTCTTCTCTCTTCTTTGGTTTGGCTCGCACAGGTCTGAGATTGGTTTACGGAAGTGGTTTGTAGAGGTCCAAAATTGCAAGGTCTGAGCTCATGCGTGTGGAAAGGAAATTTTGATCTGGGGTCGCAGCGTTGGAACAAGAAAATATTGATTGTATCTACACGGATACAGGGTGCTCCCTGCAGTTGGAGAGTTGCAACCGCACTAATGATCTCTAGCTCTGTGTGGATGGGACCTAGGGTATTTTCACAGCTGGCTGCAGACTTTGATCATTGACTGCAGGCTTGGAAAATTTTATTCTGATCAGTATTGTTGTTGGGCTCGTGTCTTGGATATTGTTTGGGAATTTTTGTTGAATAGGTTTGTGATTGGAGAATTGGAAAATTGTACTCTCTTTGTTGAACACTTTATGACAATCTAATAAGAAGAATAATTTGAAAGGGTTTTCCCCCTTGTGGGGTTTTTCCCTGGTCTTTGACCAAATCATTTTGTCTCTTGTTATTGTTCTTGATTTTGTATTGTTTATTGCATTTACTATTCTATCTACAATTTCTCTTGATAATTGGAAGGATAAATTGTGTTAAAAGATTTCTAATTGAATATAAGTATTGGGCTAAACTGATTGTAACAGGATAGAACAGTCGAAAATTAACATGGAATCAGAGCTAAGGTGAACTCAAGCCCAAGGATACAAGAGATAAGAGCAATCATCTTTGAAAATGGCTGAAGGAACCTATTTGATTTGGTCAAGATGTCTACCTCTTACTTCAAGGATAATGAGAAGCTTGGTGACTCATCTAACTGTGTTGCTTGGAAGATCAGGTTGGACGTTATATTAGACAACAATGATGTTTTGGAATACATGTAAGGAAAGGTTCTTGAGCCTCTGACGAATGCTTCTACTACTATCAAGTCCAGGTAGAAGAAAGGTGACCTCAAAGCTAAGAAAATTCTCATTAATGGTTTACAGGATCATTTACTTGTTTATGTTGGTAATTTGAAGATTTCCAAACACATTTATGATAAGTTGGTTGGGATGTATCAAGTCAACAATTTGAATCATATCCTCTCCTTGAAGAATAAGCTCAAGGAAATGAAAATGAATAAGGGAGAATATGTGCAATTGTATATCATGAGAGTATCTCAACAAAGGAATCAACTACAAACTGATGGTGATACTATATCTGATAGAGATTTTGTGATGATCACTCTTCAAGGAATTAGTCCTATTTATTAAACCTTCATTACTACTATAAGCCACAACAATAGACTTTCAACATTTGATGATCTCATTGGACAATGCACTCAAGAATAAACCAAGATGATTGCCCGGGGAAGGATTCAAAATCCTAAAGAAGAAGAGCCCTCTACATTTGTTAATCAAGGCAAGAGGAATAAAGGTAAAGGGAGACCATCCAATTCAATAAAGTCCTCTCCTTAATCTAAAGACTCGAAAAAAAATATTGAGAAAAGATAGGCTTCAAGTGGAATGCTTCAACTACCACAAGTATGGTCACTGTGCCCGAGACTATACAAGAAAGGGAGATGCTCCAAGATCCAACTGAGGCTACAACAAGATTAAAACAAGATCAATACTCAAAAAATTATATACAAGTTTTTATGTACAATTTGCAAGTCTCAGGAACCTCATGCCTCCTCTGGCAAGAATCCATTGCAGGAAAGAGAAGTGGACTCTGATAAAAATTCCAAGTCAATGAACCCATTCACTTCTTTGGAGGGTGATCTTGATGAAGGAGATGCAACTTAGGAAGCAGCAAAGGAAAATTCTCATAGGATGCAATAAGATGTAGATCAAATGGAATCATAAGGACCCCCAGATCTAGGAGAGGACCATGCACTCCAAGCTATAGAGGAGAAACAAAGATTTGAAGAATGGGAGAATTTTATGTCTCTGGAAACAAGAACCATTCCATAAGAACTTTTTTTTCAGCATAGGATAATCCAGAAAATGAGATGGAAATAGATGTTCAGGGTCTGAGAAAGAGGTTTTTCATTCATCTAGAAACACAAGGAATAATCAAGAACCTTCAGTTTTTGGATTTACAGACAAAAAATCAGAGTTTGAAAAGGAAATCCATGAAAAACCAAATAAGAGAGCAGGTCGCCATACAATTAAAGATGTTAGAAGTGCACATGTAGAGAAAGATAACGAATTAGATTCACAAAGTTCATTGGAAGAGGTCTTTCAGATAGTCCCTAATCAAACCCAAGATAAGGAATTTGGGGCTAAAAAAGAAGCCACTTTCGGAAAAAAGAGAGAAATATGGATGGTGATTTTGCATATGTAAAGTAAATAAGGTTGAAGACGTTAATGCTTCCTCCTCTTTGTCCTTTTCAGAAGTGTTAAAGAAAAATCCAGGTCCCCCCGTTAAAAAGAGGTAAGAAAGATCGCAAAGAATGTAATTCCAACTCTGATAACGCTGCAAGCTTCATTGATTTAGCAAGAATGTCTTTTAAATCTTGGGGACTCGGCCAAAACCAAGATCAACAAAGAGGAGATCTCTTCAAATGACTAAAGAAAGTGAATCAATGTGCTAAGTAAATTTTGTTATTTATTATACTAGTTTTGGTGTATCTACAAGTGAAATAGTCCTTAAATTACTTTACTTTGTTTTAAGGAAATATGTAAAAAATTACGTAGGTGGATGAAAGAGACTTGTTTATTCAAACTGAGCTCTCATACTATATTTTCATCTCTATATGATGTAATCACGTTGAGCATTTATCCCATATCTTTTTAATACAAAATACATTCTTGGTTCTTGTTAAAAAAATTCTACATGAAATAAAAAATTTATGATTTTTTCCTAAAGAATAAAAGGATACTTATATATTTTATATAACCTATATTGTATTCATTGTGTTTATGCATAATTTAAGATGAGAGGTTCCAAGTCCAAGAGATTATAAGTACAATAGAAGAAGGTCTTCGTACTGTCAAAATATCATATGTAACTATCTCGGTGATTAAATTAGATATTTCAAAAGTTTTTGTTGGTTCTACCTCAAATTCTTTTTGATTCGTATAGGTTTCACATTACCTATTGTCAATTGGATTATGGGGCATGTGACATCCACTTCTTATGTTGTAGTCATAAATGCCTGAACCTCCAGATTTTTCAATCCAGCATATGGATTAAGACAATATTGGCCTTTATCACCTTATTTATTTCTATTAGTTGTTGAAAGTTTGAGAAAGGCTATTCTAGAGGCATAGAGGTAGATGAAAATTCAAGGGATCAAGATAGGGGGAATAAGACTCTCACTCACCCATATTTGTGTATGATGTTCTTCTATTTGTTTTGGTTTAGATGTAGAAATAAGACATTATAGAGACATATTACAACTTTATAATATAGGAATATGGATGGAAATTCACATTAATAGGCCTACATTTTACTTAAATAATTTGGAATAGGGGATGGATCAATATATGAGAGGAATTTTCCTTTTTTACCACTTTGAATTACAAGAAAGGGTAAAATATTTAGGGTTCACACCATATGGCTATGGAAAGAAGGATTGTTCAAAGTTAATTACTAAGATTGAGAAGAGAATATATTTCTAATGTAGTAGGTAGTTGACAAGATGTAGTAAGCTCGTTCTGGTAAAATTCGTTTTGAAGGCTATTCATGTATATTAACACTCATTGGCACATATACCTAAGGGTATTTAGGAAATATCAAAAAGACATGCCTTAACATCATATGGAGGGGGTATAGTGACAAAATGGGCACTCACCTTATGAGATGGAAAACCATAACTAGGAATGGGGACATGGGAGTTTGGGACTTTGTAACGGTCCCGCGTTAAGTTTCCATGTAAATAAATTAAAACCAAGGTCATGGGACACGTATTCCAAGTTGAATGGAGGGGAAAACATTACATTGGGCATCACTTATGATTTATTATTGGTTATGGAAATTGGAATTAATATTGGAAAAGGAAAAAGGAAATAAATGTCAATCAATACAAGAAATAAAAGAAAATAGGAGAAAAGGAAGATGAAGAGACGGGAATATGCATGCAACAGAAAATGAAGGAAAAGTAAAGGAAAAAGGAAAAGAAAGAAACAATGTAAACTTTGAAACGGGAATTGATACTGTTACCCGTTTTGTAGAGGTGGCAAAAAAATGACCCGATTTTCAAAAGTGTTGATGCAGAATACACATGTTTTTTTTAGAACATGGTTTTTGGAACTTTAATTTTTTTCATGTGCATTAAGTTTTAGAATGGTAGTGAATGGTAGTGATTTTCATCCTGATTTTAAAAAGTGAGTATTCTGCATCACACCCTTTTTTTAAAAGACCTATTTTTTGAAAGACCGTTTTTTTAAAAGACCTAGTGTGTGAAATGTAAAAAATTATTTTCTAAATTTGATAGTTTTTGAAGTCGTCATTGTATTCATATTTTCTTGTTCTCTATCTTAATTTTTTTTTTTTTTAGTGAGGTTTTCTGCAAAAATTAGTTGCGTAAATGTGAGTTTGAGTTTAAGATGCCCTGACTGGTGCTTTCTGAAAATTATTTCCTTACATTGCACATTGAACGCCTGCCTGGTGCAACTACAACATGAACATATTGAGTTATTTACCAAGGGCACGGCTTGGTTCAGAAACGATAGAGCACATAGTTGATAGTAGAAATCTCACGCATCAAATTCAAATGCTAACTAGCTTGGATTTGACTATGATCTTCAAGCATGAGCTTCCAACAGTAACGGGCCTGGTTATAGGCTTCCAACGAATACACAATGGATATAATGGGCCTGGTTATAGTACTCTAAACATGTTATGATGCATTAGCTATACCTATTACATGGCACTTTAACATTCCACAAGATGTCTCTCCTAAGATCTCCACAAAAGAGCGTTTGGTTAAAGTTTTGTTGTATGAATACATTAATGGGACCTAATCAAACATTTGAACAATGACCATTGAACATTCAATGATATGCTAGTGCAACTCATGAAAACATGAACAACTATATTGTTGGGAAGGATGTAATTGAGTAAATCTGTTTATTATGGTTGTTGGTAAGGCTATAATCTTTGTATCCATTCGTATATTCAGTCCTGCATCCTTTGTATGTGGATTTTACATGTTTAATGCCATAAATAAGATGACCATTAATTCAATCCTGCATCATTTATATGTGGATCCTACATGTCTAGTGCCATCAATAAAATGGGCATTAAGAAAACCTGTTTTTACTATGCACGGGCTCACTGCATGTTAAGCAACGGAATACTTCACATAATTGGGCTGTAATGTAGTAGTAGTTCACCATACTATATTCTGGTTAGTATGGATTGTGGAACTAGAATTTAAATTTGCAATGATAAATTTTCTGCTAAATATATATATTGAAACTGTGATTTTTGAATTATGTATATGGTTGTGTTTCAAGAAATTTGAAACTAATTGTTTTTTATTGAAGCTTCATTTTGAGATTTATAGTCTACTCTTTGGAACTCTGTCCAAATCTTGTTTTATTGTGTTATATACATTCTAAGACATACTAAAATAATAATTCAGCTATTTCGACAAGATATAATTTTTTTTGTTTGTTAAAGTTTTGTTTAAGCTTATAAAATTCAGCTCTTTGACAAGATAGAAAACAAAATTGTCAAAGTTTCCTTTGAGCTTTTATGTATAACATATAAATCATGATGAATAATAACTTGTGAACATTTTGACCTTGTCAACATATCTTTACAAATGAGACTCTTGTACATGTTTTTTTGTACTTTCACTATTCACCCCACCCAGGTGTCTACAAGGCAGAGAAATAATTCTGACGACTGATGGCGCTAATAACAACTGGATCACAGAGCATGACGACTGATGGCGCTCATAACAACTGGATCACAGAGCATGACGACTGATGGCGCTCATAACAACTGGATCACAGAGCATGAAACATGTTAGAGGCGTGTTCTGAACCCCGACTAGTCTCAAAAATGACATATGACATTTGAACCTAGGTATGGAGGATGACGTTTCTCCTCCCTGATCATTCAAATTAGATTGAACTAATTGAGTTTCGGAAACATTTTGTCTCACCCTCAAGCAGCTGAGCAAGAGTGAGATTCTAGTACCACAAAGGGAAAACATGTCAAAAATAAGATTTGAATTTGGATGGATATAATAACTACTTTTGACAAAATCTTTTGGCAACATCATTTTAATACTCGTTTTCATTTGGGGTTTTTGTTTGTTTGATTGATTGAAATATCGTAAAAAACAAAGATTTCTCTTCAGAGTGCAGGGTTCTTTGCATGGGGTGTTGTTTATATGATGTCCAATATATGTAGAATAATGAAAAGATTAAAAAATAATTATTTTATTTTATTATCATTAAACAACTTTATACGAATATGACACTTACCCGATAAAGGACACGACCCAATTTGGGTGGTCTCAAACTAGATTTGACATGACCAGGAAAAACTTTTTTAAAATATCATATAGATTCTGGTGATTATAATGCACATACACATTGCAATGTGAAAATAACATGTGAAAATATAACAAGAGTATCATAAAATGTATAAACTATAATTGTTATCAACCATCATATCGATATTATCATTCATGTATCACAACTTTATACGTATATGACACATCAGATTTTGCCAAGGACATGACCCAATTTGGGTGGTGTCAAACGAGATTTGACATGACCAGGATTTTTTTTTAATAATATCATATAGATTTTGGGGATTATAATGCACCTACACTATGCAATGTGAAAACAAGAATGGCCGGCTGCGCAGCGCCACCCCCGGGCCGCCCCGCCCCGCCCGACCCGGCGGCGGGGCGGGGCGGCCGATTATAATGCACATACACATTGCAATGTGAAAATAACATGTGAAAATATAACAAGAGTATCATAAAATGTATAAACTATAATCGTTATCAACCATCATATCGATATTATCATTCATGTATCACAACTTTATACGTATATGACACATCAGATTTTGCCAAGGACATGACCCAATTTGGGTGGTGTCAAACTAGATTTGACATGACCATGATTTTTTTTTTAAATAATATCATATAGATTTTGGGGATTATAATGCACCTACACTATGCAATGTGAAAACAAGAATGGCCGGCTGCGCAGCGCAGCGCCCCGCCCCGCCCCGCCCGACTCGATTCCCCGAATCGACCCGCCGCCGGGTCGGGCGGGGCAGGGCGGCCCGGGGTGCCACTGACAAGGTTATGGAATTTGAGTGAAATGTAAACATATTATTTGAGTGAACTGTAATCACCGGTTTGTAATGTTCATACCTGGTTCGGTATTTGAGTGAAATGTAAACATATTATTTGTCTGAGGTAAAATTTTAAATGCAAAACGAAACTGAAACCACAGACTCGTAATGCTATGTTTATCCTGATTCAGAATTTGAATGAAGTATTTAACATTTCGATGTTAAAATTTGGTATTTAACGCAGTATTGTGATTGACTTCTGCCACTACCTTGACAGAAAGATCGATGTGACGACCGCACCATTGATATAGTAAATTTTACATAGAGATCGAGAATATTTTGTTTCATGAATTTAGCATAAGTATGCATATAATCTCTGATGTTATATAAATCATATCAGAAACCAAATGTTTTGCATCTAAATTATATCGTTGCCTATAATTATCGTTTATAAATGCCCTGACATTTTTGGAATGAAACTGCTGGTTTATTGCCTTCAATTCTGCGTTATGTATTTTCATCTATGAAAAGTTCTTATTGGTTTCCCATAGTAATGTAAATGCAAGATCATGATAATTATTTTAATAATGAATGGGTATAACCGGCCTCATATACCAATTGCTTATAGGACGTTTAGAACGTGGAACCATATCTGTACACGCCAATATCTAAAACTCGTACTTTAATTTGTGATTGCAATGATATGTACTTGCTGTGTGTGAAATTTGTCAAAGGAAAATTTTGTGGAGAAATATTTGGCATTTCTCACAATGTGTGTTGTGATTGTATAAATGCAAGTGATATGTTTGTAGTGATTGTATTAATGTAATAATACTTTTATGTAGATAGCAGCATTCATGTATTTAATCGGTATGAAATAAAGTTATTTACCATTATTTATGGTGATTGCATTAATGTAAATAGATTTGTTTGTGTCAATTGTAAATTTCAGTTTTTTGGATATCTAAAACTGATTTGTCGATAAATCTAGAAATCCCTGCGTTTTGTTAAGACCATGTATTCTAGCTATCGAGAGAATTAGTAACGTTTTGCTGAGATTTGCATTTGTTTACCCGATTTGTAAGCATGTTTATGATTTTTGTATTATTTTCAATAGTATTAATTAAGTAGTATGTGTAGCCCTTTGGCAGGGACATTATAATGAACGTGGTTAATTTGGATTGGCAGCAGCATTAAGAGAGGCACGAAACCATATACTGAGATCATTTTCAAATCTTTTAAATAAAGTTTAAAATACTCGCCCATTAAAAAGCTAATGGACCCAATTTTGTTGCCTCCCACCAAATTTTAACATCGAAATGTTAAATACTTCATTCAAATTCTGAATCAGGATAAACATAGCGTTACGAGTCTGTGGTTTCAGTTTCGTTTTGCATTTAAAATTTTACCTCAGACAAATAATATGTTTACATTTCACTCAAATACCGAACCAGGTATGAACATTACAAACCGATGATTACAATTCACTCAAATAATATGTTTACATTTCACTCAAATTCCATAACCTTGGCAGCGGCACCCCCGGGCCGCCCCGCCCCGCCCGACCGGCGGCGGGTCGATTCCCGGAATCGACCCGCCGCCGGTCGGGCTGGGCGGGGCGGCCCGGGGGTGGCGCTGCCACGCGCAGCGCCACCCCCGGCCGCCCCGCCCCGCCCGATCGGCGGCGGGTCGATTCCCGGAATCGACCCGCCGCCGGTCGGGCGGGGCCGGGCGGCCCGGGGGTGGCGCTGCTCGCGCATTGGGCACTTGATAGCAGCAAATGTCCACCACGTTCATTTTATCCATTCGCACTATACGAAATGTTAATTAATGATACGAAATGTTAATATATATGTTTTTTCGCGTTCATTTTATCCATTCGCACTATACGAAATGTTAATTAATGATACAACTAACACCTACATGTATTCTTATTCTATATGAATAATCAACCACTAATATCTAAATCTATACTTATTTTATATGAATAATCAATTAATCTCGCACGTTTCACGCATGTACAATTGTTGCAGCTTGTTATTAAATATTTCTGAAGAAGAATAATTTTATAAAGAGATTGTGAGTTTTTTAATCAGACAGACTAACTATTAAGTTTATTCAAAATTAAACTCTATTATTTAATTATTAAAGTTTATGAAAATGTATGTATGACTTTATAAAAATATAAATTCTTAATTATTAAATATACTTACATTATATTATATTTTTTCAAAAACAATAAAATAGAAAAATACCCATTACATTTTAAAAAGTTAATGCATTTTTAAAAATTAAATCAAATCATATAATTGTAAACTTTTCTTAAAATGATAGCAACATCATCAATTATCTCTTATTATTAAAGTGTAACAAAACCTATTAACTAGAGAATATATATATATATATATAATTTGGTATAATGTTAAAGCACTGGTCAATAAGAAGAAGGATTCAGGGAAAGTTGCTAGGGGGATGCATGAGAGAATTCAAATAGGAGGAAACAAACTAGAAAAAAAGGAATGAAAAGAGAAGTTTAAGAGAATAGAATGGGATAAAATAAAGTGCGACGAGTATATAGACTAGATCAACTCTTAAAAAAGGTGGATCCATTTTCAACATTGTCCCTCCTAACGTGCGTCTAGAAATAAAACAATTGGATGTGAAGGTGGAAGAATAAAGTATTCATTGTTTGATTCGAAATTACTTGAAGACTTGGGTAGATGTGTTCTAGATCCGTGCAGCGCCACCCCCAGGCCGCCCCGCCCCGCCCGACCGGCGGCGGGTCGATTCCCGGAATCGACCCGCCGCCGGTCGGGCGGGGCGGGGCGGCCCAAGGGTGCCGCTGCCGCGGAGGGGGAGGGGGAGGGGGAGGGGTGGGTGGGGTGGGCGGGGAGGGGGAGGGGTGGCAGTGGAGGGGTGGGCGGGGGGGCCGGGTGGGGGCGGTGGCGGGGGATGGGTGGGCGGCGTGGGTGGGGAGGGGGCGGTGGCGGGGGAGGGGTGGGCGGGGGTCCGGGAAGGGGCGGTGGCGGGGGATGGGTCGTTAGTACTTGGGTCATCATTCCAAATGAGAAATTGGGGGGTGGGCGGAGTTGGATTATGTCTTAAGTATGATAAATTTTATTGTTTAAATATCTACAATGCAATATCAAATTAGAAATATAATGTCTGTTTTACTCAGTATACAAATAAAGACTTTTGAATTCATTCAGTGATATAATTTGTTCATAATGTCATGTTTTTTTAGTTTTATAGTTGAAAAAATTTCAATTTCTTTTGTATCTAGCATGTTGTGGTTGAAAACATGTTAAATTTATACTTAGGAAAGAAAAATGATATTCTACCAGAAACATTAATGTGTTTTTTACTTAAAATTTAACTTTGTTTGAGACATAAAAATTTGGTTTTATTAGCATTTTTTAAAAAGTTTGAAAATTGACCCTAAAAAAAAAATCATTATTCCAGTATCAACACTTTTGTTTTGAAGCTATATTTTGCAGGAAAATTTCGTAGAAAATTTCGTAGTCACTACCATTTTTAAAACACGTTCAAAATTTACACCTAAAAAAAAAAAACATCGTTCTAGTATACACACTTTTCGTTTTTAGCACTGTTTTTGTGGTTTTTTGGGGTTTTTGGGCCAGAGTTCCTGTTTTGAGTTTATAGTTCCCGTTTCAAAGTTTACATTGTTAAGAGGAGATAATACTCTTGGACATTCTACATTCGCTTAGAGAAAAAGAGAAAGAGAGAGACAACAAGCACTAGGACATAAGGAGGACTTAAGCAAGCTTGGACATAAGGAGGACTCAAGCAAGCAAGCAAGGAACAAGCATGGGAGTGCAAGAGGAAATTTTGACAACAACAAGCAAGGGCAGAAGATATTTGTGGATTTGTAGGTAGCAGTGTGCATATGTGATTAAGCATGTTGGTATTTGATCCATGGTAAATGCATTTGTTTATTGGTCATGTTTGTTGTTATTATCATGGGATTTTCCTGGTTTGGCAGTGATGTACAGCCTTTCCATTGCCATTTCCTGGATAGCCATGATGTAGTGGGTTCCCTGTTTTGGTTAAGCTTTGGATTGTCGATAGATTTTGGATCCTAGTTGAGGTAGTCTCAGGAAAATTCCCAAGGGTTGAGGGTGGAGATGGTTTTCTCCTGGAACTCTTAATAGGTGGGTGGAGACAAGAAAATTCCTCTAGGTATGGTGAATAAATTCAGAGGCATCCAAGATTATATTGGTGATTTTTGCACTGGTTTAGGTGAAATCACTATGGTTGATGGTTGAGGTGGTTTATGCTCTAGATTCCCTGGTTGGTTTTGTTTTTCTTTATTCCATGTGATCCCACATTCATGCTTGGAATATGGCACGAGGGTGAATGGCTGAAAGAAAGACTTGGTTCAGCCCAATCTATGGTCGGGTAGTACGTGGAAGTCCCTCACTTGCTTGGTTTTATGCATATGTTATTTTGTGCTATTTCTTATTGAGATCAATGAGCATAAGTATTGGTTATCGTATTGGTTTTATGACTAGTTTGTCATGGTTTCATTCTGGTTAAATGTTGGTTATAGGCATGGTTAAATGGTGTGCCCTTGTAATGGAACTTGTTCATGATTCAATAAGTTAGTGAATGGTTATATGAATGCTTAAGCTAACTGGTGTTGTTACATCTAGCTTGCGAGGGAAGTGAGCCTTCTTGATGATTCTCTGATGAATTAAGGAAACAATGAACAGATATGCATTCACGACTTGTAGTCACTATGTTTACCATGTGTTTGTTTAAATGTTTATCATGTGTTTGGAAATTTTGGGCAATATCTGAGCCTAAGTGTAGGTTATGTAGACTTGTGATTATCTTAGACTTGATTCTGGAAAGTTCTAGACAGTGGCTTGTAGGCTAGCCCTAAAATTATGGCACTGAATTTGCCGCTGCAGGCACAAAACTAGGGATTTTCAGTTATAGCTGCATGGAGGGTGGCTTGTGCTTGTAGTTGGAGGCCTCTAGTCACATGGACTAGACTGCATGCACGCGGCTGGGTTGTATATCTTGGTAAAAAGATAGTTCCAGCTCAGGGAAAGACTATCAGTGGATGTTGTCTGACATTTGGGTTATCAGGTGTCCCTAGGAGGTTGTAGTAAGTTTAAGGATGGTAGACCCGACTTCCATAATGTTGAAAATAGCAACAAGAAATGCTAAAAATAGCACGGCTATAAATAGTATTTCAAGATAGATTCCAATTTTAGTTAGTCCCTGAACTAAAATTAAGAAGTGAAATTCGAATTTGATCTTAGCAGTTGTTTGTAAAATAATTAATTAATTCATCTTGAGTTAATTAGTTGTAGGAAATCAAACATGAAGTCTATGTGAAGACATGCAACAGTTTCTCCATTGATTAAGGAAGTTATCCCTTGATTAAAGGAGATCGGCATGAGTTGTACTTTGAGTTGTAATTAGTTAGCTCAGTTAACTGAGTTAAGTTCAGTTAGATTAGTTCAAATAGTTTGTTGAACTAATTGTGAGTTCAGTTAGTTAATGCATGCATGCATGTAACTGCTGCACTTGAAATAACTGAATATCCTCTCATAAATAACTCATGCATGTCAGTCCAGATAGAGACCCAGTTGAGATCAGGTGATCGGATAGTGTACTATCAATTGCAGGAATATTCCATGGAGGATATCTCTTGCATGCAGAAGGAATTCATTCCTTGGAGATTGCGCAGTTACTTTTGAGTTTGATGAGTGTGTTATGAGGCCAATTCACACAGGTGGCAGCTTTGGACCCCAAGGAAAACTGCGCAAGGAAATAGGAGGCTTGGAGGGTTGAGGGAAGGCATATCTTGTGTCTATTCAGTCTGTGAGTTCTATTGTTGGATTGTACTGAGAGAAGGATAGCTTGTGAGTTAATGCTTTGTGTAATCTGAACATATTTCCACTTGTATGATAATACAGAGATCGGGGTTTTTAGCTAAGGCTTTCCCCAGAGTATTCTTCTGTGTTCATGTGTGATTGCTTTCTCATTCTCGGTTATATGTGTTCTATTTGATCTTGCTCAAATTCGATTAAGCTTCCGCAAGTTTGTTGTAGAAGTAGATCTTGTATTTTGCTTTATTATATTGCATAATCTGTTGATCTACAGTGGGAAATTCTACATGGTATCAGAGCAAAGGTGATCAAAGCGAAGAACAGTATACAAAGAAGGGAGAAGTTCGAAGTTTCAAGTTCCTGATTATAGAATTCGAATTCTTATCACATCTCAAATTTCCCCAATGGCGTTCAACGGTTTAAGACTCGAGTATGCCCTTGATGGCAGCTCGAATTATATAGCCTGGAAGGATCGCATGGAAGCAGTATTAGAGGACAATGGTCTAAAGGACTTCATTGATCAAGAATTCCCCAAGCCAACAGCGGCTAATGCTATAGAATTGGCGGAATGGAAGAAATGTGTGGCTAGAGCGAGGAGAATCCTCCTAGAGGGAGTTCGAGACCACATTGTCTCGAGCCTCCATGGGAAGGAGACATCGTTTTCAATGTGGAAAACATTGAAAGATCTATATCAGAACAACAGCGATCAAAGGAAGCTGGCGCTGAAAGACAAGCTTTGGAAAATAAAGTGTGGAAAGGGCGACACGATCTCTACATATCTGAACAAGCTCACCACCTGCAGGGATGAGATTGGAAGTGTAGGGATCATGACAGCTAATGATGACATGGTGAGTCTTGCTCTCCTCAGTCTTCCTAAGAGCTAGCATAGCTACCAAGACTCGATTAATGGAAGAGAGAAATTGTCAGATTGGGAATGACTTTGGTCGGATCTGATGCAGGAGGAGATAAGAAGAAGCACCAGAGATGGATCTTCATCAAAGCAAGATGATGAAGAAAATCTAGCCTTAGCTAGTAAGGCGAGGAAAGGGAAAGGGAAGGCGTCCCATCCCAAATCCAGTTCTTCCCCTAGTGGGAATGAGTTTGACAAATCGAAAGTGCGATGTTTTCATTGTCATGAGGTGGGCCGTTATGCTACGAATTTTCCACAGAAGAAATCCTCGAAGGGATCAAACCGTCAGGCACTAGCCTGACAGTTCAAGTTGGATTTCTCTCTCATCGCATGCATGGTTTCATCCATGGTGGATGTGTTTGGTACCTAGATAGTGGAGCCTCTTTCCACATGTCTGGCGACAAGAATCTTTTCAGTACCCTGGAGGAGAAGGATCTCGAGATGCGGATCGAGATGGGCGATGATGGAAAGTGTTGTGTTTCAGGTGAAGGTACGGTTGTGTTTCAGAGGGAGCATGGAGCTCCTCTCACCCTAACTGATGTAAAGTATATACCGGGTTTGAAGAAGAATCTTGTGTATGTCGCTATGCTAGAAGATAAAGGCTATGATGTAGTCTTTAGTAAAGGAAAGGTATTCCTTAGGCATATCGGTACTCGACAGACCAAGAGGATTGGGATTCAAGTAAAGAATCTCTACAAGCTGGAGGTAGATGACTGTGTTGCATTGAATTCCAAAGCAGAGGTGGTGCAAAGCCAAGATGTTGGCGAGCTATGGCATAGAATATTGGGCCACTTGCACCATGGGGCCTTGAAGATCATGCAGCAGATTTCTACTGGACTTCCCAAGGGAAAACTGGAGCAGACGGATACATGCAAAGGTTGTACCTTGGGTAAGTATGTGAAATCTTCCTTTCAGGATCGAGACAGTAGAGCTAGAGCAATCCTAGAGCGAGTTCACACAGATTTTTGTGGACCATTCTCTACAACCTTCACCACTAAACAAAGGTACTATGTTATTTTTATTGATGATTTTTCTCGTAGATGTTGGATCTACTTTATGCGAAAGAAGGATCAGACCTTCTTGAGGTTTTGTGAGTTTAAAGCCTTGGCAAAGAAAGAATCTGGAAAAAAAATAAGGGCCTTGCGTAGCGACAATGGTGGAGAGTATGTCTCCCAACAATTTAAGGACTTCTGCACTACAGAAGGAATTAAACGGGAGTTGACAGCACCCCATAACCCACAACAGAATGGGGTGGCCGAAAGGAAGAACAGATCGATTATGGGAGCAGCTCGAGCGATGTTGCATGATCAAAGCCTACCACTTCATTTGTGGGATGAGGCATGCAATACAATAGTATACTTTCAAAATAGAAGCCCGCACCATATACTGGGGATGAAGACACCTATGGAGGCCTTTTCCAGGAAGCGACCAGATGTGAGTCACTTCAGGATCTTTGGATCATTGGTTTATTTCCATGTGACCAAATATGCCCAGAGGAAGCTAGATCCAACAGCTGAGTTGGGGATACTTGTGGGCTACATTGATACACCCCACAACTATCGGGTGTTTCTGCCTACCAATCAGAGGACAGTGGTACGCAAAGATCTGAAGTTCGATGAGCAGAAAGCCATGCGAGTATCACTTGAGAGGGACCTCAAGTTGCATGCAGAGGAGGAACTTTCGATTCCTAAGGAGGAGGAGCCTCAGATTGATGCCGAGCAGCCACATGCAGAGGATCCGGGAGTGGAGACATCCTCTCATGTTGAGTCTTCCAGAGATGGGTGGAAACGCTCAAGGGAAGCTGATAGGTTGATGATGGATGCACGAGAGAATGTGGGACAGCCATCTTCTCAGCGTAGATAGAGGAGGTCACTCGAGCGGTACACTAATTCCATGGCCCTGGTTGGGGAGTGTGTAGAGACCGAACCTTCTTCATTCGAGGAGGCAGTGCAACAACCAGTCTGGGTTGATGCAATGGTAGAGGAGTACGACTCTATCATTCGTAACAGTGTGTGGGATGTTGTCCCAAGACCTCAGGACATTCAATGGTGAGTTCCAGATGGCTTTACAAGGTAAAGCAGGCAGCTGATGGCAGTATTGAGAAACATAAGGCAAGGTTTGTTGCCTGTGGTTTCTCACAAGTCGAGGGGATCGACTACGATGAGACCTTTGCCCCTGTAGCAAGGTACTCATCTATTAGATCGATGTTGGCACTATCAGCTCAGATGGGTTGGAAGATCCATTAGATGGATGTGAAGACAGCGTTCCTCAATGGGAAGATTGAGGAAGAGGTGTACATTGAGCAGCCGGAAGGTTTTGAGACCTTCAATCATGAGTCGCATGTGTGCCGACTCGAGAGGGATTTGTATGGGCTGAAGCAAGCTCCTCGTGCTTGGTACACCAAGATCGACAGCTATTTCACCGAGTTGGGCTTCACCAAGAGTGAAGCAGATGCGAACCTTTACCACATCATGGTAGAAGGTAAGCCATTGATCATTGTTCTTTATGTGGATGATCTGATTTTGACAAGTGATGATCAGTTGATCAAGTCTTGCAAGGAGGTGTTGTTGGGAAAAGTATCTACTTAGAACGCCCCTATCCCACTAAGGTGTGACAGTGCCTTAGCAACAAACAAGGAAAACTACTTTCGTATTCTTCTTTATGAAATGTAAACGAAGAGGAATAGGATGAACCAACCTGTGTCTTTCGCTAGTCCTTTGATCCAATCTCTTCTTTTCTTTGACAGCTTCCAGCTACCTGCTCCCTTACTTGCCCAGCTTCACCAAGTTCCTGCAAGATCACAGAAGAGGAAAACTACACAAAGACATAGATTTACATTCATAAATAGCTTAGGATCAGATTTAAGCTAAACATGCAAATATAACAAAACATCATTGATACACAAACATGTAGGAGAAACTCAAATAGTTTTATTGATATAACAAGAAGATCCAAGAGGAGATACAACCAAGTGAGTCCCGATCCAACATCAACCTCCCAGCAAAGGAATCCCTTCTTCACCTCCAACAAAGCATAAATCACCCAATGCACTGATCTCTATCTCAAAACCAACAGCAATTCTCTGCAAAGTACAAAATTCCAGCCTCTGGATCTCTGGGATGAGGGATCCATATATAGATGTATGCAAAGAGGATGAGTCAGCTTATGATTTGACTTGTGGCTTCTCTCTGTCAGTTCTTGCTTCCACTTGGAGACTGAGAGCCTCTTACTCATCCTTGGTCGAACTCAGTGAGGCAAGTGTCATTGAGGAAGATTCTGGAAGCTTCCATTGTCTGTCCACCTCGCGGAATGACACTGCCATTTGGCATTTCCCGCTCAGCGCACCCTGGTAGTGCATTTAGGTGCGTTGCAACGCACCTAGCTAGTGTACTGGGGTGCTATGCAACGCAGGTAGCTAGTGGAGCAGCTGAAATGATCCTGATTTGACTGATTCTGAGTAGTTTCTGGTGGAGAACTTCTGGGAGAAGCTGTAATTGGTTGACCTTGTTCCTCTAGGGGTAGGTACAACACTTTTAGGGACTTAGGATCCCTTGGTTTATGGACATTTCATGCTTAGAGTTGTAAGGCACAAAAATGTCTATAACAGTTGCCCCCTAAAGTATGAAGCCGTTTATCGGCTGAAATGCTTTATTAGGAGGATCCGAAGTTCTTTCAATGCTAGGAGGAGACCTGTAATAATATACAATACAATACATTATTTTCATACTGTTTTCATGATCTAGTTGAGGCGGGCATTCCCATGCTCAGCTTTATAAATTCATTTTTATGTACACAGGACAGACAATCGTCTGATGGTAGACTGATGATTTTGATGAAGTCATCATCCTTTTGGTAGGATGATTATCTATGCTGCAATGCTATACATGTCAATGTTTTTATTTTTCCTGAATATATATCGCAGCCCGGATGGATGAAACTAGATTCGGGGTCTTCAATCTCATCCGATCTTCACTCGAAGTACAAGTCGATCCATGTGAGAAATGTTTTGAAGTCGAACATGGAAAGACATCGCTTGATTACCAGTCGATGATGTAAACTGTTAACAAGCGCGAGAGGAATCACCGATAAGGATGATGACCCTCAAGGTACTGCAGTACAATGCACGTGGTGTGAATAAAGGAATTGGCGTCGAACACCACGCAAAATCTTTCGGTCGAAGGTCATTGATGTATACCTGTCGCCGGAAGTGAGAAACTTTCCATTGAGGCATGCAAGCTTCAAAGTACTGAATGGGGTGTTCCTAGATCAACTTCTTGGATAATGAGCTGATGTCGACAAGAAGCAATTCGTCAAAGGAGGGCCTTGATGAATCCCACATCAATGACACGGAACGGAGCAAATGATTTTGATGGAGGTGAAAACGATCTGATGATATATGGTTCAGGGTGGCGGTCATGAAAGAATGAAGTATAATGTATGGTAGTGGATGGGACACGGGTGACTTCTCTGGATGACTTCTCTTGAACATGTCGGCGACACTTATGTGATGGATCGGTAGCATTTACCCCAAATGTGGATGGTATGGCGTGACCATGGTGATGTGACCGGTGAATGAAACAACCCAACCCGACTCAGGCACGGAGTGGAAGTGTCATGTTCAAGAGCGACTTGCTACCAATAAAGATTCTTTGAGTTTTTCCCAATTTTTCCCTAGTCATCGCTGACCAGTACCTCTTTATTTTTGTCAAGCTTGAGGAGGATAACATATGCTTGTTCTATAATTTTCCCTTCGGGCAAACCCATCGCTATGTTTTAACGAGCCTAGCGATAGTGAAACTCGTTCTCGTCTAAAGACAAGTTTGTCGCTATTAATGTTTTTAACGAGTTTAACGACAAAGATAACTCGGTCCTTTTCATTTTTAGAGAGTCTGAAAAGGTACGTAAAGTTAACTCCGGAATTCCTTTTTCATCATCTAATCCCTTAAGTCCGAAAAAGTATAAAACAATACAGAAGGGATGAATTTTCGATAGTTTTAACGAGCCGAACAAAACAAGCGCTCGATCTTTTTGTGCAATAATCCCTCAGGTCCAAAAAGATTAAAATCTAGAGGAGGGATAGCACTTCCGGTCGCTTTAACGAGCTGGAAGGCCAAACTCGGAAATCTTTTCATATTTTACGAGTCAGATGAAAAGAGCTTAAAGAAGACTCATCTTTTGAGGAACGAGTGATAAAAAAGGGTAGCAGCTAATTCCAGGTAAGGGTTGGAATTTTCCAATCACGGCAGTGTCACAAGGATGGCTAGTGAAATCACTCTTCGCATTTGTTCCTCAAAATGGGTAAACAATCAAATGGAGGTGAATGATCGGCCAATGAAAAGTGGAGGTGACGGTGCAAACACGACCAAGGCTTTAATGGCTGATAATGCTACATTCACGGTGGTTATTTACCGGAGGATAGTTCATTTTTTAACGAGCTTAAACGCGGATTGAAACACTTGCTCGGTCTTATGTTCATTTTTTAACGAGCATGAACTATGTGCTAAAACTGCTCGATAAGATGGTCTTGTTTTGATTTCATAAATAGCTTCGTCTTTTCAAAGATAGTACTGTATTTTCAATTGCTTCATCAAACTAGTTAGAAATGAATAACATTTGCTTGAAAAATGAGATTAAAACGCTAATATTTTACTTTGAACTACGTAAAAAGCAATTAAAAAGTGTTTTTACCTCTCATTTTACCATTTCATTTGAACTTGGTTTGTTGGAGCTTTGGAGGTGCCTCTTCCCCCTTGATTTTCATCAGCTGATATCGGGAGATTCTGTGGACGATTCTCGGCGCCGTCTGGACCAGGTATGAGCTAAACCTGAGCTCTTTCATTTCATGGTTTCCTTTTTGCATTCTGTGCTTCATTCTCTGCTTTTCTGAGCCCCTGGGGTTTGATGGGTTTGTTCTGCCATCAACACACCCTGGGTACATCGAAACCTGCACTGAATGTTGGCCAGCATGAAGGCAGCTTGACATTCAACGCAGGTGGAACACTGCTGCAGGTGCGTTGGGCGCAGAAAAGGAATTTGTTGCACAGTTTTTGATGAAAATTTTTGCTTGTTTCTCATCAAAATCAGGTTCTAACTCTTCTCTTGCTTGTTTTTCAGAGATCTCAGAGCAAGATGACCCTTACATGGCGAGAACGAGAACATGAAGAAGAGGACATGATTTCCCTACATGATCCGGTTACAGTGAACGCGCTGCGGAACTGTGGCTTGCTGAAGTTCTTCCGCATCTCTAGCATGAGACAGCAGATTAACCTATTGCAGTATTTGCTCGATGCTTGGGATCCTATCAATCAGGTTTTCCAGATTAGGGGCAAATTTATCCCCTTGACTGCAGTAGACATTTACTTCTTGACTGGCTTGTCGAGGCGGGGTGCCCCCATTTCTTTGTCAGGTTCGACCCGAGGAAGTGACTCTGTGAGAGATTATGTCCGCCAGTATTGCAGGGAAGGATCTCAGCCGAGTAAAGACGGCAAGATCATCATCCGTGATGTCAATGACAGGTCCCTTAGGTCTATCCTGTTTAATTTTGGTAGGATGGCCGGTAGTGCATCTCTTCATGTAGCCAACAGATCCTATATGCAGCATGCCTTGGAATGCCTCCAACCAAAAATATTCAACTGGTGCAATGCAGTACTTCTTGTGATGAAAAATCAGTTGACCAAGATAAAGGACGGGAGGTTGAATAACTTTGGGTTCGGTTCTATTTTGACCGCCTTTGCCTTGGAGAAGATACCACTTATGCAGCCGCAGTACATTGCACTCGACTTACCTTCTCCTACTGAACCACGTATGCAGAGATGGGTTGACCATATGTCTAGGCATGCTGGCCAGTCTCAGATTTCGTTTTCTGATACCTTCTTTAGGTGGTTTTATCGTCAGGAGATGGCTTATGCCGAGTATCCATATGCTGGCATGGACTTCCGGGGTGATCCGGATTTAGTACTGCCGGATGGTGAGCAGTGGGGCGCTATTGGTAAAATCTTTGACCATATCACTGTTTATTGTTTTTATTTATAATGTCCTTGTGCTTTATTCTATCAAGACTTTAATCAAACTCATGTGTACATGCAGATGTTGGTCTTGTTCGTCCAGTAGTTCGCCTGAGAGTGCCAGCCGTTGCCCCAGCAGGAGAGGCTGCCGGGAGGGTTATTCTTCGTGACCTTGATGTGGCCGAGACTCTCACAGCTGTGCAGGAGCAGGTTGAGAGCCTTACTCTCGGTATTCCATATGTGAGGATCGACGAGCTACCTTTGCAGTTACAGCGGCATACTACTGGTGTGCCTAGACGATGGACTCGTCTCTTACGCATGATCGCACAGGCTGTGACTTGCTATCACGAGCATCATTAGACTAGGGTGCCCCCTAGCATTTTGAGTTTTTGGGTCATGTGACCGATTTTGTCTTGGTTACAAAACATTATATGTAAACCATAAACAGCTACATATATATATTTTTATTTTCGGGGTTTTATTCTGGTTGAGCTATATGATCCACATGTAAACATTGATGATGTGTTTCTTTTTATAAATGTTGCAAATGTCTATCTAACACATAGTTTACTAATGAGTCGGTTAATGTGTTTAAGTTTCTGGAAATATGTTGGTATTGAATAAGATCAAATTGTCTTTCCAAAATCTTAACCCTTAGGAACATGCGATAAATAGCTGGGTTTCGGACGGAATATATACCATTGAGTTGTAGTATTACGAGTTGTGAGTCTAGCCTGACGATTAGTCGGCGTATACAATGGGTGATGGCATCAGAGAGAAGTTCTATCAACGCGCTATACTCAGTGATGTTATTCGTTGATTGACCAATACATACACCTCTGAAACTTACTAACTCGCCGCTTGGATCAAAAATGGCCTAGGCTGCGGAGGACAGGTTCCGCGAACTACGACTCGCTCCGTCGGCATATCCAACACATGTCTCCAAAAGGTTTGACATCTGCAATAAATGTAAAAAGGTGGATTACTCGACCAAAACGAACACTTTAGCGAAAACAAAATATAACAAAAGCATATTGGTTACTATTTAAGCATAGTAACGCTTGAGGTACAACCCATTACGAGGTTGCGCCAGTGGAATTCCGTCATAATCCATTAACTCGTAGGCTCCTTTTTCTAACACTCGTTTAACAATATAAGGGCCCATCCATAAAGACTTAAATTTACCTGCTCCCAATTTATCGGATTCTTGGTCGTAAAGCAAGACCAAGTCACCTTCTAAGAAGACACGGGGTTTGACATTTTTGTCGAACTGCGCCTTGACTCGTTTCTTATGGGCTTCGTTAGCCAAACCGGTATCACGACGGGTTTCATCCAATTGGATTAATTCCAAGAAACGGGTCTCTTCTTCTGAAGTTCCGGGGAGGAGATCGATTGCGAGTTTAAGAGACGAGATTTCGCACTGGACTGGTAAGACTGCTTCCAGGCCATATACCAGTTGGAAGGGTGTGAACCCGGTTGCATTCCTTACCGATGTTCGGTAAGCCCACAAGGCTGAGTACAGGATTAGGTGCCACCTTCTTTTGTGAACTCCGATCATCCTTTGCAACATGTGCTTCAGGACCTTGTTGATTGCTTCAACTTGTCCGTTGGCTTGCAGATAATACGGAGTAGAGCTGTCGTGAGACAATCCAAGTTTGGCAGCTAATTCGAGCATCATGTGATTGTGAAAATGCGATCCATGATCTGTGACTATAGCCTGTGGTACGTCGAATCTGGCGACTACATGATTGAAAAAGAAAAGGGCAGCTGTTTCACCAGTATTATCTAATGTAGGCATCGCCTCGGCCCATTTGGTAAAATAGTCAACTGCGACTATGATATACCCATGCCCCCCGGTCGAGGTGGGGTTACATGTCATGAAATCGATGCCCCATTTGGCGAACGGCCCAACAGCAACTATTGGCTGTAGAGGGGCAGGTGGTCTTCTGGTTTTGCTATCAAAAATTTGACAAGCATGGCAACTTCTGACTGCGGTTATGCAATCTTTGAATATTGTTGGCCAGAAGTATCCTGCTCGTAAGATTTTTTGTGTTGTAGCATATCCAGATTGATGCCCCCCACAAGCTCCTGAATGACACTCATTCAGGGCTTTTTCGGCCTCCTCATGGGTGAGGCACCTTCTCAGAACTGTATCGATACCACGACGGTAAAGTGTATCACCGACGATCATGTAGTCTTTTGCTTGGTATCGAATACGTTTTTGTTCAGAATGAGAGGTGTTAGGCCTA
Source organism: Pinus tabuliformis (assembly GCA_031772625.1). Lineage (NCBI taxonomy): Eukaryota > Viridiplantae > Streptophyta > Pinopsida > Pinales > Pinaceae > Pinus > Pinus tabuliformis. Next base: position 738,226,649 of record CM062817.1, read on the forward strand.
AACTTTTGGGTTTGGAGATAAATTATTATATCTCCATACCACTCATTGCTTGTAGATATCAGAAACAAATTTTCATCCACGATTGATTCTTCGGATGTTTCATCGTTGGACGACGATGGGAGATTGCATAATAATTCTGCAAAAACTAGAGCTTTCTTTGACTTGGATTTTACAAATTCCAGATCAAACTCTTGAAGGATCGCTATCCATTTTGAATATTTTCCCCCCAGCAACTGTCGCGACAATATATAAGTCATGGGGTTGCAATCTGACAGAATGGTAGTTTTCCGAAAGAGGACATAGTGTCGAAATCTTTGTATCGCTTGAACAGCTGCAAGCGCTAGTTTTTCAACATAAGAATATTTGCTTTCTGTATCATTTAAGTTTTTACTTAAATAATATATAGGGTGTTCAATTCCATCGACTTCTTGAACTAAAACCATTGCGATGGTCGTATCTGCTGCAGCCAGATACAGGTTAAAATCTCTTTGATAATCGGGGGCGTACATTAATGATGCTTTCATTAAGGAATCTTTTAGAGCATCAAAGGAAGCTTGTGCAACCTGATCCCAGACGAAAGGTACCTCCTTTTTCAAAAGACATGTATAACCTTTAGCAAGTTCGGCGTAATTTGGAATGAACCTCCTCATAAAGTTTGCTTTCCCTTGGAGTTTCTGAATCTGAAGCAAATTTGAAGGTGGAGGCAAATTTATGATTGTCTGGACCTTGCACGGGTCGAGACGAATCCCATCCTTGGAGACTACAAAGCCAAGTAAACGACCAGAACTGACGCAAAATACACATTTGTGCGGATTGAGTTGTATCTTGTAGTGTCGGCAACGTAGAAATATCACTCTTAAATGCTGCGGATGATCAGTCCGCTTTCGCGAATGAGTCGGAAGGTCGTCGAGGTATGGTTGAACGATGTTTTTGATGTCATTGAAGGCATAATTCATTGCCCTCTGAAACGTCGCCCCTGCGTTCTTTAAACCAAAGGGTAATTTTCGATATGCGAATGTGCCCCACGGACAAATGACTGCAGTCTTTGACTGGTCCTATGGGCAGATATTTATTTGATTATACCCAGAAAATCCATCCATGAATGAAAAGATTTCGCATCCGGCGCATTCATCAATTATCTGGTCGATGAAGGGTGTAGGATAGTTGTCTTTTGGACAAGCTTGATTTACATCCCTATAATCGACACACACTCTAATTGTCCCTTGTTTTTTCATAACAGGGACAATATTTGACACCCAATCGGTTAGAGGAACCGGGTAGATGAAACCAGCATGGAGAAGTTTATCAACTTCTGCCTTAATGGCAGCGGCTTTCTTGGGGTGCACCTGCCGTAGCCGTTGTCTCACCGGTTTGACATCTGGATACATCTTAATTTCGTGTTCAACGATACTCGAGTCGATGCCTGGCATTTCACTGTATGACCAAGCAAAGACATCTCTGAATTCGCGAAAAAGAGCGTTATATATTTCTAGTTCTGAAGGAGAACAACATTTGCCAACATAAATATTCTCTACAACATCTGTTTTAGTCGAGATATTTATGGCTATAGTCTCTTCAATGTTGGATAAGTTTCGCTCGGAATCCACCGTATTTACAGTATTTGATAGGAATTCAAAAACTGAAGGATGATAAAGGTCATCTTGAGTATCTTCTTCATAATCTGGAAGAAGGGAACGATGGTGGCAGTCATTCCATGGTGCCCCTTCAATCAACATTGATTGTACAATTCCTTCGTCGGTTCCATGCACTCGCGACCAAGGATCTGAAGGGGTACCATATTCTCTAGACCTATCTACCCAAACGCTTGATGAGCGTTGATTTGGGTTTGCCTCCCATGCTAGAAACATTGATTGCTATAATACTTCTATTGGGCTTGGGGGCAAAACCATTGTATTATCCATGTTGATATCGTTTTCTGAGATCTTTGTGGAAGATATCATATTGCAGATTCCTATCGACGCTACTTCTGCCAGATTGATTGGAGGTGGAAGAGCAAAAGTTCCCATTAGTATAGGATCTTTTAGTAGGCCTACTCCGATATTCTGAAGCGAATGGGGGCTTCCATGGATCATGGGAATGCTTCCTGTAACTTGAGAACCATTGGGGAGGAAGTTTTGTTGATCGACGATTGTAATCCCTCCTTGAAAGGGAAATGCAATCTTTCTAAAATAGGTCGATACAACAGCCGCCATGGCATATATCCATGGTCTTCCTAGTAGGATGTTGTAATCAAGATTCCCATCGATGACTTCAACATCTATTTCTACTGTTTTTCTCGCTAGTTCAACTTTCAAGTTATTTAGGATACCATATGGGGTATATGTCCTTCTGTCGAATGCTTTTAACGTCGTCGAAGATCACGACAAGGTTGGAGATCCTAAAGTTTTCCAGCAACTCATCGACATAATGCATGTGGATGCCCCCTCATCAATAATTGTTCGATGAACAGTTTTGTTGAGGGCTTTCACTTGAATAAGGAAAGCTAGTTGGGCTGGTAACTGAGGATCGTATCCTTTGTGGTCGAAGGATACAAGATTGGAATCCTTTGGGTCAACCCCACCAATGGCTGATAACAAAGCCTGCCTTTGGGATGGGCAATTTTGAAGTACTTCAAGAGTCGACATAGCGGACGGTGATTGGGCCAAATCTTCCACTATATTATAATGCTGCGCCGCTCTAGCGCGGGGATTAAATGTCGACTTGTGTACTACTCCCTTTGGCGGTTTTATTGTTAATTCAGGAATGATGGGTGGTACAACTTCTGTTGAAGTTGTTGTCGAACTACTTGGTTGATCTTTATCCTTGTCGTTCGACAACTGCGGATTCCCGTAATCTTTGTTTCTTGTTGAAATTAAAGCATCATTTTGCTGTTTTGAAACCAACAACATTAACACTTGAGACGGGGAAGCATTTCCACTATCAACCAGATTTGTTCCTGGATTTGGAAACGGATCAGTTAACACTGCTGAGGTTTTCGAACTCTTAAAGAATTTCTTAATCTCAGCTTTGTATGGACATTCTTTTGTGCAGTGATCCTCATCACGTATTTGACACCCTGAAGGGGGTTTCCTATTTCCAGGAGGGTTTGAAGAAGGTTTTTCAGGAAATGACTCATCCTGTTTCTTCTTCTTCCCTTTGCCTTGTTTCTTCTTGCTTCCTGGTTGTTTGGTTTCTTTGCCGTTATCTGTCGATACGGCATTTATTCCCGAAGCAAGAAGTTCGTCTTTTGCATTTTGATCTGAAATCTTACGGGCCTTCTTAGATGTAGCCTTTGTCGATTTCATGTCTGTTTTTCCAATCACGCCATCGTCGGCGTGAGAGTCATTGTTCGATTTAGGAGGAGGAGGAATTGAGAATTCCGGTCTAGGGGCATCAGGTATTTTGTCGTAGAGCGTGCCGGGCTGAGTATAGATCAAGTCCAGATATTGCGCACGAGCTATAACTTGCTCTTCCGTTACGACTCCCCCCTTTGCCACATCTTCCGTGATGGAAGGTAATAACGACTTGATAAACCATTCAGCTAATAGCTGATCGGGAACGTACGTTTTTACCATCCTGCGACGACGTCGCCACTCATGTATATGATCAGATATGTGAGTGGCCGTTGTCTGTTTGAAGTTGGTAAGGAGTTCTGTTCCCGTTTCATACCTTATCGGTAATTGAAAATGGGTTAAAAAGGTTGTGGCTAAGGTACTGAAGTTGTCGAACGAAGCTCTAGGCAATTCAATATACCATTTTGCCGCTGGACCCGTTAACGTCCTCTGAAAGAGGCGAAGTCTTATCGAATCATCATTTAGGGTGTTTGATGAACACCATAGATGAAATGTCATCACGTGATTCGATGGATCTTCACCCGGATTTCCATTAAATTTAGGAATATCTGATGGAAGTTTATGCGGAATCGCTGGCCACCAAGGGGCGTAAGCAATTGGATCGTTTGTTAACTGGTGTAAATCAGGTAACTCTAAAGTTGCCACGAATGGTAACTGTTGATTCAGGTTAGGTGAAGCATACCCAGGATACGATGGAATCGCCTGAGCAGTTGGCCTTTGCATACCAGCATAATGCAATTGATGCTGGTATGACTAATACGGTTGGTGGACATGACCATTGTAAAATGGTTGATTTTGACCGTTTTGAATGTACGACTGTCCACTGTTCGCAAAGATCTGCTGCTCAGAACCTTGGTATACTTGTTGGAATTGTGGTTGTTGGTACTGCACCAGCCACGGTTGTGAAGCCATGTGTTGTTGCGCTATACTAACCGTTGGACCAAGGTGTGGGGTAATTGTACCCGTCTGGACCTGTGTCGCCCCACTAGTTGGCGATTGTGGTTGAGTCACAGGGTCAAGGGGCTATTGCATTACAACCTGAGAAATCTGAGGTTGGCATACAACGGGCAGCGTTTGAACTTGTGACACCGTCACAATAGCTGGTGTAGTCGGGATGTTCGACATAGGTACACATTGTTGCATTGAATACACAACTCTCGGTTGTTGAGGTAGCATAGGTACCCAACCACTTGAGGTGATTCCAGTGTAACCTGAATATTTTTGTGAACTCTCGTATGGATATCCTCCCGGAGGTGGTAATGAAAGGGCATACTGCCCCCCATACGGTGGTAATCCGGAACTCAAGGGGATTGTCTGCCCTCAGGGACTGGATTGCCCAAATTGACCTCCAAATGGATCAATTTGTTGAGACTCAACATAAGAGTTACCAGATATTATTCCGGTTGAACAAACAAGAACGGACCAGACTGTCGAAATAGCCCCTGAGTGGGCTCCTTCTAGCGGTTGAGAGCTAATTGGGACAGATGGTATGCCGGCGAACATTGTCGGGGTGACGGCAGGGAGTTCTGTTGTCGTTGTGTCAGTCGACACAGTCCTAGATGTTGACGGTTGTTCAGACATTTGGAGTCTATCCAAAAGATTACCTAGCGATTCTACAGGAACTTCCACTGGTGGTAGACTAACTTCTGATGAAGAAGGATATAGAGTAACCCCGACTCCAAAGTGCGTTGGAGTACTTGTTTGAGGATCTTCTACAATTTCTTCAATCGCAATCAAACCAGGTGGAAGGGGAAGACCGTCGGGTCCGTAAAATATTTCTGGTGTCGAAGAAGGGGTGGAATCGACAGCGACAGATGTTTGAAGAGCAAGACTCTCCGAACTGGTTGTAGATGGAACTGGTTCAGTAACACAAGTGTTTACTCTCAGACTAGGATCAGTATCACTGTCCCTCTGTGGCTGTTGAACTTCTTCTGTAGAGGCAGGGTTTCCAGAAATGTTTGGAGTAACCGGAATCTCGGATGTTGTTGGAACACTTGTTCTAACTTTAATAGGAGATTTGGAACCGGTTAAACGAGTTCGCTTTGTCCGTACTGGTTTCGATTCCGGAGACAAAGACGGTTGACTCGTAAGCCTCTGCGAACGACGGGGTTTCAATTGACTTTCTTCCACGATTGCGGATTACTCGATCAACTAAAATACAAAAAGGGGAAGTATGTTTCCGAATTAAATGAATTTTAGACGCTTTAGACACAACTTGTTTTTTCAATTTTAAAGAGTCGAGAAAAAACAAAAGATGACGCTAGTCTCCTTCGATTTTTAATGAGACTGAAGTGACAAGTGCTCAGATGGACCTTTTCTGTTAAGGAGTCTGAAAAGGAACGAAAGGGACTACTCTGGAGATCTAGGTAGAGGGTGTGCCAAACCAATCACAAAACTGCAGAATATGTTTTACGGTACGACAGTCAATCTTTCTGTGTTCGGTGCATTGCGATCAGTAGGGCCGCCGACACGGCTTCCTATGGATAAAAGGTTTTAAGCCTATAGGGGTCTCCCAATATATACTCGACGGTACATGGGAGCACAATCCGTACTAGCACTTATCGTCTCACAGTGGAGGAATCACCCAACCATCAGTGAGGACAAAAGTTACCAGGCTTTATGACGCTGGAACACGTCTCTAGCCTAGACCTCTATGTTGTGCGTTAAGTTCCAATAGGTTGTTAGATTCATTCAATTTATTTTAAGTTGATCTTTCTTAGAAGTTTTCCTTTTTGGGATCACCACGAGATGTAGATGTAATTCCTAAATGCAATCTAAAGATGATAAGCAAGCTTTTATCTCTTTTCAACAATGAAAATCCTAGCTACAAGGGGAAAAGAAAGACACAATATTTTCTCAAAGAGCAAAGAGCACACTGTAAATGCACTTTTCCTAAATCAAGCCAAATAGACTATCATTATGCAAATGCACATATGCATGTATTTGTTTTCACTTTCTTAATATTGATGCCTAAAAAGAAAGTTGATGTGCAAATCTGAATTTGCTTTCAAGTGAACAACACAAACAAGCTTCTTTTCGAAATCAAAAAGGTAGAGAAGATTACGACACTTTATGATTTTGAAATACACACTTGTTTCGACACTAGAAAGTGACAAATTCAAACCAAAGGTAAAAGTAAAAGTATAATCAACTGTCAGCAGCAAACAAACTTTCTCCTAAGATCAAAATCGACACTTACGACAGATCTAAATCTAAGGACGAAAGTATGACTATTCTACTCTTTCAATGGAAAACTGTAAATGATGTAACAAACACACAAAGAACATCTACAGCCTTTTTGTACAAAGGAGGCAGAATTAAGGCAAAGAAAAGGGGTTTTCAGACAGGTACACACACTGATAACAGGCTGCAAAAATCATAGATAAAACTGGACAAAATGAAGCAAAGAACCTCAGCTGCACAGGGCAAAGGCTGATCAGCGCACCTGTTGAACAGAGAAACTGAATTGCAGCACAGGTAGCCCTCTCGGGACCTGCGTTGAAATGCAGAACCTCTTCACAGAGCCTGCGCTGGGGCAGAAACGAGACTTCTATCTGGGTTCTGGGTCACGGTTTGCAGTTTAATCTATGGATTTTGGCCGAGTAAAAGCAATCAGTAAGGTACAATCAGAGGGATGATTTAAAGGAGGACTAAGAGCTATCACAAAGGGCAATTAGAGAATTTGTGGATCAGCTGTTCAAATCATAAACAAATCCAGTGAGTGGATTGAAGTAGCAGGTGTCTACTTTGCATTTGATAATGGCAAATGCAGTTCGATTGCTACTTCTGTGTTTATGAAACAAACAACAAGAGAAACACAAACAAACTAACTAGACACGATCCCCAGTGGAGTCGCCATTTTGTTGTTGGGAAAAGTATCTACTCAGAACGCCCCTATCCCACTAAGGTGTGACAGTGCCTTAGCAACAAACAAGGAAAACTACTTTCGTATTCTTCTTTATGAAATGTAAACGAAGAGGAATGGGATGAACCAATCTGTGTCTTTCGCTAGTCCTTTGATCCAATCTCTTCTTTTCTTTGACAGCTTCCAGCTCCCTACTCCCTTACTTGCCCAGCTTCACCAAGTTCCTGCAAGATCACAGAAGAGGAAAACTACACAAAGACATAGATTTACATTCATAAATAGCTTAGGATCAGATTTAAGCTAAACATGCAAATATAACAAAACATCATTGATACACAAACATGTAGGAGAAACTCAAATAGTTTTATTGATATAACAAGAAGATCCAGGAGGAGATACAACCAAGTGAGTCCCGATCCAGCATCAACCTCCCAGCAAAGGAATCCCTTCTTCACCTCCAACAAAGCATAAATCACCCAATGCACTGATCTCTATCTCAAAACCAACAGCAATTCTCTGCAAAGTACAAAATTCCAGCCTCTGGATCTCTGGGATGAGGGATCCATATATAGATGTATGCAAAGAGGATGAGTCAGCTTATGATTTGACTTGTGACTTCTCTCTATCAGTTCTTGCTTCCACTTGGATACTGAGAGCCTCTTACTCATCCTTGGTCGAACTCAGTGAGGCAAGTGTCATTGAGGAAGATTTTGGAAGCTTCCATTGTCTGTCCACCTCGCGGAATGACACTGCCATTTGGCATTTCCCGCTCAGCACACCCTAGTAGTGCATTTAGGTGCGTTGCAACGCAACTAGCTAGTGTACTGGGGTGCTATGCAACGCAGGTAGCTAGTGGAGCAGCTGAAATGATCCTGATTTGACTGATTCTGAGTAGTTTCTGGTGGAGAACTTCTGGGAGAAGCTGTAATTGGTTGACCTTGTTCCTCTAGGGGTAGGTACAACACTTTTAGGGACTTAGGATCTCTTGGTTTATGGACATTTCATGCTTAGAGTTGTAAGGCACAAAAATGTCTATAACAGGAGGACCTTGCAAGAGAGTTTGAGATGAAAGACATGGGTCTTATGCACTACTTTCTAGGCATGGAAGTGTGGCAGAAAGATGGGGAAGTATTTGCGTCTCAAGGCAAGTATTCCAATGAGATTCTCAAGCGCTTCCACATGGAGAAGTGCAAGCCCATGCAGACACCTCTAGCTGGGAACTGGAGGAAGGAGGATGCTACTTCAAGTGAGGTAGTAGCTTCCACTATTTATCGGCAACTTGTGGGTTCACTTATGTATCTAGTGAACACACGACAAGACTTATGCTTTGCGGTGAACCAGCTGAGTCAAGCTATGGTTCAGCCTACCAAGTTGTTTTGGAAGGCAGTGAAGCATGTGCTGAGATACCTCAGAGGCACATCTCAGTATGGATTGTGGTACATACGGACAGAGGGAGTGAAGCTTCAGGGCTTCACAGATGCAGATTGGGCAAGGAGTCCATTAGACCGAAAGAGCACTTCTGGAGGAATCTTCAACCTCAGTTCAGTGGCAGTTTCCTGGTACAGCAGGAAACAAAGGTCAGTTTCACTTAGCTTAGTAGAGGCTGAATACATGGCTGCCAGTCAAGTAGCATGTGAGGCCATTTGGATGTGGAAGATTCTAGTGGGATTGTTTGGTCAGAGGATGGATCCAATTGTGATCTACTGCGATAATCAGAGTTGTATCAAACTCTCTGAGAATCCAATATTTCATGACAGGTCCAAGCACATTGATATCCGGTACCATCATCTTCGAGACTGTGTGGTGAAGAGGATCATGTTGTTGTTGTATGTTTCAACCGAGGAACATGATGCAGATATTTTGACTAAGGCATTGTCAAAATGCAAGTTCGAGTTCCACAGAGACAGGATTGGGGTTATTAATAATCCCTTTCTTGTTGAGAGGGAGTGTTGAAAATAGCAACAATAAATGCTAAAAATAGCACTTCTGTAAATAGCACTGCTATAAATAGCATTTCGGGATAGATTCCAATTTTAGTTAGTCCCTGAACTAAAATTGAGAAGTAAAATTCGAATTTGATCTTAGCAGTTGTTTGTAAAATAATTAATTAATTCATCTTGAGTTAATTAGTTGTAGGAAATCAAACATGAAGTCTGTGTGAAGACATGCAACAGTTTATCCATTGATTGAGGAAGTTATCCCTTGATTAAAGGAGATCAGGGTGAGTTGTACTTTGAGTTGTAATTAGTTAGCTTAGTTAACTGAGTTAAGTCTAGTTAGATTAGTTCAAATAGTTTGTTGAACTAATTGTGAGTATCGTTAGTTAATGCATGCATGCATGTAACTGTTACACTTCAGATAACTGAATATTCTCTCATAAATAACTCATGCATGTAAATTCAGACAAAGACCCGGTTGAGATCAGGTGATGGGACAGTGTACTATCAGTTGCAAGAATATTCCATGGAGGATATCTCTTGCATGCAGAAGGAATTCATTCCTTGGAGATTGTGCAGTTACTTTTGAGTTTGATGAGTGTGTGATGAGGCCAATTCACACAGGTGGCAGCATTGGACCCCAAGGAAAACTACGCAAGGAAATAGGAGGCTTGGAGGGCTGAGGGAAGGCATATCTTATGTCTATTCAGTCTGTGAGCTGTATTGTTGGATTGTACTGAGAGCAGGATAGCTTGTGAGCTAATGCTTTGTGTAATCTGAACATATTTCCACTTGTATGATAATACAGAGATCAGGGTTTTTAGTTGAGGCTTTCCCCAGAGTATTCTTTTGTGTTCATGTGTGATTGCTTTCTCATTCTCAGTTATATGTGTTCTATTTGATCTTGCTCAAATTCGATTAAGCTTCCGCAAGTTTGTTGTAGAAGTAGATCTTGTATTTTGCTTTAGTATATTGCATAATCTGTTGATCTAATGTGGGAAATTCTACAACTGGAACTTGGATGTTGGGTCATGTATAGTAACTCTTATCTTATGTTTACCCTTGTGAGCTTGTAAATGCAAGTAAATGTGTGGTGGGGTGTTACAAACTTAAATAACATTTACTTATTTTGCACTTCCATAGAAACAAAATAATTATAGAACTTAATTACTAAAGAAAATGTTATGAAACCAGCTCAAGAAAAGATAGAAAAGATAGATCAATGCCTTAGAATTCAGCCTCTTCGAGGGGGCAACCTCCTTTACATTACATAAATGAACAATTCTTGGATGATACAAATGAAAAAACCTCCTTTATATATATAGGAGTCTAAGGAGTCACAATATAATCCAGCCGACCTAACAATAATAATATAAAGCCACAAAAATAATAATAGAGGGATTCTATGGGGCACAGAAATAACAACATGGGGGTAATAGGGGCACCACAATATAAATAAGGGGTATAACTACAATAGTAATGGGGTAATCACTAGTATTATAGGGACCCAACATGCCCCTCTCCTTCAAAAAAGTGTTGTCCTCAACGCTTGAGTAGTTCTGGATACTTCTGCATAAAATTCTCATCCTCCCATGTGGAATCTTCAGCGGATAAGTTCTTCCACTTGATAAGATACTCTGAAATTGATCGATTTCGTAGCTGTCAAGTTCTTGTTTCTATGACTACTTCCGGTTCCAATATAATTTTTCCTTCCTCATCAAGTTCTAGCAATATTGTTTGAACTGGGAGCTTGTCGCCTATAACCTTCTTTAAACATGAAACATGGAAAACTGGGTGCAATCGAGAAGCTGCAGGAAGCTCCAATTTGTATGCCATAGTACCAATATTTTGCAACACCTTGTACGGACCATAATACTTTGGTGATAATTTATTATCCTTCTTAGCTTGCTTTAGGGACATTTGCTTATATGGTTGTAGCCGTAGGAATACCCAATCACCTACATCAAAACTTCTTTCACTGCGATGTTGATCTGCCTGTTGTTTCATTCTATTTTGTGCCAACACGAGGTTATCCTTTAAGAGTTGGAGGACTTGTTGTTGATGTTTGATGTGATGTTCCACTGCCTGAACCTTAGAATTTTCTCTTAAATATGATGTGATGGATGGTGGTTGATACCCATAAAGTGCCATAAATGGGGTCATTTTTGTTGTTGTATGGAAGGAAGTGTTATACCACCATTCAGCCAGAGGCAACCATTTGACCCATTGTGTCTGTTTATCATATACAAAGCAACGAAGATATCCTTCCAAACATTTGTTTACTATCTCAGTTTGCCCATCAGATTGAGGATGATAAGATGAGCTATGAGCTAACTGAGTATCAAGACAAGAAAATAATTCTGTCCAAAAATTTCCAGTGAAAATGGGATCTCTGTCACTTACAATAATCTTTGGGTTTCCATGTAGCTTTTTAATTGTTTCCATAAATGCAATAGAAACTGTACTGGCTTTAAATGGATGTGATAATGCACAAAAGTGTGCATATTTGGTAAGTCTGTCAACTACCACCATGATGACACTCTTTCCCTCATACTTGGGTAAACCTGTGATAAAATCCATTGAAACCTCCTCCCAACGTTGGCTTGGAATGGATAAAGGTTGTAATAGACCCGATGTCTTAATTGTTTCAACTTTATTTTGTTGGCAAACCAAACATTCCGCCACAAACTTTTGAATATCTGATTTAAGGCCATCCCAAAAAAATTCCTTCTTAACCCTGTGGTAAGTTTTTAAAAATCTTGAGTGCCCTCCTAAGGGAGAAGTGTGCAATTCCATAAGAATCTTTTGTTTTAGCTGGGAATTCTTACAGAGGTATAAGCGATCTTTGTACCATAATGAATCATTTTTCCAGCTAAATGTATCAGACGTACTGGAATCTTGTTGTAGCTTTCGAATAAGTGCCACACTACTTCATCATTCTTCCATTCCTCCCTTGCTTCGTTTATCCAATCTGGTTGGATAATAGAAATGGTGCACAACAATGCTTCCACATCCTCATCCTTTCTTGAGAGTGCATCTGCCACCACATTTTGCTTCCCTTTTTTGTAGATGATTTCAAAGTCATAACCCAACATCTTTGTGACCCACTTTTGTTGCTCTTCAAAGGATAATCTTTGTTCTAAAAAGTATTTAAGGCTATCATGATCCGTTTTTACCTTGAAGTGTCTTCCCATTAGGTAGGGTCGCCATTTCTTAAGTGCATGGAGTATTGCCAACATTTCCTTCTCATAAATAGCTTTGCTTAAAAACTTTCCCTTGATTGGACGACTTTCAAAAGCAATGGGTCTTTCATCTTGCATTAGAACAACACCAATTCCATTTCCTGAAGCATCACATTCCACAATAAAGGTTTTTGTGAAGTCCGGTGTAGCTAAGACCGGTGCTTGGCACATTGCCTCTTTAAGATGTTCAAAGGCCTTTGTTGCTTCCGGAGTCCATGAAAATGCATCTTTCTTCAATAATGTTGTTAGAGGTGCTGCTATTCTCCCATAATTCTTAACAAACTTGCGATAATACCCTGTCAACCCAAGAAATCCTCGCAGATGCTTTATGGATGTGGGAATTTTCCATTCCTTAATGGCTTTAATTTTGCTAGGGTCTACCTTAACTCCTTCATGAGATACAATATGACCCAAATATTCCACCTCCTGGACTCCAAAGAAACATTTGGATCTTTTTGCATATAATTGTTTCTCCTCCAATAGTTGTAGCACCCTGTCAACATGTTCAACATGATCCTTCCAAGACTTGTTGTAGATTAGTATATCATCAAAAAATACTAACACAAATTTTCTAAGGAATGGTTTGAAAATTGAATTCATCAAACCTTGAAATGTTGAAGGTGCATTAGTAAGGCCAAAAAGCATGACCAAAAATTCATAATGACCCTCATGAGTTCTAAATGTCGTTTTCGGAATGTCTTCAATCATCATTCTGATTTGATGATATCCCGAACGAAGATCCAACTTGGTGAAGTAAATTGATCCATGCAATTCATCCAGTAATTCATCAATGACAGGAATGGGGAACTTATCTTTAATAGTGAGCTTGTTGAGCTCCCTATAATCTGGACACATGCGCCATGATCCATCCTTCTTGTGCACCAATACTACTGGAGCAGAGAAAGAACTTTGACTTGGTTGAATTATACCAGCCTCTAGCATTTCTGAAACCATACGTTCAATTTCACTTTTTTGGACATAGGGATATCTGTATGGCCTGATGTTTGGAGGAACACTTCCTGGAATCAGATTGTCACACGGAATGAGTCATTAGTGCGGACACAACCGACCTCCCTAGAAGCCTAAGACTTTCTAGTGACAAACAAGACAAATAAGAGCAATCCTTCACTAAATATGCCTTTACAATATGAAAAATCAAGTGTTTAGATCCTACCTGTAACCCAACGCTGTTGTAGTAGTCCAGCTTCGTTGATCCGGATGAGCTCCTCCTTCCCTTCGAAACCTGCATTCACTAACAATCAAACGATTAAATAGCACCTGAATATCACATAAAATAAAACATATTTAACATATAGACCAAGGAGTATATGAAACAACTCATAAATAACAAATTGTTGAGAAGAATGGACTAATTTGTATTAAAAGGTAACAAAAAGAACCATTACAACCTGAGCCTTGGTGTTGTGCAAGTCCCTCCCAGGGTCCACAAGAGTTCTCCTTTACTCTGATCAGCTCACCCACTTCCAAATGAAACAAGCAAAGATGGTAATCTCTCCTCACAAGCTTCTACAAGGAAGTCCTAATTCCAGCAGCATCTACCCTTAGGAATGTTCAGCTTTCAACCTCCCCTCCCTTTGGCCCAATGCCTATATTTATAGTGCTCTAGAGGAAGTTATTCAGGTCCACCATCAATGGGATAAGCCCCTCTTTGGATGGGATAGTTCCCCTCTTGATGGGATAAGTTCCTCTTTGGTAGGGATACATGAACCATCTGGAGGCGCTTCATACACGTCAAACAAGCTTCTAGAAGACTCTAGAAATGACCACAAGTAACTTTTTTAAGATGAAACTCACGCCTTTTGACCTTTACAGGGGTACGCACCCACCCCTTTACATACAGAGTGTAGAAGTACGCAGGTATTGTGAACTTGGGTTGCGTACACGCAGGTAAGGCTAAGAGAAACTGCGTACCAGAGATAATTGACTTTAAATGACTTTTCTCTCTTTCTTGAAGTTTGACATGAAGAGCAGAGGCATGAGACTTGCCAAGGAGGATAGTATGACAGTGGATGGAGCCATACTAACTGCAAATAGTCATGGTGACATTTTTTAGTGTAACAGATTGCCCCCTAAAGTGCGAAGCCTGTAGTAGATTAGGGTTTTATATGATCTAGGAAGGGTGAAGTACTTTATCATTTCAAGGAGTATCTTACGGAGAGCCCGGTCAGAACCTGCAAATATTCAACACAAAATACATATATAAGATGATATCATCGCTGAGGTAGGCATTCCCATACTCAGATTGAAAACTTTAACTAACAATCTAACTACTGCTCTGATACAAGAATGATTTTGCAGTACATCACAATCGTAGACTTTTGTAGACACAGTATGGACGCAGCCATCTGTTTATGGTTAGTCTACTATATAATGAATACAAAACTCCTCGCAGCCTGGATGGTGGAAACTAGATCCAGGGTCTTCATCTCTACTTCCTGAATTGGTACGATTCTATCCATGCGAATAAATGAGTTGATGTCGAACATGGTAGAAACCACTTGATTACTAGTCGATGATGTAAACTGTTAACAAGTGTGAGAGAGACCACCAGTGATGTCAATGGTTCTCAAAGTACCCAGTACAATCCATGAAATGTGAATGAATGGGTTGATGTCAAACACGTCACGGAATCCTTTGATTGAAAGTCAATGATGTAAACTGTCGTCAAAGGCGAGAAACCTGCCATTGATGCATGCAGACTTCAAGGTACTGACGATTTCTAAGTCATCTTTCTAGATAATGTGCTGATGTCGATAGAAAGCGACCCTTTGCAGGTAAGCCCACAACACGAAATCATTGTTCAAGTTGAAGAAATGTTGCTGTAAGGACTGACTCAGGGATGGTCAAATGGATGACAAGTATTTTGCATATGAATGGTTTATTTACAGAGACCTCTTGAACACATAACGACACGATAGATGGCTTGGTGAAGATTGACCCAAAGTTAATACCCAGAAACGATTGAAGACTTTCAAAGTGGTTTTATCAGCTTTAAGGCAAAGGATTTCCCAACCCAGGTGAATGAAAAGTGTCGTGTTCAAGAGCGGTGATAAGGTTCTTCTGTAATAAAGGATAACAAATAGGTTCATTCTTCTCTCTTTTCCCCCACCATTTTTGGCAAGTACCTCTTTATTTTTTACAAGCTTGAGGAGGATAACATATGCTTGATTATAAGCTCATCCTTCGGATGAGTCCAACTTAGTTTAGATTCGGACCCTAAGAAGGAGTGGTCCGTTCCTGTTTGTAATCGAACAGGTCCTTTACTGTGAAATTTTAACGAGTCCAGTATAGGAGAAACTCTGCGTTTTTCAATTTTAGAGAGTCTGAAAAAACTAAAGAAGACTCCAAGGTGAACTTTTTCGTAACTTTGTGTCTCCCAAGCCCGAAAAAGTATAAAATAATACCTGAGAGACCCGCTTGATCTTGCGACCAAGGAGTACTTTCATGATTAATGCCTTTGACCTGAAAAGTAAAAAGCGATCAGAGGCATGTCGTTTTATTTCCAGTATCGAATTTGAAACGACAAAAATCCGGCAATCTTTTCTTGTTTTTACGGTCAGAAAAGGGCTGTAAGAGGACCGTCTTTTAATTCCGTTTTAACGAGTGTAAAAGAAACGCTCGGCAATCTTTTCATGTTTTAGGAGTCAGAAAAGGGCTTAAAAGATGACTCTGATGTCTTGGTTCGTGAAAAATGATGATTTTACCCTAAAGTCCTTTTGTCCTACACAAAAACAACACATTACTCATACCTGTTTAAGATGGGCAAAAATACATTGAAAAACATCCTTTCATGGTGAAAAATAAACAAACTTAGCATTCATTTATCCAAAAAACCTATAAAAAGACTTTTTACCATGTCATTTTTACCATTTTACTGTTGAGGGTGAGAAAAGGGCTTTTGACAAGAAACTTCCCGTGGACTTTGCGGAGAATCCGACCGTCGGAATCGAGCGCCGTCTCTTTCAGGTATTTCACAACATCCTCCTCTTCAATTTCATCTGTTTAGAATTCCATTTTAAGTTCTAGTTTGATTTTTTGGAGGGTTTGGGGTTTTAGGGTCCGCTTTTCGGGGGACGCAGGTGCCCCATGGGTGACCTGCGTACCCCGACATTTTCGTATATGGGAAAATGGTCGGAGTACGCAGCCCACCTTCAGAATAGCTGCGTACCCACGCTCTGTTTTCTGAACGCGGGGTGCGTACTCCGCGCAAAGCGGATTTTCAAAACCCAAACTCAAAACCTAACCATCAAAATTTGATTTAATGAATTCTAATCAATGTTTTTTGGTGTGTAGATTGCCCACCATGCTAGATTGGCGTGAAAGAGAACACGAAGATGTCGATTTGGCCGCAATAAGTCATCAACCTTCCATTGATGCTTTAAAGGCATGCGGTCTTTACAAGTACTGGGCCATACCTGGCATGAGGGCCCAGGTGCCATTCTTAGAGTGGCTGGTTGAAAGGTGGAACATTCAGGATCAATGTTTCTACATCGGAGAACACCAGCTCGAGATAGAGCCCTCCGACATATATTTTCTCACTGGCTTGCCTAACAGGGGCGAGCAACTGTCTCTATTCGGGACTAGGTCGGGTGGCCAATCCCTTGCTAGTCTCCGGCTAGAGTGGTGCAACAATCAAAACCAGGAGAAGGGGATAGAAATCAAATACATATCCCGACCTGAACTTATGGTAATTGCCTTTACAGTTACCAGACTTTGTGGTGCTGCCGCTTTGCACATAGCCACTGGTTCCCAAATGCGGATGGCTATAGATTGCTTCCGAGGCACCATTTTCAACTGGTGCGATGCTGTGCTGGCCAATATGAAAGGCCAACTGACTAGGGCAAAGAACGGACAATTGAAGACCTTTGGATATGGGCCTTTAGTTGTGAGCTTTGCCCTAGAGAGAGTTCCAATGCTGATCCCCCAGCATCTTACTGTTCCAGTTGGGCCTCCTTAGGAGCCTAAGTTGACGCGATGGGTTTCGGTAATGGCCCGGCATCCTGATGAGGGAGCAGGAGTTGTCCGATTTCCTGCGGGTTACTTTCACTGGTTGGAGAGCCAGGTCTTTGCGATTCAGGATTTTCCTTATGTCGGAGTAGATTTTCGCAATGATCCGGACATGGTTCTTCCACAGGGAGAACAATGGGACGACAGAGGTACTTCATTTTTCACAAGTTTTTAAATTATCTACTTTTTTTGTTTTTTATATATCGTCTCAAAACTGACAGCAAAAAATTTTCAAAATGCAGATGTAGGCCCACGGCGTCCGGCCAATCTCCGGGCTTTTGAGAGAAGAGTACCAGTTGCACCAGCACCAGCCCCACAGGATGCGGCCGCAGAGACCTTAGCCGAGCTGGAACAGGACCTAGAGCGTCTCACGGCGGGCATACCAGAGACGACTATAGACGATATTCCTATCCGACTTCAGCGCTATGTGGTCGCAGTCCTAGGACCTTTCAGGAGGTTCCTGTGTAGGGTAGCGCGGGCAGTGGTCTCATATAGAGAGCACCACCAGTGATTGGCTAGTCACTTTTTGTAGACACATGTGACATTTTTGGTTTTTTGTACTTATCATTTTTGTCGATCATAAGGTGTTTTTCAACCTATGATCGAAGACGATGTATATTTTTTGACACACTCCTATTTATATATATCATTATTACCGGCTTATTTTGTTAAACATGTGTGATGAAATGTTTATAAATTTACATTTATGATTGTTACAAATGTCTATTTAACATTCGAGACGCCATTGCATCTGCTAATGTATTTAAAGACCTTGGAATATGTTGATATTCAATGTAATCAAATTCACGTTCCAAGAGACGCACCCTCAAAAACAATCTTAATAACACTGGATTTCTAATGGCATAGACTCTATTAAGCTGTAATACAACGAGTTCAGAATCTAACCTCACTATCAAACTCCGAATCCCAAATGAAATAGATTCAGATAATAATTCAATCACTGCACTGTATTCTGCAATGTTGTTTGTTGTTTGACCGAGGCTCACCCCATGCATAGAAACTAACTCGTCAGAGGGCGAATAGATAACCCAAGCTGCGGAAGAGATATTCCGTGTACTACGACAAGCACCATCAGCAAATCCAATGTACGTTTGGAGAGGCGTCGACATCTGCAATATCAAGAGTAAAACCAAGATAAGCCAGAATAACGACAAAAACACACTCTCTAAGCTAAGCACATTGTCTAAACTAACAAAACACACCAGCTAGAAAGAAAATTTAACCTAACTAAACTAACTGAATCTCCATACCCACCATTTAAGCATAATACCTCTTTAGGTAAAGTCCATTTCTGGGCTTACCCAAAGAGTCCCCATCAAAATCTACCAGCTCATAGGCCCCTTTTGCTAGCTTTCGCTTGACAATGTAGGGCCCATGCCACATGGGAACGAATTTTCCAGCACCTAACTTATCGTTAGCTTGATCATATAATAGCACTAGGTCTCCTTCCGAAAAATTACGAGGGGTCACGTTACGATCATACTGAGCTTTCATTCTTTTTGCGTGAGTCTCGATTGCCAAAGCAGCATCACGTCGAGTCTCATCTAATTTAGCTAAGTATAACAGACGCTTCTCCTCTTCGGAAGTAGCTGGGAGTAATTCGATAGCCATTTGAAGTGATGGGATTTCGCATTCAATGGGCAACACTGCTTCCAAACCATAAACTAGTTGGAAAGGAGTGAACCCTGTTGATGTTTTCACTGAGGTTCGGTACGCCCAAAGCGCTGAAAATAACATGTTATGCCAATTCGACCGATGAATACCAATGATTCGTCGGATCATGATAACTAGAACTTTGTTGATAGATTCAACCAAACCGTTTGCTTGAGGATAATAAGGAGTAGAACTATCATGGCGTAAACCAAGCTGGCTTGTAAGTTCTGTCATCATAATGTTTCGAAAATGGCGCCCATGGTCAGTGATTATCGCTTGTGGGACACCAAACCTAGCAATAATATGATTGAATACGAAAATTGCTGCTGTCTTGCCATCTGCCTCGAATGTAGGCATCGCCTCGGCCCACTTAGTAAAATAATCAACCGCAAGGATGATATACGCATGCCCCCCGGCCGAGTGAGGGTTACATGTAATAAAATCGATACCCCATTTAGCAAAAGGACCAACGGCAATTATAGGGTGGAGAGGAGCAGGTGGTGCGCGCATCTTGCGATCAAACACTTGACAGTTGTGGCATTTTCGGACCGCAATGATACAATCTTTAAACATGGACGGCCAGAAATAGCCAGCACGCAACACCTTCTGAGCTGTGGCATACCCAGACATATGACCGCCACATGCTCCAGAATGATAGTCATTCAGAACCCTTTTTGCCTCTTCATGAGTTAAGCAACGACGAAAAACCAAGTCCGCCCCACGACGATAAAGAGTATCTCCAATAATTTTGTACTGTTGGGACTGGAATCGAATTTTCTGACGTTCCGACTTTGAAGCTTCGGGCCGAAAGGATTGGGTTTGGAGATAGACAATTATATCCCCATACCACGGATCTAAAGTGCTGATAAGAAACAAAGATTCGTCCGCAATGGGCTCCTCTGCCACAGTTTCTGTGTCAGCACGCGGGAAGTCACACATCAATTCCGCAAAAACTAAGGATTTCTTAGACTTAGATTTTTCGAACTCCAAATCGAACTCCTGCAGGATAACAATCCATTTGGAGTACTTGCCCCCTAGCAATTGTTTAGTCAAAATATAGATCATAGGGTTGCAATCCGAAATCACTGTAGTTTTACGGAGAAGAATGTAATGACGAAAACGTTGGACAGCCTGAACAGCTGCCAGGGCCAATTTCTCCACATGCGAATATTTTAGCTCAGTGGGATTTAACGTCCTACTAAGATAATATATCACATGTTCCGTTCCGAATTCGTCTTCCTGAACTAAGACCATTCCAATGGTGGAGTGGGAGGCGGCGAGATACAAAAAGTAGTCCTGGTTGTAGTTGGGAGGATGCAGCAACGGTGCATGGGTCAACGCGTGCTTAAGTGCATCAAAAGATTTCTGAGCTATCTCATCCCAAGAGAATTGTGCATTTTGTTTCAACAACCGGGTGAAACCCTTTGTAACCTCGGCGTAGTTAGGAATGAATCGACGTAAAAAGTTTGCTTTCCCTTGCAAACTTTGGAGTTGGCGCAAACTCGAAGGAGGAGGCAATTTGATGATAGCTTCGACCTTCGAGGGATCGACGCGGATACCGGCTTTTGAAACGACAAATCCTAGCAATCGTCCCACTTCTATGCAGAAGACACATTTGTGTGGGTTCAACCGAATTCGATAATGCCGACACCTCATAAAAATAGCGCGTAAGTGAACAAGGTGATCAGCTCGATGTAAAGAATGAGCAGGCAAATCATCGAGATACGGTTGCACAATGTGCTTGATGTCGTGAAACGCGTAAGACATTGCCCGTTGGAAAGTGGCTCCGGCATTCTTAAGTCCAAAAGGTAATTTGCAGTAAGCAAATGTCCCCCAGGGACAAATGAAAGCCGTTTTTGGTTGATCGGCAGGTAGAATATTGATTTGGTTGTAACCGGAAAAACCGTCCATAAAGGAAAATATTTCACTGCCGGCACAATCATCAATTATTTGATCGATATAGGGCGTGGGATAGTTGTCTTTTGGACAAGCACGATTTATATCCCTATAGTCGATGCATATTCTTATTGTTCCTTGTTTCTTGTTAACCGGAACAATATTCGATACCCAATCCGTTAACGGGATCGGATAAATGAAACCTGCTTTCAACAGCTTCTCGACTTCTGCTTTAATCGCAGCCGCTTTCCTAGGGTGTATCTGACGCAGACGTTGCCGAACGGGTTTAGCGTCCGGGTAGGTCTTGATTTCATGAACAACAATGGAGGGATCAATTCCTGGCATTTCCTCATAGGACCAGGCAAACACGTCGCGGAATTCTTGAAATAGGACCTTGTATGTTTGAATTTCGTCATCTGTACACGAGGCACCTATATGAATGTTTTCAATAACTCCGGTTTTAACTGAAATGTCAATGGCAATAGTTTGGGAAATGTTTCCCAAATTCAACTCTGAATCAGGATGTTTCATGGGATTCTGAGCGTCTTTGACATATTCAGCTGTAAAAATTGATGAAAAATCATTTTCAAAGTCATCACCCTCAGGTAAAAACGAAGATCTATGATGAAGATCTTCCCATGGTAGATCGTCTACACTTAGGATTTCGCGAAGTTGTTCGTCAGATGACACAACTTCAGGAAACGTTATCCGTTCTGAGGTCGATGTGAAAAGTGATTCCTCACGGACCACATTCATTTGGTCGGATTGGGTTGAACTTGAGTCGGAAAAAGACTGCACGGCCTCATAAGCAATTTCATATGGACTCAAAGGCATTGCATTACCGAATGAGTCTATCTCAGATTCAGATGGGACAATCCAAGGATCATCATAGATAATAGTGTCTGAAGTAATCATATGAATGGTTGCGAATGAAGGGTTTGCGTTGATTGGAGGGAAAGGAAAAGTTCCCAGTAAATCGGAATCTTTAACTAATCCTACACCAACATCCTTGTAAGGGATAGTCGTTTTACCGACATGCTGGATACTCTCTGAAGAGGCTGGGTCGGATGAAAAGTAAGCTAGCTGGTCTATTGTCACGATCTTACCATTGTGTGGAAACTTTATAACTCTGAAGACCGATGACACGACCGCTGTCATAGCGTAAGACCAACTGCGACCCAAAAGAAGGTTGTAGTCTAGAGGGGCATCAACCACCTCCACATCCAGACTAACGGTTTTTCCTTCAACCCCTATAGGCAAATCCTGTAGAATGCCAAATGGATGGAACCCACGGCCATCAAAGGCCTTAAGAATCGTCGGGGATTGGTTCATTGAAGGAGAACCAAGCGATCTCCAACACTAAATCGACATAATACACGTGGAAGCTCCCTCATCAATTACAGTGCGATGAATAGGCCTGTTTTTTACTATCACTGGAATCTAGAAAGCCATCTGATGAGGGAGACGCGGTGTAATATTTTCTAGATCAAAGATTATCAGGTTCGAGTCCTAAACATCAACAGCTCCTATAGCCGAAAAAAGTAATTTTCTCTGTGTTGGGCATGATTGCAGCACTTCCAAAGCCGACATTGCTGAGGGTGAAACAGCTAAATCCTCAACAATGTTATAATTCTGAGCTGCTCTCGCATGTGGATTGAAAGCAGACCTTCGAAGTACACCCTTGGTGGGCGGTTTTATTACTAAGTCAGGGTTAGGTTTCTCGATCTGTAGTGGATCGGAACCGGGAGCTGAGGTTGATGGATTTGAACGAGAAGATTCTGCTTCTTTCGATCCATCAACAGGACTTTTACTACCATAATCTTGTGATCGAGTCGCAATCCGTACATGAGACATCATCAATATGGGTTCTTCACTGGCACTCGAGGAAGAACCTATCATTTTACTCTCCTGCTTTGGAAATGGATCTTTCAAAACAGCAGGAGTTGGGGAACCTTTAACGATTTTCACAACCTCCGCCCGATGAGGGCAATCTCTTGTGAAATGATCTTCTTCACAAATTAAACAAGGATAGCGAGGTTTGCGCTTTTCGTCGTTAGATTCCGACTTCTCTTTTTTCTCCTTTGGAGCCTTGTCTGCTTTATCCTTCTTCTTGCCTTTCTTCTTACCACCATTTTTTGATTTAGCCGTAGATGACTCTACAGCGTGAATGTCGGCGGTAATTTCAGGAGAAGACTCTCCTGTCGGGGAGTCTGGTAAGGTTATTATTGGAGAAGAATTCTTTGAGGATTTCTTCTTACTTTTAGTATTCACCGTACCAATCATGCCATCAGCAGCATGAGACCCCGAAGGAGCAGCAGCGATTTGATTTGACTTACAAAAATCCGGGATCTTCTCGTGCAACGTACCCGACTGAGTGTAAACTAAGTCAAGGTACTGAGCTTGAGCAATGACTTGCTCCTCAGTAACTACTCCGGCCTTAGCTACATCTTCAGTAATCTTCGGTAATAATGATTTTACAAACCATTCAGCTAAGATTTGGTCCGGGATAAAAACTTTCACTAATCGCCGTCGACGTCTCCATTCA
Organism: Pinus tabuliformis; assembly: GCA_031772625.1. NCBI lineage: Eukaryota > Viridiplantae > Streptophyta > Pinopsida > Pinales > Pinaceae > Pinus > Pinus tabuliformis. Next base: position 738,250,189 of record CM062817.1, read on the forward strand.
TGAATATGATCGGAAATATAAGTGGAGGTCGACTGTTTTAATGAAGTTAATAGCTCCGTGCCATTATCGTATCTGACCGGCAACTGAAAATGAGTTAGGAACGAGGTAGCCAACTGACTAAAATTGTAAAAAGAGGCTCGTGGTAACTCAATGTACCACTTGGCCGCAAGACCAATGAGCGTACCCTGGAAAAGACGTAAGCGGATCGAATCATCCGAGATGGAATTTGAGGCACACCAGAGGTGGTAAGTCATCACGTGATTGGATGGATCCTCTCCAGACTTACCTTCGAACTTGGGTATATCACTGGGCAACTTATTTGGCATTGGCGGCCAGAACGGAAGATATTGTATTGGATCGTTCGTTAGGCGCGTCAAGTCTGGTAAATCCAAAGTTGCGATAAACGGTAATTGCCAATTAGGATCCCTAAAACTTTGGGTCACAAGACCAGTCCCAGGAGGAGGATATCCAGGATAACTTGGAACAGGAATCGCATTCGGGATATTATATCCTCCTGGAAAACCAGGATTAACCGGACCGTACTGGGGTTGTTGAGGTTGTTGATAAGTGTACCCAGGATACGGTTGATACTGGTAAACCGGTTGTTGGACAGCAGGACCGAATTGGTATTGTCCCTGGTACTGTTGATAGGTAAATTGAGGTTGACTTGTTACAACAGTACTTAAACCAGGCTACCCTACAAGCATCTGGACCGTGGTTCGAATCGTAGATCCGGACAACGGTAAAGATGTCTGAGGAGTGGTCGCAGAGATAGTAGAAACCGGAGCTGTCAATACTCCAGAAGTAAGTGCGGTAGATGTTGCGGTAGTTGCAGCAGTCGTTTGAGATGGAGTACTAGGTGCAATTGGCGGATGCGTAACTACCGAAGTTACAGAAGTTTGAATATTTGACTGGACAGGTTGTGGTTGCTGGGGTGAACTAGAAACTACGGGTTGTCCAGTTTGAGGTAACAACTGTATACTTGGCTGCAACACCTGTTGACCTTGTGATGGATCCCACACTATCATTCCGGGGTATTGACCCGTAACAGGTTGAGGATACTGAGATCCATAACCGGATTGAGGATAGGATTGATAAGTGAAAGGCACAGTTCCCATACCTTGAACATATGACTGACCTTGAGGTGGTTGATAACCTTGACTCGAGTATTGACCTTGAGGTTGATAACCTTGGGGTAAATACTGATACTGGGGTTGACCTTGACCTTGAGGTTGATACCCTTGAGGTTGATACCCTTGAGGTAAATATTGATACTGAGGTTGACCCTGGGGTACATATTGAGGCTGGGGTTGACCTTGAGGCATGTATTGTACTATGGGTACATACTGTCCTTGAGGTTGCCCCCCAGACGCAATTTGTGTACCTTGAGGTTGCCCCCCAGGCGTTAATTGAGGCTGCCCCCCAGGCAGTAATTGGCAACCTTGAGGTTGAGAACTGGGAACTAAACCTGACATCATGTAAATGTCCCCTACACCCAACGGTTTATTACCATTGTTTCCAGCTAATAACCCAAAATCAATGGGTTGAGGAGATGCCCCCGCAAAGGTACCAGAAAGTGACTGATACCCGGAGGGAACAGAAGGACCGCCGTACAAGTAAGATTCAGGAGATTGAGTGAACACGGACGACTGACCAGACATATTTACAGGAGTATAAATACCTCCAGGTGGAAAAGGAGTACGAGGTGGAGAAAAACTTATCCCTGAGTTGTCTAAATAATTGGTTAACGAAAGGTACCAAGTAGTACTTCTAGGAGGACTGTAAAAGATAGATTCACGCTCTCTTAGATCAATAGTAGGTTGATCTTCAAGGATAGATACGCCTAATTCTTCCTCTGGAGCAAGTTCTTCAATAGCTATCAAACCAGTAGGAAGATTTTCGGTGATGACTCTTTCTACCCTAGGTGAATCTGGTGCACTAGAAGTTGGAGTAACAGGTTCAGATACTTCAGGTTCTTCGCCTATATCACTAGTAGATGAAAAATTACTAGCAAGCTCGGAAACTGCAACTGCTTCAGGATTATAACCTGTTTCTAGACCTTGGTAATCTGGATGGACTACCAATGACGATTCTCCTTCTTCAGGTGAACCTACTTTACTGCCACTAGGAGTTACAAGGACCTTTAAACCTTCGTAATGACTTGGGATGTCTTGAGGAGGTTCACCCCGAAGTCTACGGGATTTCCTCAACAATTCGGCCACAGAAACAACCTCAGGAGACTTGCCCCGAAGTCGACGGGACTGTCTCGGTAATTCCGCCACAGTTAAAAACTTTTAACTACTGCACACGCAAACAAAGTAAAATCTTAAAGCAAACCACCTAAAGTCTCTAAAGAACCAAACAAATTTGAATCACACGCCTAAAGAATCTAGGGCGTCAAACCAAGCACAAACAGTAGCTTTCCGGACCAAAAACACTAGTTGGAGATGAAACCCAACATCGTCGGATTCAGTACAGAAGTGGCGGGTGGAACAGTTACCCCGGCAACCTGCTTAATGAATAGACCGGCACAAGTTCCTCCACTTTAACCGTCTCGAGTGAAGTGAACCCCCCGGAAAATCCAAGTGAGTCTAGCCGACGTCTGCTCCAGGTACAGTGGGATCTTCCCTCCACCGTCACCTCGGTAGAATCCTAAAGATAATGGTCACTAAGGTTACCAATAGCAACAAATGCACCTGGGGGAACAGTCTACACTCCGACAGCACGCAAGGGCAGAGTATCAAGCTCAATCCCCTTGCTGGCTCCTTGACAATAATCCAAGGTTTACCGACAAGTGACCCCTGGCTCCTCGACAATGGTTAATCCGAGGTTTACCGTTTGTAATACGTGTGTGTCTGGCGTCGTTCCCAACGAGGGAGGATTGATCCCCTCACTGGTTCGGACACGAGCTCGTGCTTCTCCTTTAAGAGGAGCTTTCCCAGAGTACAAATGAAACAATTAGATTTATTCTATCACAAGATAAGCTACTTGTTTGGTTTTTTATTGCTAATGGAAAACCTGTGAGCAATTTAGGAAACCGACGTTTCGGACTAGCTAGGTGAGTCCATCATCAGGGCAATGAGATTAGAATTATGAGAAGAGAGAGTCAAGACATTAAGTTATTAATAGAAGAATCGAGAGATATCTCTTAGCTTGTACTGTCGGCTGGAAGATTTACATTTATAAATTAATTAACTCAATTTAATTTCAATAATTTAATTAATTTTAATTTTTTTTTTTTTTTTTTTTAATTTTCTTTTTCTTAATTTTTTTTTTTTTATTTGTTTACATATATTTATATATTTATTTTATTTTAAATTTCAAAATTGAAAAAAGTTAATAATTAAGTTTTATTTAAAAGCCTCATATGTAAATATTTTTATGTTATACCTAATAATGTTATTTACTATGCAATAATTGCAAATGAAGAAATTAAACAAACCTAATATATGGATTAAGTTAATAAGTTAATTTAATTTAATTTTTATTTATATTGTTAAATTTGTTTATTTTTCTTTTATTTATTATATTTCATTTATTTATTTATTTATTATTATTATTAATATTATTATTTATTTTATTTTATTAAATTTTAGTTAATATATAATTTTTTATTTAAAAGAAAATGTGTATCTAATTTAATTTAATGTTTTTTATTATTTATTTTGGTTTTGTTGTCTTGGAGAGTTAATTACTCTCCTACTCCAAGACACTAGCCTGATCTAAATTGGTGTTTCAGAGCCCTAGTAAATAAAAGTTACTAAGTTGATTTTACTTTAAGCGTTAATTTTATGGTTTTTCTTAAAGACAAAAAGGTAGTGGAGATGAAACTGGTGGTGTGTAGACTCGACTCGCAACCACTACAAAGATGAACCTAAGATGATTTACACTACTTTTCTTTTTCAATGAATCTCCTAACTAAGAGAGTTGGAAAATGCAAATTTTATAGAAAACAACTTTCTTAGTAAAGACAATCAAAAAAACAATCTCTTTTATCTTTTCAAAGCACACAACTCATGACCACTAATTACTTCACGAAATTTTCTTTTTCTCCCAAAAGACTACAAATGCTACCAAAGCAAACTTTTTCCAAAAGAATTTTTGTGTTTTTTCTATATTAATAAAGCATGTAAAAACTATTTATCAAATGAAATTTAACAAATCTAAGGCAATCAAACCAAATTCACTCAAAAAAAAATTAAAAGGAAATTTACCTAAAAGCAAAAAATAATGAGGACAAAAGCCTACAAGGATAATTCCCGGATGTTTTACTCAGTCAAAATGCAACTAAGGATCAGTTCATGCAGAATCATAAACTAATCAAAAAACAAAATCGAAATATTTTTGTTCTTTTTTCTCAAGAATGAAATTCAAGGTTTTATCAAACAAACTTTTCGAGATTCGCAAAGAGAAGACACAAAGGTAGGTCTCTCACAAGGGTGACTCTTATGACAGGCCCGACACCTAAGAGGACTGATCAAAACCAGGGAGATCCAAAGTTTCACAACCTCTAACGCCAAAGTCACTACAGGACCAGTTAAAAATCAAACCCTAAGGCAAAATCCCTATGAATTCCACCAAAACCCTCGGCACTAACGGGACAAGTTCAGGTGAAGATCTCTGGCAGTAAACCAATGGATCTGGGCAGTAAAAACAATTTAAAAACAAAATCTAAAGAGCAAAAAGAGGAAAACTGAAATTTTCTCAAATTTGACAGGGGTACGCAGGTGATCTGTTGACACAGGCGCGGGTACGCCCTGTGCACAAAGACGCAGCGCGTACAAGTACGCACTGTGCCAAACTCAGAGACTGTACTGCTGGCAAAGCTAAGAAAAATAAAAATCTAAATTGACTCTAAGCTAACCCACTCAAATACACAGTTAGACAGCCAAAAATCAAAAAACAAGCAATTTTTCTCAGACCAAAATATCAAATCAAAAAGAACTCAAACACATTCATGGAGTCCCCAGCGGAGTCGCCATTTTGTCACACGGAATGAGTCGTTAGTGCGGACACAACCGACCTCCCTAGAAGCCTAAGACTTTCTAGTGACAAATAAGAGCAATCCTTCACTAAATATGCCTTTACAATATGAGAAATCAAGTGTTTAGATCCTACCTGTAACCCAACGCTGTTGTAGTAGTCCAGTTTCGTTGATCCGGATGAGCTCCTCCTTCCCTTCGAAACCTGCATTCACTAACAATCAAACGATTAAATAGCACCTGAATATCACATAAAATAAAACATATTTAACATATAGACCAAGGAGTATATGAAACAACTCATAAATAACAAATTGTTGAGAAGAATGGAATAATTTGTATTAAAAGGTAACAAAAGGAACCATTACAACCTAAGCCTTGGTGTTGTGCAAGTCCCTCCCAGGGTCCACAAGAGTTCTCCTTTACTCTGATCAGCTCACCCACTTCCAAAAGAAACAAGCAAAGATGGTAATCTCTCCTCACAAGATTCTACAAGGAAGTCCTAATTCCAGCAGCATCTACCCTTAGGAATGTTCAGCTTTCAACCTCCCCTCCCTTTGGCCCAATGCCTGTATTTATAGTGCTCTAGAGGAAGTTATTCAGGTCCACCATCAATGGGATAAGCCCCTCTTTGGATGGGATAGTTCCCCTCTTGATGGGATAAGTTCCTCTTTGGTAGGGATACATGAACCATCTGGAGGCGCTTCATACACGTCAAACAAGCTTCTAGAAGACTCTAGAAATGACCACAAGTAACTTTTTTAAGATGAAACTCGCGCCTTTTGACCTTTACAGGGGTACGCACCCACCCCTTTACATACAAAGCGTAGAAGTACGCAGGTATTGTGAACTTGGGTTGCGTACACGCAGGTAAGGCTAAGAGAAACTGCGTACCAGAGATAATTGACTTTAAATGACTTTTCTCTCTTTCTTGAAGTTTGACATGAAGTGCAGAGGCATGAGACTTGCCAAGGAGGATAGTATGACAGTGGATGGAGCCATACTAACTGCAAATAGTCATGGTGACATTTTTTAGTGTAACACAGATGAATAGCATGATCATGATCACACATAGGTGGTGTTAGAGTCGGTCTAGTAGCCCTCCATCAGCGATCAAAGCTCTTTGCATTTGCATAAGTAGGTGTCTCATCAGTGTCTTGCATTCCATTAGGCATGCCATAACCCTGATGGAGGAGCTGGTATTTTATTCCCCTCTTGGCACTGCTGGATCAGGTTGTTTTAGTCATTAAACTTTTTCAAAGTTGTTTGTCTTGTCTTGAGGTCAAAGTCTTAGGTCTAGGGTTTTTGTCCAGTTTTTTTTCAAGGTCACGTCTCTGAAGGTCAATAAGTGCCCAGCAAGCCAGAGGGATGATTTTCAAAGTATTTCTTCGAAATATTCTATCTTGTACAGTTAATTTTCACCTTGGATTTAAAAACCCTGTTTTTAAAGCCAAGGTCATTTCTCAAAATTTGCCAAGGTCATTTCTCAAAATTTTGTAAAAATTGTAAAAATTCAAAATGATTCAAAGGACAGCATGTAACCCTGGCTCCCTTGTCAAGATCCCTCAGATGCTATCCCTGCAAAAATTATCAAAGAAAAGCATCAAATCAATCAGTTTCAAGACAAAAGGAAACCAAAAAGTCAAGTTTATAAAGTGTCATGGAAAAAACATTATAAAGTGGGTTATGATATGAAATTAATTCAAACAAGGCTATAAAAGCCCTAATCTCCCTCTATCAAGCCTCATTATGCATCCAAGTGATAGAGCAACTGATTGCAAGAGAGTTTGAGTGAAGTTTGTGAGTTGGGAAGGCGCGCGACCCGTCGAACCAGGCGCGCGACGCGTCAGAGGCACGCGACCCGTCAGGCACCCTCCGCCAGTTTTAATTTACAACGCGCGCGACCCGTCAGAGGCACGCGACCTGTTGGGTGAGGCGCGCGACCCATCAGCGCTCTCTCTGCAAAACCGCCAGCAAATTTGCAAAGGAGCCACAAATTGCTAAATTGTGCAAGGTAGGCCCTCCATCATAAAAAATTATTGCTTGTTACAGTTCAAGAAGGTCATGATTATATTTGTAAAGGTTTCCATTTGCAAGTAGAAGTCTCTATTATGCTTTGGCTTGAAGTTGTAAAAATTGCTAGGGTTTATTATGCTGTTTTGAGGTATCCCATTGTTCTCATTTTTTCCACCTCCCATTACATTTTCCTTATCATTTTATGTAAATTTCCCTTCCAAATTTGTTAAAGAGCCCTAAACCCTACCCTTCTTCCCAAGAAATCAAAAGAAAAATTAAACCCTAGACCTTCCTCCCATATCATTATTGTAAATAAATTTGGAAAATAATATATATGCAATAATCATTTCCCTAAACTCCCTGTTTCATTATTATTCCCAGTTTCCCTTTAAAATATCCCTTCCCTAACATTTCCCTTGTGCTCCTTGTCCCCTTGAAACAGCATTTTAATCAGCAGTTTGCAAAGCAGAAACAGCAGTACATTTCAGCCACTTTGCTCCTAAAACAATGTCAGAAACCGAAACCAATTATGAGCAAAGTGATGACCATGCATCAGCTTCAGAGTTTGAGGAACAAAGGAAGCCTCACAAGGGTGGAAAGGGCGGTCATCATAAGAGAGAGGAACCCACCTCTTTGACCGATTTGCAGGCTTGTCCAATGGCAGTATCATGTTTCCGTTATATGTCTTGTTATGAGTTTTGCGAGAGGATCTCTCGGATTCAGCATCACAGGGAGTTGGCTCGCTTATTTGTTTTGCATTTGCATGATGGACATGTGAACCTTGCTGGGGTGGATTTTACATTGACACCCGAGATGATTGCTCAAGCCACAGGGATACCGAATGTCGGAGAGGTGTGGAACAAGCGCAGGATGTTGGACAGTGTTCAGTTTGAGCCTTTCATTAGACCTGCATTCATGAGACATTTGACAGGTGTATTTCCCTTCAGATTTTTGAGGAGTGAGTATGCTCCCATGATGAGGCTTATCATGCTCTTTTTCACATGTGAGGGCAGATTTTCACAGATATATTTGTACCATATTCGCCTGATGATGCATTTCACACGGGTACGGATGATGAACATCCCTGTTTTCATGTGCCAGAACATTTAGAGGATGGTGCCCTTGATGCAGAGGAAGAGCCCAGCACAGCCGTATAGGAGCCTCTATCATTACGGTTTGATTCAGCTTGTGGTCAGACATCAGTTGGCTCAGCAGGGAATCACATGGGAGGAGTTCATCTCTCGTGAGTTCTTTACAGCACCACCACCACATCCGGAGATTGTTCATGAGGAGGGAGGACCATCACAGCAGCATGATATCCCCGGGACTAGCCATGTCAGCTCTTCTCCATTGGTCACTTATCAGAGAGGCCACAGGGCCTTATTTGCAGCAGCTAGGCGAGTATTTTCTCCACACCAGGTGGAAGGGGTCTCGCCTTCTTCATCAGCACCACGAGTGTTATCTCCACACCAGGTGGAAGGGGCCTCGTCTCCGACAGCAGCACAGGTATCAGAGAGGGGCAAACAGCCCAGGATTGATGATGGGCCATCAGGTGTTCCAGATATAGAGCTTGTTGATCTTGATGTCAGTTCTCCTAGCCTAGAGTCAAAGGAGATCATTCAGCACCTTAGAGCTGAAAATGATGCATTGCAGAAGAGATTAGAAGGGGCACAATGGACAATCTCATATCTAGAACAGCGCAACAAGCAGTTGGAGGATGAGCAAACTCTTGATGAGTTGTGGAGGATTCGTAGTGACCGCAACTTGAATCGAAGAAGACCCGGTGATTTAGTGCCAGTTGAGCGAGAGGCTATGCTTATCCCACTCAATGCTCATTTAGAGAGGCTGTTGGCTAAGGCCAACCAAGATAATAAATTGCTGAGAAACATGAAGAATCATTATTGGGCACAGATGCACGTGTGCAAGGCAAAGATGAAGGTGCTCCAAAGGCGGTTGGTCAAAGCACAAAAACGGAGAAAAAGGCCCGATCCCCTCCACATCTTGGCCGAGGCTTCCTGCATGGCACTAAATAGCTCAGCCCCAGCACAAATTCCAAGAAATTTTGAGCATTTTGGGTGATTTTTGGTTTTTAAGGCAAAAAACAGGTTTTTCCGCTTGACGGGTCTCACCCCCCGCGTGACCCTTTCACTTGGCAACTCTATTTTCAAAAAACTCAGCATTTCTAGATTTGGCATGAAATGTTACACATGATCACCCATTGCCAAGAGATTTTATGAAGTTTTGGGCCTCCTGAAAGTCAAAAAACAAGCAAAAAATGACTTTCTGCCACATTTTTGACACACAGAAAGCAGTCTTGGGAGATTGCAATTTTGGAGGGGCAAATGACAACCAAATTTATAAATTCTAGTTGGGTTGGAAAGTAGACTCACATACCTTTCCAACAAGCCTACTCTTGCCTCATTTGGACACCTGAAAGTGCCCCAAAAGTGCTCTCAAAGGCGCGCGACACGTCAGGATTTGGCGCGCGACCCGTCAGGCAAATTGCTCAGGATTTCAGCCTACAGCTCAGCAAAACGAAGTTTTGACTGTGTTTGACTTTTTGGAGTTGATTTTTATCCTTCTTGTTGTAAATGATGTAAATTTATGACACTTTTACACTTATGTATCTCTTCTGGAAGATTCATTCATGAGATAGGTGAAAATTAAATGAATGAATTGGTTTCCTAGTTTATAGAGGCAAGTTGTTTTGACTGCCTAGTTTTCAGTGCTTAGTTTAGAATTGGTTGAAACAGCTCCTAGGATAGTGAGCTCGACCCCTAGAGGCAGGGAAAGATGTTAGATGATCTATATTATGTACTCTCTTGCTCATTTTCATGGTTGGACTTTTGAGGGAGAAGCTCTTATTGTATTACTCACTATATCTCTGCAATTTTTGGCAAAGGAAGACCAGGGTTTTGCAGTCCTTTTTGGGATTCTTGTGGTCACATGTATTGATGGTGTGTTTCTATTTGTACTTGTAAGTGTGTTATGTGAATCATTTCCTTACTTTTCCTTCTGCAAATTAGGCAAATGAAGTGTTAAAGTAGAATTCATGACTGTCATGCTCTGCTTTTAAGTTTGCTTAATATCAATGTTTTCAGTTGTTTAAGGGGAATTCAAGGTTATTGCTTGCTCTCCTTAACTCCTCACCAGTCATTCTCATCCATCCATCTCTATCAAAGGCATCAATATTGTTTCCTACCTCGCCCCAAAGAACTCCCTGCGAAAACTGTGTCCAATCCCCGCACCCAAAATTGCCATTCCCCAATTTTCCACCAAAACTTTAAAAATCCCAAATTTAAACTTCTTGATCAGTTTACTAGCCTAAAATCAGTGTTTTCCTATTGGTCATCTCGCCCATTGAAGATATTTACTGAGATAGACCGGAGAGAGCCCTCTCCTGCCCCGTAGGGCTAGCTACGAGGCTAAGTGGTTTGATGTTGCCTTGAAGTTTACCTTTCTCAGCCTGAGGTGAAATTTCAAGCGCTAACATACTGGCAACCATACTGGGGAGAACAAACTTGTTTGTGGATTGATGTGTTGGTTTCATAAGTCTTATACGGAGCCTGAAGTTATGCCAGGTAGCCTTCGAAACGCTTTTGCTTTGCATAAGCGGAAGTAGATAAACGCTGCTTCAGTCCATCTCCGTGAGCTTGTGAATAAAGCACTTCATTTGCATTTTACCCCAGTACATGTATCAAGTTCAGATCTGATTGTTGATAGTGGACAACGATCAGACACTGACAAGGCTGAAATCATTCACTAGCGACTCCTTCACTGAAAAATCCATAGATCAATGCTTCATGGTTACTTCACTGCAGAGAGATCAGTAGCTTTGAGATTTTCAAGATGGACCGAATCACAAGAAGATATGCTCCCTTGAGCCGAGATCACATCCCTGGTTTTCCAAATAAAATTCCAAAGGTAGATTGGTCAAGGAATCTGCCTATATTTAATGATGATGGTAAGAAGGATGCTTCTTTACATCTAGTTAGATTTCATATGCATATTCTCAAGTTGAAGGTGGAATTTCCTGAAGATTGTTTGATGAAGATATTCCTGGCCACTCTGGAAGGTGAAGCCCAATCTTGGTATGAAAGTTTGCCGCCTGCTTGTATTTACTGTTTAAAGGATTTTCATGCTATGTTCATTGAAAGATATCAAGCATCTTATCCATCATTAAATTTAGTTCATGACTGTTGCAAGCATGCTTATAGTTTTATTGAAAGCCTTGAGACGTATTATGAAGATGATAATTTTATGGACGTTGAGATCATGGAGACTCTATATGAAAATCCATTTCAGCAGCTATTGGGCCTCAAAATGGTCCCTATTTTCACTCCATTATTCACCAATATCTTCACATCTTACCTTCATGTCACCTCCATTCCACCTCCACATCATTCCATTTACCTCATTATTGGGTTACAACTATGCTTTTCCAAAGTTTATTAATTCATAACATTTTTAAGTGAATTTATGGCTAAACTTTAGAAAATAAAATGCTTATACTTATACCTAACAATTAGAATGAGTTTGTTGACATGTGTAGGCACAAAGGAAGCTTCCAGGGCATCTTTATGTGGCCTTGAATGATCAAATTCGAATTTGATAAGATAAGCCTCATGGAAAAGATCATGGAGAAAATCATGGACCTCATGGAGGAAATCATGGAGGATAGGGTTATGTGTCTAGATGGTTGAGAAATGTATGGAACTAAAAGAGAGATTAGTGGATCATCATTATGAGTTTGTTATCTCATCCTATTGTATAAATAGGAGTACCTCCTCCATTCCAAGAGGAGGACTCTTAGAGCATTGTATCCAACTTATGATGGCATAGAATAAAGCTTCATTTTTCATACATTTCTATTATGTAGTTTTATTTCCATTATGTAGTTTTTAGATATAAGTTTTCTTAATGTAGTATATGGAATAATTTGTCTTGTTCTTAAGAGAATTGAGCTCACTCTAAAAGGATGAGAGAAACATGTTATTTCATATTAGATCTTATTTCATTTAGTTGCTTAGATGTTTGAGAATTTGTTTGTGATTGATGAATGAGTTTTAAATTAGAATCTAATCAGCATATGAGAGGACAACTAAGGGTCTAAGTTAGGCTCTCTCTCTCTATTTGATTTGTATGATAATTGAAATTCATTCTTTTGCTTTTATGTTTCAAGTATCATATGAGGAGATACCAAGAGTCTAAGTTAGGCTCTCTCTCCATTGATTTATATGGTAATTGAAATTCATTCTTTTATGCTTTTAAGTTTTAAGTTATTTCATTTCTTATGTTTATGGATGAATCTTAGTTTAGTTTGGATTAGTACATGAGAGGACAATCAAGAGACTAAGTTAGTCTTTCTCTCTCTTTGAATCTGAACAATAATTAAGTTCATTCTCTTGTCTTCATTTCAAGTTTTTAGTTTTATGTAATCAATGATTTCTCTATGATACTGTAGGGAAGGACAACCAAGACCTCCTCAGTTAGGAGCCTCTTCCCTTGCATATTATATTGAATCGTAAATAATTTAGCTAGACATAAAGTTAGTTGCCTACTCTTGCATATATATTGTTGGCACCATCACAAGCTTACGAGTTTCCCTGGTTGATAATTTAATGCAGCAATTTAAGCCCAATAAATTGCTCAACAGCAGCACACAAAAATCTTAGAGGATACTTTTCAAGATCAGCAGGCTGAAGATGGTCATATAGTGGAAGATGATGAAAGAGAAGAGCTTGTTTCAGATCTGCCCACAGAAGAAGACCAAATTGCAGAATGTGATAATGTTAGGACAACTACTTCAGAACAACATTTAGATTATGATGACCAGGAATATCTTGTGTTGAAGCCCATCAAAGAGAGCTCTACTGTTGAGATCATAGACAGAGTTTTGGATTCAGATGTTCATGAACAGCAAGGTGAGATCTTTGTGCAAGTAAGTGATGAATCTCCTTTCAATAACTCAGTAATAAATGATAGTTTGAGTGCCCTATCATATGAAGATAATTATTGTTTAAGCAGAAGAGAACAAAAGGCATTGTCTCCTTTGTCTGAAGAGGAGATAGATCAACTTTTGAAAGGTCTTGTTACAGCCCAAGCTACAGCAGATTTGCAATGCACACATAGTCAGGAAAGTGTTGGGGAAACTTCTTCCTTTGTTGAAAAAGATGACTGTCTTGTAGATCAGCAAATAGATAATGTTTTCCTTCACAAAGATGATAATCCGGTTGTCACATCATTTGATGATGACCTACCATATTGTCAGACTACAGAAGATCATAGCATACAGGATTACCTTTCAGATTCTTCATATGTCTCATGTGCTGAAATGCTTTTCCAAGAAGAGATCTGCCCATCCATTTGTTCGGAGTTTTTTGAAGCCCATGAGCATACTTTTACCGAAGCACATGATGAAGGCAGATCAGAATTTGAAACAAAGGACACCTTGTTCTTTCAGCAGGAGGTGGCAGTGGCAAATCTTCATGTTTTTCACGATCCTCTAGCAAGTTTGTTGCAGCCCGCAGTGAAAGTGTTTATTACAGTGTTTTGTTGCAGCCATGGTCAACTATGTTTTTGGATGCCCAGTGATAGGTTTGTATTGTTGACTAGAAGATCTAATCAGGAGAATCAATCAAGAAGGCATCTGCTTGATTGGTTGCATTAGCATTTTGATATAGTTTGATGTATATTGTCTTGTAAGAAACACAGGTGGTTGTCATCATGATTTCAAATCTTGATTGACTGCTGACCTTCAATAAGCTTTGTAAGTTGTTGTTTTCGTTAAGTCAGTCATGAGTCATTTATGAGTCAGTTTTCAGTCATGTTGGTTTCATAATTGTGTTGGCTTGAGTCAAGTTTCATTGTTTGTAAATAATGACTCCATTGCCCAATGATTATAAAGCACTGGTATGCTCTCCCAGAGGTCTAAGGTTCTTGGTATCTCCAGGGAGCTACCATCCCCATTGGAGCCAATGTTAGAGTCGGTCTAGTAGCCCTCCATCAGCGATCAAAGCTCTTTGCATTTGCATAAGTAGGTGTCTCATCAGTGTCTTGCATTCCATTAGGCATGCCATAACCCTGATGGAGGAGCTGGTATTTTATTCCCCTCTTGGCACTGCTGGATCAGGTTGTTTTAGTCATTAAACTTTTTCAAAGTTGTTTGTCTTGTCTTGAGGTCAAAGTCTTAGGTCTAGGGTTTAGGTCCAGTTTGTTTTCAAGGTCACGTCTTTGAAGGTCAATAAGTGCCCAGCAAGCCAGAGGGATGATTTTCAAAGTATTTCTTCTATAGATTCTATCTTGTACAGTTAATTTTCACCTTGGATTTAAAAACCCTGTTTTTAAAGCCAAGGTCATTTCTCAAAATTTTGTAAAAATTGTAAAAATTCAAAATGATTCAAAGGACAGCATGTAACCCTGGCTCCCTTGTCAAGATCCCTCAGATGCTATCCCTGCAAAAATTATCAAAGAAAAGCATCAAATCAATCAGTTTCAGGACAAAAGGAAACCAAAAAGTCAAGTTTATAAAGTGTCATGGAAAAAACATTATAAAGTGGGTTATGATATGAAATTAATTCAAACAAGGCTATAAAAGCCCTAATCTCCCTCTATCAAGCCTCATTATGCATCCAAGTGATAGAGCAACTGATTGCAAGAGAGTTTGAGTGAAGTTTGTGAGTTGGGAAGGCGCGCGACCCGTCGAACCAGGCGCGCGACCCGTCAGGCACCCTCCGCCAGTGTTAATTTACAACGCGCGCGACCTGTTGGGTGAGGCGCGCGACCCATCAGCGCTCTCTCTGCAAAACCGCCAGCAAATTTGCCAAGGAGCCACAAATTGCTAAATTGTGCAAGGTAGGCCCTCCATCATAAAAAATTATTGCTTGTTACAGTTCAAGAAGGTCATGATTATATTTGTAAAGGTCTCCATTTGCAAGTAGAAGTCTCTATTATGCTTTGGCTTGAAGTTGTAAAAATTGCTAGGGTTTATTATGCTGTTTTGAGGTATCCCATTGTTCTCATTTTTTCCACCTCCCATTACATTTTCCTTATCATTTTATGTAAATTTCCCTTCCAAATTTGTTAAAGAGCCCTAAACCCTACCCTTCTTCCCAAGAAATCAAAAGAAAAATTAAACCCTAGCCCTTCCTCCCATATCATTATTGTAAATAAATTTGGAAAATAATGTATATGCAATAATCCTTTCCCTAAACTCCCTGTTTCATTATTATTCCCAGTTTCCCTTTAAAATATCCCTTCCCTAACATTTCCCTTGTGCTCCTTGTCCCCTTGAAACAGCATTTTAATCAGCAGTTTGCAAAGCAGAAACAGCAGTACATTTCAGCCACTTTGCTCCTAAAACAATGTCAGAAACCGAAACCAATTATGAGCAAAGTGATGACCATGCATCAGCTTCAGAGTTTGAGGAACAGAGGAGCCCTCACAAGGGTGGAAAGGGCGGTCATCATAGGAGAGAGGAGCCCACCTCTTTGACCGATTTGCAAGCTTGTCCAATGGCAGTATCATGTTTCTGTTATATGTCTTGTTATGAGTTTTGCGAGAGGATCTCTCGGATTCAGCATCACAGGGAGTTGGCTCGCTTATTTGTTTTGCATTTGCATGATGGACATGTGAACCTTGCTGGGGTGGATTTTACATTGACACCCGAGATGATTGCTCAAGCCACAGGGATACCGAATGTTGGAGAGGTGTGGAACAAGCGCAGGATGTTGGACAGTGTTCAGTTTGAGCCTTTCATTAGACCTGCATTCATGAGACATTTGACGGGTGTATTTCCCTTCAGATTTTTGAGGAGTGAGTATGCTCCCATGATGAGGCTTATCATGCTCTTTTTCACCTGTGAGGGCAGATTTTCACAGATATATTCGTACCATATTCGCCTAATGATGCATTTCACATGGGTACGGATGATGAACATCCCTGTTTTCATGTGCCAGAACATTTAGAGGATGGTGCCCTTGATGCAGAGGAAGAGCCCAGCACAGCAGTATAGGAGCCTCTATCATTACGGTTTGGTTCAGCTTGTGGTCAGACATCAGTTGGCTCAGCAGGGAATCACATGGGAGGAGTTCATCTCTCGTGAGTTCTTTACAGCACCACCACCACATCCGGAGATTGTTCATGAGGAGGGAGGACCATCACAGCAGCATGATATCCCCGGGACTAGCCATGTCAGCTCTTCTCCATTGGTCACTTATCAGAGAGGCCACAGGGCCTTATTTGCAGCAGCTAGGCGAGTATTTTCTCCACACCAGGTGGAAGGGGTCTCGCCTTCTTCATCAGCACCACGAGTGTTATCTCCACACCAAGTGGAAGGGGCCTCGTCTCCGACAGCAGCACAGGTATCAGAGAGGGGAAAACAGCCCAGGATTGATGAGGGGCCATCAGGTGTTCCAGATATAGAGCTTGTTGATCTTGATGTCAGTTCTCCTAGCCTAGAGTCAAAGGAGATCATTCAGCACCTTAGAGCTGAAAATGATGCATTGCAGAAGAGATTAGAAGGGGCACAATGGACAATCTCATATCTAGAACAACGCAACAAGCAGTTGGAGGATGAGCAAACTCTTGATGAGTTGTGGAGGATTCGTAGTGACCGCAACTTGAATCGAAGAAGACCCGGTGATTTAGTGCCAGTTGAGCGAGAGGCTATGCTTATCCGGCTCAATGCTCATTTAGAGAGGCTGTTGGCTAAGGCCAACCAAGATAAGAAATTGTTGAGAAACATGAAGAATCATTATTGGGCACAGATGCACGTGTGCAAGGCAAAGATGAAGGTGCTCCAAAGGCGGTTGGTCAAAGCACAAAAACGGAGAAAAAGGCCCGATCCCCTCCACATCTTGGCCGAGGCTTCCTGCATGGCACTAAATAGCTCAGCCCCAACACAAATTCCAAGAAATTTTGAGCATTTTGGGTGATTTTTGGTTTTTAAGGCAAAAAACAGGTTTTTCCGCTTGACGGGTATCACCCCCCGCGCGACCCTTTCACTTGGCAACTCTATTTTCAAAAAACTCAGCATTTCTAGATTTGGCATGAAAAGTTACACATGCTCACCCATTTCCAAGAGATTTTATGAAGTTTTGGGCCTCCTGAAAGTCAAAAAACAAGCAAAAAATGACTTTCTGCCACATTTTTGACACACAGAAAGCAGTCTTGGGAGATTGCAATTTTGGAGGGGCAAATGACAACCAAATTTAGAAATTCCAGTTGCGTTGGAAAGTAGACTCATAGACCTTTCCAACAAGCCTACTCTTGCCTCATTGTGACACCTGAAAGTGCCCCAAAAGTGCTCTCAAAGGCGCACGACCCGTCAGGATTTGGCGCGCGACCCGTCAGGCAAATTGCTCAGGATTTCAGTCTACAACTCAGCAAAACGCAGTTTTGACTGTGTTTGACTTTTTGGAGTTGATTTTTATCCTTCTTGTTGTAAATGATGTAAATTTATGACACTTTTACACTTATGTATCTCTTCTAGAAGATTCATTCATGAGATAGGTGAAAATTAAATGAATGAATTGGTTTCCTAGTTTATAGAGGCAAGTTGTTTTGACTGCCTAGTTTTCAGTGCTTAGTTTAGAATTGGTTGAAACAGCTCCTAGGATAGTGAGCTCGACCCCTAGAGGCAGGGAAATATGTTAGATGATCTATATTATGTACTCTCTTGCTCATTTTCATGGTTGGACTTTTGAGGGAGAAGCTCTTATTGTATTACTCACTATATCTCTGCAATTTTTGGCAAAGGAAGACCAGGGTTTTGCAGTCCTTTTTGGGATTCTTGTGGTCACATGTATTGATGGTGTGTTTCTCTTTGTACTTGTAAGTGTGTTATGTGAATCATTTCCTTACTTTTCCTTCTGCAAATTAGGCAAATGAAGTGTTAAAGTAGAATTCATGACTGTCATGCTCTGCTTTTAAGTTTGCTTAATATCAATGTTTTCAACTGTTTAAGGAGAATTCAAGGTTATTGCTTGCTCTCCTTAACTCCTCACCAGTCATTCTCATCCATCCATCTCTATCAAAGGCATCAATATTGTTTCCTACCTCGCCCCAAAGAACTCCCTGCGAAAACTATGTCCAATCCCCGCACCCGAAATTGCCATTCCCCAATTTTCCACCAAAACTTTAAAAATCCCAAATTTAAACTTCTTGATCAGTTTACTAGCCTAAAATCAGTGTTTTCCTATTGGTCATCTCGCCCATTGAAGATCTTTACTGAGATAGACCGGAGAGAGCCCTCTCCTGCCCCGTAGGGCTAGCTACGAGGCTAAGTGGTTTGATGTTGCCTTGAAGTTTACCTTTCTCAGCCTGAGGTGAAATTTCAAGCGCTAACAGGTGGGAGACCTTTGGGAGTCTCAAATACCTTAGAATGATTGTCCAGGACTTTTTGGAGATCTGGGGAAATAGATGATTCCGATGTGGAAACATCTAGCGAACATAATTGTGCAATTACACCTCTTTGCTCCTTTTTTAGAAGCTTTGTCATACCATTAGAGCTGATTATCTTTCCTAGTTTCCCTGCAATGCCCCTTAATTCAACTTCCTTTCCTTCCGTAGAAAATTTGATGAAAAGTTCTTGAAAATTAAAAGCTATTGTACCCAAGGATTGTAGCCATTGGACTCCTAGTACAACATCAGCACCTCCCATTGGAATGGAAAGCATTGGGCTAGTCAATACATATTCTCCCATGGATAGCTTGATATTATGGCACCTTCTAGAGCAATTTATTGTTCCTCCATTTGCAATCATGACTTGACACTCTGGTGCTGGATATAGGAAGCAATTCAATTCTTTTGCTACCCTACAATGAATAAAATTGTGGGTGCTTCCTGAATCAATCAACACTATTACCTTTTTCTTCTTGATTTGTCCTTCTATCTTGATGGTTTGAGGAGTGGTAATTCCCGCCAATGCATTACAAGATATGGTCGGATTTATTTGTTCTTCATCTAGGCTTTGTTCCTGGAGTATATCTTCTTCTTTTGACCTTTCTTGCTCCTTTTCTTCTTCCTCTTCACAATCTATGTAGAATAATTTCTTCTCAGCACACTTATGACCTTCAGTGTATTTGCTATCACAACTGTAACAAAGCCCTTTTGCTCTTTTTTCTTCCAATTGTTGTGGTGTCAACCTTATAGGTTGTGGAAGACTAGGGGCAACAACACTTCCGTCTTTATAGTTGTGAGTGGTATGCTTCCTGGTTGCCATAATTTTTCTTTCCATTTTTCTTGCTAACCTGAATGCCTTCTCTAATGAATCAGGTTCCCAAAGGCGAACATCATGTTGGATATTATCCTTTAAAGACCCTATGAACACATCAATCCTATGCTCCTCTGGAATATCTTTTACCCTTATGTTCAATTTTTGGAACTCCTCAATGTGCTCCATTACTGAACCCTTTTGTTTGAGACTTATCAATTGGCTAAAAAAAGTGTTGCTTTTTGTATCTTCATAATGTGCTATCAATTCTTCCATAAAAATTGCCCAAGTGATAAATTGTTTACGAGAGAAAAGCCATTGATACCATACAAACTGATTTGGTTCCAATTTACAGTTGTCATAAGTACCTTTTGTGTGTTTTGCACATTATTGAGATAGAAGAACTGCTCCATCTGTAATATCCATGTGGCGGGATCCTTGCCATCAAACTTCCTCATATCGATTTTTGGAATATGGTGGGTCTTTGATCCAACATTAGAGTCTATGGAATCATGATTAACATTACTTTTGTTCACATCATGAGTTTCCTTTACAACCTTTTCACCATTAGTAAGTATTTCTTGTAGAAAATTTGTCAAATCTGTCTTCAAATCTGCCATGTATGTCTTCAAATCTGTCTTCAAACTTGTCATGTCTCTCTTCAAATCTGTCTTCAAATCTATCTTCAAATCGTCCATCTTAGCTTCCACACCATTTATCTTAGATTCCACGCCATTTATCTTAGCTTCTGTTAGCTTTTGTGAGTGTGACATTTGTCGCACTTGTTCTTGTAATTTTGATATATCATGTAGCATTTCTTCCTCTTCTTCATGAGTCATGCTAGAGCTTTCAGGTTCCTTACTAGGTGTTTGCATTTTCTTTCCTCGGGGCATCAGTTACCGATAATAATGCTTTACTATGCCCTTTGAATTCCGTTAAACCAAGCTTACACAAAAATTTAAAAAAAACTACACACATTTTTTCACTTTATAGAAGCCTGATATTGAATCTGATGTATCCCTGTAATTTCGGATCATCCAATTCTGAAATTGTGACCTGTAGTATCCTTCTGCGTCCTCTTTCTAATGCCACAAGTTTGACCCAAATTGGATTCTCCAAGGAAGATTTATGTGAAATTTCCCACAGTGACTTGCTTTTAGGCTAGTTCAGTAGAGTGAACTTGTACAACGTGCCACGAGTCACTGTTTCAACCTTTCGATCTGAAACACGCATAAAAGAAACTACAGTCCGTCCTCTTTCTGTACCTTCTTACAAAATTTCAATCCAATACCCAGAGAGAAAGTTATGACGATTTTCCCCAGGTCACCTGTTTTGAATGTAATTCAGGAGTCTGCAAAAAGACCAACTTCCTCAAATCATATCTCCGCAAATATCATGCGAAAAGCTCTGAAATTCGGACCCAAGGTTCAGCGCGATTTCTTCTCAAATGGGTTTTTTTTGCGACTTCTGAAACGTCACAAAAAAAAAGTTATAGCGAAAATTCCACAATGACCTGTTTGGAGCAGCGAAACCCTAGAATCCAAAGCTCTGATACCAAATGTTATGAAACCAGCTCAAGAAAAGATAGATCAACGCCTTAGAATTCAGCCTCTTTGAGAGGGAAACCTCCTTTACATTACATAAATGAACAATTCTTGGATGATACAAATGACAAAACCTCCTTTCTATATATAGGAGTCTAAGGAGTCACAATATAATCCAGTCGACCTAACAATAATAATATAAAGCCACAAAAATAATAATAGAGGGAGTCTATGGGGCACAGAAATAACAACATGGGGGTAATAGGGGCACCACAATATAAATAAGGGGTATAACCACAATAGTAATGGGGTAATCACTAGTATTATAGGGACCCAACAGAAAATCTCTAGAAGAGGATTATAATTAAAAAAATGTGTGGCTTTTGGGACTCTTATAGATTGGATAAGATAGGAGAGAATTTGTAATGTATCAACTCAATGGAATGCCTAGACATTGGCTTTTCATATTGTTGGCACTTATCTAGGATCGAAAATTGGCAGTGGTTCTTAGGGAAGAGTGGAGGTTGATGCAAAAATTGGTAACAGTGTTTTTCACTCAATTAGCTTAATACAAAATTTACCATACATTGGTACATGCACATTTAATTTGATAGGGAATCCTACCACAACTACTCTATGGATTAAGGGTTGGTTAACTACACATGAACTAGGATTAGAAAATGATTTAAATCAACATTGAGATACATTCCTTTCTAAGTTGAGTAGAACCATGTAAGGCCCAAAGATCGATCTGATGAGTGGGAAAAGAATAAGGCTAGTGGTTTTTCCAAATCCAAACTAGGTTTTGAAGAAGAATCACAAAGTCATATAACCATATGCACAGCAAATTAACACACAAACATTAAACTGGCGAAAAAGGCAGAGAGCCATCATGTGGTCTCTCATGCTCATGTAATTCACATTATTCAAAAAAATTAATAATACATTTAAATACATGAGTAAATGGTCTTAAGATAGTGCGTCTATCTTAGACCCACTTGGTTGAGACAATTTCTCAACTTATACACTAATTTAGGAGAGCTAGTTGGAGAGAATGTCTCATCCAAACTAGACTCCTTAGTTTGAGGAATTCTCATGATTTTATTTATTTAATTTAATAATTGGATTTATTATTGATTTTTAAGAGAGTGAGGCTAACATTCCCCCCCCAATGATAAATCCAAAATGAACAAGGAACCGTCTTCCAAGTTCTCAAGTTAATCCTCAAAAAATATTTGCCTCAAAAACCGCTAAAGTTGGATGTTGAAGAAACTACAATATGAAGAGACCATGAGTCAGCTGCATGACTGATTCATCTCTGAAAACAACATCTGGTGTCCACTGACACAATTTGATGAATGCCCACTGACGTATTTTCTAATGATGATCGCCCACTGGCTGCTTCGCTGATTTTGTCGTGACTTTCAGTCTAACAACCACTTGTCAATTTCATTGACATTTTCCCCCCTTTTTCAGCTGAAAGGAGAGACAATATTCTCCAAAATATATCTGAACTCCCCCCTTGTAGGTGGAGGAGTATTTCACTAGTGTACTCCCCCATTCAACTGCACGAAAGTACCATCTTCATTTGACTGTTGGCTAAAATAGTTGAGATTGAATTCTGTTGTAAAACTTATACAATCATTTTACGGTTGACGACCATTCCCAAGGATCAATCCATGCATAATTGATCTTTAATTTGGCAGGTTGGTCTTGTTTGCAACAATTCTCTGATGAATGATTCTTCTTGCCACAATGGTGACAAGGATGGAGATCAAAACACTGATCTTCCAGATGACCGGTTCTTTGACAATGAGAACATTTCAGTTTGTATGCAACTTGAGTTTGTGTGCATTTCTGTTTGTCTGCAACTTCAGTTTGTGTGCATTGACATCGGTCTGCAAGTTGTTGAGAACTTGCTGAGGTGATTTTTTCAAGTAATCCGGCACTGACGAACTGAATGGGCTTTGAATAATCAGGGATATGTAAGTTTTCGTTATCTTTGACATATCCTAAGTTGCGTCGATTTCGATTACTTTGAATTTCTTCCCATGGCTTGATGATGGGTTTGGAAGAAAGTTGAATTGGAACAACTTCAACACTTGAAGCTGGTTGGATGAATGAAGTCGAATGATCAGCTGTCTCTGGATTGGTCAAAGACTTGGAAGCAACACGCTTCTCTTGCAACTCATTTCTCTGCAGTTGTGACTCCAGTTGAAGGAACTTAATTGTTTCATGTGCATGTTGAATATGCACTTGAATTTCAGCAAGAGTGGTTTTGCTGATGTGCACCATGTCACCGGTTGATGATAACATTAAATTGTTAATAATCTGGGACAACTGAATGTGTGTCGCCATGTTGTCGTGCTTACTTTGAAGTTAGGCTCGCTTGTCGTAGAAGTTGGGATTGAAAAATTGCTCACTTGAGTCGATCACTGAAATGACACGCTCGCCTGTACTGGTTGTTGATTGCTGATGCTTTTAAACACTTGCTTGAACTTCTGATTGTACGCTCACTTGATGACGATCGCTTTGCTTGAATGAAATGTTACGAATGCTTTAATGAACTTTACACAAGCTCGCTCGTTGTAGATGTCGTGCTTTGAACTTTCACACTTGATTTTGACACGCTCGCTTGCTTGGTTGTTTGATTGACACGCTTGCTTGCTTGGTTGTTTGAATGACATGATCGCTTGCTTTGATTGGTTGAATGACACGCTCGCTTGCTTGGTTGTTTGAATGAAATGCTCACTTGCTTTGATTGTTTGAATGATGATTGCTTTCTAGATGGCTTGCTTGAACTTGCTTGATTGATTACTGACACTTTCTGCTTTCTTGAATGTACTCACTGAATGTGCGGATTTTAAAAAAGGAAGGGTGTCGAACATTGTCAAAAATGCACCCAAGAGACAAATGACAAGTTCAATCTTGATGACTCAGTTGAAGACTTACTTGACTTAATGTATTTACCTTAACAATTCAAAGTGTGGGTGTCGGTTTCAACTGAGAATGCACCTTTACAATTCAACTCAATTTGTCTTTGATTACAATCCAACTTACAAATGATGATTTGCAAGTTACAGTTTTGTATTGAGCTTATTAAAAAATGGTGCAAGTGCAATTTCCAAAAAAATGTTGTTGAATCGTTGCAAAAATTGTTGATGTAGATGACAGCTTGATTGGATGTTGATGCAGAAATGTCTTGACTTGAAATGCTTGATTTTGTAGTGTCCTTAACTTGATGGCGTGAATTAGCTGTTGTGAAATGTTGTTGCAGAATATTACTTTTATCAAGTCGATGATGTGACGCTTTGTGCTTATGAACTTAATTTGATTATGGGAGCTTTGATTTCAGGAGCTTGATCGATGACTTGTATATGTAAACTTTCTTATGTGCATGTAGTTGTTATGTTTAAGCATAATAAAAAGAGTGTTTTACAAATTTGACTCAAATCATGCAAGCACATTCACGACACAGAGTGTACCTATGATCCCCTTATTCAATTTCGGGTGGATCTAGGACACGATCACCACAAAAAGAGATGTTTTTATTAACCTTCAATATACATCATCATGACAATGTCTTCAGTGAGGCATCTTAAGCACAGAATGAGAACTCCTTGGCATCAAATTGTCTTCAAAAACTGACTCTAAAACAATGATAATGCCAAGCTCTAGCGTCAAAGTTAACTTTAATATTTGTTTTACCTCTCTTCAAAATTACCTTATTTCTCCAAAACACAAAATCAATACACCTTATGAACTAATCCTCTTTCTTATCCCACTCCTTATATCTCCCAAAATTATCCACCACTTATCACTCCAAAAAAAATTACAAATTAAAAAGCTCACCTTATCACTCCATTACAAAACACCCCTCTATTTTTAAATGCCACTTTTAAAAAAAACATACATAATGACTAGCCCACGTAGTCTTTCATAAAACATACACTCCTTTTAAACTCCCATTAATTTTTTAGTGAAGTTCCTTTTAAAAAGTGAATTAACTTTTATAAAATCACCTTTTTTTTGAATGAATCTGAGCGGATCTGAGGGAACCGAATTTCTGCCACGGGGGAGGGAATGATGCATCCTAATAATAGAATAAACAAGAAGGTTAGCAAGTACTCCATTTAGAAAATACCCTTAAATTGCCGATTTTGCACTGTTTTTCTTCGTGAAAATTTTGACGTTGTATTTTGAGCCTTCTAATGTTAAATTGCTGGCAGATTGCAGTGTATGGTATGTGAACTCGGGACTGTTGATTCAACTGTCGGTCATACTGAGCATAAAATCCCACGACAAAAACATTGATTTTATTAAAAGCAAAATCAAACTTCAGGGAATAATTTGTTTTTGCAATTTCGTAAGGGAATAATTTTTATCATAAAGAGTTGTCCACCATGTGATTTGAACTGTTAACCACCGGGATTTCGAAAATATCCTTGGTATTTCTCCTCAGCCCTTGTAGAGAGCCTTTTGAGGGTGCAGAGCTATCTTTTTAGTTCAACAAGAGTAGAGAGACACCATCTATTACTGGAATGGTCAATCCTGGTTCTGAAGGCCAGAGAGCACTTCATTTGGTTTGATGTGCCCAGCGAGGCTTCTTCCTATCTTGATGTTGTTGATGATCACTAAATACAATTGTGCTTGCATGACAAATTCAATGTTGGATCTCATTTTCTTTTCAAACTCTCCAACTTCGCCTCGCTCCTCGGCAACGCAAAAATCAGAGGCCAGTGCAGTCAAGCCTTGAGCTCTCCATATCACTACATCCTTGCCGAGCTCTCTGCGTTGCAGCGGATCTCTGTTCTGGTGAAAAACCTCCTTATTCACAAAGTATTTATTCACTACCGTGTTCTGCTGCAACAGAAGAGTGCTGAGTTTCAGTGTTTTGCTGACTGCTCCAACAACACGCTAATAAAAATTTTCTACAGATGCATTTTCCATATTGCTGTGTTTTGCTAACCAGAAAAATGATCGAGATCTCAAGTGGCTACGATATTACTTGGGAGTTGATGGGATTGGATCCTTGCTCAGCCATTGAAGCTTGTTCATCTATCAAAAGGCACACCATTCCTCTTTCTCATGATCTACGACAGATCTTTGCGTTGAAACAAGATGTAGCGTAGTTCAGTTAGCACGTTTTGGAGATCGTCATTCAAATCTTAGGCAAGGCTGTAGAAATTTTGAATAATAAACACTTATTCACAAAGATTATCCTGATCATGCGCTATTGCGGAATACATGCACAATACATAAGCTCCCCTATGTTGATCATCAATTTAGCAGCATTAAAAACAATGAAACATCAATCGCATGCACACATTAACACAGTATGTAACCCGGGGAAAGAATACAGCTGAAAACCCCACACTATCTGTATATTAATGATTGAGAACATGTAACATTACATAGTACAATACTCCTCACAAGTATCCAGCACTGTCTCCACCTGTTACACACAAAACTAGCTCATATCTGACCAATCACTGCTCAAATCTCCTCCACTGCTTTTCATGCCTCCACTGCACAACCCTGCAAGAGAATGAATGATGAATGGCTGATCCAAACTACTATTTACCTTGTGAAAATCACTCACACTGGAAATCACGTGAGCACAGGCTATTCAACTGGGCATATGCAATTCTCATGGGCATACTCAATCCTTTGATTATGCAAGATCTCATGCACAACTATAGTCACAACTGATAGAAATCTCAACCTCTAACACCTGTCCCTGTTGAACTGTACATGCACTGAGTTAATTGATGTATTCTTCAGTTGCATTATGAGTTAATAATTAGTGAATTAATTAATAACTAATTCACACAACTCATCACTTAGTCCATTGGCCAGTTAGACTAAATACAACTAGTTCAACTAAGTCAAACTGAACACAACTCCATTAACTGCTCATCCAACTCCACAGAACTCAACCACATGAGTTCTAACTGATGTCCTGCATGCAATAGCTCAATTGACCCACAAAGAAAGTGTATTTCCTTCTGACAGCTGCATGTACCACATTTGTAGCTCAAACTGAAGTGCTCCAAGAGGATAAGATAAAGTTTATAGTCTAAATCTTATTATGAGACAATAATATTTGACTTTTCTATTTTTGACCAGCAGTCTAAAATAGACTTTGATCACTCCTGCTATGATCCAAAAATAGAAGTCCATCTATTTTTCCCAACATGACCAATCATCCATAAACAGCAAACTGCAACTCATAGACCATGATCCATATGTCTAAAAATAGACATAGTCTAAAAATAGACTTTGCGCCAAAACTTGCCTACGGGACCACTTAGTGAAGGTGACTCCTTTCCACTAAGCTCCATCATCTTGTTGCATTCTCAACAAGCATTTCTTGTTGCACACTTTTCAACAAAGGCTTCAAGGAAAAAAAAATCAACATAAGGCTTTCAAATTCCCATTCCCACTTCGCTTCACAAGGCTACACTATGCAGTCAACACTACAGAAACAAGCTCCACGCAGGCTTAGTAAAGCAACGTCCACTTGATCTCTCACATGATCTCTCACATGATCACCAAAGTTTTCAGTACTAACTCACATCTTTCAAACAATGGATCCACGATCATAGAAGGTTTGCACCCCCATCATAAAACCACAAATTTTAACGCTTCACTCGATGTTTCACCTCAAATGGAAAGCCTTCGCTCATGAGCAAGAAGATGAGATGATATCCAATCAAGACCTCGGCTTGGATCCTAGTCAAATGCCACATTAATGCTTGGCTCTCTCAATCGGCTCTATGGCTCCACGCATAGGCAGACGCACTAGTTAAGACTAACCAAGCGACTCAAGCTCATAATGCTCACAGAGCTCATGCTTCTCGCCTAGATCTCACCTAACGCTCTGATACCACATGAAGAAGAATCACAAAGCCATATAACCATATGCACAGCAAATTAACACACAAACATTAAACTGACGGAAAAGGCAGAGAGCCATCATGTGGTCTCTCATGCTCATGTAATTCATATTATTCAAAAAATTTAATAATACATTTAAATGCATGAGTAAGTGGTCTTAAGATAGTGCGTCTATCTTAGACTCACTTGGTTGAGACAATTTCTCAACTTACACACTAATTTAGGAGAGCTAGTTGGAGAGAATCTCTCATCCAAACTAGACTCCTTAGTTTGAGGAATTCTCATGATTTTATTTATTTAATTTAATAATTGGATTTATTATTGATTTTTAAGAGAGTGAGGCTAATAGGTTTTTTGTGCAACAAAGGGGTTAGAAAACCAAGAGGACAAGTGGTGGTAGTCGAGAATCTGGAAGATAAAAACTCTCTTGAAGAAAAAATTGCTAATGTGGCTATTCTTGCATAATGAAATTACATCGTGTGAAATGTTGCAAAAGAGGAATAAGGTTGGGCCTACCATATGTCATCTCTATCAAAATGGATTTGAATCATCTTTACATCTCTTCTTAGAATTTCCTTTTGCATATAAAATATAGAAGGATAGGGATCAATGATTGGGATTTTCCTATCTTTGGAATGAGGTAGGTTTGGAGCATTGTTTGAAGATTTAGTATGACATGGGTGAGTTGAAACCTTTTCAATCAATGCCTTTTATATACTTGTGGGGCATCTAGATTACTACAAATGCCATTGTTTTCGAAGATAAGTCAATTCCATATTTCCAAACTACCACACAAGTATGTGATATATTTAAAATTTGTAAACCTACTTGAAAACTTGTAATTAAGAGACAAGCATGTGAACTTTTAGTCGATATGTCTTTTTCTTGGGCATGTCAAGGATTAGGGTTTATATGTACCTTGAAGGTATTCTAAACCTCTCAAAATTTTCAACATTTCCATCTTAAAGCTAACTTCTTTAGGGGAACCAATGACTTTGGTGAGTCTATGTATCCTAAATTTCTATTGTAGATATATTTTGACAAAGGAAAGATTCATCACTAGTTCTTTGGAGACTCCTTGATGGTATCAAACTAGATGAGTGATCAAATATAGGTTTAGAACACTTATTTGCTTCTCTTGGCTAAGAATTTGGAAGAATCAATTTTTCACATACATATGTGTATATAGAGTTTAATACAAAAGATTATGCCTTGTCAAAGGTACGCCTACAAATTCTCATGGGATAGTTTCTATTATAGGAGTCCATTAATGGATATATATTAGAATCTAGGCTAGGTACTTTGCTAAATTATGAGCTATCTTATCAGTTGATGCATGTGTTATTTTAAAATATTATGGGTCTATAATATGTCATTTTTTGGACTTTTAATCTATTATCTTTTAGTTTAACTTATAAGTTCCTGATACATGAGGGATTGTGTCTCTAATATTTTTTATCTATCTGGTTCTTGAAGGGGATAAAGGAGTTTTTTTCTCATGCTATGAATTGTGCTACAAGTACTTGAAGGGGGTGTTTTTGGTTATCAATGGAATAGAAATTGCAATTTTTGTTTGGGAAAAGAAACAAATTATTAGTTGTGGATATGCTTAATGAAGGCTAGAGGGATTGCACGAGTTATGGTAAATTTCAAGATAAATGATAGGAAAGATATCTAGAACCCTATCATACTTTCTTGGCATGTAGATAAGGTGGAGACCAACTGCATTATGAATAGTTATAATGGATTTGG
The DNA here is from genome assembly GCA_031772625.1 of Pinus tabuliformis. Taxonomy (NCBI): domain Eukaryota; kingdom Viridiplantae; phylum Streptophyta; class Pinopsida; order Pinales; family Pinaceae; genus Pinus; species Pinus tabuliformis. Next base: position 738,279,597 of record CM062817.1, read on the forward strand.
AATTATGAATTGATGTATGGAAACATTATTATTTTCAATTATAGCAAAAAATAGCTTAGAGGCATCCAAATGAAAAGCATGCACTAATTAATACTAATTGCATGTCTAGAGCAATGGTTTACTATTCCAACTTAGGCATTCCATAAAGGGAAAATGCAACCATAGGATTTTATTTCTTAACTCTGTATTTGAAATTATAATAATTTTTTGTTCATCTTAAACTTGCTTGAATGCTAGTTTCATTATTTCAATCATTAAAGTATGGTAAGTATGCATTATTAATTTAATATTTTATATTAAATAATAATAATAATCCAATTTTAAGGTCACAACCAAGCTAGACACCAAATTGGTGTATGAGACCTCCTTGTTTGTGGGACAAGGGAACCCCTTCCATGCATAAATTTGACTATTAAACTCTATGAAGGTGTACATACTCTACCCCACTCTAGATTTGAACTCATGACCTCTTATGAGGAAACATGTATTCTTAACCATTAGGTCCACCATTAAAATCAACTTGAACTTTCTTTATCTTCTTTAATGTTATCAAATGTAGAATTTTATTTGTGTTCTTTATCATGCTTTGGATTGGTATTATCTAGAATATATGGTGATAGTCTATAATAATAGTTTGTGTTAGTGAATTTTAAGATGAAGATTTGGTAGTGGACTACATCAACGATGTGCAGCATGTTCAAACTGAAATCTTGGACAATCTGGAAATTATGTGTTGCCACTACCACCGCACCAACAAGAATCTTTGCTCCCTGGAGGTGCGAGTCGGGCACATCAACTTCCGTATGCATGAACGGGTTGTCATCTTTGTTCCACCCCCTGTTTTTCCAACAAAGAAGCCTCCTTGAGAGGTGTCTTTTCTTGGTTATGTATTTCAGTTTTGATGTTAGTATGGTATGGCCTTCAAGCCTAATGGAAATAAATGTAAATGGTGATTGTAATCAGCTTCTCCCTAGCTGGCATATTAGGACAAGGCCATGGCAGAATAATTCTGTACTGAAGTTTCCTCTGATAATATAATGCAAACTTTTTTATCGACAAAAAAAAAAGATGAAGATTTGGTATATTATTATGATTTTATTTAGTTATTTTGTTTTTATATAAATAATGATTTTTAATTATTTTGTAATTAAAAGAAAATAGTGTTGCACTTATATAGAGAAAACAAATTAAGGAGGAGGAGGATGATTATGTAAAAGATTATTATAGTCTCATGGACATTGATATGTTTTGATTATCAAAAAGGTTATGCTTACATTTATATCGGTTATTTCTAGACATAGTATTTGTCGTTATTTATTTTATTTTAATCACAAAGTACAATGTCTTACTCACTCATGTATTAAATGTTCCAAATTGGTACTTTTCCAATATCTTGCAAATTTCCCCTCCTTTATTGATTAGAGGAACTTGTAAAAAAATAACAATAATAATTTAAATATACGGGAAACGAGGATTCATTTTCCATTTAAAAATTTATACATTTATTCATTCTATTTGCAAGAAAGAGAGAATGATAAACCAAGTAGGGATTTATCCTTTCTTTCTTGCTTAGCTATCTTGGTGTCTTGCTTCTTCATGAGCAAGCCTTTGTGCAATGCTATTGTATCTCTTGTTACTAAAATGATCCAAGTGAAGGGTCCCAATTCTTTGCAAACTAATTTTTCCATTTCCAATATTGGATCATCTCATTTGACCAATGTTATTTAATATCTCACGTTTTCAGGAGATTGAGGAATGAATCTACTCATAAGGTGAATGATACAAAGGTAGTAGTAATAATTGGCTCAATTTCTCATGTACGAATTATGGGTACGATGAAAAATCAACACTAGTGAATACATTTCACATTATTCCTACTTTTCTAGAGTGAGTGAATCATTCCCCAATGAATTAAAAGGTAGAAAATGAGGTAAGTAATCAAGAAATAACAATCTTTACTATGTTACCCAAAGGGTAGTGAAGAATCTATTCATAATGTATGCACTTGCTAACACTACCCAAATAATGTATAAAGCCATGTAGTAGTTTCTCTACCCTAAAAAGTGAAATCCAACATTTCTAGTAAATGCACTTATGGACATCATGGGGAACACAATTATGTTGACAATTGGGGATGTAATCATGATGTAGTTGTGGAAATAATCAAAGATACCATCATGGATGAAAACGATGCCATCATGGACATAATTGTGACATTGTCAAGGATGCCAAGTATTGATTCATAAACAATGGACTTATATCCCACTCACTTCACCAACATAAATATTGTGTGGCAAGTTTACTCTTATCATTGTTATGTATCTCGTACAATTCGCTCTATCTTTAGAAAAACACTTGACCTCTATCATCTACCCTATACAAGAATCCATGTCTATTGATGACTATGTGGCCTTTGTTCTCAACCACCAAACAATGTCCCACTATGGTCTAATGTAACCTACACACCACAACTAGCAAGTGGTTGCACTTCTTAGCTTCAAGGTTTGAGCATCTAGTTGCCCTATGCAAAGACTTCCTATGTCATGAATGGCTACAAGGCCTCTAGTAGGGGGTGTAGCTTGCAAATAACCATGAGATCTTCTTCCAACTATTGTTTTAAACTTCCTTTGCTTCAAGAGCTAACCTATTCTATCTATCTCTTTCTATCTTGAATTTACTCACTACTTTGATGTTGTTTTCCACTTCCTTGATGTTCTTTGTATCTTTGATAGTTTTGCATGACTTCAAAGGCTTCAAATAGATCTTTAATGGATAGGTGTGAAAGCGATCAAGTGAATGTAGCAAGTGCACATAAGGTGCATACTCAAATCACAAGTAGGTGAATGGACAATGTGGAGTCATGGGAAGTGTTTATAACCCACTCCACAAGTCATCCTTATCACCACACTACAGACATTTTCCTACTTATTTTTGAACAATATATCAACAAGTTGTTCTTCTTAGACAATAGCAAGTAGAAACATGAAGCTTCTTCTTATTATTGTCTATAATAGTGTGAAATAAAATACAAGAAATGGGAAAAGAAATAATTGATAGTGGTGGGTAGCGTGAAGAGGATATTATTCCTCATTAAACAATGACCTCTATGGGAGTCAATGTAAAATGAAAATTACTAACATCTATAAAGATTCATGAATGACATTTGCAACATAAAATTGGCCAACACAATAATAAGTTGACACAAAAAATACAAATGGCTAGCACAACAACAAGTCGACCAACAAAAATAAAAGCATTCAACTAAGAGGAGAGTCAAAGAAATGGATCGACTAGCCATGTAAAATGAGCCAAGGAAATATGTGAAGTTGTCGTCTAGGGAATAAACCACCTAGAGGATGTGAAAACTAGGCATGATAAAAAATTCCCAAAGGATATTATTCCTCATTAAACAATGACCTCTATGGGAGTCAATGTAAAATGAAAATTACTAACATCTATAAAGATTCATGAATGACATTTGCAACATAAAATTGGCCAACACAATAATAAGTTGACACAAAAAATACAAATGGCTAGCACAACAACAAGTCGACCAACAAAAATAAAATCATTCAACTAAGAGGAGAGTCAAAGAAATGGATCGACTAGCCATGTAAAATGAGCCAAGGTAGCGTGAAGAGGATATTATTCCTCATTAAACAATGACCTCTATGGGAGTCAATGTAAAATGAAAATTACTAACATCTATAAAGATTCATGAATGACATTTGCAACATAAAATTGGCCAACACAATAATAAGTTGACACAAAAAATACAAATGGCTAGCACAACAACAAGTCGACCAACAAAAATAAAATCATTCAACTAAGAGGAGAGTCAAAGAAATGGATCGACTAGCCATGTAAAATGAGCCAAGGAAATATGTGAAGTTGTCGTCTAGGGAATAAACCACCTAGAGGATGTGAAAACTAGGCATGATAAAAAATTCCCAAAGGAATATCAAAATGTCTAAGACTGAAATAAACTACCCATGTATGAAACAAAATTCCTAGGGGGATGTGAGCTCATCCATGCACAAACTAAGATGCCTAGGGGAATGTGAACTCACCCAAGTAAATAGAAAATGTCCCAAGCAATGATAAATGCAACCAAGCGGAGAGCAATTATATTGAGAAAGAGAATTTACAGCTTGGAGAAGTGATCATTTAACCCAATAGCTAAAAAAATGAAATTAGCAATTTTCTTATTTCATCACAACAACTAAATTTGGATAGTAATTGATCTCATTGTTGCATTCAATTGGATGGTGGGCATTCCTACGTTGTTAGGGTTTCACTACTATAGGGAATTCTCACATGTTGATTCAAGAAATGAGATTAAACATTTAGTATGTAAGGTGTTGCCCCAAGATATACAATTGTAGGGAAATTTGAATGAAGAACAAATAGCTCACTACTCATCCTTCACATTTTTACTCACTATTCAATGGCATCTATTGAAATTAAAACTAAAACATGAATACACATAACACATTGACATAAAAATTCCGCAACAATTCAAAACATAATGGACACATTTTTTATCTTAAAACCCCAAATGGGAAAACCAAGTTTCAATGGGTCTCAGTGATTCATTTAGCAAACTCTAGTCAGAATGTTAATCCCCCTCCTCTTATTAGCCAAAATATATCCTTTGAGAATTAAAATACCATAAGAAATAAGGGGATATGGGCGGTAAGAGAAGGCCAACAACCACGACCCTTCATTTCCCATTCCTCAATCTTATTCCCTATGTTTATTTTTCTTTTCAAATAGTTCCCTCATTTTTTATTTCACACTCTCATTTTTGTCTTAATCAAGTTTTACTTTTGTATTGTTATATAGTGTGTACTAACCTTCATTATTTGTTGAATTGTTTTCTAGGTATTGATTCTTACACCCATTCATCAGTTTGGATCCATTTTGGATCACACCTCCAAATTGAGAGGCCTTTTGGTCTCCAAAATCTTGAAGGGAACCATTACATATCAATGTAACCTCTATCTACTTTTATGGAATGTACCTCTAAATCTAGCTAGTAGCAATAGCTCTAGCTCTAGGTCATGGATTTGGCTACTGGTTCTAGTCCTTGGATATGGCTCTAGACATGGTTCTAACTCACTTATTCCCATAACATAAAAGTATTACTCACTGACTCTTAGCATTAATCAATCTCCATATTTTAACTCTACAATTAGCATTCATTCTTATCTACGTCTTAGTCTTGGATAAATTTTATCTTCACAACCAATGAAACTAAGTTGAACATCAATCTTCTTAATCAATGTGACTTTCACAAGCTATGCAATCACATAATAGTCCTACAAGAGGAATGTGGCCTACCTTCTCTTGCTAGGATCAATCATTTCGTGGTACGGAAACAACCCTATGGTGCATGCACATGCTTGCAAGCATGTTATGGAGTTCTCAAGAAATCCTCCTCCAAGGTCATTGACTCATTGACCATCTCTAACACATCTACGGTAAGGAAAATTTCTATTAGAAGATTGTAAGTAGCAAATGGAATGGGTTTTCCTCCACGGTTAGAATCCACTTATTGTCTTCTTTGATGATGATGCAAACCTCATATGTTATTATGTCTCCTTAGACAACTTTCAAAACCACCAAAACTGGATGCTGAAGAAACTGCAATATGAAGAGACTGAGTCAGCTGCATGACTGATTCATCTTAGAGGGACGCTTGACAATTCCATCATGTGCCAAGCCGCAAAAGGATCCAACTGTCCTTTGCTTGAAAACAGCATCCGGAGTCCACTGACACAATTTGATGAACTCCCACTGGCGTGTTTGCTGATGATGATTGCCCACTGGCTGAAGATGTCGAAAAACAACTCAATGTTGTTTTTGCTATTATGAAAGCTGCTCACTGCTGCTTTGGCTGTCGATCGCCCACTGGCGAATTTGCTGATGCTCACTGCTGATGACAAATGCCCACTTGCTGATGAAGATGCCCACTGGCTGATGAAGATGCCCTCTGGCTGCTTCGCTGATATTGTCGAGACTTTCAGTCTGACAACCACTTGTCAATTTCATTGACATTTTCCCCCCTTTGTCAGCTGAAAGGAGAGACAATCTTCTCCAAAATATATTTGAACTCCCCCCTTCAGGTGTAGGAGAGTTTCACTGTTGTACTCCCTCGTACAATTGCATGAGAGTACCATCATCGGTTCACTGCTGGCTGCACTATGTGTGATTGTAGTCGGTTGTAGAACTGAGACAATCGTTTGACAGTGGATGACCATTCCCAAGGATCGATCCATTCATAATGTATCTTCAATCTGGATGATTTGTGTGCTTTACATATTTTCTGAGTTAATTTCATTTTCATCATGTGGTATCAGAGCCACCAAAGTTTAGATCAGTGTATTTTCTTATTGCTTGAGGACTGGTCTAGATTCGCCATCATTGGGCAATTGCATGAATAGCTGCGTGCGTCGAAGAAGCTTCGATCATGGTAACCTGCGTGAAGGAATTAGAGCTTGGATCATAGCACAAATAGAACAAGGTCAACAATTGAAGTTCTTCTCGAATTGTTTTATTGAATTGCTTTAAATATGTGTTCAGTATTTTAAAGCCGCGGGATGGTGAATTTTTCTCTCTTTTCGGCCTGGTTTGATACTGCGTTCGAGATTTATGACAGTTAAAGATTTGCTGCTGGGTTACAGTTTGTTTATAGTTGTAATAGAACGTCGGTAATATGCCTAAGATTCCATCATTGCCAAATCAAATGAGGGCCATATGATCTGCATGTGAAGGTAAATCGCTGGAAAGAAGAGCTTTGAAGATGCATTCGGTAGAGAATTGTGCCCACCGTAATAAATAAAGAAGTGAGATCGCCAGTTGGATGGTAGTTGATGGTTTTCCTTCTGAGGCGTTGCGCTTGGAATGATTCAGAACATAATCTGCATTGGGGTTAGTTGAATACTGATGGATCCATTGTTGAAGGCGCATATTTGGAAGCAAATGGAGAGCCCTTTTGGTCCTCACTCCCATAAGGGAGGGCATAGGGATATGCAGGCTTAATAGTTTCTCGTGTTGTGTGTTTGTTCGTCCATCATTCAAGTGATTTTTCTTGTTTGAACGTTTGTTCTTGTTTTAACAAAGGCTACGCATTGACAAATCTGCGTTAGCCAGTAGACGAGAGTCATGATATGTGAGATCTGCCTGCAGGAGAAGCAATTCTGCGATCCCATAATGTAGCGGGATTTCACAGAGCTTGTCATTCACTGTTGAAGACCTGATAGGGGTGTGCAGATTCACACGCGGTACCTTGGAGATAGTCACGTCTTTAACACTACTCATATTCTAGCCTTGCTTTTGTCCATCCTCAAGCAAATTGCAAAGACAAATTTGAAAACAGAGGTTGTTGATTGTTGTACTGGTATAACACTTTATTTCACAGATCTATAAAGAAGAGAATTTTTGGATGTCGCTTCCATTGCAGGCCTCAATCCCTTCACTTGATGCACGAGACCACAACCATGCCATTATGCAGGTGTGAATCTCTGCATTTAAAAAGGGCCAGTTGAAGATTCTGGTTCATGTTTTTGACAGAACACAATGCTCGGGGTTCAAGAGGGTTGCAGAGGACAGTGCAGGTGCTAGTATTGCATAAGAAGCTAATTGTCACGCCCCCAAGCCTACGGTGGTCTTTCAACCGTGCCGGCGAGGTGCGGCACCACCGAACACTTTCTTTTTAACAATACTCGTGCACATGGACTACGCCTAATTCACCTATCCTTACTTAGTTTGTGTTTCGCAACCAAGTAAAATGCATTTATCCTTTATACTTAATGAAGCCCATACTCATTCATTATCCATATGCAATTAACCAAGAACATCAACAATTGCACACAAGTATAAAGGGAGGGGCAACTCCCGGTAAAGTCTGCCCGACAATAATATTTTATAATCAGTCTTTCTTCAATAATACAACACAAGTGTGCTTGACAGACTTCAAGCCAACACTTAGAATAATTTACAATCAAGGCATAGACAGCCTTTACAATACATGTGCTAACTTCATACGGTAGGAGGGTGCTCACCCGAGACACCAAGAACTCCACCTCTAAGTTCTGCACAAAACTGCTCTTCGGAATCCACCAATACACGGCACTCCTTGCCAACCTTCAACCGAGATAATCTACGCACTTCCTAAGTCCAATGCGCATGAGATATGCGCATTCACTTTACCCCTTACTGCGCGCTTCCTTCTCTTGTGCGAAGGTCTTGAGCGAATGTCGATTGTCAAATGAACTCCTTTCATCTTTTATTTATACGCATCATATGTGTATGTTAAGGGGGGGTGTGCAGCCCCATGGCCGACCCCCACATCAACGCATATATGCCCAATGAACAGTCCTTGCAAGTCGGCTTGCAAGCCCACGCTCCATCGCATATAAACTACGCTCAAACACTTAGTAATATTTTTATGTGCGCTCCTAACATCGCACTTTAACGTCGCATATCCGGAGGACCGTCGCATATCGTTCGCCCGCTCGTCGTGCACGGAGCGCCCGCTCGTCGTGCAAGGAGCGCCCGCCCGTCGCGTTAACCGCCCGCTCGTCGTGCACGCCTGCCCGAGTCGCGAAGGCCTTACACTAATGGTCAGTCAGACTCAATATAGCCATAGTGCTAAATTAATGAAATCAATCTTAATATTCTCTGCCCTACACAATTCCTTCATCAAAGATGAGATATGCTCGTAAAAGTTGTTGCAGTTGGGCCCTAATTTCTAACAGAGGCCTCAGTGTTGGTAAGCCCTGGATCCCCATCTCCAAGCTGAAGTTGTACCAACATTTTGTTTTTCATGCCCAGAGAAGTATGGCAGAAGTGAGGTGGTGCCGCTGAAGTTAAGAATTGTTATGCTTTCAAGAGCCCACGTGGATGACTTCATGGGTCAATTGGTTAACGACCAATGTGCCCGAGCCGTTGGCGATGTTTATAGCGGTCAGGTCTTTTTCAGCTAATGGGTTGGCGCGTTTGATCCTCTGCACATTGTGCTTTCATAAAGGCAGCTGCTGGAACATTCAATTTTCTGCCTTTTCTGTGATCTAAAAGCATAGTTAATTTTGTTTTGGTGTGAGTGGGGGAGTAGCACTATGAGCTGTATGGTTGAACCTGCCTGAAAAAACTGTCGTGATGAAGATAAAGCTGGATGTTGTAAAAAACCTACATAAGCTTAATGCTCCTTAAATTGGAGATGCAAGCAACTATTTATCTGTATTAGTCTTCGCTTTCCACACTATCCTCTTGGCCATGTAATTTATATGGTGACGATTTGGGTGAAGTTACCAACACTTTGCTTCCTAATGTCTACTCAACTTACAATGGTGCCAAAAGTCCATGTTGTTGCTATATGGACTGGATGACGTACTCCTCTCCATGTGTTGATGGATTAGAGAAGCCTTATTTTCATTCCTCCTCTGAAAGTGATAATGTCATTTGACATGGGCCTTCCTTCTCCCAACATGATACCACTTTGTGGCCTTTCTTACCATAGAAAGAATATGCATCTACATACCAAAAGCTCACAACACTATGGCCTCTATTCTTCTATCAATGACAAATAAGGGATATCTTGTTTTATGAAGACTCTTAGTCTTCTTCTTCTTCTTGCCCCAATTAATTGGTTTATTGCTTCTTTTGAGTGATGGTGCAAGATGAGTCTTCAAGCTTTTGTCATTGTTTCACTTCTTAAACACACCACAAGAAGGTTGAGATGGTAGTGGGTTGCAACCTTCATGTACTATTTCGCTCTCTTATAAAAAACATGCCAACCATTGCATGTCTTTTTCCTTCACAAACATAGTCTCAATGCTCATGTGATTTTCCATTTTTCCGTCAAAACTTGGGCCTTCATGCTTCGCCCTTTGTGCATCCATAATGAATCCTAGGATTCCTTAACTTCGCTTTCTTATCCTTTGTCCATCATAACCTGATTACCTAAGGAGCTTGGAACCAATGCCTTTGGTATGTTTTTCAAGGTCTTCAATCTACTCTAGAGAAATGTCTATAGAAGATGAGCTTGTTGGGGTGGTCACATGCATGGTATTAGCTTTGGTAATGGCGATAGAAAGGGGATTTGATCCCTCATCCTCTTGGACAACCATTTGGAGCCTTGAAAAGACCTCATCCTTTTCTACCAACTCTTGTTGCAACTGAGCCATAATCTACATGAGCCTATCTTCTTACTAGCTATTCAACTAATTGGCCTTCTTTCCCAAGTGTACAAGTTGCACTTCATGCTTGTCCAAATATTCCATGATAATGGTGAGGGATTCTTGGCATTATTAAAACTTCTTCTTAAGCATTCATAGTAGTTTGGTAGACATATCAAGGTGCCTTTCTATCTCTACCATCCTCTTGTTGAATATCTTAACCTATTCCTTCAAGTGTTTATTCTCTTCTCAAACTTGAGTATTGTTAGCCCTTAAGTATTCCAACATTTTTGTTTTTCTTGATTATCGATGTTGAGATCTATAATGTTCTAGTGAAATTTTTGGTATCTATCATGGTCAAGGATGCAATTGCTTTGATGTTATGTGATCTATAAATAAGGGATTTATAACCCACTCACTTCACCAATACGAAATTTGTGTGGAAATTACTTTGAGAATCAATGTCAATCTTGTGCAAAGGCTACTAAGCCTATATCCTCTAACCTATACAATATTTTCTTATTAACGACTTTGTAGCCTTCATTCTCAACAACCAACCAATGACCCACTATGGTTTAATGTAACCTACACACCACGACTTACTGTTGGGTTGTGTTATATTCTTTCCATGACTAACCTACGTAGTGAACCGGGGGTTAAAGGGGGGGGTGAAGCCCCCCCTTCGTTGTGTCGATTGCGCAATGGGGGGTCAGAGGGGGGTAGCATCCCCCCCTGTCTCGGGGGTTTGAGGGGGGCGGGTAGCCCCCCTCTACGGTCCGAGGCAGCGCCCTGGGAAAAAAAAATTTGGACCCTATATTAGGTTGGGCGAACCTACCTATGCTTTTCAGTCCATGGTTTTGGACGCGATGGTTTTCGGTCCATGGTATTGGATGCTTCGGAATGTATATATATGTATTGTAACATTGAAAGGAACATAATGAAAAATCAAGCTGGTAGTCCCGATTTTGGGATCCAAGGGAAAATCTTTGTGTATATGTGTTTTATGTGTTATGCTCTCACATTGTTTATTTTCTGTGTTTTAGAATTCGTATGCAAGTAATTTCTGTACGGGGTTAAAACCTACACTTACAACTGGTTACACTTCTTATTAAAATATATGGCAGCTTCGGGAAGAATTTCCCTTGATAAATCCATTAAACCCCAAAAGTGAAATTAAAAATTGATAAAAAAAATCATTATTATTTGGCACAAATTTTATTTTTTTGAAAATAACTATGAAGGCACTTATATTCAAACGATTATCTGAATTTAAATTTTAAGTCTCCCGCCAAAGTTCAAGGTTGGCTTCTAAAGGATTCGTGTTAGCTTCCTGCAAGGGTCGTGACCCTTCATTAATGACAACAACTATATAGATCCCATTGAGTTGATCACCAAAAGATATAATTGATGGCTTATATTTGTCTGAAATTCTCGGATGATTCTGATGTTCCTTAGGTTTCTCGCATTTGGCATAGGTCTCTCACTCTCTTATGTTCCTTGGGTCTCTCACTCTCGCATATTCCTCGAGTCTATCACATTATAGTTCCTCTTAGTTACATACCATTTATGACACTATTGCAATTCAGGGCAACATTGGTATGTTTCGCATTTGTATGGCCGCTTGCATGACCCATTCACATGGTTTGTATGGTCCATGGCTTGCATGGCCCACTCGATGGTTAGCATAGACCACTTGGATGGCCCGCACAAGATGGTTAACATGGCCCTCACATGGTGGTTATCATGGCCCACTTGGATGGCCTACACAGGATGGTTAGCATGGCCTGCATAGGCCTGCACAGGATGGTTAGCATGGCCCGATTGGATGGCATGCACAGGCCTGCTTAGATGGCCCACACAGGATGGTTAGCATGGCTTGCTTGGATGGCCTGTGTGAAAATTTCTAAATATAACACATAAGAAATCCCAACTGTTATTTCTGGTTTATTATCTCCTACTTGTTATTTACATTAACAAGTTATTTAATCATATAAACACCGAAATAAACACAATAGCAGCCTTCACAAATATACAGATCAACAACTGAAATAACTGAGACAAACACATAAGGGACACCGTTATTTTTAGACAATTGTCCCTTGAAAAACCCAATGCGGGAAAACTGTTGTAGCAGATATGAGGGTTTTGTTATTATGTAGTTTTTTAATACAACTTGGGTGCCAGAAATGGATCACCCAACAAAGAATTCCCTTGGCAGTAGTACCTCTCCTCGAAGAGACGTATTCAGGCTGATCAGTCACTGGATGAACGATCCCACAGCAAAAATGGCATCTCCGTTGCTGGAGAACGAAATCTGCTCCAATCTTCTCTACTGCTATGTGTCACTCTATAAGGATTGCATCACCCTTCCTAGCTCACCAGCACTCAGTCTACCCCACAAAAAACCTCTCGGTGTTTCTTCTTAGCCATGCGTCAGCTCTGCTAGCCTCTGCGTAGCTACTGAAGCCTTTGCATCAGCCCCTTGCCTCTCTGCATCACCCACGCTAACCCTCTACGTCACCCATGCTGACCTCTTTAGCCTCTGCATAACTCCCAACTGCCTCTGTGTCAGCCTCTCCAGGCTCTGTTGTCTCTCTGGCACTATCTCTGCCTCTCTGCTATGTATTCTCGGCCTCATGCCAAACTTCCCCTCACTACAACAGATCATTGGTTTGATTCTCTCAGCAAACCCTGCTCCAAAAAATTGAACTGACTAATCAATTTGGTGTATCTCCAACTGACCCTTAAGCCTCCTCTTATACTTTTCCAGTTGAGTCTTCAACAGACAAGATTAAGTCACTAATCAACGGCTAAGATTATATTTGGCTTGATCCATGTCATTTAGAACATTCTCACCCAGTTTTATATTAATACCCATTAATATTTTAATTTCCCTAAGTTTAGACTTAGGAACCCCATTAAAAATATTAATTATTTTAGTATCTCTCCAACTGGGTGGAATTTCCCCAAACGATTTATGGGTCTTAGATATCTTACATGCTTTAGTCTCTCCACCAATTTGCATGGCTAGATTACATCCGATGCTACCAAAAATCAACACTCCCTTTTAGCGATGAATGTGCTCTAGTAATGCTTCACCATGGAAACATCCACTGATCCTCCGCATCGGTACCTGTGCTACTGATGGACCTGATGCCCTACATCCACTACATTGTTGCTTCCTATACTACTACCCATGACACTGCCACTGTTACTGCTACATTCATACTGCAGCTCCCTCTCAACATGTTGCCCATGCTGCCCCTAGCACTGCCACTACTAATTGTTGCACTGCAACTCAGTTACCGAGAAGTAGGTAACTGACTTCTCCCAAATACTGACATCCCAGTCAGTTTGGAAGCCTCATGAAACTAAAGCTACCTCTGCTGCTATATTGTGCTCCCTCTACTTCCACTGCACTGTTGCATACACCTTTGTGCCTCTCGCACTGCTGCAACCTTCACTGCGCTGCCTCAAATTTCTGCACCCAAGCACTGCCTTGCTGCTCCACTACACTTAGCTACACCCAAAATCAATAATCTTGCTACTATCATTAAGGGCTCCCGTAGCTAGATATGATCCAATATTTTGGGCACCTCAAGGATCCTGCCCCTAGTATGTAGTCCTCCTGCTCACAACTTGATGTCTCCCCACCTCTTCTCTAGAGGTGCATGAGCACTCATGGCACAGTCGTCATCAGTCTCAACTTCTTTCTCTGCCTTAGCTGGAACTACCTTGGAGTAGGAAGCCTCTCCCTTTTTTTCTTCCTGGGACACTGGGATGCATAATTTCCCAGCTCCCCACAAAGGAAGCACTTCACCTTGGAGATATCCTTCTTCTTCCTCTTCCCCTGTTGTCCCGGAGATGCTAGAGCCGCATCCTCCTCCTCCTCTTTCTTGATTTGACTTCCCTTGCCACTAATCCCCGCCTTGGTCATACGCATGATCTCTTCTTAGCGAAGAGATGCCCACATGTCATCCCATCCTGGAAGAGTGGCCCTACCCAAAATACTTTGGACGAATGTCTCCCACTCCTTAGAGATTGCATTCACGGCAATCCTAACCATAAATTTTGGATCTGGTGTAGACCCCACGGAAGTGAGCTGCTCATGAATCTCCTGGAACTTAAGAAGGAATGGATCTATCTACTCCCCCTTCTACATCTAATACGACCACAGCTGATTTTCCAATAGCATCTTCCACTGCACGGAAGAGCCCTAATACAAGGTCTTCAGAGTATCCCACATCTCCTTTGTTGTGTTATTTTTAGCAATATGTGGTACGACATGATCTTTGACCCCGTCAAATATCATGCACTTCGCCCTCACCATTTCATCCTCATACTTCTCATTCTCAGTTGGGTCGATTAGGATAACCATGGTTCTCAAGGCAAAGTCCTTGATGCAATGTCGATCTAGGACTGCTAAGATCCTGGCCTTCCAGATGACAAAGTTGGAAGCCCCGTCCAACCTGTCCTCATCCCTCAATTTGTTCACTGCCATTTCATCTCCTCTTCTGGACTCCCTCTGAGTTTCGACTCCCCTTCTAGAAATCTCCCTCTAAGTCCTGATTTCCCTGCTGGAAATCCTCCTGCCAAATGTCGAACTGCTCCTCTCTGATCCTCCTTGCAACTGCAACTCGGATCTGGATTTCTTGGCTAGATATCTATCAAGGTAGCGACTCCCTCTACCTTGGTTATGTACCCTTAGGTATTGTTATGCACTGACAGAAACAACACCCCACCATCTTCTCGATCACAATCTTCCCACAGCTCCCCAAGCCCCAACAACTAAAGAAACTTAGCCTTTCAGGCTCTGCACAATCCCAACAACGACAGAATCTACTCCGCCTGGCCACAACATCGATCCTTCCTGGCTAAGAAAGATGACCGGGCACTATGTAGGTTTGATTTTTCCCTCTCTACCTTTGCATTGACCCTCCTCCTGGCTTGAAATGATGACACATGCCCTCTGTGTCACTTCTTCTCTCCTGCTTCTACTCTGGAACAACATTGTCTCTCGAGACAGCTGTTATTGCTGCAAATTCTTTAGATTACTGTTGGTACCTTCAGTTCTCCTTTGATCTGCAATCCTCTGATACCATGTGAAAATTTCTGAATCTAACACATTAGAAATCCCTACTTCTATTTTTGGTTTATTATCTCCTACTTATTCTTTACATCAACAAGTTATTTAATCATATCAACACCGAAATAAACACAATAGAAGCCTTCATAAATATATAGATCGGCAACTGAAATAACTGAGACAAACACACAAGGGACACTGTTATTTTTGTACAATCATCCCCAGAAAAACCTAATGCGGGAAAACCGGTGCAATAGATATGAGAGTTTTATTATTATGCAGTTTCTGAATACAACTTGGGTGCCAAAAATGGCTCACCCAACAGAGAATGCCCTTGGCAGTAATACCTCTCCTCAGAGACAAATATTTCAGTTGATCAATCACTGGATGAACGATCCCACAACAACAATGGCATCTCCTTAGCTAGATAGTGAAAGTTGCTCCAAGCTTCTGTACTGCTCTTTGTCATCGTTCCCAGCTCACCAGCACTCAGTCTGCCCCATGAGAAATCTCCTGGCACTACCTCTTAGCCCTGCATCAGCTCTGCTAGCCTCTGCGTAGCTACTGAAGCCTCTGTGTCAGCCCCTTGGCTCTCTGCGTCAACCCTTAGACCCTTTGCGTCACCCACGCTAGCCTCTTCATCCTCTGCGTAGCTCCGACCTACCTCTTCATCAGCCTCTCCAGGCTTTGTGCTGTTTCTCTGGCACTATCTCTGCCTCTCTACTATGTATTCTCGGCCTCGTGTCGAACTGCCTCTCACTGCAACAGATCACTGGTTTGATTCTCTCGGCAAACCCCACTCTAGAAAATCGAACTAACTGATCAATTTGGTGTATCTCCAACTAACCCTCAAGCCTCCTCTTATACTTTTCTTGTTGAGACTTCAACGAACGAGATTAAGTCCCTAATCAATGACTAAGATTAGAGTTGGCTTGATCCATGTCATTTAGAACATTCTCACACAATTTTATATTAAGACCCATTAATGTTTTAATTTTCCTAAGTTTAGAATTAGGAACCCCATTAAAAATATTAATTATTTTAATATCTCTCCAACCAGGTAGAATTTCCCCAAACGATTTCTGGGTCTTGGAGATATTATGTGCTTTAGCCTCTCCACAAATTTTCATGGCTAGAGAACATCTGATGCTACCAAAAATCAACAACCTGCACAATTTATGAATATCTAATAGAAGAAGAAGAATGGAATTTTGGGTTTTCCCCCTTGTGGGTTTTACCTTGGTCTTCGAACAAATCATGGTGTCTCTATTTGTGCAATATTTTCTTTTGTATTTCCTTTATGTTTCATTATTTTTCTAATCTTATTGTTATTTCTACATAATTGCTACTAATGTTATGGCATTGTGGGATGAGTTCATGTAATGCAATTATATAAAGCAAAGAATAATATAGTCTTAAGAAAAATTAACACTTCTTAGCTCCAAGGGTTGACTTTTTGGTTGTCTTGTGTAGAGACTTCCTATGCCTTCCATGGCTACAAGAGTGTTAGAAGCTAAGTATGGCTTACAAACAATAGTGAGCTCTTCTTTGAATTGTTGTTTTAAACTTCCTTTCCTTTGAGATCCAACCTCTTCTATCTTTCCCTTCTTCCTTGAATATATTCACCCCTTTTTTGTTGCTTACCACGTCCTTGACATTATTTGCATTTTTGATAGTTTTGTATGCCTCCAAAGACTTCAAACAAATGTTTAGTGGATAGATGTGGAATCAAGCAAGTGAATGTGGCAGATGCATATGAGGTACAAAATGAAAATCCAAGTACATGAATGGACATTTTGGAGTCATGGGAGTGTATAGAACCCATTTTAGATGAAATCCTTCTTGCCATACAAAAATCATTTTCCTGCTTAGTTTTAA
The DNA here is from genome assembly GCA_031772625.1 of Pinus tabuliformis. Classification (NCBI taxonomy): domain Eukaryota; kingdom Viridiplantae; phylum Streptophyta; class Pinopsida; order Pinales; family Pinaceae; genus Pinus; species Pinus tabuliformis. The sequence goes on from CM062817.1 coordinate 738,296,742, forward strand.
ACAAGAAGACAACAAATTTTTATTCTCAAACTATGACAAGTAGAAGCATCAAGCTTCTTCTTCTTGTTTTATGGAGTTTTGTATGAACGAAAATAAAAGAAATGGTAGAGGAAAATATTGATATTGGTGGGTAGCATGAAGAGGATATTATTCTTGATAGATAATGATCTCCATGGGATTTAATTCAAACCACAGAGTACTAACATGAGAAAAGAGCCATGATTGACATTTGCAACATGTAATTAGCTAACACCATAACAAGTTGACCAAAAAAAGTACAATCAATAAGCATAATGCCAGTGGACAACCATAAATAAAAGTGGTTAGCACAATAACAAGTCGACTAGAAAAAATAAAATCACTCAACTAAGAGGCCAGTAGACTAGAGAAAATAAAATCACTCAACTAAGAGGCCAGTCGATTAGAAAAAATAAAATCACTCAACTAAGAGGCCAGTCGACCAATAAAGGAATAGATTCAACTAGCCATGTAAAATTGCCCAAGGAGAGATATGAAGTTGCTAGGTAGGAACTTAGGGGGGTGTGAAATCATCCATGCATTATATAAAACACCAATGGGAATTTGAAAATGTTTAATCCTAAAATAAAACGCCCAGTCATGAAATAAAATAGTCATGGGAATGTGAACTTACTGAGGCATGAAGTAAAACACCTAGTGAAATGTAAACTTACCCATATAAAGAGAAAACATCCTAGGGAATGAGAAATTTGGCCAAGGGAGGAGAAATTTGACTCAGTGAGAGAATTTACAACCTAGAGAAGTGATAAATTTTCCCAACATCAAAAAAATGAAATTAGTAACTTACTATTTAGTTATAATAATTAAATTACAAAAACCATCAATCTTAGACTGGAATAGAATATGATGGTGGACATTCTAGAGTTGTTGGGATTTCACTAGTGGCTAGGGTTTTGGTAGCAAGACACTATTTATAGAATTGAGAAGTTATGATACGTTTTTAAAGTATTTTTATTGTACTGGAGAGCTTTACTTATTTCAAGGTTGTCCCCTGAAATATGCCATTGAACATTGCTCTCTTTCAAGATTGTGAATATAAGCATTAATATTATTCATGTTATGTGATTTCTCTTCTATTAGTAACTGCTTGTGAGTGCTTTTTACTTCTTTAGACTAGGATCTTCTTTTACTTAGGTTATTAGTGTTATTCTTCATCAAATAAATACCAATGCATAAACCATAAAGAGACAAAAGACACAAATTTTTCTTCTTATAAAGATTACAATTGACGAATACCAAGACCAAAACCCTTGACCTGTTTGCCACTCCAAGACCAAGCCACAAAGCTTCTTCTTCCTTCAATGAAAGTCAAACTTCATCCTCCTTTACTGCTACCTTCCATACCTCGACTTCCTCTTCTTTGTTTCAAATATGCAACTTCTTAGCTTCCTTCAAAAATCATAACATGTGAAGTGTCACCTTTGAGTCCTTGATACCCTTCGCTTTAGGTGGAGATTGCTTGTTTGTCAACTCTGCTTGTTGTCACACTTGTTCTTAACCCAAAATACTTTCCTTATAGTGATTGATATTTCAGCCTTCTTCCTGCAATGGACAACAGATATCTCTTGTATGTGTGGAGGTTAGTTGACCCACAAAACAGTTCCAAATCAACACTTAGATACCTCGCTGCACCTTCCTTCTTTCTCGCTAGTAATTAGGCTCCCTTGATGACCCTCGCACTTCAGATCTTGACTGAATTGTGTCTCTGAAATTCTGTCTCCTAAACTTAGGCTGAGCTACCTATTTATAGTGGTTTTCCTCTGTAATTAGCCGACATGAAAGAGCTTGAGCCAACATGTCCCTTAGAGTAGGTTATTTACTCCATTTTGTAGCCAACATGAAGGAGTTGTTTGTGCTTGGCCTTGGAGGACTTACATATTTATTTAATGACTCGTACATAATGTAACATATCCAAGAAGGGTCCTTCATACATGACATAGACTCAATTTGATTTTTATGACTAGATGACAAATCCTGAAGCCTCACAATGGGAGTCATCACTAAAATAAAATTCCTTGCTCATGAAACCCATGAGACAAGCATTACAATAATAATTTTATTTTTCTTCGTTTCATCAATTACATAAAATCACAATTACACATGTCATTATGAAGACCGAACCTAGTGGCTATGGTTTGGGCAGCAAGACATTATTTATAGAATTGAGAAGTTATGATATGTTTTCTAAGTATTTTCATTGTATTGGAGAGCTCTACTTATTTCTAGGTTGTCCCCTGAAAGATGCCAATAAACATTACTCTCTTTCAAGATTTTGAATATAAGAGTTAATATTATTCATGTTATGTGTTCTTATTCTTCATATTCTACTTTGTACAATTTAGATTTCTTTGATAATGTTCATAATCCATTATTTATAGTATATAGATTATGTTACAAGTGGAATAAAAACTCTTCATGTGCTAGCATGAACAAATTTTTTAAACAAATTTATTTCACGTTAGAGACATGTTCCAACATCTTTAAACATGACAATTATTATTCAACAAGTAAAATTGTGACTTGAAGCATATAAATGGGGAATAAAAAGCAAGGTCACCTAGTTGGGTTCCCTTATGCACCTATGTTAGTACTTGGTGATAAATACCATATTCATTAGAATCTAATATGGATTTGATCATCCACATAACCTTGGATATATAAAAGGCCCCTAAGTGCACTTTAAATGCTCCTTCCATGAACTTGTTAATAATTTTATTGCTACAATACATTGAGTACAACACTCAGGGAGATCACTCTTTTGTGCTAAGGAATCAAGTAGCATAACTAAGGCTATAAAGTTTCTCCTTCTTAATTTGCATTATGAGTGACTAGTTCAGTACTACTGTTGGAAGCCCTCATGTATAATAAATAACTATAGTACTTAAAACTTCTTCACCCTTAAGACCCTACAAACCCTAGTCTTTACAGCACATGCAATGTAATACCTAAATATCTTGGAAAAAAGGAATTTGAGATTTTCATTAGTATAGTAACACTAAGGAAGTGGTCCTAGTCTTTCCTAAACAATTATTGGAGGTATATCACAAAAAATCCTTGCACAACATTGAGCACATTGGTATATCTCTTTAAAAAATATTTTAGTGAAAACAAGTGGTCCCATGACTACCACTAGAAACGTGACCATGGACCCCACCCAACTGGAAGGCCAAGCCTCTTAGATAAACAATCTACAAGACACAATTTCTGAAACCAATGATTATTTATAGATCCTTACTACATCAAATAGGAGCATGCAAACCAATTGTTTTATGTTCTAATCCAACCACCAAATTGAAATGTGCCCTTTGTAGGAGCAACCAATGTCACTAGTTAGTGATGAATGATTTGCAGGATGCAAGCATTGCACTATTGGACCACCCTTTTAAGATACTCAACCCCATATGTTGCACAAATTTCCTAAGTTTGATCTAAATAATTACAATGGCTCCAATGCAATAAGATAGGTTATATAAATAGAACACTATGTTTCCCTCTAAGATATTGATGACGACTAGTTGGAACTCTCTATGGGCATGTTATACTTGGATTAGGAGCATTGGAAATTGTGTAATTATAAAAGGCGTGTCATGGATACATTAATTGGAGCTATTTTTTTAAGGCCATCTACAATCTAAGCTTGATTTGAAACTAATATTGATTTTTTGGGGGCAACTAACTAAGTTTCTCCAAACCAACACAATAAAAGACTTTATTATTTCCCTTAAGCAATTGATAATTTGCACAAACTGTATAACTACTAAAAAAAATTTCAAATAATATTTATTAATCTGAAGGAGGAGTTTGGGCACAAGTCAAGATCTCTCACACTACTACTTGGTTGGTATCCTCTCACCTAGCTAGATAAGCATTGGTGGTGGCAGTTGACTAAACCAAACAACCCACTTTTTTTTCACAATGACGTCCTCCTTTTATGCTTCCTCCATCTCCTTCACAAGCCTCAAAGGTCCACAAATTAACTTGGGGAAAAACATTATAAAATTAACACTTAGGGATCTATATCACTTCGATGAAAAAAAATTCAACAACCATAGGTGTGGGGGACATAAATTATTTTTCATGCCCAAGAAAATTTTAGAGGAAGCCACTACAAAGATGAATCTAGCAGAGTCTTCACATTCTCCTCATAAAGAAATGACTAAGGAACCTCCTTATTAGGAAGCCCATATTTCCCTCTAGGTTTTGCCAAGAATCACAACTCCCCAAACTTTGAAACAGATCAAGTATAGTAAACTTTGAAATATGGTTTTCTTAATTCTTAATTATAGTACCTACAATTTATTCCATCATAGAGTGGTAGACAAAACACATTGTTGTGTTTATGCAATGCACAATCTCCAAATCATGATAGTCAATGGACATAATATGAAATGTTGTGGTAAGTTTGAAATAAAAAAATCCAAATGGGGAATTATCCCCTAAAATATAATATGTTTTCCATTGAAATAGGGGGTTGTGGTTTAGTTTTATGATCATAATGGTTGTGAACATTGGGTCCTATTGTCATTGTTTTCAAGGAGTTGTGTATAAGATTCACCGAGGAGGGACACCAATACAATCTCTAAGTGATCCAAGTGGATATTGGTGGCAACCCACCTATTCCACTTGGACCTCCACCATTGTTTCTTTCAGTTTCCTTAATTGTAGCATAATTTACTTTTTTGGCAATTTTTTGGGTCCTAAACTTCTGGAGTCATTTTTAGGCCTGATGTTTCTTTTCCTTTTTTGCAAAATGGAAAAACCCATAACCATATGTAGGATTTTGTAGTTGAAACTTGTTGTCCTCGGATATATCTTTCTAATGAGGTAATGTATGCTTAAAATGGAGATAGTATGCCAAAGTTATGGCCCCGGGGAGTTGATGTACCAACTAACCCCAACGGGGCCCACAAACTTTTGGCACTTCACATCCTAAGGTTAGGTCTTTGGATGTTTATGGTTTTCCATTGTTTCTCAATAATAAAAAGGCCTTCGAGCCTCATTGTAACATAGTTCAAAAGGCATGTAGTCGTCACATCCCTTCTTAGAGATAAGCTACCATCGCCTGAGCTAGTTTGTTTCATTCTACATGTAAATAGTTTTCAGTACCTGTTATTAATTAATTGAATTTTTGTTATTTCGTTGTATCTCTGTGTTTTGTTTAAATCTTTATTTCATTTTGTTACTTCATAAATCCAGATCACTAACATCTCAAAGCAGGCTCAGTAAAAATCATTAGATATCACCATAAAGAAAATGTCCTAAAGAAAGGTCACTTGTGGATTACTTTCCCATTTAATGTTATCTATGTTTTGCATAACTCCCTCAACTTAAAACACCATACAACTTATCCCCCTCACATTCTAAGCATGATCATGGCATCCCACTAATTCCATGTAGTCTACCATCCAATGTGTGCCCTTATAAACATATTTTTTCACAAACAAATAAAAATGAAAAGATAGTTTAGGAACTATTGGAGATAGGAGCCATTTGTATTAGTGCTAGCCCTAGTCCTCATTTCTCATCATGGTCTTAAAGAAGGCCAATTCATGCATGCAAATGGACTTCCACAATCTTAACAAGTTGTGATCAAAGATAAATTTCATATTCCCATCATTGATAAACTCTTAGATGAGCTTTATGAAGCACGAGTATTCACTAAACTTGATCTTTATTATGTTTATAACCAAATTCAAATTAAGGAAGTAAAAATTCGAAAGATGGCATTGTGCACATATGAAAAACATTATGAGTTCATGATGATGCCTTTTGGTCTTTGTAATGTCACATCCACTTTTTAGAGCCTTGTGAATAATCTTTTTCAACCCTTTTTGTGCAATTGTGTGCTAGTCTTCTTTGATGATATCATGATATACAACAAAAATTCGATGACACATGTGGCACATGTATATCAAGCATTTTAAGTACTCTCCAACAATCACTTGTTTGTCACATGTTCCATACACTCTTTTAGAAATTTTGGAACTTTTGAAGTGCAATATTCTGGTCTCATTGTTAGTAGTGAAGAAGTGTGTGCTGATCCCAATAACATAAAGATTAGCCATGCTTGCATACACTAAAAAAGAATGTCTTTGTTTGGGATGATGCAATAAAGTAGACCTTAGAGGACACTATGTGTACTATGATGTCTTAGTCATTCTAGTTCAATAAAACTTTCACCTTGGAATGTGATGCCTTGGGAAAAGGTATTGGCGAGGTGTTGATGCAAGAGAGGTGCCCATTGACATTCACTGATAAACAATTGTCTAATAGAAACTTGGGCAAGTATGCCTACAAGAAGGAAATGGCAGTCATCCTTTATGCAATGGATATGTGACATCCTTAGCTCATTGATAGGTGGTTTTAGATCAAGATAAACCATAGGAGCTTTAGGAATTTTTTGGAGTAATGTTTGTCTTCCCTTGAGTAGAAAAAGTGTGTAACCAAGATGTTGTGTTGTGATTATGAGGTTGTCTACAACGAGGGAGAGAACATGGTGGCCAATATTGTGTCATGGAAATATAAGGAAGATGGATCCCTTTTTGCCTTATACTTAATTGATCCAAGAGAATCCCTAAAGGCCAAAAAATAAAATTCCTCAAATCTTAAGGAAACCAGGGCCAAATCAAAGATCTCATCACAAGAAATCCAACGACACAAATGATGCCTTAATATGAGTTCGTATGCAGAATGTATGCTCAGTCAAAGTTTCGATCAAACTTAGCAAAAGGAAAAATTAGTTGGCGCCAGATAAATTTGTACCAGGGCCAAATTTGGAGGTTTTGCCAAATTTAGCGTGCGGGGGGCTAAAGTTAGCAGGGCTCCAGTGAAATGTTGAGATATCACTACAGTTGGAGGAACCGCCAAATCTAGCGGCATCCACTAAAATTGATAGCATCTGACTATGCATGAAGTGGACCAATTAGGTGTCAACACGTGGCCAAATAGAATGGTGCCACATGGAACCTTGAGAATGGCCAAATTCCCCCCCAACTGACCTTGACGGCATCGAATAAATTTAGTAGCGGTTTAACAATTGTTTTATAATATATATATAAAATGTTGAACAGTTATTGGCGGTTTTTGTTATAACAAATGATAAATATACATATAATCGTGCGACAGTTTCCAATGGTTAAACAACAGTTGGTTATAATTGTTTTGTAATATAAAATAGGGTCCACTGGGTTCAAACTGGTAACCATATGGACCCAACGGCCTATAAGCAATGTGTTAGCCAAACTGCCAGCAGGCAAAACTTTGTTAAGTTTGTTGACACAACACTACTTAAATGAACCTCTTTTCAATCAAATAGACAGTGAACGGGTGGAGCCATGGGCCGAAAGAACGTGGATGTGTGCAAAACCAAAACAGGGTCAAAACCTTGTGGGTGTGATTCCGAGAAGAATATTCCCAAGGTATATTCCTTGGAATATTTTATAGAATATTCCCATAAGATTTTGTTATGGAATCTTGAGATTCTCTTGGGGGTCCAGAGTTGATGGTGGCAGAATATAGTTGAGTTTATACTCATTTTATTCAAAAATTTGCAAGTATTTCACTGGTGCAGCCAAATTTGGGATTTGAACAACCATTTTTCAAGTCACACCTAGAATTGGAGGTTTAATGATATATTTTTCCATGTACTTGCCTTTCTTTTCTTTGAGATGAATTAAGAGGCCTCTCCAATTTGAAGTTGGGACCAAAGACATAGACCACATTGGGTGAACTTTGTTATCAGACATTGGTGTATTTTCTTTATGGTCTCCTTTTATGTTTCTTCTTCTTTAACTGTTTGCATTTATGGTTTTACATGCTCTTTTATGCAATTCTACTAACATCACCGAAGAAAAGATCTTGGATCATGTTGGTATCATAGAGGTCTTTTCTTATGTGAATTGTGAGTGTGGAAGATAACCAAGGCCAAACTCAGAGAGGGCGAATTAAAACTCAAGCATTTTGACCCAGATATTGGATGCACAACAAAAATAAGGAAAATGGTGAATGACAATGTTCACACCAAGAATGACAAAGCTTTCTACAGGATGGCAGACATGGTAGACAATTTGTTTGTGAATTGTGAGAAGAGAATAACAAATAAGGAAAAGAAGAAGAAAGAGAAACTAGAGGAAAATGCTTTGGTAAATTAAGAAAATGGAGGAGAACCTCCTGAACCTCCATCTCCATCTTCAAATGAATGTTCGTCTTATTTAGCTTCTTCTCATCATTCTAATAGGCCTCATAGAAATGATTCTAAAAAACCATTCTTTAAGTTAGATGTGAAATTTGATTTTCCCATGTTTAATGGAGAAGCTAATGTAGAAAAGATAAACAATTATATTAGACAGACTGAAGTATATTGTTGTATACAACAGATCAAAGAGGATGAGGCAAAAATCCAGTTGGCATCTCTTCGAATGGGAGGCACAACTCTTGTATGGTGGAAGAGGAAGCTTCAAAAAGGTAGTCAACATAATGGTACACTCCTTTCTTCATGTTCTATGTTCGTTTCTATATTAAGAGGGCAATTTTATCCTTTGGGATGCCGACAAAAGGCCTTGATGGAATGGAAAAATATGAGACAAGGAAAAGGTCAGAATGTTCAAAGTTTCACAAAGGAGTTTAGCAAGCAAACATTGGCATCACTTATTCCTTTAGACTCACATGATACTTTGTTGAAATATATTGGCGCTTTTCATAGTTTTCTTCGGCATCCGTTGTTGTTGTTTGATCCCACTACCCTTGATGAAGCTAGTGTGAAAGTCATTCATCTTGAAAGTGGGAGAGAGCATGAACCAGACGACCATGAAAAGAATACCAAAGCATTCAAGCAGAGAATGTTGAATTGAGAAGACTACTACAAGAAGCACAAGAGGAGAAGCAGGGATTGCAGCTTTAGATACAAGCCATAGAAGAGGCCTTGAAATTTTTGAAATGCAATGAAGGCTTAGCGAAGCCATCATCACCCGCTTCTAAATCTGCAACTAAGGTAAGCAGTGTCAGTGATTCTTCAATTTCATGTTCTCATTATGATGATGATTTTGGTGCATTTGAAAGGCACACTACAGGCATTGGTTTGAAGCTAATGAAGAATATGGGATATGAAGGAAAGGGCCTAGGAGTTAATGGCCAAGGCATTGTGAATCCCATCCAAGTGGTGGAACTACCTCGATATGCAAGATTGGATTATGTCAAACAGGAATCTGAAAGACACTCCAAACCCACAGAGATAGGAGAGTCTTCAAGTGACCGATCTGAGACAATGAAAGATGTTGAGAGCACATCACAACCTTTTAGTGATAGTGAGCATTTCAAAGGAAGAACTAACTTAATTTCACCTTGCCAGAGCTGCACCAGAGACAATCATTCAAGGAAGGTTATGTCACCCAAGGAAGAGACACAAAAGAAGTTCAAGAAATTCTAGAGGAAGAAAACCCCTTGCAACCATTGCAACAAGGGTGGACATCATAAATCCACATGTTGGAAGCTCCATGTAGAGCTATGCCCAAAGAAGGACCAGAAGCATATGAAAGCACATGTGAAGGAACTGACCAATGAAGCAGTTCAACAAGGAAGCCAACTACATGAAGAAATCCCATTAGCCTAGTTAGGTAAGAGATAGGTAGAATTTTTAAGTAGTTAAGTACAGTCGCCATCATAAATCACATGTTTCTTTTAAAAGACCCCATAGATGGGAAAAAACTTGTAAAAGTGATGAAGTGTATAACATCACTTATGAATGCAACATAGTGATATTTTGGCCTTTATTTGGATAACAAGGGATATGGGTTCTATTGTAAAACTTGACCATGAGTGTTTTATAAACTCTTGGCAAGTAAGGTCTTGCTTGGAATCTTGCAAGTTGTGATACATGCATTGGCAGCTACAAATTTGCATATGGATACAGGTGTCGGCTTCATCATTCTGGTTTCAAAGTACAAAGGTGAAGGAGTAGAAAGTGTGGCCTATCAGATACATTTGTTACGCAGGTCAAGAAAACGGGGAGTACATCAACTTGCAACACCTCTTTACACTTTTGGAGCACCAAAATATTCTCAATGGGGAGGAATGATCCAAGAGGATCCATAAAGGCCCAAAAATAAAAATCCTTAAATCTCAGTGAAACCAAGAGCAAATATAAGATCTTATCACAAGGAATCCAACAGTGCAAACGACGCCTCAATCTAAGTTCGTATGTGGAAGTTATGCTCAGTCAAAGTTCCAGTCAAACTTGGAAAAAAGACAAATTTAGTTGGTGCTAAATAAATTTGGACCAGTGCCAAAGTTGGCGGTCTAACCGAATTTGGTGGCTTGGGGTCTAAAGTTAGCAGGGCTTTAGTTAAATGTAGTGATACCACTGTAGTTGGAGGAGCCTCCAAAGCTTGCGACATCTACTAAAATTGGTGACATCTAACTGGGCATGAAGTGGACCAATTGGGTGTTGACACGTCGCCTAATGGGATGGTGCCATGTGGCACCTCGAGAATGGCCGACTTGGCCCCCAACCAACCTTGGTGGCATCGGCTAAATTTAACGGGGGCTTAACAATTGTTTTATAATATATATAAAGCTTCAAACGATTATTGGCAATTTTTGTTATAAAAATGGTAAATATACATATAATCGGGCAGTGGTTTCCAATGGCTAAACAACGGTTGAATATAATTTTCTTGTAATATGAAATAGGGTTTGGCGAGTTTGAACCTGCAACCCTGCGAACCCAAAGGCCTATACGCAATGTGTCAGCCAAACCACCAGGCAACATAACTTTGTTAAGTTCATCAGTGTGACACTATTTAAATGACCCTCTTTTCAATCAAACAGATAATGAATAGGCGGAGGTACGGCCCGACGAAATGCAAATGTGTGCAGAACCAGAACAAGGTCAGAACCCTAAGGCGGAACCCTGTGGGCATGATTCCCAAGAGAATATTTCAAGGGTATATTCCTTTTCTCCAAAATAATCCTAGAAGATCTATTATGGAATATTGAGATTCTGTAGGGGGTCCAAAGTTAATGGTGGCAGAATATAGCTGAGTTTATACTCATTTACTATGAATTTCGCAAGGATTTCACTGGTGTAATCAGATTTGGGATTTAAGCAGCCCATTTTCAGGTCACCCCCAAAATTGGAGGTATAATGATGTATTTTGTCATGTACTTGCCTTTCTTTTTAGGCAACTCTTTATTTTATCTGCTAGACTAATTAAGCAAGATATATATAATATCAAGCTTCTCAATCTGTGCTATTGGATTGGTTTCCCAACAAGCAGGCTAGTAGTACAAAGAACCATCATTTGTAATGCTTTGTTTCGGTAAAAAATGGCGGAATTTACACAAAAAGAGGAAGGAAAAAGTGACACTAGAAGATAGTGCCCAAGTTATTTGGCCCCTAATAAATCGTTTAACACATTGGATAGGTTGCATACATATTGGCTCTCTTAGCCCACTCTGATATCCCATAATCTTTCTTCTGTCCTATTTGATAAAAGCAGTAATGTAAAATTATCGAGTATTGACCATCTTCCATGAATTTGATAAAGAGGGTTCCATTTGGTTATAGTTTGAGGTTGTACTAGACAAAAGAGAAAGATTATTACACTAACACATTATCCAAGGAGCATTGACATAGTGGAAGGATACATAGCCTGAAGAAGCCACCTAGAATAAATAATGATTTCACAATAGTTTCCATGCTTCTAACCGTAAGCTTTGAAGGCAGGGGCATGTTAGGGTCCTACCCCAACCTCCTTGATTTGTGGTACTTTGTAGTTAATTAGTTAATGTGTGTGACCATCCTCTTTAAGCCCACCAAGTAGTTGGTACTCATTAATGTTGGGACCACTACTGATTAGGGTTTGGGTTGGGTGAACTATTTAGAGAAGTAATAATTTATGTTATATTTTGTCAAGCATTTTCATTGTGTCTGAGCTCTTCTCATTTGGACATTGCCCCCTTGAAGAGGTCAATGAGCATTGCTCAGTTTTAAGATTATCAATATAAGGGTTGATTTTCTATATGTTTTATACTCTTGTTCTCATTATTTTACTTTTTATAATTTATATTTGTTACAATATTGCTCAATTTATTGTTTTGACTAGATAAGTGCATTACAAATGTAGACATCTTAGTTATTTTTCTCTTAATATTGAAGTCTCTCCATATAATCAAAGTTGTATATTTAGAATGCATGTATATTTGTGTAGATCTCTATGAAAACCTTTGTCTATGTATAATGGTGCTTCTTTCCTTGTTATCAAATGTTAGTGGACCATCGATGTTATTTTTTGGCTTTTTACAACATAGTTGGGCACAATTTTGAATGCATGATAATTTCTTTTGTATTTACATGGCATATTTTAAATGTATCAAAATCATTTCTCCTTGAAATAAAATTTGATATAAGATTTTTTCAAAGAAAAAAAATAACGTAGACATGTAACTATAATATAGTTATATGACCTAGATATATACAATTGTATAAATGCAATACCCACACACATATTTGCAATAGCTTAATATAATTATAATACATACAAGCCCACGATATGTATGTAAGTTCACCAAGGTGTAGTTTAGTGGTAATTTGGAGAAGTTGTTGTGATGAATACTTAGGTTGAAATTATAGAAAACATGCTCCTCCCTAGTATGGGGTTGGCTAGTTGTGGCTATTGTTGTAGCCTTCGGGCATTTGGGTTGGTTTCCCCTTGTTAAATAGGGTTCATTATATTGCATACTCACGTGTATCCTTGTAAGTGGTGTTGGTGGACATTAATGTAATTTACATTGGCTTGATACCAACATTGTCACCCTTAGTCATTATGTTAATCCCTATATAAGCCCTATACTAATCCTAAAACCCCTTATTAAGCCCTAGATATTGAGTTATTGCATTTGTATTTTTAGATTGATATGTCGGCTAGAACCTTTCATTGTACCATTTCATTATAATTGTACCATTTGTCTCTTATATATATGTGTGTGTGTGTGTGAGAGAGAGAGAGAGATATATATATAAGAGCTATGATTCTAAGGTTTTGTTGCTTCAAAAGAGACATCTCAGAATTTTCACTATAATATTTTTGGGGCGATGTATCGAAATGTAAAAATTTTAGAAGATCAAGAAAACATATCAACATACGTCTAGTAAAAAAAAATAGATTCTAGTTTGCTACACTTTCAGAGATATACCCTATGGAATTTAGGGCTTGTGAATGGTCTTGGAATCAAATTCAAACGAGTGATCTTGTAATTTTTTCTATAATTCTTCTTATGGGAAGATTCAAAACATGAAATATTGAGCATGTTGAAAAAACATCGCAAGGTACCTCTGGTAAAAATATTATATTCTTGGGGTGGCAAGTGCGAGGTAGGGGCGATCTTTTGCCCTAGAGGACGAATAGACTTAACATATTATTAGGGACTAGAGATAGCTACAAACAACCAAGCTAAACTTTATGGGCTCTACAACGGGCTATCTCTAGCCTTGGAAAAGGGAGTAAACTCCATAACAATAATCAGGGACTCTAACAACACTATTTGATATCTAGTGTTGAATACCACTCCCATAGACATGATCCCAAACTCATTTCTCTCCAAGATCAAGCGACAAATCTCCTCCTTCTCCAAGTACCAAACATTCCATATATACAAAGAACTCAACTCCTTAGCAGATTCAATGGAAAATTAGGCAATACAATTACCTCTAGGAACTCTCATGGTGAATGGGTCCCTCACTGAAGCACTCATACCCTAATCACCTTTTATTAATGTTAAACACCATTTATAAATGAAATTAATATTTTTTTAAGGGGAGGAAGTGGCTTCCACCCTTGATAAACCTAGCAAAATGTGTAAGGTGATGACGATTAGTAGTCACCCGTCACCTCACATTAGAGTATTAAACAAAGCAAGTGCTTCCTGCATAGCTTAGCTAGTTTCGGATATGCTAGATCCTGGGAGTTAAATCACACTAATGAGGTGGGTTCATACCAGTCCATCACAATGCATTTGAATGAGGCATTTATGGATGTAGTTGGTAGTGTGGATATATTATGACAAAGGACACACACCATGTGAGATCTTACTCTTCGATGGATTGATATTCCAAACCATAATGAGTAAATACTAGTTTGCTCGGGTTTATTATTATATAATCGTATGTCGAATGTTATTATTTTTTGTTCTACTTAGGATTGTTGCGTACTACTAGTGGTCTAGCTAGTAGTCACCATAGATTGTGATGTAAGACAATTGGCTTTGGTCAACTAGAAACAAGGGTAACAACGTTTGTGCTCAGCCAGGAAATTCACCAAGGTACTCTGCTCTCTTGTCTCTCGTCTTTCATTTTGATTTATTCAATATTTTATAGCTTAATATTCTTCAAGGATATTTTGCACTCTTTGTTGGTGTCTATGATGGGATCTCTATGATTTTAGGAGTGGTGTTATTTTGCCTATAATCTTTCTTTAGAACTGTCTAAGTTTTATTCATTATGGGAATTTCCCTATTTCTCTATGTTTTTGTGGGGTGAGTTTTGGGGGGATATTGTTAGCGAGATTGTGGGAAAAGTGACCTTCCTTGTTTGTGGTTGGTGGGGAGACTTCCCTTTTAGTGGAAAGTGGTGGTGGGATTGTGGAGAGACAACATATCAGGTTATCTAGGAGCTCGGTCCTAGTCATCTCCTACGTTGTAGATTGTTCCCCTTGAGGAGGACCTTTGTTTATAATAGTGGCATCACTTTTAACTAGTAATTGATAAATATCAATGTAGCTATGGAAGCAGAAAAAATAAAAGCAACCACCAGGCGATCAAAGAGCTCTCTAACAAGCTCAATTTTACAATTAACATATTAAATGTGAATGAAAGTCAAATCAATGAGCTTCATATGGATGTCAATTGACTTGGGGAGTAGATTACAACCTTCCTTTCAACTTACCAAGATCATGGTACCTCGGCTCAATTATCCTCAGCTAACTCAGTGATCCCTATCATACCTTACCTAAATCGGGTGTTTGATGACCCTGAAGTTATTGTAATAGATGACCAATTTCTATCTAGGATGTAATAGATTCAAAATCAAACTTTTTGGCAAGATCTTTTATTAGAGTTTACACAAGTAGAACAATTTTCTACTATGTAAGAAGGATCAGAAGATGAAGAATAAGCCTCCTAAGGCTAGGTGGTCCTCATTGTTACACTAAAAAATGTCACCATGGCTATTTACAGTTAGTATGGCTCTATCAATAGTCATGCTATCCTCTTAGGCAAGTCTTATGCCTCTGCTCTCCATGTCAAACTCCAAAAAGAGAGAAAGTCTTTATAAATGTATTTATCTCTGGGTACGCAGGTTCTCTCAACCTTACCTGCGGGTACGCACCCAATGTTCACAAAAGCTGCGTACTTGTACGCTCTGTATGTAAAGGGGCAGGTGCGTCCCCCTGTAAAGGTCAAAATGCGCAAGTTTCATCTTTAAAAAGTTACTTGTGGTCGTTTCTAGAGCATTCTAGAAGGTTGTTCGACGTGTATTGAGCGCCTCCAGATGGTTCATGTACCCCTACCAAAGAGGAACTTATCCCATCAATAAGGGAGCTATCCCATCCAAAGAGGGGATTATCCCATTGATGGTGGACCTGAATAACTTCCTCTAGAGCACTATAAATACAGGCATTGGGCCAGAAGGAGGGGAGGTTGGAAGCTAAACATTTCTAAGGGTAGATGCTGCTGGAATTAGGACTCCCATTTAGAAGCTTGTGAGGAGAGATTGCCATCTTTGCTTGTTCTATTTGGAAGTGGGTGAGCTTTGTCAAAGTAAAGGAGAACTCTTGATGGACCCTGGGAGGGACTTGCACAACAGCGTTGGACTACAGGTAGGATCTAAACACTTGATTTCTTATATAGTAAATACATGTTTAGAGAAGGATTGCTCTTATTTGTCTTGTTTGTCACTAGAGAGTCTTAGGCTCCTAGGGAGGTTGGTTGTGTCCGCACTATCGACTCTTTCCGCCTGACAAATTGGCGACTCCGCTGGGGACTCCATTAATGTGTTTGAGTTCTTTTTGATTTGATATTTTGATCTGAGAAAAATTGCTTGTTTTCTGATTTTTGGTTGTCTAGTTGTGTATTTGGGTGGGTTAGCTTAGAGTCAATTTAGTTTTTTATTTTTCTTAGCTTTGCCAGCAGTACGCAGTCTCTGGGTTTGACACAGTACGTACTCGTACGCACTGCGTCTTTGTGCACAGTGCGTACCCGCGCCTGTGTAAATGGATGACCTGCGTACCCCTGTCAATTTTAAGAAAATTTCAATTTTCTTCTTTTTTGCCTCTTAGATTTTGTTTTTAATTTGTTTTTACTGCCCAGATCCACTGGTTACCTACCATAAATCTTCACCTAAGCTTGTTTCATTAGCATTCCTGCTCTAAGCTTTCATCAATTGGGTGTTTTGAGTCTCTTTTTTGAGAAATTCTTAATTTGATTTCCTTTGGTCATTACTTGGAGGTTTGTCTCAGTCTTTTCACAATTTTGCATCTTTTTGCTTTTGTTTTTGCAAATAAAAAATTCCCCCTCATTCGCCGGGGGGGGCTAAATTGTGTATGAGTGTTAATCGCCTTTGAGTGTTTTTATTTTTTGATCTTTGGAACTCTCACCCAATTTTCTCAACTTGCACTTGATTGGTTCTTAGATCACATTAGAATCGTCTTGTGTTTGAGAATTCTCTTGCATAGATCACATTTGCATAATTAGAATTCTCATTTTCAGAATATGAATGAAAAATGTGCATAGATTACATTTGCATACTTTTCAAGTGAATTGTGCATAGATTACAATTGCATAGTTTACATTCTGAAAAATCAATCGTAGATTTAGATCAGTTTTCTTTGATTTGAATTTACACAAAATAAAAAAAATAAAATGGTTTGGAATTGATTTGCATTAGTTTTTCTTGATGAAATTAGTGCATTAGAGAATTTGTTAAAGTTTCTCTTGGTGATCAATTTTTTGCATTGTTGGAAGTGAATGAAAACTCTCTCCTTACTTTAGTTAGGATTCATCGAATTGAAAAGATTACATTATCATATTCGATTGCATTCAGTTGAGTCGGGTCATAACACCATTGATTTCGTATCCATTTACCCATTTGAGTAATAACAGCCTTAATAACACAGCGCTTAATTAAAATTCATCTAGTAATTTTTACATTTCTAGGGCTCTGAAACACCAACACAGCTTAGGCTAGTGTCTTGGAATAGGTTTTAGTTAACTCTCCAAGACAGTGAAACCAAACAAGTAGCTCATCTTGTGGTAGGATAAATCCAACTGTTACATTTATGCTCTGGGAAAGCTCCTCTTAAAGGAGAAGCACGAGACCGTGTCCGAACCAGTGAGGGGATCAATCCTCCTTCATTGGGAAAGACGCCAGATACGCACGTACTATAAACGGTAAACCTCGGATTATTGTCGAGGAGCCTGGGGTCACTTGTCGGTAAACCTTGGATTATTGTCAAGGAACCGGCAAGGGGATTGAGCTTGTTACTCTGCCCTTGCGTGCTATCGGGTCGTAGACTGTTCCCCCAGGTGTATTTGTTGCTGTTGGTGACCTTAGTGACCATTATCTTTAGGGTTCTACCCAAGGTGACGGCGGAGGGAAGATCCCATTGTACCTGGAGCAGACGTCGGCTAGACTCACTTGGACTTTCTGGGGGGTTCACTTCACTCGAGACGGTTAAAGTGGAGGAACTTGGTCCAGTCTATTCATTAAGCAGGTTGTCGGGGTAACTATTCCACCCGCCACTTCTGTACTGAATTCTGCGATGTTGGATTTCATCCCCAACTAGTGTTTTCGGTCCGGAAGGTTACTGTTTGTGTGTGGTTTGACTCCTAGATTTGATAGCGCGTGTTAATTTGTTTGTTTTTACTTTTAGAGACCATAGGTGTGAATCGTGAATTTTAATTGTTAGGTGTGAATTGTGAATTGTTAATTGTTAATTGTTAATTTTAGTTTTAAATTGTTAATAAAATTCACTGCAGTTGAATATAATGGCAAATGTTCCGGAATTTACCAACCTAGGAACCCCTCCTAACGAGAATCCTAGTACTTTTCCTTACTTTGGAAATGTTGGTCCTCCTTATATGGCTACTTTGTCATTACCTGGATTTACAATAGGTTTACCGATATGGTTATTTTCAACTTCGTTGGCCCAAAATACTCCAATTGTTTCATCTCAACCGGATGCTTCACCTCAACAGAGTTCACCATCTCAACATCACCAACCTTCTGTTGACCCTTTACCTTCTTCGCCTAATTTTTCTTCCTCCATTTCTTCCTCTTCGCCTAGTAAAAGCCTTGATGCTAGTAACCAGGAGGCTAAGAAGAAGAAGAAAGGGAGAAGAAGAAGAAGCAAGATAAGAAAGAAGTCAACCAACCAACCACGACTGTAAGTGTTAGTTGTGTTGATGAAAACTCCGACATGCATCGTAAACCCAAATACCCTTGCAGGCTTTGTAAGGGTGACCACTTCCTTGTCAATTGTCCTGGTATTCCAAAGGTCTTGGAAGTATTGTCAGAAAAATCCCATCAACTTTCCATTGATCCATCAACCAGTGATAGTCAGGTTCCTGGGAAAAAGGGTAAAGTTAGGTTTCCTTGTAAGTTATGCAAAGGGAGTCATCAAACTCACATTTGCCCTCACATGGATGAAGCCTCAACATTGTTGGAAAACCTTACTGTTCCACAGCAAGAATTTCCAACTGGTTACTGTAAACTTTCTCCCAACCTACCGTCAACTGACGGAGTGATTGATCTAAATTCAAGTACAGTCAATCACACTCTCCCATTGGAGAGTGAAACTCATGTCAGTCAGGTTGATGATCCATTAGTTGATCAAGTGATCGATTCAATTTCACAAAGAGTCGATCCCACTTTCCCTTTAGAGAGTGAACTTCATACCGCTGAGGTTCTTCTTGTTACATCAGATTCTTCTATGCCGGGGGGCATTTCACCTGTTTCTACAGAACCCCCTCCAAGTACTGAGGTATTTTCCTTTGATTGGAATAGACTGACAGAACCTCGTCTTCCTTCCTCCATCCCTTTCCAAATCATTGTCAAGGTTGGTGGTAGGGACATACATCGTACTCAGGTAGATGAAGGTGCTTCTGTTAGCATTTTAACCTCAACTGTTTGGAAAGCTTTGGGTTCCCCTCAGCTTGCGCCTATTACGCAGAATCTGAAAGCTTTTAACAGAACCATTAGTGAACCTTTAGGGATCCTTCCTAAGTTTTCTATTACCTTGGAAGGTAAAACTGTCTGTATTGATCTTATGGTAGTTCGAGGTCCCTTGGATTTCAATTTACTCCTTGGGCGAGACTATGTTTATGCAATGAAAGCTGTCGTATCGACACTCTTTCGCGTGATGTCTTTCCCTCACAATGGAAATATTGTGACTGTAGACCAGCTTTCATTCCCTAGTCTTGTTTCGACTACCAATAATATGACACCCCTAAATGTTCTTGATTCTAAAGTGGTATCTACCCTGCCACGGGTTAATTATGTGGCAACTGATCCCATGTTTTCAGTTACCGATGTAAGTGAGCCTCTCACTGTTTTCTCATCTTCCTTTGATTTAGATCCGGTAATTGACATGGAAAACTCTATGGGATTACTTGAACACAATGTTCTTATCCCTTTTGAGTCCCTTGACATGTGTTCCTTCCCGAGAAGTATTCTTCCTTCTGATGAAGACCTCTTGGAAGCCATGATCAAGGTGTGTCCATTGACATGTCTTTCCTCCAGTTGGAAGCCATGATCAATGTCGCGAGGATAGTTTTTTCTTGTATCAACCTCGTTAAAAAATGAAACAAGGAGTGCGAGGATAGTTTTTTCCTGTATCAACCTCGTTAAAAAATGAAATAGGCTGTGTGAGGAAAGTTCCTTTTACTGTGTCAACCTCGTTAAAAAATGAATCAGTGTGTGCGAGGATAGTTTTTTCCTGTATCAACCTCGTTAAAAAATGCAAAAGGCTGTCGCGAGGATAGTTCCTTTTCCTGTGCCAACCTTGTTAAAAAATGAAACAGGTGTCAATGAGGATAGTTTTTTCTTGTATCAACCTCCTTAAAAAATGAAACAAGGAGTACGAGGAAAGTTCCCTTTACTGGGTCAACCTCGTTAAAAAATGAATCAGTAAGTACGAGGATAGTTTTTTCCTATATCAACCTCGTTAAAAAATGAAACAGGCTAGCATGAGGATAGTTCTTTTACTGAGTCAACCTCATTAAAAAATGAATCAGGTAGATTTTAGGATATGTAGGTAGATTGTAGAAAGTAGAATTTTGAGGATAGTTCCTGTTACTGAGTCAACCTCGTTAAAAAATGAATCAGGTATGAGGATAGTTCCTGTTACTGTGTCAACCTCGTTAAAAAATGAATCAGGTATGAGGATAGTTCTTTTCTTGTGTCAACCTCCTTAAAAATGAAACAACTCCCTTTTCACGTTAAATATTGAAAGTAAACCTTCATTCCATCCATCTGGTTGAATGCAATGAAGCCTGGGGGGCATGTACCTCGCTTTGCATCATTATCCTGGGGGCATGCGAACTTCATGAGCATAGTTCCTTGTCTTGTGTCAAGCTCTTTAAAAAATGAAACAAGGGTAGGTTAAGTAGGTAGATTGTAGAGAGTAGTCATGAGCATAGTTCCTTGACTTGTGTCAAGCTCATTAAAAAATGAATCAAGGATTTTAGAGCATAGTTCCTTGTCTTGTGTCAAGCTCGTTAAAAAATGAATCAAGGTTTTTAGAGTAGATTTTTGTTAGGTAGTTTGTAGAGAGTAGTTATGAGCATAGTTCCTTATCTTGTGTCAAGCTCGTTTAAAAAATGAAACAAGGATTTTGAGGATAGTTCTTTTCCTGTGTCAACCTCACTAAAAAATGAAACATCTCACACCAGTCTTTCCAAGATCTTGAAAGAAAAGCTTCATTCTATCCACCTCATTGAATGCAATGAAGCTTGGGGGGCATGTACCTCGTTTTGCGTCATTATGCTGGGGGAATGCGAACTTATAACAAGCATAGTTTTTCGTTTCAAGCTTGCGTAAACATGAAACCGAATCCGAGCATAGTTCTTTTCCTGTGTCAAGCTCGTTAAAAAATGAAACAAATCCTCCTCTACTTGAATCGAGAGTTTGACTAGATCTCATAAATTTTAAGTTGTATATTTAGGTTAGTTATTTCAGTGTTTTGCATAATTTTCTTCCAATTTTAGGTCGAGTCTTTCAAACGATCTCGTTCATGAACCTTCATTCCATCCAGCTTGTACTTAGTTGAATGAAATGAAGCTGGGGGGCATGCACTCTAGCAGTTATGCTTAGGGGGCATCAAGCACAGTTTTATCTCTGTTTCAAGCTTGTGTAAAAATGAAACTACTTTGAAGCATAGTTTTTCTCTGTTTCAAGCTTTTGTAAAAATGAAACCTATCTCGAGTCAGTTTCAGTTATTTTCAAGACTCGTTAAACTCATGAAAATCCCGAGATTATTTTGCTATCTTTAATTCTCGTAAAACAAATGAAAATGCCGAGTTCTTTCCGTCCTTTCCTGCTCGTAAATTAAATTGAAAGTCGGCCATATGAGTACATTTTTATCCCTTTTTCGAACTCATTAAAATTTACGAAAAAGTGAAAACCATGAGTACATTTTTATCCCTTTTTCGAACTCATTAAAACTTATGAAAAAGTGAAACCTTGGAGTTCTCTTTTAAGCCCTTTTCAGACTCCTAAAACATGAAAAGATTGCCGAGTTTTTCTTTTTAAGCTCGTTAAAACGGAACTAAAAAGACGGTCCCCTTATAGCCCTTTTCTGACCGTAAAAACAGGAAAAGATTGCCGGGTTTTTGTCGTTTCAAACTCGATACTAGAAATAAAACGACGTGTCCTTGATCGCTTTTTACTTTTCAGGTCAGAGGCACTAATCATGAAAGTACTCCTTGGTCGCAAGATCAAGCGGTTCTCCCAGGTATTATTTTATACTTTTTCGGGCTTGGGGGACACAAATTTACGAAAAAGTTCAACCTGGAGTCTTCTTAAGTTTTTCAGACTCTCTAAAATTGAAAAACGCCGAGTTTCTCCTATACTGGGCTCGTTAAAATTTCACAGTAAAGGACCTGTTCAATTACAAACAGGAACGAACCACTCCTTCCTAGGGTTCGAATCAAAACTAGGTTGGACTCGTCAAGCATATGTTATCCTCCTCAAGCTTGTTAAAAATAAAGAGGTACTTGCCAGAAATGGTGTGGGAAAAGAGAGAAGAATGAGCCTATTTGTTATCCTTTGTCTCAGAAGAAACCTTATTACCACTCTTGAACACGACACTTTTCATTCACCTGGGTTGGGAAATCCTTTACCTCACAGTTGATCAAACCACATTGAAAGTCTTCAGCCGGGTTCTGGGGATTAACTTTGAGTCATTCATCACCAAGCCATCTGTCGTGTCGTTATGTGTTCAAGAGGTCTGCAAACAAAACTTTCATCTGCAAAATACTTGTCATCCATTTGACCATCCCTGAGTCAGTCCTTACAGCAACATTTCTTCAACTTGAACAATGATTTCGTGTTGTGGGCTTGCCTGCAACGGGTCACTTTCTATCGACATCAGCACATTATCTAGAGAGATGACTTAGAAATCGTCAGTACCTTGAAGTCTGCATGCATCAATGGCAGGTTTCTCGCCTTTGACGTCAGTTTACATCATTGACTTTCGATCGAAGGATTCCGTGAAATGTTCGACATCAACTCATTCATTCACATCTCATGGATTGTACTGGGTACTTTGAGAACCATTGACATTACTGGTGGTCTCTCTCACACTTGTTAACAGTTTACATCATCGACTGGTAATCAAGTGGTTTCTACCATGTTCGACATCAACCCATTTAATCGCATGGCTAGAATCGTACCAATTCGAGAAGTAGAAATGAAGACCCTGGATCTAGTTTCCACCATCCAGGCTGCGAGGAGTTTTGTATTCATTATCTAAGTAGACTAATCATAAACAGATGGCTGCGCCCATACTGTGTCTACAAAAGTCTATGATTATGATGTACTGCAAGATCATTCCTGTATCAGAGTAGTTAGTCTGTTAGTTAAAGTTTTGATCTGAGTATGGGAATGCCTACCTCAGTGATGATATAATCTTATACATGTATTTTGTGTTGAAAATTGCAGGTTCTGACCAGGCTCTCCACGAGATAATCCTTGAAATGATAAAGCGCTTCACCCTTCCTAGATAATACAAAACCCTAATCTATTACAGGCTTCGCACTTTAGGGGGCAATCTGTTACACTAAAAAATGTCACCATGGCTATTTACAGTTAGTATGGCTCTATCAACAGTCATGCTATCCTCTTAGGCAAGTCTTATGCCTCTGCCCTCCATGTCAAACTCCAAAAAGAGAGAAAGTCTTTATAAATGTATTTATCTCTCGGTACGCAGGTTCTCTCAACCTTACCTGCGGGTACGCACCCAATGTTCACAAAAGTTGCGTACTTGTACGCTCTGTATGTAAAGGGGCAGGTGCGTCCCCCTGTAAAGGTCAAAATGCGCAAGTTTCATCTTTAAAAAGTTACTTGTGGTCGTTTCTAGAGCATTCTAGAAGGTTGTTCGACGTGTATTGAGCGCCTCCAGATGGTTCATGTACCCCTACCAAAGAGGAACTTATCCCATCAATAAGGGAGCTATCCCATCCAAAGAGGGGATTATCCCATTGATGGTGGACCTGAATAACTTCTTCTAGAGCACTATAAATACAGGCATTGGGCCAGAAGTAGGGGAGGTTGGAAGCTAAACATTTCTAAGGGTAGATGCTACTGGAATTAGGACTCCCATTTAGAAGCTTGTGAGGAGAGATTGCCATCTTTGCTTGTTCTATTTGGAAGTGGGTGAGCTTTGTCAAAGTAAAGGAGAACTCTTGATGGACCCTGGGAGGGACTTGCACAACACCAAGGCTCAGGTTGTAATTGTTCCTTTTGTTTCCTATTAATGCAAATGAGTCCATTCTTCTCAATAACTTGTTATTTATGAGTTGTTTCATGTACTCCTTGGTCTATGTGTTAAATATGTTTTATTTTATGAGATTATCAAGTGCTATTTAATCGTTTGATTGTTAGTGAATGCAGGTTTCGAAGTGAAGGAGGAGCTCATCCGGATCAGCGAGGCTGGACTGCTACAACAGCGTTGGACTACAGGTAGGATCTAAACACTTGATTTCTTATATAGTAAATACATGTTTAGAGAAGGATTGCTCTTATTTGTCTTGTTTGTCACTAGAGAGTCTTAGGCTCCTAGGGAGGTTGGTTGTGTCCGCACTATCGACTCTTTCCGCCTGACACTCATAGGGACCATTTACTTGCATTTATTTGTACTTCTATTGTGATACAAATTTCACATAATATAATTTTTGTTGTTACTACTAAAAAATAAAACTGTATTCTTTTTCGTTATAGTTTTAGAGATATATCATGTGGACATTCGGGTTTGTGAATGGTCCTGAATCAGTTTCAAACGAGTGATCATGGAATTTTCTCTATAACTTTTTTGGGGACACTTCTGACTATGAAATTTCTAGATATTTAAGGATACATACTGAAGTACCTCATGTAAAAATTTCATAATCAGATTTGAAGAATTGCACATGTGGCATGCTATACAAGTTTGTTATTGGGAAGAGACCAAAAATCAACAAGTTTTGGGACAGTTATCATTACTCTAACATGGCATGTGAAATTTTGGTAAGACCTGTGGAATTGCCAAGAAATCATAATAGAGTACTACAAACCAAAATTGTAGGTTCAGAAGGGCTTAAATTTCGAAGATATATTAGGACAAAGGTCAACCAATGAGATAGTCTACAAATTAGGGTTTTGAAAGGTACATAACTTACAATTGGCATAGCTTTTCATTAGAAGAACTATTTTTGGTAATTCAAAATTTGTGATAAAGAGGAAAGAGAGGAGCATTGTTATTTACTCACATGGATCCTAAGGGTGCTTCAAAAGTTACTTCATTGCTTAAACTTCTAGAAAGTCCATCCATGACTCATGAAGAAATAGAAGATGTCTAGTACTAGGTATCCAAGTTGGAAGGTCATTTGTCACATATGGACGAAAGAGGGAAGGGAAACAATGAATAAAGTAAAATTTCAAGAAAGAAGTACATAACTCCATAAAGGAAGAAATACAATAATCCATGACTAAAAATAAAGAATAAATTTAAAAAAAAAATTACAAACCATTCTATTAAAGGATATCCCTAAAATGGATATGGAGATCCAGGGAAATCATGAAAATAAGGAGAAGCATGGTGTTGAGATCCAATCAAATATGAGTATTTTATCACAATTGGAGAGAACAAATATTGAATCAAAAAACCACAATCATGGGTTTTCAATCTAAGATTCACATCATTTGGAATTCAAGTCATCACGAAGGAAATAATACATTCCAAAGATTGATATGAGGAAGTTTGATGATAATGATCCTATAACATGGATATTCTAGATGGAGTAATACTTTGATCTACACCAAGTGACAACCTTACAAAAGGTAAATATGACATCCATGTATTTCGAACAAGATCAATTTGTATGGTACCAATGGATTTCTAAAAGGAAAAAGGATTATCTTGGTCCATTTTTATAGAGGAATTAATAACAAATTATGGGGATATTAATAGCAACACATTCTTTAGTTAATTGGTAAATTTTCAACAAAAAGGTTCAATTACAGAACACATTCAACAGTTTGAAAAGTTGAGTCTTAGGTTAAAGAAAATTTCAAAGAAGAATTTGTTGGACCTCTTTATGGGAACTGTTAGCTCTGCTACAAACTTCAGCAGTTGGAGGACCAAATATCAGCTCGACCATGTGTTTATTTAAAAAAGGGGAGCTCGCAGCAGTATGCTTCCTTCTTCTCCTTCATTTTCCTCGTACTCTCTTAGCTCCTCTATCTCTGTTTTTCCTCCTAAAATCTCTCCATTCCCCGTTATAACCCTCCGAAATCCAACAAAGCCCCTTCTAGCCCCAGTCCTTAAGCGCAAGTTCAAGCCTTCCATAAGACCCAACCATATAACTTTGCGCTTTCTTTCCTCATCGCTATCGGAAAATCGCAGGTGCATGTGCGTAAAGGCCATACCCCTTGACATCTGCCGATGTGATATTCCTAAAATAAAGTTAATTCCTTCATCGGGTCCGGGCTTTAGTTGCTATCGCAAATCGGCAAACGCAACCCAAGGTTTTCAAAGGAAAGCGCCGATCCGATTACTCCTTCACCGTTGGATCAATTCTGCCATGATCCAACGGCTCGCGCCCCACAAACCAATCTCCACTGTCCGATCATCCACCAAAGCAATGGGACGACATTCGCTCCTCTCCATCTCGTGAATCGCCCGTGCGTTAACCAGCGGGGAAAGTGGTTTTTGGGTTGTCCCATCAGCCATGTGTCACGCGTTCAATGGTATCGCGCGCCCGTTGTACGATTACCACCACCTCCGAAAAGCGGTGCAGGGAATACCACTTACCGTCGTCCCGCCCGTCCCCGCGCGCTATCTCCCATGCATCTTTGCTGCCCGATCACCGTCGGATCTGTCTGCCCGAGATTCGACAGCTCACGGTTATCCGTTCCCGTTTCCGCCCGATACCCTCTGCAAAGTGACCTCCGCCATTCATCTGCTAGATCCAATGGCTCACATTTCGCTGCTCCCGCTTCTTCCCGATGTCTCCTGCTAGGAGATCTCTACTGCTGATCTGCGAAAACTGACGGTTAGCCTCGTTCTTCCATTCAGTTCGTCTGCCTGCCAAGAAGTCCAAGCTCCTTAGTTTCTCTGTGCATCCGAAGGACGAGCATAACCAGTCCCGGTATTGTTTGTATTAAATCTTCAACTACCTCATTCAAGAGACAGCATGGCCGAGGAAGGAAAGTACAAACCTCGAGCAGTTAAAGGCATTTATCAGTTATGGAGCTTCTTTCAGTCAACACTCCACCTGCTCGAGAAGGACAACAGAGTATCTCAAAAGGCCAATTTTGTTCATTAAAGCAGTCAGTTTGTAGCAGAGACTCCATCAGAGAGTTAAAGCGGTTGGTGGTCCATTATGACCCCTCCACGCATTGAGCAGCAGAATATCTTTGTAATGAAACTCTATATATACCCAGAACATAGATGTAATCGGGGTTGATGGTTGTAGTTTTGATGTAAGGTTCAACTTCTGGAGACTGTAACTACTGTGATACCTGTAGCATCCGGTCTTCATTTTGAGCTAATACAAGCTTCTTTTATTGTTAATTGCTCACTTTCCATTTCTACTCTGTTCTAGGCTGTGCCTGTTATGTACTTTTCATGTGCTCTTGATGTTTAGCATTAGAGGGGCTGTCATTCCACCTTTGTGTTAGAATCTAGTATGTATCATTGAATGTGCTATGCAGGTTTCTGTTTACTTAGTGCCAGAGAGTTGTCATCATGTCTGTGCATTAGGAAATAGATTTGCAGACCTCTTTATTGGTTGCAGCCGGCCATCACATGGTCTTGTGCATCTGCTGGTGTGGTCAGTATTCTCCGTGTTCACCTAATCCTCAAATTGTGAGTAATTGGTGGTCTAAAGCCTTGTAGTCTGGGGTTGTTCACCCATGTCTGGGGTTAAGCATAGTAGAAGTGGTTATCTGGCTTGAGTATGCATCATTCCTTCCATTCATCCATTTCCAACATTTTGTTGAGTTTTTAATGTTCCCAAGAATCTCTGAGATACAACCTAGGAGAGTTTCTTGGGGTGATAAAATTAATTGGCGCCGTTGCCGGGGAGAGGAGATTGAAGCTCAGCTTCCCTGGGAGACGACACAGTTCCAAGCTTTGATGATAGACAAGGTTTGGACACATATTCTGGTTGTAATCATCTATCTGGTGACTCCACTGGAGGAAGACCAACCTTTGGCGACTCCACATTGCAGTTCTGGCTCAGTTTGTGAGGCATGCTCGGAGAAATCTTCAGAAATCACCAGCTGACCTAGTGCCTGATCCTGAGAAGATCGTTAAGCAAAAGAAAACTTTGCAGAAAGGAGCATCAGGATCAGGTAAGCCTTAAAAGTCCCATGTATCTCTGCTAGTGAAGAAGTCACCTTCAGAGATTCATAAAGCTCCTGTTCATTCATTTCCCTTTCGGATATCAGTCTAAAGAAAGCATCCCATACAGTCCATCATATTCCTCTGTTTCTATCATCCATTACATTGCTTCATATCACTCAGTCTACCAGTATCCTTTCAGCTAACTCTAGTCATGGCAGGCTAGCAAGCCCTTACAAAGATAGAAAGAATCGTTGCTGCTAGGTATGGACCCTTGGTCTTGCCTGTCCCTTTGAATGCCATGCCTGCAGGAGATTATCAAGAGTATATGCCTAAGTTTACTGGTACAGAAGGAGTAACAGCTGAAGAGCATCTAGAGTCTTTTTATTATTATGCTGATAATCTGGATATCTATGAAGAGGATGTGTGGATGAGGGTTTTTGTCCAAAGCCTAGATGGGGAAGCTAGAAAATGGTTCAGAGAATTACCCCCTAGGTGTATTGCAAACATTGAGGCTTTAGATGATGTGTTCCTAAAGTATGGGGGGGATAAAAGAAATCAAGATGCAAACGAAGATCAAAGGGTGAAGACCCTTTTTCAGAATATAGTCATGAAAGAAGAGCAGCCTGATGAAGAGGAGGAGGTCCAAAGTTTGGAAGATAAGGGCAGTGCCCCTTTCCTAACCAGAGCTGCCTATGACAGGTCATTATCTATAGGCACTGCTCACCAGTTTGTTGTACCTACGGAACAACAAGCTGATCAGCAGAAGCAGCCAGCAGCAGATCCCTTCATCCTCAAAGAGTCTGAGTCCGAAGCCAGCCCAGCTTCCAATGACTATGTAGATCTGCAACTTGACCAACCTGCTTTTGTCCCCTACCTAGTGATAAAAAAAGGAGAAGAAAGCTCCCCACCATCTTGTGCTTCTTCGTCTGTTCCAGTGACAATCCCTCATAGTTGCCTCCTGGGCACTGAGGTAGGCCATGATTCAAAGCCCAAGGCTGATACTGATCATCTCAGTCTTGATATTCTGATGCCTGCCCAGGTGGTTTCCACACAACTTGAAAGGGAAGTTTGTCAGATCACAGAGGAAGAAGGTGCACCATTTTGGGACTCCTCCTTGGATGAGGATTGTTCTGAGAAAGACACAGAAGCAGATGATGTCTTTGTGTCCTCCACACAAGAACACATAGATTCACCATTTATATTAATTGTGCAGGCCACAAACGACACAGACAAGTACACAGCAACCGTGGTTATTCAGCAGGTGTACAGAAGCTCCCATGAAGAACATCCAAGGAGGAGAGCATACAGAGAGGGGATGAAATATAGATCATCTCTACCTGATAAGGTCAAATGCCCCAAACTGTTTGAGGTAGATGATCAAATAAATCCAATTTTGCAGATCTATGATGAACGGGCCAAGAGGCAGAGAAACAGTTTTGATGGTCCCATGGATGGCCAGTTTTTGAATATTTATGTTGTTTAAGGTTCTCAGGCCTTAATGATTGTAAGCATTTTCTTTTACAGGTTTTAGTGTAGACTTAATTTGACTCCATGCCCAATGGATACTAGGCAATGTTTTTAAGCTTGTTTTGTATGAAGGCATTGGTCTGCAGTTCTTGAGACCTCACAGGGAGGATCTCATCCCCAAAAGGAGCCAGTGTTAGCTCTGCTACAAACTTCAGCATTTGGAGGACCAAATATCAGCTCGGCCATGTGTTTATGTAAAAAAGGGAGCTCGCAGCAGTCTGCTTCCTTCTTCTCCTTCATTTTCCTCATACTCTCTTAGCTCCTCTATCTCTATTTTTCTTCCTAAAATCTCTCCATTCCCCGTTATAACCCTCTGAAATCCAACAAAGCCCCTTCTAGCCTCAGTGCTTAAGCGCAAGTTCAAGCCTTCCATAAGTCCCAACCATATAACTTTGTGCTTTCTTTCCTCATCGCTATCGGCAAATCACAGGTGCGTGTGCGTAAAGGCCATACCCCTTGACATCCGCCGATGCGATATTCCTAAAATAAAGTTAATTCCTTCATCGGGTCCGGGCTTTAGTCGCTATCGCAAATCGGCAAACACAACCCAAGGTTTTCAAAGGAAAGCACTGATCCGATTACTCCTTCACCGTTGGATCAGTTCCGCCATGATCCAACGGCCCGTGCCCCACAAACCAATCTCTGTCGTCCGATCATCCACCAAAGCG
The DNA here is from genome assembly GCA_031772625.1 of Pinus tabuliformis. NCBI lineage: Eukaryota > Viridiplantae > Streptophyta > Pinopsida > Pinales > Pinaceae > Pinus > Pinus tabuliformis. The sequence goes on from CM062817.1 coordinate 738,327,070, forward strand.
ATCGGACGACATTCGCTCCTCTCCATCTCGTGAACCGCTCGCGCGTTAACCAGCAGGGAAAGTGGTTTTTGAGCTGTCCCATCCGCCACGTGTCACGCGTTCAATGGTATCACGTGCCCGTTGTATGATTACCACCACCTCCGAAAAGTTGTGCAGGGAATACCACTTACCGTCGTCACGCCCGTCCCCGCGCGCTATCTCTCGTGCATCTTTGACGCCCGATCACCGTTGGATCTGTCCACCCAAGATTTGACAGCTCACAGTTGTCCGTTCCCATTTCCACCCGATACGCTCTGCAAAGTGACCTCTGTCGTTCATCTGCTAGATCCAACAGCTCATGTTTCGCTGCTCCCGCTTCTTCCTGATGTCTCCCGCTAGGAGATCTCTGCCGCTGATCTGTGAAAACCGACAGTCAGCCTCGTTCTTCCATTCAGTTTGTCTGCCCGCCAAGAAGTCCAAGCTCCTTAGTTTCTCTGTGCATCTGAAGGATGAGCATAACCAGTCCGGTACTGTTTGTATTAAATCTTCAACTACCTCATTCAAGAGACAGCATGGCCGAGGAAGGAAAGTACAAACCTTGAGCAGTTAAAGGCATTTATCAGTTATGGAGCTTCTTTCAGTCAACACTCCACCTGCTCGAGAAGGACAACAGAGTATCTCAAAAGGCCAATTTTGTTCATTAAAGCAATCAATTTGTAGCAGAGACTCCATCAGAGAGTTAAAGCAGCTGGTGGTCCATTATGACTCCTCCACGCATTAAGCAACAGAATATCTTTGTAATGAAACTCTATATATACCCAAAACACAGATGTAATCGAGGTTGATGGTTGTAGTTTTGATGTAAGGTTCAACTTCTGGAGACTGTAACTACTGTGATACCTGCAGCGTCTGGTCTTCATTTTTAGCTAATACAAGCTTCTTTTGTTGTTAATTGCTCACTTTCCATTTCTACTCTGTTCTAGGTTGTGCCTGTTATGTATTTTTCATGTGCTCTTGATGTTTAGCATTAAAGGGGTTGTCATCCCACCTCTGTGTTAGAATCTAGTATGTATCATTGAATGTGCTATGTAGGTTTCTATTTACTTAGTGCCAGAGAGCTATCATCTTGTTTGTGCATTAGGAAATAGATTTGCAGACCTCTTTACTGGTTGCAGCCGGCCATCACATGGTCTTGTGCATCTACTGGTGTGGTCAGTATTCTCCATGTTCACCTAATCCTCAAACTGTGAGTAATTGGTGGTCTAAAGCCTTGTAGTCTGGGGGTGTTCACCCATGTCTGGGGTTAAGCATAGTAGAAGTGGTTATCTGGCTTGAATATGCATCATTCCTTCCATTCATCCATTTCCAACATTTTGTTTAGTTTGTAATGTTCCCGAGCATCTCTGAGATACAACCTAGGAGAGTTTCTTGGGGTGATAACAGGAACTTTAAAGGAAAGTATCCAACAAAAGGTGCATCTCTTTGAACCTAAATCCTTGGAGCATGCTTTTAGTCTAGCAAGGAAAGTTGAAACTAAAAATATGGCAACTAGAAAATTGTTCACTAATAACTATAGAGAACATCATCCTCCCTCTCCTAAATCGACATAGTTGACACCTCAAAATGGATGAAAGAAGAGAAAAAGGACTATGTTTCAACTCTGACATCAAGTACAGTAACGGGCATAAATTCGATGAGGATAAATTATTATACATACGCTATGAAGATAAAGAAGATTAAGAATGGGACCATCACAAAATCTAGATCTAGAAGAGATCACTCCAACAATATCTTCTCATGCATTGGTCGACATCAGTACTCAACAAACACTTGAGATAGAATAATATGTCAAAAAGAAAAAGGTAACAATGTTGATTGATTTAGGTGGTACCCATAACTTCATCAATTACAAATGGGAAAAACTTCTTGGACGTAACCCTGGATCTTGAGAAGGGCTATCGGGAACATCCAACAACAAAAATTCAAGTAATGATCATAGATGGAGGTACCCTAAATTGTTCAAGTACCATACTATTAAGTTGAATACTAGGGAGTATTTATTGGATATTCCTATGATTACAATCTAAATGGGTGATGTTGATGTTGTATTAAGGATCCAATTGTTACAATCATTTTGAATAATGGCCCTTAATTTTCAATATTTTTTCATGATATTTTCCTCAGAAGGAAAGGAAATTGAGCTTAGAGGTATCCAAGGGAAACTCCCTAAAGTGATAAGCTCCAATAAAACGAAAAAAATTGCTAAAAAAAATGGATAACATGGTGTAATTGCATAATTGTGTTCATTATATGTTCAAACATCTATATCCTCTGCTCCAACAAATCCCCTAAAAGTTGTCAACAACCGTTACAAGGTATATTGGGATATTCCTAAGGGTCTTTCACGTACATGAGATCATGACTGTGCTATTCATTTTCAACATGGAAGTGCACCACCTAACATTAGGCCCTATAGGTATCCATATGCACATAAGAGTGAGATTGAGCATATGGTTTAAGGAATGTTAGAGGTTGGCATCATTCAACCTAGCTAGAGTGCTTTCTCTTCACCAATGGTGATGAGTATACAAAATTATGGTTCATGGCATATGAGTCTAGATTACAGATGACCCAACAAAATGACAATAAAGATAAGTTTTATATTCATGCATTTGATAAATTATTAAACAAATTGCAAGGAACAATTTTGTTTACTAAGTTGGATCTTTGTTTTACATTTCATCAAATCAAAATGAGGAAAGAATACATTCCCAAAACAACCTTTATAACAAATGAAGGTCATCATGAGTTTTTGGTTATGCAATTTGGACTTACTAATGCACCTTCAACATTTCAAAGATTGATGAATTATATTTACAAACCATACCTTAGAAAATTTGCGTTAGTATTTTTTGATGGCATACTAATATAGAAAATCTTGGGAGGAGCATGCACAACATGTTAATAGGGTCTTAACACTATTGAATGCAAAAACTATATACAAAGCCTTCCAAGTGTGCCTCTGGGGTTCAAGAAGTAGAATATTTGAGTCATATTATATCCCATGAAGGTGTCAAAGTGGGCCCTAACAAAATAAAAGCTATGAAGAAATGGCCAATCCATAAAACCTTGAAGGAACTCAGAGGAATTTTATGATTGATAGGATATTACTGCAAGTTTCACAAGAATTATGGTCAAATGGTAACATTTTCAAGAAAATTATTGAAGAAGGAAGAATTTTCTTGGACTAAAGAAACAACCAAATATTTTTACAAACTTAAAGAGTCTATGTGCACAACTCCCATCCTAGCCACACTTGACTTTGAAAAAACCTTCATTACAGAGTGTGATGCCTAAGGCCATGGCATTGGTGAAGTTTTGATGCAAGAAGGAGGGCCCCTTACCTTTAAAAGTATTGAACTTAAAGGAAAGAAATTACTCGAACCCATCTGTGAAAAAGGAAGTTTGGAAATACTACATGTAGTTAAGATTAAAGAAATGGTTTCCATACCTAATAGGAAAACACTTCAAAGTAAAAACATATCATGAAATTTTTAAGTACTTCTTGAAATAGGGGGGAGTTGAGGGAGCGAAGGGCTGTGGGGCTAAACCCTAGCCACCCTACCCCTTTGGTTCATGCCTTCCTTCTTCTGAGAGGCAGAGGTTTTTCACCTATTGTGAAGCTGGAGTCAAGTTCGTGTGGTTTCCTCATTGTTTTGTAGGGTTTGGTGGTGTGTTGCTTGCTCGTGGATTGTCGTGGCCTTTTTTTCAAGGTTCTTTCCTGCCAGTGTGTGGCTCTTTGCTGCTTGGGATTATGTTTGTGCACCACTATTGCTTGTATCAGTTTTTGGTGGTGCCTTTTCGCTCATCATAGGTGTTTCCTTGCAGGTGTTTGTTGTGGCCTTTCTGCAGGGTATGGCTGCGCTGTTTCATTCTTGCTCACTGCTTGGTTTTTCAGGCTTATCTTTAAGGGCTCCTTGGTGGCCTATGCCTAGTTTCTTGTTTATTTTTTGCAGTACAACATGCCTTTTATTATTTTGCGAGGTCGTTTTTGTCCTCTTCTTTTGGGGTTTTTTGACCCTACCTCTATTTTTATAGGTTTCTTTCTTTGTAGCTCCTTTTAGGGGTTTTCCCAATGGGCCTACGTGATTGAATATCTTGTATTATTCAAATCTACGGTCTAGGCTTTTTTTCCCCTAGGGTTTTCATTTTGTCTGAATGTTATGCTTTTTTTCACGGTTCCTTGGTTGGATAAAGCTCTCTAGAATGTGCTAGTGCATATATGAAATTTAATTCTCTTCTTCTTTAATGAATACAATTATGCGTCGTTTTCGACGGGGGAAAAAAGAGCACTTCTTGAAAGAAAGACTAGCTTCAAAAGAGAAACAGAAATGGGTTATGAAGATGTTAGGTTATTACTTTGAAATTATTTGCACAAAGGGAAAACAAAATATTGTGGCAGATTCACTTGTAAGTTAAGAGGAATATACAAAGGTTTTACTAAGTACTATTTCCATTCCACAATCAGACTAGGTGGAAGAAGCAAAGATGGAATGGAAGCAAGATCATTCAACAACTATAGGAGGACCCTAATGTAGTAGACAATTTTATGTTGAAGAATTCTTTTTTGTGGTATTAAGATCACTTATACATATGTAATAATTCTCAATTGAAACAAGAGGTCCTTTTGGAATTACATACTTCTCATCTACAAGGACATTTAAGGTTCTTGAAAACATACCATAGACTCAAGAATATTTTTTTCAAGAAGGTCTTAAAGCATATGTGCAAAATTTTATCGTTGAATGTGTGGTATGCAAATAGAATCAGGGAGAGACAACCAAGACATCAGTACTCTTACAACCATTAGTCATACCAAGCCAACTTTGGGAATACGTTTCAATGGATTTTATTACAAATTTACCTGAATATGAAGGAAATGATGTCATTACGCTAGTAGTTGATTGAATAATAAAGCATGCCCTTTTTTCTCTCTTTCTTATCCTCTCAAAGCAAGTACAGTGGCAAAAGAATTCATGGAAATAATCCAAAAGCTACATGGAATATTGAATATTACTAGAAGTGATAGAGATATGATTTTCATTTGAAAATTTTGCATTGAATTGTTTTCTTTTTTGGGCACTTAATCAACTCACAACTTTTCTTACCATCCTTAATCTGATGGCTAAATTGAGATCATGAATAAATGTTTAGAAGGATATCTACATTTCTTTGCATCAAATAAACATAAACAATGGGTCAAGTGGTTTCCCTTTGCATAATGGTGGTGCAACACATCCTACCATACTTCATCAAAAGCATATTCATTCATGGAACTTTATGGATATCATCCTCCTTCCATCATATCACTCTTGAAAAGGGATTGTAAAGGCTCAAATAGTGGAGGACCACATGGGGCACCAACAAGTGGTTCTTAAAATATTGAAGGAGAATTTAGTTATAACACAAAATATGATGAAACAACAAGGAGAGAAACATCATAGAGAAATGGAATTTGAGGTGGGGGATTGGGTATTTATGACATTGCTACCATATAAATTAATGTCCTTCAAGCAATAAAAGGAGGACAATAAATTAACATTGAGGCATTATGGCCCCTATGTAATGTTATAGAGGGTTGGAAGTACAGTTTACGAATTGGAGTTGCCTCCATCTTCAAATGTACATCCAATCCTTAAATAAGGTAATCAGTGACAAGATATTGGTCCAAACTATTTTACTATAAATGAATGAAGAAGGGAAAATCATACTAGAACAAGATATAGTCCTCGAAGCAAGGATTGAGCAGTTGAGAATTTGAGGAATTATTGGGTACCTAATCAAATAAAAGAATCTACTAGTGGAAAAGGCAACATGGGAATATGAGTTGTTCATGCAAAAACACTCGTAGTTAGTTAAGTGTTGAGGGCAACACTTATTTGAAGGGGAGGGGCATGTTAAGCCTTGTATAAGTTCCATGCTATGCTAACCCCTTATCAAACCTTGGATATTGAGTTATTTCATTTATATTGTTATATTGTTATGTTGGCTAGAAATTTTCATTGTACAATTTCATAATAATTGTACCATTTGTCTCCTATATATACATACATGCTATAACATCCCCTCCCACCCCTTAGTTCCTTCTAGGCCGAATGGGAAGTGCTACTTTATCCGAACCTAGCCTCCATGGTCTCATTATGGAAATGGGGCTATAAAATTTATACTTCTCTAAAGATTGCGGAACTAACTTTAGAATACACCTTCATACTTAGTTGGTAGAGTGATTTTCGACATAACCCTACTAGTCGACCAAAATTGACCATTCAACATGAAAGAACTAGTCGACTTAACATGACTAGCCTACTTACCACAAACAATCGACTTAGCATGACTAGATAGGATCATTCGAAATGACCTAACCGGTCGACTCACCACGACTAATTGACCTAACACAAGCGATCGACTTAACTCGACTAGTCACAACCCTAGTTTGTGCCAACGGAAACTCAATGTTGACAATTAGTCGACACCTTTGTCTAGGAAGACAATCAATAAGATTAACATATGTAATTAAACAATGACCTCATAACTTTTATCTCAGGAAACAATAATGAATATGTGTCATGCTCTTTAGGGACCCTCGCCCCTACGCCAACAAATTTATACACGTAAGTAACAAATAAGGCACAACATCATCAGTCTGTAACCTTGGATGAATTGGGTGCCCCAACAATATGTGTCCACGCGTAATGGACCCCATTTCGGCTACCATGTGCTCATCGTGGAAATTCAACAACTTTTTTAACTATTCACAAGGCACAACTCGTCAACTCATCTCGGAGTCTCGACGGGCCTGTTGGAAATACGAAGAGGGGGGGTGAATCAGTATCTCTTTTCAATTGTTACTTTTACCAGTTAGATCACTTATATTTAGAACAAAAAATGAACAATAAGAATAAATTCTTTTATTAATATAATCTTTACAATGAATCAAGTACAATTTATATAGGGCTCCAATCCTAGATGAAGACATTGATCTTCAATCTTCCAGGCTCCAACTTGTTTCCAAGCACCAACTTGGACTTTCTAAGGCACCGACCTTGTCAATTCTGAGGCACCAACCCCAAGGACTCCAATCCTATATCTGCTTCAAGCACCGACCTAGTTTCTTGAGGACTCTGATCCTCTAGGGCTCCAACCCTATTCTCCAAGGCATTGACCTTGTTGTTCGAGGCTCCAACCTCCGGGCACCAACCCTCTGGGATCCAACCCACTCTCATACTTCATCTAGATGTGTTTGATAGTATCTCAAGGCTCCTAAAATCTTCTTCACCGAGCCCTGTCAATCTTCATCTTCACTTTAGTCTTCACGTCACATCATCAATGACTACCTTGTTCTTCACAAGAAGGTGTCACCACTTCTCTTCATGTCACCCAAACAAAATTCTCCAAGGTTATTCCATGAGGTCTTCAATCATGCATCAAGGTCTTCACTAATGCCTCCAAGTCAGCTTCTAGATATCTTCACAAGGTCTTTAATATGTTTCCCCAAGAACTGAAGCCTTCTCCACGGTGTGCTCCAAATCTTCAAGAACGCTAAACAAAAGTCCAAGAGATAGACTCCAAAGATGTCTTTCACAAAGCTTTAACAATGATGGCTTCAGATTAAGGAAAGTCCCACAAATCTCTTCAAGGCATCTTTCAAGATGTTATGTTAATGTTGCTTTAACAATACTTCTTAAAGATACTTCAAAGTGTCACAAAGGATGCTCAATAAATTGTCCAATAATTTCTGAATATAATGATGAACAAGTTATGTCACAACCTTGCAGCTTGTCGATCTTCAATGAACTTCCTTGACACAGAAATTCAACCCAAATAGTATCCACAATAGGTCCTTTATAGTCTGCTCCAATAAGAGATCAAAAATTTCTTCAACAGTGGTTCACAACTTCAAAGGTGGTCTTCAAGGAGGTGATAAGAGATCCATGTCTTGCTTGTTGTTCTTTGGGCTAATAACCAGCCCCAACACCACCTAAATAGAGCTTTGTTTTAGGACAGAGTAAGGCATGCGGCCTACTTTCCTTCTCTACCTAGACTGCGGCTAATATGCAGGAGGTAACCCTCTCCTAAACCACACAAAAATCTTCCTTCTTTTTGCTCAGAACTATGGCTGCTTTCCTTTCTCAGAAATCAGATTACAAGAGGAGAAAAACATCCTTAAGACAGCAGTTGTCCACCTGTACTAATGGGACCTTCTTACAGATGTAAACTTGCCCTTAAAAATAGACCCAGTCACCTTCATCCTTCTTCTCATTAGCTCGGTTGTCTTTCTGAGTTTATCTATTTTCTCTGAAATCCTGTGATTGTTTTCACCGAAAATTATGTGCTAGATTGATGAATTCCGCTTATATTTATACTGATTTGCGTTTGAAATGAAGGGACACGTCTTTTTGGATGGAGGCCGACATGAGTGACAGTGTAGGTCGACTAGTGTGCAAACATATATATATATATATATATATATATATATATATATATATATATATATATATAGTTTACCTTAAAAATTCAATATCTCATCAACTGCTTCGAGTTTCGGGGCAAGTAAGGGCTCATTGGAAAGAGGAAAAAATCCTCTTTAAGATGGTCTAGGTCCCATTGAGAAAAGATGCCTCTAAGTTGGCAAAAAATATTTTTCTTTGTGACTGTCCTTAAATTTTATGCATAAAAAGTTTAGGACAACATGAGTAATGTTTGGGACAATGAGTTCTTCATTGTTTTCAATGTATGAGTGTGTCATCATGTAGGAGTGCTGCATTTATGTCATCATGAGTGTATGCAATAATGAGTGTATCATCTCGTGTCATCATATAATGGTGCAGTGATATGTTGTAGGTAGTATCATTAGGAAAGTCTCTTTCAATCATCAATCACGTCATCACTTAGTCTTCCAACCCTCATCAAGTACCATCATTAAGTGTGGACATATAAGAGTATAACATCATCACACGTATGCCTTCATTAAGTGTAGTTCTTCACATCAAGGGTTTGTACCTAGGGACTAGATCACCAATCAGACACTTGGCAACTTCTTAGGGCAAGACATCATCATCTGGAACCAAGCTTCTCAAGAGTATTGACACCTCAGTCAATGCCATATTGACATCAATGACAACCTAGATTAACAATCTACCCCTTTGTCATTGATGGCAATATTCTTTCCCTTTCAACATTCTCTCCCGCTTTGACATCAATGGCAAACGGGGTGCCCAAGTACTCCCCCTGTCAAGCTGCTCCTTTTCTTCACAACTAGTTTCTTCATAGGTATGTTACTCTCCCTGTCATGGTGCTCTTATTTCTGGCAATGTGGTCCATGATATGTTTGCATTTCTTCATGTGGTGAACCAACTTCTCATGCCTGCACAACCTCCTCTGGCTCAGGAAAGATTACTTGCTTAGTTGATCAAGTGGAAGACATCTTAACAAAAATCCATCGAATAGATAAGAGATCATGTTCTTCAATGGAGCTACTCCCGAGAGATGATCTATCAACGGATGATTGTTCAAGTGTGACTCATCAAGGTTCTCATAGGATCCATCCATGACTAGCTTCTGGAAGAATCCGTAATCATCATAATCTCCCCCTAACTATATGCATGGTCTTCTTTCTGACAGAGTCTCCCCATCAAATACTTAGATTATCAAGGATCAAGTCAACAACATGTGTTGTTGGCTGGAGAGTTCAAGAGATTTTCGGATTGAATTTGCTTCTTTCTCCATACTAGTGTAACTTTCTTCTCTGGCATAGTTCTAGCTTGAGTAGGTGCCCAAGTCAAGTTACAATCATGTGCCATATGTCCAATGTTATGACACTTGAAGCACTCTATGTTGTTCATGAATAAGAATTCATGACTTCTTCTTGCAAAATTGTTTCTTGGAGATTGACGGGGACCATGATATTTTTCTTTGTGATATGCCCTACAATCTTTTGCCATGTGCCCAAAGTTCGTACAAGAATAACAATAACCAAGAAATATACTTTGGTACATGGGAGATGAAGATTTCCTTGATGTACTTCTGAAGTATTTTTGCCTTGGGATTCTTTGATGAAATTCATTGCCTTTTGTATTCTTGACACCATCTGCAAGTCTCCTTGGATTAGGATTTCTTCCATAGTTGTCTTGACTCTTCTCCTTGCCTTTGCTGGAACTGGGAGCATCAACATTTCTTCCAGGCTTCCTCACATGCTTGTTTTTTGAAGCATTAGGGTTTGCATCATTCTTGCTTGAGGATTTACCTGCATAGCCAAGACCCGCTTTATCAAGGGGAGACCTTTGATAACTTAAGATGTCATCTAGGTTTTGAGAGCTTTTCAAGTTCTTATTCAGCAAGTCAACTTCCTTTTTAAGAAAGACAAATTCTCCATTCAACTTTTCACAATCTTCATCTTTCACAACTAGTTGTTTGTTCATTTCTTCCATCATCTTGGTTGCTTCACACGATTAGACCTTAAGAGAAGTGATTTTTGATTTTAACTTGGTGATGTCATCATCCTTTTCTTCTAGTTGGCATATCATGGTGTTTCTCTCCTTTTCTGCTTCATCAACTTGTCCTTCTATGAATTTCAAAGCTTCCATCACCTTCTCATATCCTTTTGTTTGTTTTCTTGCTTCTTCCAGTTGAGATCTAATGGAGGACACCTCTTCCTTGTATTGACCAATCTCTGCTTCAAGTTTGTTCAAGATTTTGTGCCTTTGTTCAAGGTGGATTGACAAGGTATCTTCCCATGTCTTGCCTTATCCAATTGATTTGTCGTGGATATGACTTCTTCATGGTGTTTTCTCTTGTTTTGATGAAATTCTTCCTTAATCTTGGCTAGCTCATCATCTCAATCTTGTACTTGAAGCTTGACAAGGTCAACTTCCTTCCTTGACTTTTCCTAGTCACCAACTTGCGCTTTCTTCTTAAGTTCCTCATTTTCCTTTCTAAAATTGTTAATCTCTTCCATGGTAGCCATAAGTTTAGTGAGGAGATCTTCTTCAAAATATTTTTCATTCTCTTCATCTTCTAGGTCTTCTTTAGCCTTGATGTCATCGCTCTTATCTTCCTTGATGGGCTCTAGATTTCCTTCTTGTTTTCCATCATTTTCTTGACTAGAGATCATTGTAAATGCTCCTTTTGAGTGAATATCATGAAGTTTATCCCATATGCCTTTTTTTGATGGGCATTTTTCAAAATTGACCTTCATAGAATCAGGTAGCACATTAAAGATAGCTTTCATTGCTCTTGTAATATGTTCCTTGGATTCTCCATCCATCATGCTACCAGTAATCACCGATTTCCATACTTCAATGCCTTGAGTCTTTAATAAATTCCTCATTCTTGTCTCCCATATATCAAAGTTTCCATTGAACAATGGAGCCTTCACAAATTGATTGACTTCAATTTCAGTGGTTGAGGGAGACACATCTTTAGGAGGATTGGAGACTTTCTTCCTTGGCTTCGCCATTTGTGTTATAATGATCAACCTTCAAGTTGTTAGGCTTTGAGTGAAGGTACTGGCTCTGATACCAATTGTTGGAAATACTAGGGGGGGGTGAATCAATATTTCTTTTCAATTGTTACTTTTACCAGTTAGATCACTTATATTTAGAACACAAAATGATTAATAAGAAACATGCTTTTATTAATACAATCTTTACAATGAATCAAGTACAATTAATATAGGGCTCCAACCCTAGATGAAGACACCGATCTTCAATCTTCTAGGCTCCAACCTATTTCCAAGCACCAACTTGGACTTTCCAAGGCACTGACCTTGTCAATTATGAGGCACTGACCCCAAGGACTCCAATCCTATATCTGCTTCAGGCACCGACCTAGTTTCTTGAGGACTCCAATCCTCTAGGGCTCCAACCCTATTCTCCAAGGCACCGACCTTGTTGTTCGAGGCTCCAACCTCCGGGCACCAACCCTCTGGGCTCCAACCCACTCTCGTACCCTGTCTAGATGTGTTTGATAGTATCTCACGGCTCCCAAAATCTTCTTCATCGAGCCTTGTCAATCTTCAGCTTCACTGTAGTCTTCAAGTCACACCATCAATGACTACCTTGTTCTTCGCAAGAAGGTGTCACCACTGCTCTTCATGTCACCCAAACAAAATTCTCCAAGGTTATTCCATGAGGTCTTCAATCATGCATCAAGGTCTTCACTAATGCCTCCAAGTCAGCTTCTAGATATCTTCACAAGGTCTTCAATATGTTTCCCCAAGAACTGAAGGCTTCTCCATGATGTGCTCCAAATCTTCAAGAATGCTAAACAAAAGTCCAAGAGATAGACTCCGAGGATGTCTTTCACAAAGCTTCAACAATGATGGCTTCAAATTAAGGAAAGTCCCACAAATTTCTTCAAGGCATATTTCAAGATGTTATGTTAATGTTGCTTTAACAAGACTTCTTAAAGATACTTCAAAGTGTCACAAAGGATGCTCAATAAATTGTCCAATAATTTCCGAATAGAACAAGTTATGTCACAACCTTGCAGCTTTCCGATCTTCAATGAACATCCTCAACACAGAAATTCAGCCCAAACAGTATCCACAATAGGTCCTTTATAGTCTGCTCCAACAAGAGATCAAAAATGTCTTCAACAGTGGTTCACAACTTCATAGGTGGTCTTCAAGGAGGTGATAATAGATCCCTGTCTTGCTTGTTGTTCTTTGGGCTAATAACCAGCCCCAACACCACCTAAACACAGCTCTGTTTTAGGACAGAGTAAGGTCTATGGCCTACTTTCCTTCTCTACCTGGACTGTGGCCAATATGCAGGAGATAATCCTCTCCTAAACCACACAAAATTCTTCCTTCTTTCTGCTCAGAACTGTGGCTACTTTCCTTGCTCAGAAATCATATTACAGGAGGAGAAAAACATCCTTAAGATAGCGGCTGTCCACTTGTACTAATGGGGCCTTCTTACAGATGTAAACTTGCCCTTAAAAATAGACCCAATCACCTTCATCCTTCTTCTTATGAGCTCGTTTGTCTTTCTGAGTTTATCTATTCTCTCTGAAATCCTGTGATTGTTTTCATCAAAAATTTCGTGCTAGATTGATGAATTCTGCTTATATTTATACTAATTTGCGTTTGAAAAGAAGGAACACGTATTTTTGGAGGGAGGCCGACATGAGTGATAGTGTAGGTCGGCTAGCCTGCAAATATATATATATATATATATATATATATATATATATATATATATATACCTTAAAAATTCAATATCTCATCAACCACTGGGAGTTTTGGGGCAAGTAAGGGATATATATATATATATATATATATATACCTTAAAAATTCATTATCTCATCAACCGCTGGGAGTTTTGGGGCAAGTAAGGGCTCATTGGAAAGAGGAAAAAACCTTCTTTAAGATGGTTTAGGTACCATTGAGAAAAGATGCCTCTAAGTTGGCAAAAAATAGTTTTCTTTGTGATTGTCCTTAAATTTTATGCATAAAAGGTTTAGGACAGCATGAGTAATGTTTGGGACAACGGGTTCTTCATTGTTTTCAATGTATGAGTGTGTCATCATGTAGGAGTGTTGCATTTATGTCATCATGAGTGTATGCAATAATGAGTGTATCATCTTGTGTCATCATATAATGGTGCAGTGATATGTTGTAGGTAGTATCATTAGGAAAGTCTCTTTCAATCATCAATCACGTCATCACTTAGTCTTCCAACCCTCATCAAGTGCCATCATTAAGTGTGGACATATAAGAGTATAACATCATCACATGTATGCCTTCATTAAGTGTAGTTCTTCATGTCAAGGGTTTGTACCTAGGGACTAGATCACATATCGGACACTTGGCAAATTCTTGGGGCAAGACATCATCATCTAGAACCAGGCTTCTCAAGAGTATTAACACCTCAGTCAATGCCATATTGGCATCAATGACAAGCTAGATTAACAGGGCTGTAAAATTCAAGTGCCCTTTGAGTGACTCAAAGTGAAGTTATGCTAGCTTTCCCTACCGTCAACTTGTGCCTTGGCCTCTTTCCATGAATGTCTCATAATGTATTAGCCAACCCTCTTGACCAAATGTCCACCTGGATTTCTCGTCGGCTGGATCTCTATTGATGGGATTCGACTAATATATCATATGATGCATTATACTCAATCCCTACTTGGAAAAGACATTAACGAACATGCTAATAACCAAAACATCCATGGCAAACCAATCAATGAAATTCACATATTGCAACAACTTAGTCAATGACATCCCATAATGACATAGGACTATACAAATAGCTCTACGCTTCATGAGTGCATTAACTATCATGAAAGCCTCTGAACCCATATTAACCATCAGAGTTATACATATACATAACTCATCTCATCACAAACATATAATAATAACATATTCATCTATTAACAGTACTGTTACATACATACATACATACATACATACATACATACATACATACATAGATATATATATATATATATCACATAACAACAATAGTCATATTTTCAATGCACCAAGTACACAAGTAAGCAAATTATCTTATCATCTTCAAATGACTAGCAACTAAGAGTGGGACTTCAACTCTCCACCCAACTGTAGGCTCACTGCACTACAATATTTCTTGAAGTTGACTACCCTCCAACCAAATTTAGAATACGAGGGGGTAAATTCCTTAGGAGTTCTCAACTAGTCACACCTGACAACGGTCCATTTCTCAGGTGATCTCTCTTCACAACTCCCCACTACAACACCACTAGGGCCTCAACCAATCACACCACAACCATTGGGTTTCAAGCAAGGCACAAAGAGTACCAATTCAACTCTGGAGATGGATTACATATGGACAATGTTAGGTTTATCAATTGGATTAGCTACTATAGGAGTAAAGAGCACACTCATACAGGTACTTTATTAGTGGGTGTTTACCCAAGTGCTATCGGCCCCAAGGCTACACTTGGTGTTTATTAGCCCTGGTTAGTACCAGAGTTCCTCATCCTAGTCAGTAATTTCTCAACCCAACAAGTTCCTAGTGGCTTATAAACCTCGAGGCAAGCCACTGATCAGGTGGTTTATCAACGAGTAAGCCCTCATAGGTTCATCAACTCAGCAATAACTTGAGTGTCACCACTCCACTACACTCTCTTTGGTGCACATCACACATGCACATACACTGACCTTAGTAAAACAACACATAAAAACATATGTAGGACTTAGAAACATAACATGGAGGAACAACTTAGGCCATTGTAAACTCAAGGATTCCATCTCTCGAGTGCAGAAAATAGGTTCTCAGGGAGTTTGAGTCTTCTAGGTGGCCTTGCCAACTACTAGACTCGCTCTACATTCTCCCTCCTATTCTTAGGCACTCTCTCTCGAGACATGAGCATTCGTCCAAGAATTCTCCAATCCTTGAATGCTCGAATCCTCCATTGATAAATTCATGATGATGATGGTCCATAACTCATGATGTTCAACAAATGATCCCCTCTCATCTCCCCATCAATAGTTTCTTTGTTGAAAATAGCAACAACAAATTCCAGTTTAATTTGTCCTTGAATTAAACTGAGAATTAAAATCGAATTCTATTCTCATAGCAACTTGTAAATAGTTAATTAAGTTTAATTAACTTAATTATCTCAAGAATTTCAAGTTGGAAGTCTTTCTGTAGTCATGTATATGTTCTCCCTAATTTTTAGGGATCCAGTATGAGTTTAAATTGAGTTGGAAATTAGATCACTCGGTTTACTGAGTTAAGTTCAGTTAAATTAGTTATAAATTATTTTTGGAACTAATAAAGGACTAACAGTCAGTTGGTGCACTAATGCATCCACTAGTGCTACTCCAGTTAACTGAAGATTTCCTCATGAGAAACTCACGCATGTCAGTTTAGAGAAAGACCCAGTTGATACTAGAGTGCAGGGACAGTGTACTATTAGTTGTATTATTTACTGAGTTGTATAGATCATGCATGCAACCAAGAACTGGACCTAATTTGGATTGTGCAGTTTTGGATGCACCGGATTCCCATTAATATGGGCTTATTCAACCATAGGAATAGCGCAAGGAAATATGGGCTTGGATAGCTGCAGAATTGGCTAAGTGTTGGCCAAGAGCTTGCTTGTGAGCTAAGAGAGTTAAGCATACTTGTGCGGAATTGTTTTAGTGAGAACAAGCTTTGTATCTTCACTCGTATTTCTTATATATGTAATACAGATAATAGGGTTTTGAGCAGTGGATTTCCCCAGATACATCTTGTGTTATGTGCCATTGATTTATCTTCTTTTTGTTCATATTGTTTTCATCGATCTATTGGCTTCCGCTGGCTGAAAGTGGAAGTAGATTCTTGTCCCGTGCTTTAATAAATTGCATGAGCTTGTGAATCTACTGGATTTTCTACATGGTATCGAAGTTGAGAACGATATACTAGAGGAGATTTTGAATTTTTGATTTTTGGGCTACAGGTGAAATTCAAACTTGCAATACATACTTCAGGATCGGTAGATGGCATTCTATGGATTGCGACTCGAGTGTGCCTTGGAAGGCAGCTCAAAATTTATAGCCTTAAGGGACATAATGGAGGTTGTGCTAGAGGATAATGACTTGAAGGAATTCGTTGATCAAGGAATTCATAAGTCAGCAGCATCAGATGCACAAATTTGGCTAAATGGAAGAAGTGTGTGGTGAAGGCAAGGCGAATAATCCTTGAGGGAGTTTGAGACCACATTGTCTTGAGTCTCCATGGAAAGGAAACTTTGTATGCTATGTGGAAAGCATTGACGGACTTGTATCACAACAACTATGACCAAAGGAAATTGGCACTGAAGGACAAACTTCGGAAAATCAAAATGGAGAAAGACGAGACTATTCCAAAATACTTGACCAAGTTCACTCAATGCCGTGATGAACATGGAAGTGTTGGAATCACGATTTCCAAGGATGATATGATGACTCTTGCTCATCTAAGACTCCCAAAGAGTTGGCATAGTTATCAGGAATCTACCAATGGTCGGGAGAAGCTGCCAGATTAGGAACGACTATGGTCGGATTTGATGTAGGAGGAGATCAGGAAGAGCACCAGGGATGGCTCTTCATCAAAGGCTGATGATGAAAAGAGTTGTGCCTTAGCGATTAAGGCGGAAAAGGGAAAAGGGAAAGATTCCCATTCCAAATCGAATTCTTATCATGGAGGTAAGAAGAAAGACATGACAAAAGTTAAGTGCTTTCATTGTCATGAGCTGGGCCATTTTGCTACAAATTGTCCACTCAATAAGTCCAAGAAGAAGTCCTCGGGAGGAGCGGCGGGTGAGGCTTTGGCCTCTCAATTCGAATTGGACTTTTCCCTCATTGCATGCATGGTGTCATCAATGATGGGAAGTGTATGGTACTTAGACAGTGGAGCTTCATTCCACATGACTGGCGACAGAGTTATTCAGTGACCTGGAGGAGAAAGATCTCCAGATGCATATCGAGATGGGTGACGACGGGAAGTATAGTGTTACTAGATTGGGCACAATTAATTTTCAAAGGGAGCATGGAGCTCCACTCACCTTGAAGAATGCTATGTATGTGCCCGGGCTGTAGAAGAACTGGGTATCCATTTCCATGCTTGAGGATAGAGGCTATCATATGATCTTATCGAAAGGAAAGGCATTCCTTTAACACATAGCCACGAGTCAGGTAAAGAAGATAGGGATTCAGGTGAAGAATCTCTATAAGTTGGAGGTAGAGGAGTGTGTTTCTTTGAGCTCAAAAGTAGAAAGGGTGCAGAGTTGAGACGTTGGCAAGTTGTGGCACAGGCGATTGGGCCACTTTCATCATGGATCTTTGAAGATATTGTAGCATATCTCTACCGGTCTTGCCAAAGGTACGCTTGAGCAAGTTGATACATGCAAGGGGTTTACTTTGGGAAAATACACCAAGTCTTCCTTTCACGATAGAGATAGTTAAGCAAAGGCTATTCTAGAGAGATTCCATTCAGATGTGTGTGGACCATTCTCGACAGCATCCACGACCAAACACAGGTATTATGTTATATTTGTTGATGACTATTCTCATAAATGTTGGATATTTTTCATGCAGAAAAAGGATCAAACTTTCACAAAGTTTTGTGAGTTTAAAGCATTGGTGGAGAAAGATTTGGGGAAAGAAGGTTAAAGCTATACAGAGTGATAATGGTGGTGAGTATGTCTCAAATGAGTTTAAGAAATTATGTGTAGCGAAAGGGATTAAACAGGAGTTGACGACACCCCATAACCCTCAGCAGAATGGGGTGGCCGAGAGGAAGAACATAAGCATAGTAGGGGCAGCGAGGGCAATGTTGCATGATCAGGGCCTACCACTACACTTGTGGGCTGAGGCATGCAACACAACAGTTTATGTTCAGAACCGTAGCCCACATCAGATACTTGAGATGAAGATAACAAAGGAGGCTTATTTCGGTAAGAGGCCAGATGTTGGTCACTTTAAGATTTTTGGGTCATCAATATATTGCCATGTGACCAAAGATGCACGGAAGAAGCTTGAGCCGACAATAGAGTTGGGGATATTTGTGGGGTACACTAATACACCTCACAACTATCAGGTGTACTTTCTAACCAACAGGATGACAGTGGTTCGCAGGGATGTCAGATTCGATGAGGAGAAGGCCATGTGAGTTTCCCTTGAGAGGGAGCTTGAGCTACATGTAGATGAGGAGCTTTTAGCTCCTAAGGTTGAGGAGCCTCAGATTGATGTGGAACAACCACATGTAGAGGATCTGAGAGTGGAGACATCCACTCAGGCAGAGTCTTCTAGAGAGGGAAGAAAGTGCACCAGAGAGGCTGACAGATTGTTGGATGATGCACGGGAGAATGTGGGAGCACCCACTTCTCAGTATAGGCAGAGGAGGTCACCTGAGAGGTACATTGGATACATGGCTCTTATGGGCGAATGTGTTGTGATAGAGCCATCTTCCTTTAAGGAAGCAGTGCAGCAGCTGGTTTGGGTTGATGCCATGGTGGAGGAGTATGACTCCATAGTTCGTAACAGTGTTTGGGATGTGGTCCCGAGATAGAGGACAAGTCAGTGGTGAGCTCCCATTTTATTTACAAGGTAAAGCAAGCTACAAATGGTAGTGTGGAGAAGCATAAGGCTAGATTTGTGGCCTGTGGCTTTTCACAGGTAGAGGGGATTGACTATGATGAGACCTTTGCTCCTGTTGCAAGGTACTTGTCAATTAGATCTATATTGGCATTATCAACATAGATGGGTTGGAAGATACATCAGATGGATGTGAAGACAACCTTCCTTAATGACATGATTGAGGAAGAGGTGTACATAGAGCAGACTAAAGATTTTGAAACCTTTGACCGTGAGTCGCATGTGTGCAGGATCAAGAGAGAGTTGTATGGGCTAAAGCAAGAACCCCGTGCTTGGTACACCAAGATAGATAGCTACTTCATTGGGTTGGGTTTCATGAAGAGTGAAGCAAATTCAAACCTGTACCACATAGTGGCGGAAGGTAAGTTGTTGATCATTGTACCTTATGTTTATGATCTCATATTGACAGATGATGATCAACTGATCAAATCTTGCAAGGAGGACCTTGCAAGAGAGTTTTAGATGAAGGACATGGAGCTCATGCATCACTTTCATTTCATGGAGGTATGGAAGGGAGATGGGGAGTTGTTTATGTCTCAGGGCAAGTATGCCAATAAGATCCTTAGGAGATTCCACATGGAGAGCAACAAACCCATGGAGACTCCTCTAGCAGGTAACTGGAGGAAGGAGGATGCTACTTTAGGGGAAGTAGTGGAAGCTACTGTTTACAACCATCTTCTGGGTTCAATCATGTACTTGGTGAACACACGACCATATATGTGCTATGTATTTAACCAACTTAGTCAAGCGATGGTTAGGCCTACCAAGTTGTATTGGAAGGCGACAAAGCATGTGTTGAGATACCTCAGGGGCACTTCTTAGTATGGATTATGGTACAAACAGACAGAGGGAGTGAAGCTTCAAGGCTTCACCGATGCAGATTGGGCAGGGAGTCCATCCGACAGGAAGAGCACATCAAGAGGGATCTTTAGTATTGGGTCAACAATAGTTTCTTGGTACAGCAAGAAATAGAGATCGGTTGCACTCAGTTCGGTAGAGGCAGAGTACATGGCTGCGAGTTAGGCAGCATGTGAGGCCATCTGGATGAGGAAGATCCTGGTTGGTTTGTTTGGTCAATAGATGGATCCAATTGTGATTTACTGCGATAATCATAGTTGTATCAAACTCTCTGAAAATCCAGTTTTTCATGATCGGTCCAAGCATATTGATATCCAATATCATCATCTCAGAGATTGTGTATTGAGGTGGATTATGTTGTTAGAGTACATTCCCATGGAGGAGCAAGATGTTGACATTTTGACAAAGGCACCCTTTTCTGGCACCTGTAGCACAAGTGCTTCAGGAGACATAGAAAGCTTCCTAGAGACAGCCTCTGGGTTAATTGTAGACCAGTGCCTAGGACATCTTAGATAGAGGAGTGCATGGAAGAATATCAATGAGGGGTTTCAACAGCACTCCAATTGTCACGTGGTTAAAAAGATAATAAAGGGGGCTTGGTTCAATAGCCCTTCATCAAGGTAGACTCAAGCCAATACATGGATCCAAATGTTCAAGGGGTAAATCGGGCCAACCTCAGAGAGAAATGTCTGGTTTTGGTGGTCGACACACAACAACAGGCAGCTTAATATTGACGTTGCAATAAGTGAAGATGAGGAAAGAGAGGAGGGGATTCGGTGCATTGGGCTAATTGCAATACAGAATCCTAAGCAATGATTGTTCCAACAGAAATATGGAAGAGGGAGGAGATGAAAGAGCGGAAAGAGTGGAGCACAAATTAAGGTTTCATGCCATATACCTCATGGGTACCTTTATCACCAAACAACATGAGTAAATCTGTGCTCATACAGGTACTGCAGGTTAATCGAATAACGCAAGTAAATATGTTTTATACACAGGTACTATAGGTTATAGACTAACAGAAGTAACTCTATCTTATACATAGGTATTGTTCGCTATTTAGCAGCCTAGATAAATCCAGGAATTAGAGAGAAACCGACAACTTCATTACACTATTTCAAAGAAAGAAAAACACATATGAAATGAGATTTACAGAGGGGAAAACATAATGGGCATGACCATGATTAGAATCATCAAAGAGTTTCATTAATCTTCGAAATGAGTCTCGTTCACCAGTCCATTTACATTCAACAATCTATAGCTCAAGTCCCTCATGAACAAGCTTCATAGAATCAAAGTGGAATCACAAAATTTGGACCACTGCGGGTGCATAATTCTGGAACCTTTATTAAGTGTTTCTTCCCCCTATTTATACCGAGAAGGAAGGGGCTTGGAATCAATAGTTACAAAATATCTCAGCCAAGGGTCAGCTGTACGATTTGACTAGCTATCTTGGCATGCGATAGCCCTATTGCCCATATTGACTCTAATCAAGATTTGATTCCTTCCTTAAAGTGAAAGACATATGTAATAAACAGAAATTACAAAAATAATAAGAAAAGGAAAATTGGATGATGATGGAGGAGGTATCCCTATTCCATTTCTGAGAGTGTCCTTGATCAAGCCGCATCTCTGCCATGATGTGCCTTTCCTGCTGCTCGGTCAATTCCTGTCGCTTTCGCCTTAACTGCCCAACTTCTCCACTCCCTGGAGTTGGTAGCGATCAACTGCGCTTGCTTTTTACAGAGTGGAAGTGGAGATCGACCTGGCAATCCTTCATCGTGTATCTGAGTGGAGCCCCATGTTGAGCCATTAAGTACCCCTGAATCCCATGCCTCCATTTACTGTCCGAAGATGTGCAACGAAGCAGTGGAATTCATTTATGTGGCCTGTGTAGTCCTTGGTTTCTTGTTGCAAGGGCTTCTACAGGATTAGCCCATATCAGTTTGCAACTGCTCCATGCCTCTATTCAAAGTCTCAGCTGCCGACCCATCCACCTTTAAAACTCTATACCACGCTATCAGAATGTTGTCGTATCGAGACTTTTATTCTAGAGGACGCTACCAACAACGAGTTTCGATGCTCCTTGGCCCCCTTTGGTTTAGCCCCTTTCAGTATTTCTTCATCATAGGACTGAGGGTTGTGACTTGGGGCTCGACCTCAAGGCATTAGGGCCTTTAGACTCCTATCTGGGGGCCTTTTTCACTTTATAAGTGCTTTGTTCCTGGTTTCCTTAAGTCTTCACGATCGTGCGCCCTTTATCAGAGCTCCTTTACTCGGCAGATCACAATCGGGGCTTTCAGTCGGGACTTTTACATTATATCCGCGACGTTCTTGCAATCTCCGATTGCGATAGTCCTTTAGCGCTCAACCCTTGGTTCCTCAGCCCTTTATGTGATCGCAGGCCAACCCCCTTATTGGAGCCCCTTTATCACTCTTTCCTATGTGTGCACTGCATTACAAAGTGTCGATAAGCTTCGACCTCTGATTTGCGATTGTCGATGTGACGTCATCACTGCCACGTGGCACTTGTTGAGTGGTGACACGTGTCACCCTATTTTGGCCCCTTATGACCCCTCCACACGTTGAATTTGCATGCCACGTGTCTGTCATACTGCCACGTCAGTGCCACCATGGATTTATCAGGACCAATGGTATTCCACCACGTGGCCTTCTAGAGGAGAAAGAACAGGCCGATCCGCCCTTGGTTTTTCGTCGATTTCCTTTGTAAATCACTTTCAGCCTTCCCAATGCTTCAACACTAAGATATCACAACTCGCAATATCGCAATATTTTAGAGTTGTCACCCCACTGGCACGCTGATAAGCCATGATGTTCTTAGCGCGATCATCGATCGCTAATTGCCATGGACCCCTGACTGCCGATATGTCGATATCGCTCTTGGACCTCCGATGTGTGGGACCTCCGATATGCCAGGGCTTCCGATTTGCGGGATCACCGATATGTGATGTGACCCTGATATGCAATCAGGGATCGCCATGTCCTTGGAACCTCCGATACACCATGTCGCCTCATCCTCCGATTTGCAATTTGCAATATATCCGTGTTGTTGCGATCGTCGATTCACCCTGCCGATATGCCTGATCACTAGCTTGGACCTTTGATATTTGCGATCGTCGATATGCGGGATCGCCAGAACCTCCGATCTCCATATCGGTGATCGCGGGTTTTCTCTGCCCTCCCCTACTATTGCTTTCAGAAAACCCCGATTGCGATTTGAAATGTGCTCCCGGACCTCCAATCTGTGATTCTTTCCTCCTATCAAAGGGGACAAAACCCTCATCTTTAATAGCTAATATCTTCTTATTTCGAGGTCCATTTGAGGAGTTCCATATACCGTTGGAAATATATTTCGAGACCTATCCAATGGAGAGGGTCCGATTTAGCTTTGAGATCTTCTATGGCTTGGAAGAGGGCTAAAAATTTATTGCTCTTTTGCACCCTTTTGACAACTGAAAATAAATTTTGCAGTGAGTGACAGCAAATTACATTCCCACGGAGGAGGAAGATGCTGACATTTTGATAAAGGAATTATCAAGATGTAAATTCGAGTTTCACAGGGACGAGATCAGGATAGTTGATAATCACTTTCTTGTTGAGAGGGAGTGTTGAGAAATGGCAACAATAAATTCCAATTTAATTTGTCCTTGAATTAAAGTGAGAATTAAAATTGAATTCTATTCTCATAGCAACTTGTAAATAGTTAATTAAGTTTAATTAGCTTAATTAGCTTAGGAATTTCGAGTTGGAAGTCTTTCTGTAGTCATGTATATGTTCTCCCTAAGTTTTAGGGGTCCAATATGAGTTTAAATTGAGTTGGAAATTAGATCAGTTAGTTTATTGAGTTAAGTTAAGTTAAATTAGTTTTAAATTGTTTTTGGAACTAATAGAGGACTAACGGTCAATTGGTGTTATAATGCATCCACTAGTGCTACTCCAGTTAACTAAAGATTTCCTCGTGAGAAACTCATGCATGTTAGTTCAGAGAAAGACCCAATTGAGACTAGAGTGCAGAGACAATGTACTATCAGTGGTATGATTTACTGAGTTGCATAGATCATGCATGCAACCAGGAACTAGACCTAGTTTGGATTGCGCAGTTTTGGATGCACTGGATTCCCATTAATATGGGGTATTCATCTATAGGAATAGCGCAAGGAAATAGGGGCTTGGAGAGCTGTATAATTGGCTAAGTGTTGGCCAAGAGCTTGCTTGTGAGCTGAGAGGGTTGAGCATACTTGTGCGGAATTGTTCTAGTGAGAACAAGTTTTGTATCTTCACTCATTGATCCTGATTTAAACAGGAACGCAACAAATTACAGAGATAACTATAAACACAGAGATGCAGCGGAAATAATACTTCATTTCATTAATGTAAAATACTGAAATATGCTTACAAACAGAAATGGAAATAAACTAGCTAGGGCGATGGTAGCTTATCTCTAACAAGAGATGTGGCGGCTACATGCCTTTGAACTGTGTTACAATGAGGCTCAAAGGCCTATTTATTGTTGAGAAACAATGGAAAACCCTAAACATCCAAAAACCTAACCTTAGAAGATGAAACGCCAAATTGTGGGCCCTGTTTGGGTAAATTGGTACATCAACTTCACGGGGTCGTAACTTTGGCATACGATCTCTGTTTGACACACACAATATCTCGTTAGAAAGATCTATCTGATAACTACAACTTTTGGGAAGAGTGACATTGGTCCATGGACCCATGCGGACCAAGGTTGCTCCCAGTTTTCCCAAAAAACGTCGTTTAGAACTCAAAATAGCTCCGGAAGTTCAGGACCCGAAAAACCGCTAAAAATAGTAAAATTGTGCTACAATTAAGGAAACTGAAATGCTGAAAGAAACAATGGTGGGGGTCCAAGTGGACTTGGCAGGTGACCA
This sequence comes from Pinus tabuliformis, assembly GCA_031772625.1. NCBI lineage: Eukaryota > Viridiplantae > Streptophyta > Pinopsida > Pinales > Pinaceae > Pinus > Pinus tabuliformis. Next base: position 738,351,994 of record CM062817.1, read on the forward strand.
TTAATATCCACCTGGATCATTCCTCCCCCCTTAGGAAGCAATGGACCCCATTGCGTTGAGTTCCTCTGTGAGATGAGGAAACTTCTGCTGAACTTGGTCCCTGGTGAGCCACTGCCCTGGTGAAGGAGTTGGCATGCTTTGACAACTCGGTATAGTTGGATATTCTACTGGCGAGTGTGCTTGATCTGTGTGTCCATGATCCGATCAGTTGTAGCTTGTACCATGCAATCTGGATTTAACTCTGTGGGTGTGAGTTGTTCTTCAATGTCAGATGTGTCTAGTAATGGTGGAAAGTATGGCCGAAGGCAGTCCACATTGAACACTGGGTGCAGGCCAAGGAATGGGGGAATGTTGTGCTCCAAAGCATTGTTTCCCATAGCCTTGGTAATGCTATAAGGACCATGTCAGATTGGTCTGAGCTTTTTATGGACTCTTGTAAGGCATTCTTTTTGTATGTAACCAAACTTTGTCGCCCACCTGAAACTTGTGTGGTGGCCCTATGGGTGAGGAGAAGTTGTTCCTGTGTTCTTTCATGACCATATCCCTCTGTTGTTGCTGTTGTGTGGAGGAACCCTTCGTGGGGGTCATGGATGTGGCGATGATCTTCCCCTTACTTTAGGAGCGAACCAGATAGAAAATAAATTTCCTAGTCTGTGAGATGAGCTTGTTGCCTTTCTTAGCAGCGATCAAAGAGGTGGCGGTAGGTGGGGCTACCTCTGGTATCATGTATAATGAATTACCCAAAGAAATAATAACAACGCGAGGCCTTGACTCATACACAACATGTCGCCTCCACAAGTATGGCTGGCCTAATAATACATCACAAACATCCAGCGGTGTAACATCACACAATACCTCGTCTGTGAAGGGTTTGACGTTGCAGGGAAGGAGTCACTACTGGAAAACTAGGAGATCTCGTCCTTGGTGAAGCCACCCGATACTATACGGCTGCGGGGGTGGTGTAGTCGGTAGGCCCAACCGCTTCACGACCTCTACTGAAATGAGGTTCTTTTGGCTGTCACTGTCGACAATGAATTGTAGTGGCGAACCCTTCACCCACATTTGTGAGTGGAAAAGACGCTCCCCCTCTTCTGGATCTTCGAGCTCATTCTTCTAGATCTTGACGGTGGTAACAGTGACGCTGGGCTCCACATTAATGATCTACTTCGCTTTGCCATTCCCCTTGTCAGGTTTTGACTCAGGGTCGGAACATGCATCTGATTCAGAAGCCTTCAACTCGGCCACCAACAACTGCTTGGTCCGGTACTCACTTGTGTTGTGAGTGGGGCTCTTATGGAACTCACACCACTTTCCTGTGCCCTTCTTTGACTTTGTGGTGTTGTTCTTGTCTTGCGGCTTCGACAGGTTGTCTTGGGTCACCCCGCCTTGGCTTTGTCCTTTGGTCTTCGGATTCGCAGATCCAAAGTCTCACTTCTTCTGTTTGAACTTCTGCTCGATTTTGACAGTGTATCGATACATTGTGCTGAGTGAGGAAATGTTCAGGAAATCCATCTCTTCCTGGATGTAGTTGTGTAGGCAGCCGCGGTATTTGAGTACCAAATGCAGCTCAGAGTTCTTGATATCCAACTGTGTGCGAAGGGTATGAAAAATGTTTGTGAACTCCAGCACATCTTGGTCTCGTCCTTGCCGCAACGTGGTCCACTTTATGTATTTGTCCTCATAGCTTTTGACAGGGTAGTACTGCTCCTTGATGGCATCCCGGAAGGAATTCCAAGTGGGTGCGGCTGAGAACAGTGAGTCCGTACTTTCATCCTTCTGCTCGCAGTAGGTTTCCCACCAGTCCTTGACATGGGGGGCTGCTTTGAGAAGAGCGAAAACAATCTTTTCCCAACTCGAAAATTCATGAACAGAAAAAATAACCCTCTAGCAGATTTAACCATTTATCTATGGCATCTGCGTCTATCTGACCCTCGAATATGGGGATTTCAAAATTAACTTGTACCTTAAAGGGCGTGGCATTTCCAGAGTATCTGCTGGAAGCCAATGCATCGCCTTTGGGTAGTCGTTGAAGAATCTGGGCAAAGTTGTCCATCATCGCGTTCCTTTGTCGCTCGAGGGCTTCTTCGAGCAAGATTTTGATAGGATCTACTGCCCCCTTGTCTTTCTTTTCATCTGCCATGGGAGGCCCTCAGGATTTGCGAGGCTAGTCTTGCAAAGGTTCGACCAGTTCAAGCCCTAACTCCTTATATCCCGACCTCGTTGGGGACATGCAAAGAAAAACTTAGAAAAAGCACACCGCTCTGATACCATTGATCCAGATTTAAACAAGAACGTAACAAATTACAGAGATAACTGGTGGGCTCCAGTATTGTAGCAATAATGCTACAACTCCTGGAGCTTCCTTCTCTAATTTTATCAACCCGGTAGTTCATAACAAACTTGGAAGCGACGGTGTTGTATGCACAAGTACTAGCTCTTGTCGCAGCTGTCACTTGGTCAGCTGGCACAAGTCCGCTAGGGCTCAAGCCAACTTCTATGAGCTCTCAGAAGAAGCTTTTTAACCGATGAACGAAAGCTATCTCAAAGGAAATTAACCTACTGTAGGAAGGAACTGAAAGCCAACAAGAATCACAAACCCTAGCAAACCCTAATTCTACCAGCTAGTCCTACTGATGCAAAGGTGGGAATGCAAACTACTGAAAGAGATGCCATTACTTCTAGGAAGGTGAGATGCATGTGTCTAGACTACTTTGATCTGAAGAAAACATATTTTTGTATTTTTGTTCAAGTTGTTGGAATTATTATGCATGTGCTTCTAACTGGGTCTTGACTGTGCAGGGATAGATCAAGGGGAGGAATGCTTGGAAGAGGTCAGGAAGGCTCAGAGAGGGTCTAAGGAATCCCTAACATCCTTTCAGAGAAGTTCACAAAGTTTAGATGCCTAGCAACCGTGTTTATGAGTTTCTACAGGAAGTCTGCAGGGGTTCTACAGGATGTTCAGGATTTCTACAGGAAGTTCAGTAATTCCTACAGGATGTTCTACAATCGGATTTTTGGGTGATGGATGAGTGGAAGAGGCTGCATGGATGGATAGGGAGGTAGGAGGGGGGTTTGTAATGACTTAGGGACAGAGAGATGAGATGAAGAGGGGGTGTGCAAAGCTGGTTGGTCTAAAGGAGGGTAGAGGGAATGGAAGGCCGAAAAGGTAGAATAACGTGGGTAATAGAAGAGTTGGGAGGCAAGTGGTCTAACTGGGAGATGAGTAGATGGCCTAGGCACGGCTTAGAAGGATAAGGGAGTGAGGGAGTAGTACTGCACAGTGTAAACGAAACAAATCATCCACGTCCTGCACATAACCGAAATTTCATCAACCTATTCTAACTGTTTTAATAAAACCAAAGAACAACAACGTTATTTCTAAGGAAAATCATGCATGGTACTGAAGCAAAGAATCATTCCACAAGATCTGAGCGCATGGACACTTCTACAAACGAAAATATTGCATCAAAGATTGCATGAACATGTAAAACAATGTTTTTGGTGGGTGGCACTGTCTGCAATTCCAGTCCCTAAACAGAGGTGAAAGTGAGTGTGCAGTCAACCCTTTTTGGAACTCTTATTAACTCCAATCTCCTTACTCTATTCTAAACTACTGAAGCAACTCTGTTCATAAAACTAACCTACTTAACCACACCAAGAAATTCAACTCAGCAAACTGCGTTTCCAAATGCATGTAAAGGAAAAGAAATACAATGCTGAAAGAAAGGTAACAATACAAAGGAAGGAGGCCTTAGGCTCTCAGGTTGGGCCCAACCCCGAGAGCTATGGCTCCTTTAAGAACTCAGAACTGAACTCAAATCTGCCTGCTTTCCATTAAAAGATAACAATCATAAGTCAAATAACATGCCACTAATGGCTTACAAAAGAGCAAAACAGAGCTATCAGCTCGTAGTTCAGAATGTGCAACAAGGTTTCAAAAGTCCTCTTCGAAGGCTACAGCCCTATCATTTATACATCTTGAGGCCCCAAGCTGGCCTCCTAAATCAGTGGGGCTTGGCTGACCAAACTAAGAGTGATCTGCTGCTTCCTCAAAATCCGTTTGGCTGCCTTCTAACTCGGTGGTGGTGACTGTTGGAGCTCGGAGTTGGGGGTGAAGATCACGAGGAAGGCCATTCAATGCTGTGGACAACCTTCCTACAAAATCTCAATCCCATCTTGGCTGTCTCCTAGCCCTCATCTGCGTGGTTTTGCTCCATTAAATGTCAAAAAACCTGAAATAAGCATGTGTTAGCCACCTAGGAATAGTGACTGCCCTCATTCGTACAAATGACATAAATATACTAAAAAATGATGCATAAGTTATGAAAAATGAAGGGTTGAGCAAGGGTAGTTAGGCCAAATGAGCCCAAAATGTTACCAAATTTGGGGCTCATCATCACCCCCCAGCTAAAATGATTGCTCATCCTTGAGCAACTAATCCAGCTCCTCGTCCTTCATTGCCTTTACTGCCACCCTCACATCCCAGGCTTCTGCAGTAGTGTCCTCCTTACTGACATGGAACCCAACCTTTCTTTCCACCTCTTCCCACTGTTCATGCTCATCTTTCTCTGTGCTGCCTTCCATCAATCCTAATAGCAGAGGTGGGCTTAGCTTGAGGCCAATCCAGCTGGCCTGGAGGTTCTGCATGGATTTCTTATAGAGGGGCACCCGTACTAGAGCTTCCCTCATTTGACTTGGAGTGTGATATTCCCTGATTTTTAGACTGTGGGCCAATGTGCTCCATCGACGGGTGCAAGCTTGAGTACAGTTGTCCCCTAACAGTCTCTCCATATCCTCGAAATGCGCTATGGCCTGGGCCTGCTGATCCATATATTTCAATAAAGCTTGAGGGTTGGTGGATAAGTGTTGGTGTGCCGATATTAATGCAGTTGGATCCCCTGGTTCTGCTCTAATTAGTAGTGGCTCATGCAGCTCTCGGTTCATGACCTCCTTGACTTCTGCTGCTCTCTTGTCTTCATGGTTCAACCATGAGGCAAATGCCATCAACTGCATATCCCCTAAGACTGTGTTTGGATCCCATGAAGTCACATTAGGAAGGGCCAAATTATGGAGATAAAACTCCGATAGTTTGGCCTTATCCTCTGAGGAACTGGTATTGCATAATTCTGTGAATTGCTGCGGGTCTTGGAGTTGGGAGATACCCCTTTGCGCCAAGGCATTGATTTGAAACTGCAGCCACTGGTCTCTCAGGTACAGGCCATAGGATTTGGCCGGCTGTCTGCATTGTATAGCATCCATGGCCCAACTGGCCATGCAGGCCAATTGTGCCTCTTTCTGCTGCAACTGCTGTTTGAGAGCTTGTATCTCAATTTGTGCTTGCAGTTCTGTTTCCTGTAGATGCGAGGTTGGCTCCCCAAGACCAGCTTGCAGTCCTTCTCTGCCTTGCTGTTCTGCTGTGATGTCCCCTGAGGATGTGCCCGTTCCTCTCCTCGGCTCCTGTAGTTGCAATCTAAGTTTTTCGTTCTCTTCCTGTAGGAACACCCGCTGGCAATTTGCCACGTGTTTAGCCATAGCTAATTCCTTTCTTGCCTCCTTGAGTTGCTCCTCCAAGGGGCCTATGTCTGCCACACCTTTTGATTTGGCTATTTTCATCCAAGTGTGGGTTCGTACTCTCTCTTCCTCCAATGCAAAGAAAAGTGGCACAGTGAATTTCTGTGGTATAATTTTTCCAGCTTCTAAGAAATTATAATATGAGCTCAGACTTGGCTGAGGACTAGGCTCCAGAATATGCTCTTTCTCTTCTTCTCTTGGTGGCTCTACTTCGTCTTCCCTCGGTGGTGATGAGGGTGCCTCTCCTTCCATCCTCTCTGTCTCCTTAAGCCGGGCCAAGGTTTCCTGTAGAGCGGCCTCAGCATCCTGTAGCCGGGCTTTTGAAGCCAACTGGTCCAACCTCTCTTTCCAAGTAGTTGTTTTCGGGCTCCCCCTCTCATAGGTGACTGATATCTTTGAGGGGGACCTCTCCCTGGGCGAAGTAGGGGTATCCTCTATAGTAATTGGGCTGCTGGACGGAGGTTGTGGCTTGCCCGTTTTGATTCTCACACTCCTCCTAGCTTTGAAATATAGAGGGGCCTCCCTCTTTCTCTTTTCCTTTGGCTTAGGAGGTGTACTGAGGGCGGCCAGCACGGATGTTGCCTCCCTTGCAAGAATGTCGGCTCTCTTTTCCTTGGGTTTTCCTTTCTTAGGGCTTCCTGTAGAAGGCCCTTTATCAGCTGATTTCTGGCTTCCTGTAGAAGCCGGTTTTGGTTTTCCTGTAGACACAGGTGGCACCGTTTTAGTTTGTTTTGCTGAGTGTGTTTTGCTTTTTGACTTGGTCGAGGCTGCTGTCGAGGTGCCTTTACTGACGTGGACTTGCTCAGTCTTTTCCACCCTACTTTGTAACCTTTTCTCTCTGGGCGTCAACATGGGTGTGTCATCCTTCTCTTTGGCAACCTTTTTCTCTTATTTCTCCTTTTGCTCTTTCTTCGGTACTTTGGCCGTGGGTCTTTAGCCTTTTTCTTTCTTCTCTGTGGGTACTGACTCCTTCTCCTCGCTGCTGGAGGAACCAAGCTCTTCGGTCAACATTTTTATATCGCCATCCTTAGTCAGATTTCGGAAGGCTTCCCACGAGAGAGGGACTTTGTATGTGTGAAGTGCATCCTCCATGAGGAGCTTAATGAGCCCATGGTGGGCTACCTGGTCTGGCGTGCCTTCTTTTAACTTGGTGGCACATTCTGTCATAGACTGCAGTAGAAAGTAGGGAATACTTAGTTTGTTTTCTGCAGGTAGGTCCATCTGATGTCTCAATTCAGTGAGTAGCCGGAAATGGTACTCATACACAATGTTAAACCGTCCTTCGCATGTGATGTATTTCATAATTTGGAGGCTGACCTCGCTCCAAAGTGGCAGTAAGCTAGTTCTGCGAACCCCGTTCTTATCCTCTGAGAATTGCTCCTCTGGTGGGAAGAACTCCTTTTTAGCCTTTTGGCCTAATTTCCTCTCCTCCTTGTCCCACGGTACCCCCATTGGGAGCTCAGTGACTCAGCTGATGAACTATGGGGTGAGTCTAAGACTCAAACCCTTGAAATTGACGGTGGCCAGCGTTTTTGATTTTGGCTTCAGAGCTCGCAAGAACTCCTCTGCCACCTCATCATCATATCCTTGCAATTTGTCGCAGAACGACATCCATTGCGTGCGAGTGAACAGCTCTACCACCTCAGGGTTCTCCCTTAGTTTCTTTGAGTCGGTCGGTTCCTTTCTGATGAATCCACCCGGCATGGTGAAAACCTGCTACATTAGCTGGAGGTGGCAGGTGCGTATTCAAAAACTAGCCTTTTGGGACAGAGCGTAGAATTACGCCTCTACCATGCACACAATTCGCGAAGACTATCTACAGATGAGCCTTAAAAATCACCTCCTGTAGAAAACCTTACATACACTTCGACGACAATTCATGCAAACGGAAGACAATACTTGCAATTTTTATGATCAGACTGTAGAACGTCGACTCCGCCACCCTAGAAACCAATTGCATGGGAGGCACAGGTCAGGCTTACCTTCTCCAATTCGCCACCTTTGACGTGAAGAGCCCAATTTTCCTCGTGGCAGTGAGCTTCCTGTAGCGTAGCTTTCCTGTAGAAGCAGCGCACGGGTTCTGGAGAGCACTGCAGTGGTTCTGCGCCTTCTGTGCCACTACCAGACGTTTGAACAGGCCGAAGACTTGGAGTAATGAGCTTCAGAGGAATTCGGACGCTCACTCGACTTCTAAACGGCTGATGATAAATGCGTGGGGTGGCGATCTAGCCGATAGATTTGAATCCGGCGGAATTCGTGGCGCGGGGGTGAGCTGTCCCTGCCGGACCGTTGGACGACGTCATCTACTCATTCCACTGCAAGTTCCCTGACTGTTGCATCATTCTCCGCAGATCCGCCGCCGTCATTTCTGTTAAAACGCGCTTCTCCCCGACTGGACGGTTCTCACGTGTCCACTACCCGTTCTTCTTGCCACGACCACCATTTTACACATCCGACTAGACCATCTGACTGGTCGTCGTGGCCAGTTGAATGGCCATACGACTGCTCAACCCGTTCATTTCATACTTGCAAACATTTCAAAGTATTATTCATGTAATTCGACGAAAGAAAGGGCGAGGCACTTACCTGTGCGGCCGCGACATGATTTTCCAGGTTTCAGGACGATGATGATTAGATTTGCTTGCTGCTGCTATTTGCACAGGCCCGGAGGTCCTTCCTTTTCGCAGGCTGCTGATGGTTACGATGCTTATTACCTGGCTGCGGGTGGTGCATGTGCCTGCTCTATTATTGCATGTTGCAGGCGATTTAATGGTGTACACTCTAGCTGGCTGAACTGCTACGGGATTCCTGTAGGATGTCCTGTAGCAGTTTTTCCTCCTCGGGTGCATGCTGAACGGTGAAGACAGTGGCATCACGATCACGCTCGCAGGGCCCTTGGATAAGTATTGCATGGTATCTCTGCATCTTTTTTCCATTTATTTGAGAAGCGCTTCCTCTGATAATTCAGTGTTCTGTTTTGACTGTGCAGGTTCCTTCATTGCATGGCAACTGGGGTGGTAGAAGGAGGTGACAGCAGTGTGTGATGGAGAAAATAGTAGCTTGCATGCCTCCATGCCGGACCTCGGTCGTTAGATCTCCCCACATAATTAGTTCTGGGCCGTCCAAAACTTCTACAGGAAGTTTCCTGTAGAAATACAGAACTTCCTGTAGAAAGTCTGTAGCTTCCTGTAGAAGACTAAACTGTGATCAAATCGTGCCCATACCTTGGAGAAGATGAGTGTTTTCGGAGGGGGTGCTGGTGAGGTCACCTGGTAGCATAATAAGGACCCTTGTCTTTGAGTTGAGGGACCTCTCTTTCCTTCATAGAATACCTGCAACCTGCATGCATTGCCACATTGTGAACTTGTTGTCCCTGTTTTTTTGTTTATTGTTTTTTTTTTTTTTTTTGAAAGACAGCAGGGGCGCCTCGATGAGGTTTTCACCCTTACCATCTGCCTTGAGCGCCTCAGAGAGGTTTTCACCCAAGGATCTTTATTTTTCTCTCCCTTTTTTTTTTTTTTTTTTGAAAGACAGCAGGGGCGCCTCGATGAGGTTTTCACCCTTACCATCTGCCTTGAGCGCCTCAGAAAGGTTTTCACCCAAGGATCTTTATTATTATTATTATTATTTTTTATTTTTTTTGAACTCAGGGTATGCCCAAAACAGAGGCAGAACCCTTCTCTATGACCAGCACTGATTTTTCCACAGTTTTGATGAATTCTTGCCTTGACAGAGGCTTTCTGTAGATCTTCAACCGATGCCCATTGACAAGCATAGGGATGGCCTCCTCATCAATGGTCCGAATAAGTACAGATCCATTGTCATTACATTTTTCCACTGCATATGGTCCCAGCCATCTGGTTCTCAGCTTCCCCTTGAAATCTTTATGCCTGGAATCATACAACAGTGCCCAATCTCCCGGCTGAAATTGCTTGTCATTGAGGTGTTGGTCATGCCACACCTTCCTCTGAAGTTGAACCACTTCTGAGAGAAGAAGGGCCTGCATTCTGTGCTCGTCCAATCCATTCAGCTGCAATAACCTTTCTTGTTGGGCATGGCTGAGATCTAAGTCCAACTGAGCTGCCATCATTAAAGTGTTGTACTCGAATTCAATTGACAACAGAGCTCTGTTCCCATAGACCAGCTCATAAGGTGTGAAGCCGGTTGTGGTCTTCCAAGTGGTGTTGTAAGCCCATGTGGCCTCAACCAGGCGATCTGCCCAATCTTTTCTACTGCTGCTCACCACCTTAGTCAAGATCCCTTCTAGTGCTCTATTGGTGACTTCCACTTGCCCATTTGCTTGAGGATGATAGGGGGTGGAAGTCCTATGCTTGATTTTGTGATGAGAGAGTAGGTCTTCAATTAAGTTGGATGTGAACTAGCTTCCTTGATCGGTGACTAGCTCTCTTGGGTAGCCAAATTTGTAAAAGATGTTTTCTCTTAAGAACTCGGCCACCTTTTCTTCTATTGCTGCTTTGATTGCCTTGGTTTTTGCCCACTTTGTCAGGTAGTCTGTGCACACAATGATGTAAGATCTTTGCCTCGAAGGAGGATTGATTGGACCCACAAAGTCCATACCCCACTTCTCAAATGGCTCAAGAGTCACTTGAGGTTGGAGAGGCATTTCATCCCTTGGAGTCGGTTTCCCCATCCTTTGGCATCGGTCACATTGGCTGATATACCTTCTGACATCTTGATGAAGCGTGGGCCAATAGTAGCCTGCCTGTAGGATTTTGAAGGCAGTCCTCTTTGCTGCAAAATGTCCTCCACAAGGCCCATCATGACAGGTGAGGAGGATATCAAAGACTTCCTCCTCCCTTACACAACGCCTTAAGATCTGATCAGGGCCAAGCTTGAACAGGTTGCCCCCGATCCAAGTGAATGAGGCACTCTTTCTGACGATTCTGCTCTTCTCTCTTGAGGATAGGTGCGGAGGGAACTGTGCTGAAACAAGGTAGTTTGCTATATCAGCAAACCATGGAGAGAGTACTGAAATAGCAAACAGATGTTCATCGGGCATCTGGTCATCCACTGTTCCATCCTCATCTGCAGATAAATCCAATCTAGACAAAAAGTCAGCAACAACATTTTCTTTACCTGGTTTGTCAACGATAGTCAAATCAAACTGCTGCAACAAAAGTAACCATCTAATAATACGAGCATTCACATCTGGTTTATTCATTAAATATCTAATTGCAGCATGATCAGTGTGTACAAATGTTTGATAGCCAGTGATATAATGTCGGAACTTGTTCAGTGCATGGACCACGGCCAAGAATTCTTTCTCAGTTACAGTGTAATTCAGTTCTGCCTTGGATAAGTTTTTGCTGACAAAATAGATGGCATATGGAAGTTTTTGTTCAACTTGTCCTAAGGCTGCCCCTATGGCTCTGTTCGAGGCATCAGTGTGGATGTGGAAAGGTAGGGCCCAGTTTGGACCTCTCAAGATTGGGGCAGACACCAACTTGTCCTTTAATTCATTCAGAGCCCTCTGACAATCGTCAGTCCATTTAAACTCAACATCTTTTGCCAAGAGGCCAAACAATGGCAAGGCTAGCTTGCTGAAGTCTTTAATGAATCTCCTATAATACCCTGCTAATCCTAAGAAACTCCAAACATCTCTTACCTTCTGAGGAGGTGGAACCTTCTTGATGAGAGCAATTTTGTTAGGATCCACCTGTAACCCTTGGCAAGAAATGGTATGGCCTAGCACGGTCCCTTCAGTCATCAAGAATTCACACTTTTCAGGGCTAAGGGACAGGTTCATCTCAATGCACTTGGTTAGGACTTTTCCTAGATTGGACAATGCTTCCTGGAAGTTGGACCCATAAGGTGTGAAGTCATCCATATAGATTTCCACCGAATCATGGACTAGCTCAAAAAAGATGCTCAAGACGGCTCTCTAGAAGGTGGCAGGAGCATTGCATAGTCCAAAGGGAAGAACTCGGTAAGCAAAGGTACCCCAAGGACAAGTGAAAGTGGTCTTATCTTGGTCTTCCGGACTGATTTGGATCTGGTTGTACCCGCTAAACCCATCTAGGAAAGAAAAAAACTTCTTTCCTGCCAGTCCATCCAACACTTGATCTATGAAAGGTAGAGGAAAATGGTCTTTCTTGGTAGCTTTGTTCAGTTCACGGTAGTCCACACAGATTCTCCACTTCCCATTTTTCTTGGGAACCAACACCAAAGGGGACACCCATCCGCTATCTGAGATGGGGTAAATGAATCCAGCATCCAACAGTTTTTGCAATTCTTCCTTGACGATGTCCTTAAGGGCTGGATTCATTCTCCTCTGGGGTTGCCTAACCGGTTTGCAATCCTCTTTGATGTAGATGTGATGGGTACAGACCGAAGGATGGACTCCTTTCATCTCCTTATAGCTCCAAGCAAAAGCATCTAGATGACTGGCCAACAGACTACACAGCTCCTTTTCCTGGGAAGGAGATAGGGAGGAGCTGATCTTTAACGTTCTCTCAGGGCCGAACTCCACATTTTTGACTCTGGGAGTGACAGGGTTGGTCGCACAAAGGTCCACTAAGGTGCTGGCTTGGGCATCCTCCACCAATTCCTCTAAGGACAGTGCACTGGGAGGTGGATTCTGGATCAAGGTCTCAATCAAATCATCCTCGGTTGGGGGATCTCCCCTAGTGGTGTCTAGGGTGCACAAAGGTGCTGAGTACACCTCGTCTTCTTCTCCTTCCTCCAACCAAAGTGGTAAGTCATGCTCTAATAAGGGTTGGGCAGGAGGGTATAGGACTAGCTGCTTGGACATAGGACCATTTTTGATGGTCATGTTTCCTGCACGGCAGCTTATGTAAGCATTTGCAGTGGCTAACCAAGGCCTTCCCAAAATAAGAGGGTATCTAGTGAGCTTTGCCTTTGGTTGCAGAACCAAGAAATCTGTAGGGTATTCCTAAGAGTCAACAGAGACCAAAACATCCTCTACAATCCCTTCGGGAGTCACGGTGGAGCGATCTGCTAGTTGTAGGACTGTCGAGGTCTTTCTCAAGGAACCCTGAAGGTTGAGTTTGAGCATGGTATCTCTGGTCATCACATTAATGGCAGCCCCCAGATCAATCAAGGTGTGAGGTATGATGGTGCCATTGATGTGGACATCTACTACAGGACTCCCAGGATCTAGATACTTTGGGCAGATGACTTGTCCCAACATAAGATCAGACAGTTGTCCTATGACATTGATGGTTGAAGCATCTCTCTTTCGCCTGCCTGGGTGTCTGAAACACTTTTCCTTAACCAGTTTGTTGTATATCGGTACATCTTTGATGGCTTGGAGAAGTGGTATTTTCACACACAACTGTTTGAGTTCTCCCAGAAGCTCGTCCTCCTCTGGGTTGGGTTGTGTGGTGGCTGTTAGTCTCTCAGGAAAGGGTGGAATAGCCTTTGGTTCACTTTCCTGTTTATCTTCCTCGTCCTCTGGGGGAGGAGGTTGGCGATCCGGAAGAGTCTTTCCAGATCGCAGATTGATCTCCTGGATCTCCACAGCATAGGTAGGGCATGATGTTTCCCCAGTATATACCTGCTGGGCCTATCTGTTGTTGGGGTTCGGGTTCGGTTGAGCAGGCATTTGAGGTTGCCTTGGAGGAGCAGGAGGTAATGGTTGTGGTTGAACTGGTGGTGGAGGCAAAATGGCGGGAGGAGTATTGTACTAGGGCCTCCACCCCGATTGAGGTGCATTCCACTGAGGCTGTGGCTGGGCATGTGAGTGATACGAATGAGTAGTGGGTTGAGTATGGTACTGAGGTGGGTAAGACCATGGAGGAGGCATAGACCAGGAAGGATGAGCAGGGGGACCCCAGGAAGGCATAAGAGTAGATTGGTTGGGGCTGTAATAAGCTTGGGGTGTCCCTTGCATCCCCTGCCGGTAAGGTTTAGGTCCTTGTGGCCTCCTTTGGTTGAGGAAATAGAGCGGTTCAGTGGGGGCTTCTGTCCCTTGATACATGGCTTTAAGCCCAGGTAAGGTTGGACATTGGTTTGTGGGGTGGTCCTCCTCACAAACAAAACATACTTCAACCGAATGTAATGGGCATTCGTTCTTAGGGTGTTTCCTTGTACACCTAGGGCAGAAGATAGCCAAGGCCCTCTCAGCTTCTTCTTTCTTCTGCTGGATTCAGAATGTATCAAGTTGCATGGCGATGGTCTGTCTCACCTCACTCTTGAGATCTTCTAATTGATTTGCAAACTCATGTTTGGAGAAAGGAATACCAGCTGAGAGGAGGTTTCCTCTACCTCTTTTCCGGGCTGCCCTAGAGTGGTTTCTAAACACGGTCTTTATGTCCTCATAAGGCAGTTGGTAAATATCTCCTCCAGCTAACATGTGAAGGGTATCTAAGAGGTCTTCAGGGACTCCTCGGAGCAGGACCAACTTGAGGGATTCAGGGTCAAGTGTGCACCTGGCCCGTTTATAGCTAAGTTGGAACCTTTCCTCGTAATCCTCTAAGGACTCATCATTTCCCATGGTCATCCGAAAGATTTCTCCCTTGGTTTCCTTGGACCTACAGTAGTCCCGATATTTGGTATTGAAAGCTTGCTGCATCTGAGCCCAAGCGGTGATACTGTTCCCAGGTAAGCCCATGAACCAGCGTAATGCTGCATCCTTAAGGGTTGAGGGGAAGAGTTTCAACTTCTGCTCATCTTCAGTATAGTCATAGGTTCGACAAAGGACAGTAAACTCAAACAGGAAGGTATCAGGATCTTCAGTAGTCAGCCCATGGAAGTGAGGTAAAGCGGAGGGGCTAATGTTCTTCATTTTCATGTCTCCATTGGTCTCTCGGATGGGGAAGGCACCTTCTATTCTCTCATCTTCTCCCCTATGGTTAGCCATAGCTTCAGATGGAGTGGTCTCTAACTCTTCTTCTACTATAGGATCTTCGTATATCTCAGGAGGTTCGCCTATAGGTTCTTCTGGATCACTGTCGCCACATAAGAGAGAAGGGTGACTCAGTGATGTGGTGGGGGTGTTGGGTAAGAATTTGCCTGTTTTATCTCGATTCCTACGAGGCATGAAATGGAAAGACTTTTGATTGCTTTTGTTTTTTTTTCTCTGGTACCTGCAAAAACTGAAACAGATTGGCCTACAACTAACTATCTTGCTGAAATGAAAATGCAGAATTGAAATGAAAGCAGGAAAGAACTAATCTACTTTGCTCAAATGAAATTACAGGAATTGAAATGCTAGTCTACGCTTGCAGAATTGAAATGCTAATCTACGCTTGCAAAAATGAAATTGCGGAATTGAAATGTTAATCTATGAAAGCAGGAAATGTCTATGCTACTTTTGCAGAATGGAAATGAAATAAACTACTTAGCAGAAGGCGAGAGTAGGAAAAGTAGAAGAAAAGCAACAATTACTAATACTCTGACGCTTCCCCGGCAACGGCGCCAAAAAGATGGTGGGCTCCAGTATTGTAGCAATAATGCTACAACTCCTGGAGCTTCCTTCTCTAATTTTATCAACCCGGTAGTTCGTAACAAACTTGGAAGTGACGGTGCTGTATGCACAAGTACTAGCTCTTGTCGCAGCTGTCACTTGGTCAGCTGGCACAAGTCCGCTAGGGCTCAAGCCAACTTCTATGAGCTCTCAGAAGAAGCTTTTTAACCGATGAACGAAAGCTATCTCAAAGGAAATTAACCTACTGTAGGAAGGAACTGAAAGCCAACAAGAATCACAAACCCTAACAAACCCTAATTCTACCAGCTAGTCCTACTGATGCAAAGGTGGGAATGCAAACTACTGAAAGAGATGCCATTACTTCTAGGAAGGTGAGATGCATGTGTCTAGACTACTTTGATCTGAAGAAAACATATTTTTGTATTTTTGTTCAAGTTGTTGGAATTATTATGCATGTGCTTCTAACTGGGTCTTTACTGTGCAGGGATAGATCAAGGGGAGGAATGCTTGGAAGAGGTCAGGAAGGCTCAGAGAGGGTCTAAGGAATCCCTAACATCCTTTCAGAGAAGTTCAAAAAGTTTAGATGCCTAGCAACCGTGTTTATGAGTTTCTACAGGAAGTCTGCAGGGGTTCTACAGGATGTTCAGGATTTCTACAGGAAGTTCAGTAATTCCTACAGGATGTTCTACAATCGGATTTTTGGGTGATGGATGAGTGGAAGAGGCTGCATGGATGGATAGGGAGGTAGGAGGGGGGTTTGTAATGACTTAGGGACAGAGAGATGAGATGAAGAGGGGGTGTGCAAAGCTGGTTGGTCTAAAGGAGGGTAGAGGGAATGGAAGGCCGAAAAGGTAGAATAACGTGGGTAATAGAAGAGTTGGGAGGCAAGTGGTCTAACTGGGAGATGAGTAGATGGCCTAGGCACGGCTTAGAAGGATAAGGGAGTGAGGGAGTAGTACTACACATTGTAAACGAAACAAATCATCCACGTCCTGCACATAACCGAAATTTCATCAACCTATTCTAATTGTTTTAATAAAACCAAAGAACAACAACATTATTTCTAAGGAAAATCATGCATGGTACTGAAGCAAAGAATCATTCCACAAGATCTGAGCGCATGGACACTTCTACAAACGAAAATATTGCATCAAAGATTGCATGAACATGTAAAACAATGTTTTTGGTGGGTGGCACTGTCTGCAATTCCAGTCCCTAAACAGAGGTGAAAGTGAGTGTGCAGTCAACCCTTTTTGGAACTCTTATTAACTCCAATCTCCTTACTCTATTCTAAACTACTGAAGCAACTCTGTTCATAAAACTAACCTACTTAACCACACCAAGAAATTCAACTCAGCAAACTGCGTTTCCAAATGCATGTAAAGGAAAAGAAATACAATGTTGAAAGAAAGGTAACAATACAAAGGAAGGAGGCCTTAGGCTCTCAGGTTGGGCCCAACCCCAAGAGCTATGGCTCCTTTAAGAACTCAGAACTGAACTCAAATCTGTCTGCTTTCCATTAAAAGATAACAATCATAAGTCAAATAACATGCCACTAATGGCTTACAAAAGAGCAAAACAGAGCTATCAGCTCGTAGTTCAGAATGTGCAACAAGGTTTCAAAAGTCCTCTTCGAAGGCTACAGCCCTATCATTTATACATCTTGAGGCCCCAAGCTGGCCTCCTAAATCAGTGGGGCTTGGCTGGCCAAACTAAGAGTGATCTGCTACTTCCTCAAAATCCGTTTGGCTGCCTTCTAACTCGGTGGTGGTGACTGTTGGAGCTCGGAGTTAGGGGTGAAGATCACGAGGAAGGCCATTCAATGCTGTGGACAACCTTCCTACAAAATCTCAATCCCATATTGGCTGTCTCCTAGCCCTCATCTGCGTGTTTTTGCTCCATTAAATGTCAAAAAACCTGAAATAAGCACGTGTTAGCCACCTAGGAATAGTGACTACCCTCATTCGTACAAATGACATAAATATACTAAAAAATGATGCATAAGTTATGAAAAATGAAGGGTTGAGCAAGGGTAGTTAGGCCAAATGAGCCCAAAATGTTACCAAATTTGGGGCTCATCAATAACCATAAACATAGAGATGCAACGGAAATAATACTTCATTTCATTAATGTAAAATACTGAAATATGCTTACAAACAGAAATGGAAATAAACCAGCTAGGGCGATGGTAGCTTATCTTTGAGAATAGATGTGGTGGCTACATGCCTCTGAACTGTGTTACAATGAGGCTCGAGGACCTATTTATTATTGATAAACAATGGGAAACCCTAAACATCCAAAAACCTAACCCTAGAAGATGAAACGCCAAACTGTGGGCCCCGTTTCGGTAAATTGGTACATCAACTTCACGGGGTCGTAACTTTGGCATACGATCTCTGTTTGACACGCACAATATCTCGTTAGAAAGATCTATCCGAGAAATACAACTTTGGGAAGAGAAAAATGGGTCCATGGACCCATGTTGCTCCTAGTTTTCCCAAAAAACGCCGTGTAGGGCCTCAAAATGGCTCAGGATGTTCAGGACCCGAAAAACTGCTAAAAATAGTAAATTGTGCTACAATTAAGGAAACTGAAAAGCTGAAATAAACAATGGTAAGGTTCCAAGTGGACTTGGCAGGTGGCCACCAATATCCACCTGGTTCACTCATATTTATGATATATGCAATACAGATAACATGGTTTTGAGCAGTGGCTTTCCACATATACATCTTGTGTTATGTGCCATTGATTTATCTTCTCTTTTGTTCATATTGTTTTCATCGATCTATTGGCTTCCGCTGGTTGAAATTAGAAGTAGATTCTTGTCCTTTTCTTTAGTAAATTGCATGAACTTGTGAATCTATAGGATTTTCTACATTCTTCCCCAACTTTCTCTTGCGTGTTGACCTTGTCAACGCAATTTATGAGGGAAAATCTACCGACTCATCCTCTAATGGAGAGGCATATATCCTCCATTAAATGATTACACAAAAGTGTCCTTAAATCAACAAGGATTTAGGTGATGGAATAAATTCAAGGGTTGGGTTTACAAGAAATCTCCTCCTCCTTAGTCCTTTGAATTTGTGTCCACTTCTTAGCCAGTCAATGTGTTACAATTCTGCATAGTTTACATGAATTAAAATTCATAATGATATTTACAAGAGGGTTAGCTATAGGGGCTTTCAAAAACCCCACCCCCTTAGAGGAACACCATCCTTGGTGTTCTACATTTGAACACATACTATTTACAAAAGGTTTATATACATAACTCTATCCATTCATTTACATATACATTTACATTTACAGTCAAATTCACATTTTCTTAATCAAAAAACAATAATTGTCATAACACCCTCATTTGCTTAACCATCTCCCATGTGGCTTCCTTTGGTCCAAAGTATCTCCATTGCACCTTGACCTGCTCTATTGCTCGATTCTGGAGCGTGATCTACCTCTGGTCTAGAATTCACAATGGCTCAGTTTATAATTCTCCCAAAGATTCCACTTGTATCACAGACAAATCAACAACATGATTAGCAACATGTACATACTTTTTAAGCAAAGAAAAATGGAAGAAATTATGTTCCTTCACCATGGGTGGCAATGCTAATCTATAGGCCACTGGCCCCACTCTTTCGAGAATTTGGAATGGCCCACAAAACCATGGTGCCAACTTGGCACAAGACCCAATCATCAATGAACTTTTCTTTGGTATAATATGAAGATACACATGAGCTCCCACTTTAAATTCCTTGTGCAATTTATGTTGGTTTGCATAGCTCTTTTTCCCGTCTTGAGCTATCTGTAAATTTTGCTTGATGGTTGTCATTTCTTGTTCCATGTTTTTAAGCATGTTAGGCCTTATATGGACCCTATTTATTGGATCACTCCAATTGATAGGGGTATTGAAATTTTTACCATAAAGTGCCTCAAATGGACTCATCTTTAGTGACTCTTAGTAACCATTGTTGTAAGAAAACTCTACCAGTGGAAGAAACTATTCCAACTTCTTTGGTTGGTTCATGACATACATCCTGAGCATGTCCACCAACACTATCTTTTCTCTCAGTCTTCCCATTTGTTTGCAGATGGTAGGTTGTGCTAAAAGCCAACTCTGTCCCCAAACCAAAAAAATAGTTCTTCCCAAAATTTAGAAGTAAAATTTGCATCCCTATCTGAGATAATTTTTTTAGGTACTCCATGTAAACTCACTATCTCTTTTATGAAGACTTGGGAAATATCACTTGCTATATGGGTAGACTTCGCAACCACAAAGTGAGTTGTCTTATTCAACTTGTCCACCACAACCATAACGACATTGTGTTGCTTAGTTGTATTTGGAAACCCTGTGATAAAATCCATGGAAATGGCCTCCCATTTCCATTTTGGAATGGGGATTGGCTATAGAAATCTCGTTAGGTGTTTACATTCCACCTTTATCTGTTGGAATTCCAAGCATCTCACAATATACTCAACCACTTCCTTATTCATGCATGTCCAATAATATGACTTCTTCAATGTTTTTGTCATCTTTTGATAACCAGGATGACCAAAGTATGGTCTTTTATGGTACTCATCAAGATGAGATTCTTTTGAACTTAAGCAATCCATTATCTGTAAGAGACAAATTCTTTCTCAATGTCCCTTCAAGCTCTTATTGTAAGTGTTCTTTATGTGTCAATAATATTTATCTTGTTGCTCGATCTCTTTACTCTTTTCTTGCATGTTGATTTAACAAGAACTTACAACAGCTACTCGGGCTACCTGCAGCCTTCTGCTAAGTGCATTCACTACCTTGTTTTCCTTTCGCTTGATGTATTTGAACCCAAAACCAAACTCGTTAATCAGGGCCAACCATCTTGCCTTATTGGTATTCAACTTATGCTAATCAAATTAGATAATTCAACCCTCCATGATCTGTCATTAATAAGAACTTTCTTCCAAGGAGATAATATCTCCACATCTTTAGCATGTGGATTATTGTTGATAATTCTAGATCACGAGTCACATAATTCTACTCATGCTTATCCAACTTTCTAGACTCGTAGTACACAACCTGTCCTTCCTGCATGAGGACTCCACTGAGCCCTCCTTGCAGGCATCTATGCATACCACAAAATCTTTATTTGAATCTGCTATCCATAGTACCGTTTTGTGTGTGTGTGTGATCAAATATTTCAATTGATCAAAGTTGGCTTTACATCCCCTCCCACCCCTAGTTCCTTCTAAGTTGAATGGGAGGTGTTATTTTATCCTCACCTGACCTCCATAGTCTCATCATGGAAATGGGGTTATAAAATTTCCACTTCTCCAAAGCTTGTAGAACTATCTTTGGAATACACCATCGTACTTAGTTGGTTGAGTTTTTTTCGACATAACCCAACTCGTTGACTAAACTTAGCTAATCAACGTGACAAAACCAATCGACTTAACATGACTAGCCAACTTACCACAACTAGATAGGATAATTTGTAATGACCCAACCAATCGACTCACCATGACTAATCAACCTAACATAAGCAGTCGACTTAACCCGACTAGTCGAGACCCTATTCTGGGTTGGCCGAAACTTAATGTTGACACCAGTTGAAACCTTTGTCTAGGCCAACAATCAGTGAGATTAACACATATAATTGAACAACACCCTCATAAATTTGGTTTAGGGCAACAACAATGAATATATCCCGCACTCTTCAAAGATCCTTGCCCCGCTAACAACTTTATACACGTAAGTAATGAACAAGCCACAACATCATCTATTGGTAACCTCAGATGAATTGTGTGCCCAATAATCTAGGTCTGCCCGTAACGGGAACCATGTTGGCTACCATGCACTCATTGTGGAAATTTGGGACCTTTCTAACTATGCACAAGGTGCAACTCGTTGACTCATCTCGAGTCTCGACTAACTGTAAATTTCGAGTGCCCTTTGGCCAACTCAAAGTGAAGCTACGTTGGCTTTCCCCACCATCAACTTGTGCCTCAACCTCTTTCCACAAATGCGTGGCAGTGTAACAACCAACCCTCTTGACCAAACGTCGACCTGGCATTCTTGTCGACTAGATCCCTATTGATGAGATCCAACTAATATACCATATGATGCATTATACTAAGTCCCTACTTGGAAAAGACATTCAAGAACATGCTAAGATCTAAAACATATGGAATTCACATATTGTAACGATTTAGTAAAAAACAATCCACAATGACATAGGACTATACAAATAACTATGTGCTTCATGAATGCATTAACTATCATGAAGACCTCCAAGCCCCTCTTAACCATGAGAGTTATACATATACATAAATCACCTCATCACAAATAGGAATAACATATTCCTCTATATATATCACATAATAACAATACTTGTCTTCTCAATGCACCAAGTACACAAGTAAGCAACTTATCTTATTATCTTCAAATGACAACAACTAAGAGTGGGGCTTCAACTCTCCACCCAACCATAGGTTGACTGCACAACAATCTTTCTTGCATTCAATCACCCCCAAGGTTGATTCAAAGTTTGAGGAGCAAAATTGCTTAGGAGTTCTCAACCAATCACACTTGGCAAGGGTCCATTTTCAGGTGAGCTCTCTATACAGCTCCCTGCTACAACACCACAAGAACCTCAACCAATCACACCCCAATTACTAGGTTTCAAGAAAGGCACAGAGTCTCGGTTCAACTCTGGAGATGGATTACATATGCACAATGGGAGGTTTATCAACTGGATTAGTTAATGTAGGAGTAAAGAGCACACTCATCTAGGTAGTTCATCAGTGGGTGCTAACCCCAGTGCTATCATCCCCAAGGCTACAGTTGGTGTTTATCACCCCCAACTAGTACTAGAGTGCCTCATCCTAGCAGTAGTTTCTCATCCCAACAAGTTCCCGGTGGTTTATCAACCCCGAAGCAAGCCATTGCCAAGGTGGTTTATTAGCGAGTAAGCCTCATGGGTTTATCAACTCAACAAGCACCTGAGTGTCACCACTCCACTTAACTCTCTCTAGCTCACATCACATAATCACATACAATGGCCTTACTAAAACAACAGATAGGCACATACACAGGCCTCAAAATCATACGACATGCCTTTGTAAACTCATGGATTCCATCTCTCAAGAGTAGGAAACAAGTTCTTACATAGTTTGAATCTTCCAAGCGGCCTCACCAACAACTAGAATCACTCTACGTTCTCCCTCCTGTTCTTAGTCACTCTCTCTTGAGATATGATCGCCCGTCCAAGAATTTTCCAATCCTCGAGTGCTCGAATCCTCCATTGATCAACTCTTGATGATTATGATCCACAAATCATGATGTTCAATAACTGATCCCTTCTCGTCCCCCCACTGAGATTTTTTCCGCAACTTTCTCTTGCATGTTGTCCTTGTCAACAAAATCTACAAGGGAAAGTCTGCCAAATTGTCCTCTACTTAGGAGGCCCATATCCTCCATCCAATGACTACACAATAGTTTCATTAAGTAAAAAAGGATTTAGGTGATGGAAAAAATGTTAGGCTTGGGTTTACAAGCAATCTCCTCCTCCTCAGTCCTTTAAATCTGTGTCCACTTCTCAACCATTTAATGTGTTACAATTCCACATAATTTACATGAATTACAATTCATAATGATATTTACAAGAGGGTTAACTATAGGAGTTGTCATACATACCTAGTCTTAAGACCATCAGTTATTGTCTTAAACATTGTTTTCATTGTGAAAGGACGTTTTTGCCTTCAAGTGGACTATAATTATTTGTTTCTTGTCACCTTTAAGACACAAGGTTCATAGCATATTACAATTACATGTGGTGGGGCTAAGAAAACATATGAAAGGGTTGAGTGCTCATTTTTTTGGGATGGCATGAAGGAGTACAAGTGTACATTCATAGTCGAATGTGCCATGTGTTAAAGGAACAAGGATGAAATAATGAATATCCTCAGCACATTGCAACCTCTACCTCTCCATGCCAGAATTTGGTTGACATCTCCATGGATTTTATAGTTTGCCTCTCTATAGTAAGGAATAAATATGTCATCTTGGTGGTTGTTTCCATTGTATAAGTATTCATAAATAATATTTTTAAATTACACAACATGCCTAAGTTCATTATGATGGATCATGGTCCTACCTTCATCAACAAATTCTAGTAGGAGTGGTTTAAATTCCAGGGTACATAATAGAAAATGAACATGACCTATCATCCCTAAACATATGACATTTAGAGGTGGTCAATAAATGCTTGGAAACTTATTTGGGATGTTTTGCACATTGGACCAATGGGGCTAGTAGGTATGATGGCTCGAATGGTGGTACAATACCACATGTCATGTTGCTACAAAAATGTCACCCTATGAGATTGTTTATGGACAAACCCATTGGTTTGTAGCTTCATATGTCCTAGGCACATCCATGGTTCAAGAAGTGGATATCAATATTAACACCAAAGTTGACATTCTTTGTACACTTAAGAACATTGTGAGGACATTTCAATGTTGGCTACAAATAAAATAAACCAACAAGTATAACAACAACATTCAGACTTCTTCTTTCAGGAAGGGGATTAGATTTTTCTTCATCTCCAACCCTATAAGTAGACCTCTCTTGGAGAAAAGCGATAGTGGAAGCTAGCACCTAAGTTTTATGGCCCCTGAGAAATCACCTAACACATTCGATAGGTTGCATAAATATTAGCTTTCTTGTCCCACTCCAAGATCCCATAATCTTTCTTGTGCTCTATTTGATAAAAGTAATAGTGTAAAATTATCAAGTGTTGACCATCTTTCGTGGCATTGATGAAGAGGGTTTCATTTGGTTATAGTTGGAGGTTGTACTAGACAAAAGAGAATATTGATTTCACTAATACATTATCCAATAAGAATTGATATAGTGGAAGGATACATAACTCGAATATGCCACCTACAATCGATAATGAACCTTGAAAACCGCATTACTTTTGAAGGAGGAGGGCATGCCAGGGTTCTACCCCAACCTCCTTGCTTTGTGGTACTTTGTAGCTAGTTAATGTGTGTGGTTATCCTCTTTAAGCCCACTAATTAGTTGGCATTCATTAATGTTGGGACCATTAGTGATTAGGGTTTGGGTAAGGAGAATTATCTATAGAATTAGATATGTTATGTTTTGTCGAGTATTTTCATTGTATCTAAGCTCATCTTAGTTGGATGTTTCCCCCTTAAAGAGGCTAATGAACATTACTCTATTTTTGGATTATCGACATAAGGGTCGATATTTTGTAGGTTCTATACTCTTGTTTTCCTTATTTTGATTTTTATAGTTTATATTGATTATGACATTTCTCAATTCATTGTTTCTACTAGATAAGTGCATTATCTTAGTCATTATTCTCTTCTGATTGAAGTCTCTTCATATAATGAAAGCTATATTTTTTTGAATATATATATGTGTGTGTGTGTGTGGATCTACATGAGAACCTTTAACTAAGTATAATGTTGCTTGTTTCTTTGTTATCAAATGTTGATGGACCATAGATGATCTTTTTTGGTTCTTTTACCTTGTAGTTGGGCACAATTGTCAATGCATGATATTTTCATTTTGTGTCGACATAACACTTTTTAAATGTATCAAAATAATTTATCCTTGAAATATAATTTGATATGTGTTTTTTTTCCAAGGAAGAAAGTAACATAAGCATGTAACTATAAGATGGTAATATAACCTAAATATATACAAATATAACTACAATACCCACACTGATATGTACAATAGCTTAATATAATTAAAATAAATATATGCATACATACACGTATAAGTTCATCGAGGTGTGGTTTAGTGGTAACCTAGAGAAGTTGTTGTGATGAATACCTAGGATGAAATTTTGGCAAACATGCTCCTCCTTTGTGCGGGGTTGGCTAGTTGCGGCTATTGTTGTAGCCTTTAAGCATTTGAATTGATTTTCCCTTGTTAAATAGTGTTGATTATATCGGTTTGCATGCTCACTTGCATCCTTCTAAATGGCGTTGGTGGAAATTAATGTGATTTACATTGGCTTAATACCAATAATCACACCCTTAGTTATTACAATTACATATGATGGGTCTAATATTTTTTGAGTTTACCCTCCAAATAAAAAGTATAACTCTCCTTCAATACACAAAAACACACACACATATTTAAATAGTCATATATAATGTGCGAGGGATGGTCCTAGAGTAGGACCTAAAATTGCTTTTGGTTAGGAGATTACACTTTGAGTGGTTCACGTGTATGAGCTCATAGAAATACCACCACCCATGGTTTGGAGAGAGCTTAAGTTTCCTTAGCTATTATCTACAAGAATGTTGCTACTAAATATATACAAGTTTTTGTGCTAAGACTTGCTTATAAAGCAAGTATACATATTGTTGTGCTCATTTAGTTTAGCTGTGGATTGCCTCATTGCCATGAAAAATTGACTTTATTGATTGAATGCCCCCTAGAATAAAAGAATATGGACTTGAGTGGGAGGTCTCATAGATAACCCTTGTCTTAGGTTAGTTGTAAGAGATATTGACGTTTGAAATTGAGGTTGGGATGAAGTCCCAAATAATGAGTCATTTTCACTCTTTTCAGTGGATGAATTGAAAGGTTAAAGGTCTTCACTCTCTTGCCTAGAATCTCAGTTTTACAACCCCTATTATGTTTTGTATGTAGTGAAATTGATTTATTGCTTGCTTGAGCAAGCAATTTTGGTCATTTTACTTGAGAGGTAAGGTATCTTTGATAGGCAAGACTCCATAAATCAATTGATTTGGAATTTAGTGAACTCATGGTGTTTGAAAGGCAACTACATTTCAATGCTTTGGATACATACACTAGCAAATGCAAGGTTCTACTTTAGGAAGACTTGTTGGGTTTTTTGCTTGCTTGAAAAAAAAAAATACATATCTAAACATGCTACCCATGTTATTATAGGTGGAGACCTGCACATCTTCATTCATATATGAAAATGACCTTCAAAATAACTTAATAAGTAGATACTCTAAACGTGTATAATAAACCAATTTTTATCCTTATTTCTCTTATTTTTATTTATTTATCTAAATTGAATAACATAAACTCATATTAAAACCATTAAACCAAAATTCCACATTAAAATTTCTATAACTTCCTACAAAATTCCTCGCAAACTTAAACCAAATTCACATTATGATATTGATAAACATTTTAAAACCCTTATTTTCCTCCGTCCCAAAAATATTTTAAAACCAAAATACACTTATCTTAAATTGTTAAGTTCTCCAATACCATGAAGCAAACGGTTTCCTGCTCTCTCCACCCTCCTAAAACCCTAAAGCCATGCATAAATATCATGACAAGAAGCGAAATATTGGATTTGCTAAAACATCCAGTCTACCAAAACAGGATGCGTTAAATTTGTCCATTGGTTAATATTCGGAAGGAAAATCTACTTCAATTCGACTTTTGGTCGAGTCGAAAAGCCCCATAGATTGTAAGTAGAACAGCCCCTTTTCTCCCGTTTTTTCATGGAAATGATCGTAAGGATAAGAGGCTGCCGGACTTTCCAACATAGGTTTATACTTCATCCAAGTTACACATTGTTTAGCTCATCTAATGGATCGTTCATCCATATGAACTCTGTAATTTATTTTCTCTAATAACCAATATGTGCACTATGCATCATTGTTCTACATTCTTTTAAATTATACATATAAATGACGAGACAGAGGGACACTGATTTAGAGAGAAGGGCCATCGTAATAAAATTATAAATGGCCCATCCCAAGTTCAAACTACTAGTTTCAGGCCTTTATTCCTTTTACAATCCCACTTCATTCCTTTCAACCAGAAGATTGTTGAAGTCCCAATCTCACCCCGTAGTATCCTTCACCCCTTTTCTACTGTTGTTGCTGCTGCAGGAAGAAGAAAACCTGGAAAACAATATACACCCCACAAAAGAGGGATGCTCACCGGAACAGAAGGCACCTCAGAGAACACCATAGCGAAAAAACGTACTCTGGATATCGAGGAGAATGAAGAGAAAGGTTTCAATAAAAAGAGGTTGGAAGGACTGGACAAAGGGGCCCCAAAGCAGCTGAAGCTTAAGACCAGGAATGTCAATCCAGTCAATACCATTTGTTACATACAGGTTAGCATTTTCACCCGCCTTTTATTTTATTTTATTGAAGTACATCTTTCATCATCAAACAGAAACATTGCAACTGGCCTGAAGAGATTGGGCATCACAAGCAGCCCGCTCCACCATAAGGGTGAACTATTGTACATAAACACGAGATAATTCTTGGCTAAGCTGACAAAACATGGTGTAATTCTTGGCGAAACTGTTACAACATGGGGTAATTATTCTGTCAAAATCACACAGGACTTGCGTCTGGTCTAACCACTTATTCACGCCTCCATGTGGGTGGCGTGCTATGCTATGGCCTTTACAGCTGAATCATACCAACCTGCTTTTAAATTTTATTTTATTGGCTTTAGGTTTCTGAGGTTTTGTCCTCGCTATCTTTGTTACAGATTCTGGGGACTGGGATGGATACGCAAGATACATCCCCATCTGTTCTGCTGTTTTTTGATCAACAGCGATTCATATTCAATGCTGGAGAGGTGAGTTCAAGTTCAACTAAAATATCATAGCTTTACCAGGCCATAAAAAAATAGAGAGCTTTCCACACAGGACTGGAGTCCCCGATGGTGGGGATATCTGCTTTCGGTATAGCGTTAAAATTACCGATTGAATCCATGTCGCGAAGGCAATTGAAGCACTTTGTGGGTTTTGAAACTGTGACTACTGGTTGGTACTTGCAACTATTGATTCCTAGACAAAACAGGCCAGCTAGTCGCTTCCTTTTGAACTCAATGAATCGCTTACAGTCATAGGTTATGCGGCTTTTGGGTTAAAAGTATGGGTAATCGTGCTGGTATTTTCAATGTATTTGAACATAAAATCTGGTCAACATGTCTCTGAATGGACTATTCTTTTTTGTATCAGGGGCTGCAACGCTTCTCTGCTGAACACAAATTCAAGCTATCAAGAGTAAGCTGTGCTTTTGAATTAGTGTTATTTGGATCACTTATATACAGCTTTATAAATCATTGTTTTCTTAATGTGTCTGCCTTCTCTGTAAGATAAAATATTCAAGTTTACTTGAGCCGTTAGACACCCAATAGCAAAATATCACGCTCTTAGATTTGATAAGATTATTATGCACATGGACTGATAACCTATAAGGGTTGGCTCTCAGTTAGATCACATATTTCTTACACGGGTTTGCTCAGAAACTGCGGGTGGCATTCCAGGTTAGTTGTCGGAATATTTGGTCAGTTTTTATCTATTGTACGCAGAACTAGGGTTGATATGCAGGCAACAGGAGTGATCCTTTTTTTTTTTGAATTGGTGTCTATTCCTAGATTATGATTTTCTCAAGCAATCACAAATGGAATTACACCATGATCGTGCTTTGCAGGTCTTCTCCTGACGATGGCTGGCATAGGGGATGATGGAATGACAGTAAGCAAATTTTATACCCTCTTTTGCGTTGGGAGATTTTTTCTAGGAGGTCAAATTGAACACTAAAGTATTAAGACATCCTTATACTAGTGAAAATTTATCATGTTCTAAAATTTGTAGGTTCCTATGTTTTAACAGGTTAACATCTGGGGTCCATCAGATTTAGAATTTTTAACTGGTGCAATGCGGTCATTTATTCCAAATTCTGCTGTTGTTCACACCAATAG
This sequence comes from Pinus tabuliformis, assembly GCA_031772625.1. Lineage (NCBI taxonomy): Eukaryota > Viridiplantae > Streptophyta > Pinopsida > Pinales > Pinaceae > Pinus > Pinus tabuliformis. Next base: position 738,380,709 of record CM062817.1, read on the forward strand.
TTTGGTCCAGGGCATGTCTCGGAAGAGAGGGCAGTGAATCACAATTCAAATGGAAGCATATCAACAAACTCAATTATACTTGTTAAAGATGAGATTGTGCAGATATCTGCTGTTATTCTATTTCCTAATGCTGTAGGAAGCTGCGGGGAACTAAAGAACAGTATACAGATTTCCAAGGAGGTTGATAGTAAAGATGAAGAGGAAAGTGCAAATTTATCTCAAAAGCGTCCTCGTTTAGGATCAGATAGGTTATCTGAAACTGAAGAAACTAACTCAGGAATCCAGGCGAGATATAAGCCTGGTGATATTGCTGTAGTATACATCTGTGAATTGCCTGATATCAAAGGAAAATTTGATCCCTCAAAGGCTCAAGCACTGGGGTTAAAGCCAGGGCCTAAGTATCGGGAGCTGCAGCTTGGAAAGTCTGTGATGTCAGACAATGGGAATGGAATGGTATGCGAAATGCAGGGACTTTTGGCAGTTACCTCATCCATCATCAATCTTCTTCATACATTGCATATTCTTTATCTTATGTTTTTTGTGTGTTCGGTGTGGTCGAGTAGTAGCAAATTGCAATCCTATCTAACAGATTTGTTGAGCTTATTTTCATGTGGTCTTGTAATTGTGTAGGTACATCCAGGTGATGTGATGGGGCCATCATCCCCTGGTCCTATTATCCTCCTCGTTGATTGCCCTTCTATTTCACATTTGCCAGATTTGCTCTCTGCACCTGCTTTTAGGAATTATTTTCCAGGCGCTGACAATGCATCTGAGAACCTTCAGAAACAAGTGAATTGTGTTGTTCATCTCACGCCTGCTTCTGTCACTAAATATCCAGAATATGTGCAATGGATGTCGAAATTTGGGGATGCTGAACACATTATGGCTGGACATGAAGAGTATGCAATCCATATAAATATAATTTTTTTATTGAGTGACTTATTGCTTTATACTGTCATGAATATTTGCTTTACATACATACATCTATGTAGATTGGTAAGCCACATGAAGCTTTCTATAGTATATATTGCTAATAAGTGACACTGTTGATCGATATACAATTACTAAAATTTTTTTAATAAGAATTTTCTGAAGAACTCATGAATGCAGTTTCTTGTTGTTATTATTCCTCATTTTGACAGAAAGAACATGGAATTTCCAATTCTAAAGTCCAGTGCAAGAATTTCAACACGGCTTAATTTCCTTTGCCCACAACTTTTCCCTGTTCCTGGTTTTCGTTCTCTCAATGTTGCAAACAAGTCAGAAGGGGCTTCTGGTCAAATGAACCAGGTTTGTGACAGCCTGTTGGACATTAAATTTTTAGTTACTAGTGACTCATATATTTTTGTAGTTGTTGATTATTACAAGTGTGGGGTGTCTCAATGGAAATATTTTCTTTAGCCCATTTCAAGTATTTTGAACTACCATCATTCTTTTATTTTCAGGTTCATGGTATCATTCCTGCTGCTAACTTACTGAAGGTATGGAGTTTTCTTAGATGGTTAAAACCGCACACACACATAGACACATTTGCATCATTTGAGTTTGAAAATGCTTAAAATGATTCCCACATAGCTCAAAACAACACACATATTGTGCATCATTCAAGTTTCAAAAGTTGTCTTTCTCTAAAGTTGTCTGTATTTGTTGGAAGAATGTTACGAGTCAGGAGCTTGAGTATATTTTGTATGATCTATGGACACAGTCTATTATCAGCAATGAAATATACATGTGTTTCATTTTGGTATTCAGTATTCTCTAAGGTCTAGATTCTAGAGTAATGTATGCCATCTAGAAGGGGAACTTTTTGAATTTTTTTGTTTGAAATACCAATGAAAAAATCATTTATATGCATGTATGTACTTCACGTGTATGTAAGTATGTCTTTTCTAGCCCGGGGGTACTAACTTTCAACCCCTGGAATGGAGAGCTTAATAAATGATTTTGCCATAGAGTGAATTGGGTGTTCCCTTAAAATAACATAAGAATCTGAACGAAATTCCGTTTCTTGATGGTGTACACTATAAGTATAAATAAATTAATTCCATTAAAGCTTGCCTAATTTTCTTAAATTCCAAATACCGTGAAGAAAAGCCTACCATTCTGCTGATTGCTTTTGGGAAAAGAAGTCACTGCCTCCAAAGTATTAGGTGTTCCATGAAGCTTGAACATCATCAATGATGAGTTTCTGAATAGGATGAGCATTGTATATGTCAATATGACAACGGATAACTTTTTGATGGCACCAAATCTACCCTGACACAAAATTCATGAACTTGATGCAACGAAAATTCAACTTTCCTGCTATTTAACTTCTCTGTTGTTTTCATATAGGGCATGCGCCTGTCTCCCCCATGACCATTACAGGAACACAATCCTAAATTAATCTCGAACAAACTTTACACAAATCAGTTGCACAATTCAATACACCTTAATTGTTGCAATCTAAAATAATATATTAATATTATAGAAATTCACATATATGAAATGAACACGTGGATTCCTTATGAATTTCATGCAAAGACAAGCGCCTTTTCAATGGGCTTCAACACATACTCAACAGAGGAGAAATAAACACATAACTATAATTGTCTTGGATTCACACACATGCACGGAGATTTATTACCAATTCAACCATATACATAAAGGATTACAAGCATATAAGGATGCTATTCATTAACCAACCTTCAAATATACAAATGGCTGGCCTGGTTTACAACATGCATTTGGCCATCCTCGCCATCTATCTCTATTTCCTATTCTACTTCTATATCCCTAAACATGCACATACATCTCTATTTATTCTTGAGAATAGAAAACTCTAGAGATCCCAAGAGATTATCCTTATCCCTTCAAAATAGATCTTGTCTCAACTACTTACTAAATTCATGATTACAATGCTTTTCTAGAGCTTTAGCCTTTTACATAATTTAGAAATCCTAGAGATTTTTCCATCTTTTATAAGTTCTAGAGACTTTTCTGCATGACTTTCGGAAATTTCTATTTTGAAGATACCCCTAGATGCTCCTGCATCAGACTCTCAAGGTAGAAAATTATTCATAGACTCCTGTCTATGAGGTCTGTTACTTTACTGTAACAGCTCCTCCAGGATCCTGAACTTTAAATTGTAATTGATCTTTCCTGGGGAAAAGAAAAAAGTTCCTTTACTCATTCTGCCTCGGTCCCAGACTTTATTTTGTTGTTGTTCATTTAATTTGTTGACATAATTTCTCTCAGCTGACTGCATTCTAAGGCTGAATGTCTTCTTCTCCTTGCCATACATTCTCTTGGCATGTTGCTTCATAAGTTTCCACAGCTCATCAATCTCTTTGTCGAATTTGATTCTTGACTGAAGCTTCTTGTCAACTTTTGCTTGTTGCATCTTCTTTTCAGGCATGTTACTAGTACTGCTGTATGAAATTATAATATTTTTCTTCAAACCAGCTGACTTTGCAACTCTATGCAACCCTCATCTCTTGCCAACCAGCTTTCCAAAAATGCCATCTCTTCCTCAAAATCTCTGAAAAATTGCTTTGAATGTTGGGTGCGACACTGGATTTCATCTTCGAGAAATAACATAGATTCTATCTCCCTAATCACAACTTCATGTTCATCATTTCTCTTTGTTCCTCCTTTCACGAGAGTTGCATTTAAGTGTTGCTCTACATCCTGGCGTAGAACAGAATAAGAGTTATGTCCTCCTTCACCTTCATCACCTGTAACAGAATTTGCATTCTGCTCTTCCTCTAATTTTGTGACAACTGTAGGTAACTGTCCACCATCTTCCATACCTGCATCCACAAAAAATTCATTAGTTTTAAAAATATGAGAATCTTGGATCTCATCCACTGCTTCATCCTCATTCTCTCCAAGCAATGGCCCTTTCTTTGGTTCACAATATTGCACTTTTTCTACCTCGTACTCAACTGCTTTGAGTTCCCCTTCTTTCAACTAGGTTCTTATCATGTGCCTCATTTTCTTCCACAACTTTTTTGCAAACAATTCCTTAACCGACCATTTAACTTTCTTCTTAAAAATCCATCCGCATTTCTGGTCTTCCTCATATCTTTGTAGCCGTTCCATAAGTACATCCAGTTGTACTTTAATCTCAGCGAGTTCCCTATTGAACTCCTCATCACTCATCTTCCTCTTCATGTCAGTTGACTTGACATCTTCCTTCCTTCTCATGTGGCTTTCACCTAAACCTTTGTAATGACCCTCCGTAGCCATCTTTGTCTCTGTCCTTGTGAGCTTCTCCATGCACAACAGTGAACTGCAACCAACCCTCTCCTCTTTAGCAAACCTCCTCTTCTTGCTACTCAATACCTTATCAAGCTTTCGTCACTAGCTTGACCTTTTGGTATTTTATCAAGTTCTCTCCTTAGAACCTTCTCAAGTGCTCCTCTGCTTCTTTGGTTGTTGCACTTACTCAGTTTACTTCTTTTGAGAACTTCTACTTGTTCCCGGCTTCCTCTACTACAAGGTTCTTCTGCCACAATTCTTTCTTCACTTGTTCTCTTTGTCACACTTCCAAGCTATGCTCCACTATCACACTCCTTCAACTGCTACTTGCAAACATCAATTCCTCTGCACAAATCAATTCAAAAATTTAAAAATCAGTTTACCTATTGCACTGCTGCAATTCTCCAACCTCTTTCTGCTACACAACTCTCTTCTCTGCTCTCTGACACTCTTCTTGGAAGAGCTAAACAACTCTGATACCACTGCGCCAAATCTACCCTGACACGAAATTCATGAACTGATGCAATGAAAATTCAACTTTCCGGCTATTTAACTTCTCTGTTGTTTTCATATAGGGCATGCGCCTGTCTTCTCCATGACCATTACAGGAACACGAGCCCAAATTAATCTCCAACGAACTTTACACAAATCAGTTGCACGATTCAATACACCTTAATTGTTGCAATCTAAAATAATATATTATAGAAATTCACATATATGAAATCAACACGTCGATTCCTTATGAATTTCATGCAAAGACAAGCGCCCTTTTTAATAGGCTTCAACACATACTCAACAGAGGAGAAATAAACACAACTATAATTGTCTTGGATTCACACACATGCACAGAGATTTATTACCAATTCAACCATATACATAGTGGATTACAAGCATATAAGGATGCTATTCATTAACCAACATTCAAATATACAAATGCCTGGCCTGATTTACAACATGCATTTGGCCATCCTCGCCATCTATCTCTACCTCCTATTCTACTTATATATCTCTAAACATGCACATACATCTCTATTTATTCTTGAGAATAGAAACTCTAGAGATCCCAAGAGATTATTCTTATCCCTTCAAAATAGATCTTGTCTCAACTACTTATTAAATTCACGATTACAATGCTTTTTTAGAGCTTTTACATAATTTAGAAATCCTAGAGATTTTTCTAGCTTTTATAAGTTCTAGAGACTTTTCTGCATGACTTTCGGAAATTTCTATTTTGAAGATACCCCTAGATGCTCCTGCATCACTTTTGCATTGTTCATTATTATGCTTAACATAATTCTAAGAAGTCGATAATTCCTCAGTGGTAGTTCTTTGCAAGGGTATAGTGTGGGTTTAGAAGTACTCCTGATACTGTGCCAGGATCTGGATCTTTACTAGGCATCGAAGTTACTGGAAACACCTCTAGAGGTCCCTTGAAATTTTGTTTCCGTTTTGCAACTGAAATGGAGGGGAACACGACCGAAATGCCACCAAAACATTCCTGGGACATTTCCATTTTTTTAAAATGTCGTTTCAACATCCAGAAACATCAGTCGCATGTCTTAGTACTCAACCAAAACGTTTCAGAATTTCTAGAAACATTTTAGGTACAAACAATGATATTTTGGGCCAAAAAGTTTAAAAGTCACAAAAAATGCAAAAACAAAACCCTAGAAGCATCTACACTATCCCTACCTCGAAAATGAGCCTCAAAACTATAAATAATGCATCTCGGGCTTCCCTTCAGCATACTAATATTCAAAGGGAGAGAGAAGTTGGCTTCAAAAGGTTCCTTTTTTGAGTGTTTTTCATGTTGGAGAGTGAAGTTGGCTTCAAAGGGTTCTTTTCTTGTCCCATCTGCATTTGACCCTCTTTTTGTTGTTTCATCATGTGCAAGTTATACTTGAGGATATGAAGGACCTCTGTTAACTGAAATTGATCTGTGACTTCTTTAACTTTGGATCTACATGGAAAATAGGCCTCTTTCTAGACCAAGATCACTGATGCTGAGTAAGTGCTTTGTTCTATTCTTTCATCTTGAATCAACCTCTCAATTTCAATTTTCTATTGGCAAGGGTACCTCTGGTGTCTAATAAATGGTGGATTGTTGGCTCTTAGATCCACTTGTCTCTTAGATGGAAGTCTGTTTGGTTTATTATGTACTTCATGATGTTGTTTATGGACATCTTGTAACTCTAGTGCCTCATAGTTGGGTTCTTCACTCATTTGAATAGCATGGTACCTTGCAAAACATTATTCCTTCCATTTTTGGGTAACTTCTCCTTTCAGTACGAGCTAATGATTTGTGAGGGTGGAAGTGTGAACTTGTTGAGTTAGTCGTACTAGTCTACTAACTTGATTATAATGAAGATTTTTGTTGGAAATAAAATCCTTAGGGATTATGTGAATTTGGATTATTTCATTATATAAACTCAATATATATATATATTTATATATATATAATATATATACATACATTTTTTATTTGTTTAAATAAATAAATATACATTAGAAAAATAAATATATATAATTTAGCAAGTAGTTTGAAATAATTAGGACCTCTCGATGATTCTTTCGCGGATACTGGTCTGATGCAGACAAGTGCCCATAAAATGCAGGTAGGGCGTAATAATTCCTCTCATCGCCCCTAGATATGACCACCCTCTACATGAATCGTCTCAACTCTCTTGGTTGCAAGAATCCAAAACAATTTGTGTGATGCACCATGAATGATAAAGAAATTGTAACGATGAGCCGACCTTGAGTAGATAAGAATGACAAAAGGTTAATGGATTTGGGCTGAAGAATTAGTTAGCTGTTGGTGCCATGGCATGATGAACTGAAGTGAGCAAGGGTTTTTTTTCTCCTGCAACTTAGTATATTACGAATTCTTTAAACAATGGGTTAGCTGCCAATTCACGATGGAATATACTAGATAGAGGGTTTTTTTTTATTTGCAGCCAACTATAGTTCGTTGACTAATGGGTGAACTTCTAGCGGCAAGATGTAAAGAACCAAATGAGCAAGGGTTTTTTTGTTTGCAGCTGGGCATACTTCGAGTTTGTTGAATTCCATGTTTAGATTTGGCATTTAGGTTTGACGAACCTGAATGAACTTGAATTTTTTTTGAGGTTCGCCGAATTTCGAACCTCATGGTTCAAATTTGCTAAACTCTGTGACATAGTTCACTTATGAGGAAGGCCAAAGTCCACAAGTGAACTTGAAGAGTCATAGGGAATCCAAGAGACCTCTTGGAATTTAGGTTCGACAAACTTGAACGAACTTGAATTTTTTTTTGAGGTTTGCCCAATTTCAAACCTCATGGTTGAAATTCGGTGAATCCTGTGACATAGTTCATTTGTGAGGAAGGCCAAAAGCCACAAGTGAACTTGAAGATTCATAGGGAGTCCAAGAGACCTCTTGGAAGATGAAACCCAAGGGTCATAAGAAATTGTATTTATGTGTATCATATGAATGAATATTGTATCTCGCGCCTTATCAAATCCTGTCTTCCATTTCGTGAGTCTAAAAGTGGTATCAGAGTGAGGCTCCTTCTTTCCTTGGTTGATTTTGTTTGAATCACTAGTTTTGTGGCCATTGACGTGGGTATTGTCACGATTATTGTGCCCTTTCTCTTCATGCTCGCTCTTCCCATTTGCGTTCCTATCTACCTCGTGAGATCTATTGGCGCAAACTCTCATTCCACATCTCTCCATCTCTGCTTGACTTCTAAATAGATCTCAGCCAAGGACTAACCATTCTTGAATCTCATCTATTATCCTTGGAAGCTTGGTATGGGTAACTGGTCATGCTATACACATCAATGGTGATTGGTAGTGGATAGGTATTATACAATACCGTATTTGATATAGCATTATTGGTCCTTCCTCAAAATCATCATCACACTTGCCCAAAATTCCATTGCAGATTTGGTTCACAAAGGAATGAAACCCTCGTGGGTCATATGATGTAACACCATCCAACCAATGATACAAACTACACGTTTCTTGGCATTGACAACTTGGTGCCACTAGTTGCATTGTGCCCAAATGTTCCTCCTTGAAATGAAGATCAAGAACAAGAACAAAATCATGTTTTGAAGAAAGTAGTCGATGCTACCACACCTCGTCTCGCAGGATCAACTAGCAAACCACGCTCCTGGACAACATTTCATTGTATAGATCTTTGCTATCAAAGATCTGAATAGAGTGGCCTTTGCTTGTGAATTTGAACAAGGGACAATAGATTTCTTTGCATCTCAGGTTCACATAAGCACTCCAAATATTGCTAGTCAAATAATTGAGGCATCACATGGAAACGAAAAAGCTCAATTCGACACCTGAGAATAACTGCTCCTTATTTGGGCTCCATGATTACTCCAGTGATTCATATTGGCAATAGTTAGAACAATAAAATACAATTGGTAGAGTTTATAATTTAATGGAAAGAGATTGTTGCTAAAATGCAAGCAATTTTTGTGAGAGGCTGAAGGGTTCTCCTATTGGACTTCAATTCAAAGGTTATACTCTTGGTAACCATGGCCATGTGGTAGTTGTGAAGCCAATTCCCTGACTTTTTATTTTAGTTGTAAATTGCAACCATAATCTCTCCTCTTCACCCTCCTTCATAGCTAATGAACCTTGCACAATCCCCAAACTGACACACTGAAACAATTGAAAATGCCCAATTCTATTAAACATCAATGTAGACATCCTCATAGATTTGAGTCTGCCTTATGAAATCTCCATACAATCATAAGCCATGCCTCCATTGTTATACCTCTAGCCACTCGAACCTATGACCCGCATTTGAGGAGTCGATGTCGATTAAAAATGGGTGCTTGATCTATTACTACGGAAACCCAATCGAAAATATGTACATATGAGGAGCAATAACAACAATAGTGAAGACTTTATAGTAGAAGAAATCAAGTGAGGGTCGAGCACTTATAGCCCTTGTGTAGTCACACCATTTGCACGTGTGCGTAGGAGAGAGGATTTGTGCTTGCACGTGTGTGCAGTTTTGCTGATCTGCGTAGGGATTTTGCAGATCTAGTGCGCGGGTAGGGGGATTCATGCATCTTGGAGGATTGATCAATTGTTCTTGTGATAAAAGGGAAGTTTCTCCCTTGTTGTAATTCTCAAAAGAAAATCCTTTGCTAAAGAAAATAATAAAGACACAAGATTGTAGGTTTTCCTCGGAGTTGGGGTTTCCTATGTATATCTTGTGTTCTATGTGTTGATGTGTTTGTCTTCTGATTTATTTTTATGCTATGCATATTAAGTTAGAAAACTCAGTGTATGTGATTTAAGTTTCCAGAATGTTAGTTATTTGTGTTATTGGGTTTTTACACTTAGAAAATTGCAAATAAGTTTACCGGGTTTTAAGGAAATCTAACATGGTATCAGAGCTCAGTTTGTGATTGAAGACCAAGCATAGATTTTTTTCTTCAGGAGTAGATTTTTGATTTAGAGGCAGCAAGTTATCAGATCGATTTAGCTGTTAGAGTTTTGAGCGATGCACATTGTTTCTGGTAGTGTGATTTGTATTCAACATTTCGATTTGGCAGTATGGCATATCGAGGTCTCAAATTTGAAGACATGTTGAATGATGCGTCCAACTTTTGTTCATGGCATGAAATGATAGCAGTGGTGCTGGAGGAACAAGGGGTTGGGATTTTGTTGATGACGTCCTAGCACACCAATAAAGCCTCAGCAACTGGCTTAGCATAATAAAATGGATGCCAAGGAAAGAAGGATTATCTTGGAAGGAGTTAAAGGCCACATAATCCCTCACCTTATTGGGAAGAAGAATGCCAAAGAAATGTGGAATGCCATCATTGGTCTTTATTGGGGTTTGAGCGAGGCCTGAAAGCTGGACTGAAAGACAAGCTTAGAAGCATTAAAATGTTCGAGTCAAATTTTGTAGTTTCTTACCTCACCAAGTTTTCCAAGGTAAAGGAAGAGTTGGTTGGTGTGGGTGAGACAGTTCCAGATAGAGATTTGGTGAATTTTGCTCTGTTGGGTTTCACCAACTCATGGCAAGCCTTCACAGATGGGTTATGTGTTGATTTGGGGTAGCATCGATGTGATCTAGCAATGAAAATTGGTGGAGAGGCTAAAGCACATGAGATCTCCAAGACCCAGAAATGGTTTGGGAAATTCCACCCGTTAGAGAGATAAGATATTACAATAATTAATATTTTTAATGGGTTCCTAAGTCTAAACTTAGGAAAATAAAAATATTAATGGGTATTAATATAAAACTGGGAGAAGGTTCTAAATGACATGGATCAAGCCAAATCTAATATTAGCCGTTGATTAGAGATTTAATCTTGGTCATTGAAGACTCAACAAAAAAAGTATAAGAGGAGGCTTGAGGGTCAGTTGGAGATACACCAAGATTGATCAGTTAGTTCGATTTTCTGGAGCGAGGTTTGCTGAGAGAAATCGAACCAGTGATCAGAGTTGCAGTGAGGGGCAGTGAGTGCATAGCAGAGAGGCAGAGATAGTGCCGAAGGATCAACGCAGAGGCAGAGAAGGCTACACAGAGCCAACAGGAGCCATGCAGAGGGCCAGAGGGATTGCGTAGAGGCTACTAGGGTCTACGTGAGTGACGCAGAGGACCAGAGAACCTGCACAGAGCATTAGAAGGTTGATGCAGAGGGTTCTAGGCCGACGCAGAGGCCAGGAGGGCTAACGCAGAGCCTCAAAGAGGCATTGGAGAGATTTTCATGGAGCAGACTTGTCGAATATCTGCTTCCAAAGAGAGGTATCACTGCCAGATTGATTTCTTTGTCGGGTGAGCCAATTTGGCACCTAGTTGTACTCAAGAAAGCTGCTTAATAATAAAACCCTTAGAACTGCTGCACCGGTTTTCCTAAGTTGGTTTTTTTTCTGGGACAATTGTCCAAAATAACGGTGTCCCTTGTGTGTTTGTCTATTCTTTTAGTTGATGATCTGTAGATGGTTGAGACTGTACTTGTGTTTATTTTCAGTATTGATATGGTTAAATAACTTGTTAAGTAATTAAACAAGTAGGTAAAATAAACCAGATAGTGCAGGAAGAATTTCTAACGGGTTAGACTTAGAAATTTCAACATTATGTGCCTGAGAAAACCTTCTAGATTGGGAATGCTTGTGGGGTGACTACGTTTAGGAGGAGATTCGTAGACAAACTCAACTTGGATCTCATGTTAAGAAGATGAAGCAAATTTTGCTCTAGCCAACAAAGGGACCAAGTTTGAGGGTAAAAAGAGTAGTGGTGGCGGTGAGTTGAGTTCTAAGGGAGAGAAGAAGAAAAAGAATCTTAGCAAGATCAAATGTTTTATGTGCCACCAGTTTGGGCATTACGCTACAAAATGCCCTAATAGGAAGAAAGAGTCCAAGAGGGACCAAGTAGCAGCCTTTGCAGAGATACATGAGTTCCCTTCTAATTTTGTGGAGGAGTTTTCACTCATTGCTTGTATGGCAAGTTCAATGGCTACCAATGTATGGTATGTGGATAGCGGTGCGTCCTGTCATATGACAGGAAATAAGAAATATTTTAGGAAACTATCAGAGGACATGGGGTTCAATATTGAGATGGAAGACGATGGCAAGTATCGGGTCGAGGGGTGGTACAATTCGTTTTGAGAGGAAGTCTGAAAACCCTCTATATCTCAGAGATGTTCTTTATGTACCTGGGCTTAAGAAGAATCTCATTTCAGTTTCAACACGGGAAGATGAGGGGTATGAGGTGATCCTCAGACAAGGTAGGGTTTTTATAAAGCCCTCAAACTCCAATGTGGCGAAGCAAATTGGGGTTAGGCACAAGAGCCTGTACAGATTACAGTTTGAGACAACTGCAACATTGAGTAATAGTGGGGGATGTGACTCAGGCAATGAGCTTGGGGAGTTATGGCATAGGTGCATGGGACATTTGCACCATGGAGCACTGAAGATTCTTAAGGAGATAGAAATAGGACTACCACAATGTAGCGTCAATCAACATGAGGTGTGCAAGGGTTGCACCCTCAAACTCCAAGGTGGCGAAGTAGATTGGGGTTAGGTAATAGGCACAAGAGCCTGTATAGATTAATGTTTGAGACAAATGCAACATTGACTAATAGAGGAGGTCGTGACTCAGGTTGTGAGCTTGGAGAGTTATGGCATAAGCGCATGGGACATTTGCACCATGGGGCACTGAAGATTCTTAAGGAGATAACAACAAGACTACCACAATGTAGCATGGATCAACATGAGGTGTGCAAGGGTTGCACACTTAGAAAGTATGCCAAGTCATCTTTTCCTAATAGAGATAACAGGGCTAAGGGTATATTGGACCTTGTTCATTTAGATGTATGTGATCCTTTCTCTATAGTATCTCTTAGTGGGTACAAGTACTATGTCACCTTCAGAGATGATCACTCGAGGAAGACCTAGATATTTTTCATGAAGAAGGATGAGGTCTTGAAGTTTCTGTAGTTTAAAGCGTTGTTTGAGAACCATACTGACAGTAAGATCAAGGTGCTGAAGTCTGACAATGATGAGGAGTATATCTCAAACACATTCAAGGAGCTATTAGGATTTGTCTCAAAACATTGAAGGAATGGGCCAGCGAAATGGCAATGGCAACAAGGGTAAGGGAGTCCAAGGGGATTTCCACTATGGAGAAGGATCTGGCACCTCACATCACCATGCATCTCTCCATGCCAACATGCCATTGATTCAGAATACACCCCCTAGATCCACCATTCCTACATTCCTACAATTTGGAGCAGGTGGGCAACTAGAGCAGGAGGAGGCACCTTATGGGGACTATTTCTTGGAGTATCAGTCTTATGGGCCTGATTTTGGGAGGGCCATCACTTTCAAATATTTCTGTCAGTTGAAGGGCAACAACAAGCCCAAGGGACAAAATGGAGGAGGTTACATGCAGGGGACAGATTTGCAACGCACTGTGGGGAGGCTATTTCTCCCAACCTTCGATGGGTCCTCCAAGAGCTCGGCCAAGGCATGGGTCGAAAAGCTGGATATTTATTTCCAGTTGAAGCAAATCTCAGAAGGAGAGGCAATCAAGATTGCCACGTTGCATCTGGAAGGGGAAGCCCATGACTAGTGTTCCACGGATTGACCACGTTGGGACATGTGGGAGTGACTGCCTATGATGATTTCACTAGGAGGGTGTTGGAGCGGTTTGAGAGGAAGGATCCAGAGGAGTATTTCAGGGAGCTGACAAGGCTCAAGCAGACCGAGAGTGCAGAAACCTACATCTCAGAGTTTCTGTGATTGTCTGTGATGGTGCCTGACTTGTCAGAGTCTAGGAGGATTTTCATGTTTGTGGATGGGCTATCAGAGCCATTGCGTGGGTTAGTAAGGTCCAACAACAAGCCCAAGGGACATAATGGAGGAGGTTACATGTAGAGGACAGATTTGCAACGCACTGTGGGGAGGTTATTTCTCCCAACCTTCGATGGGTCCTCCAAGAGCTCGACCAAGGCATGGGTCGAAAAGCTGGATGTTTATTTCCAGCTGAAGCAAATCACAAAAGCAGAGGCAATCAAGATTGCCACATTGCATCTGGAAGGGGAAGCCCACGACTAGTGGTTCCACGGATTGACCACGTTGGGACATGCGGGAGTGACTGCCTATGATGATTTCACTAGGAGGGTGTTGGAGTAGTTTGAGAGGAAGGATCCAGAGGAGTATTTCGGGGAGCTGACAAGGCTCAAGCAGACCGGAGTGCAAAAACCTACATCTCAGAGTTTCTGTGATTGTTTGTGATGGTGCCTGACTTGTCAGAGTCTAGGAGGATTTTCATGTTTGTGGATGGGCTAGTAGAGCCATTGCGTGGGTTAGTGAGGTCCAACAGGCCCACTACATTACAAGATGCAGTTGGGAGAGCCCGAGATTTACAAGATGCCCTACCCAGGGCAAGGGCACCATTAGCCCTAGACAGGGTTTCCAGCAAAGGGGGAAGGACATTAGGGCTCCACCACCGAGAGCCAATCAAGGGTGTGGGCAGCTGGATGATGAGACCCGGAGAGACCTCAAGAGGAGGAAACTGTGCTTCACTTGTCAGGAGTCGTGGGCACCAGGCCATAGGTGTGTAGCGAGCAAGGCCCACTATATCGAGGTCTTCTCTGACAACGATGCAGAGGATGAGACCTATTTTGAGATGGGTGGAGAGGAGAGTGCAACACCATAGGGAGGAGGATCACCACCACCAGCAGGGGGTTTCCTTCGCTCCTACTGGAGGGGTCCTTGCATCACTGCGTGGGGTACCCAAATTCTTGACTATGAGAATCAAAGGCACTGTTAAGGGGCATCGTGTCTTAGTTATGGTGGACAGTGGGGCTACCCATAATTTCATTGATGCTCAGCTAGTTCAGAGGAAGGGCATCACAATTGAGGAGTTTGAGGGATTCTCAGTTCTTGGGCCTAGGGATAGGACCATGTAGTGCCAGCCTTGACAGTGACCATGGGGAACTACTCCATGTCAGATCACTTCTTTGTGGTGGATGCACCGACACCAACGCAGTGTTAGGAGTCTAGTGACTCTATATGCTTGGCAGAGTCACAACAAACTGGAGGAAGTTGGAGATGGAATTTGTAGGGCCAGATGGCAAGACGGTGTTGCTTCGGGGGATGCACTCCTACCCACCACAGACTGTTTCGGCCCACAGGATGGAGGCTGACTTGAGACATGGAGACATTGAGTGGGCTGTGGAGTTGAGGATCTCAGAGGCTGGGGAAAGCCCAAGCCACCACATCCGGAGATACAGGCTATTCTTGACAGGTATCCAATGGTGTTTGGGGACATACCACCGGGACAACTACCTGACCGAGGGTTTGAGCACACTATCGAGTTGGAGCCAGGGGTGCAGGCCGTCATCACTACCCCTTATCGACATCCCAAGGCTTATCGGGATGAGATTGAGAGGGCCGTCCACGAGCTGTTGGCATTTGGGCATATCAGGCCCAACTCTAGCCCTTTTGCTTCATCAGTTGTGCTGGTGAAGAAGAAGGACGAGTCCTTACGGATGTGCATCGATTACAGGGCCCTCAACAAGAAGACGATGAAGAACCGCTATCCCATTCCCTGTATAGATGAGCTAATGGACGAGTTGAGGGGAGCTAAGTTCTTCTCAAAGATTGATTTGCGGTCGGGGTACCATTAGATCCGGGTGAGGGACCAAGATGTCCCGAAGACAACATTTCGGTGCCATTATGGGCACTTTGAGTTCCTGGTTATGCCCTTTGGGCTGACCAATGCACCTGCGACATTCTAGTCATGCATGAACCACGTGTTTCGTGGCAGTTGAGTGAGAAGTTCGTGTTGGTGTTCTTTGACGACATACTGATTTACAGCGGGGCGTGTGAAGGGCATTTGTAGCACCTTGAGACAATACTGCACATTCTGGAGGAGTAGCAGTTCTATGCCAAGCTGTCCAAGTGCGAGTTTGGGATGACCGTGATGCTTTACCTAGTGCACATCATTGGGGAGGATGGTGTCAGAGTGCATGAGGAGGAGATTAAAGCTATCCGGGATTGGCCAGAGCCCGGAATGTGACTGAGCTGAGGGGGTTCGTGGGCATTTGCACTTATTACAGGAAGTTCATGAAGGGCTTCTCCCTGTTGTTGCACCTCTCATAAACTTGACGAAGAAGGGGGCTTTTAAGTGGACCACTACAACGCTAGAGGCATTTGATCGCCTTAAGGAGGTCATGAGCAACTGTCCGGTGTTGGCACTTCTTGACTTCTCTTAGCCTTTTGTGTTGGAGTGTGATGCATGAGGAGTGGGTGTGGGGGCCGTATTGATGCAAGGAAGGCACCCCGTAGCGTTTGAGAGCAGGAAGCTACTACCCCATGAGCTACTTTACTCCATCTATGATAAGGAGACGCTGCCATCATGCATGTGTTGGCCAAGTTCAAGCAGTATTTGGTGGGGAATAGGTTAAAGGTCAAGACCGATCACAAAAGTCTCAGGTTCTTTTTGGAGCAAAAACAACTACAAGAGAGGCAGCAGAAGTGGGTGAGCAAACTACAGGTGTATGACTTTGACATTGAGTATGTCAAAGGGAAGCACAACGTAGTGGCTGATGCGTTGTCTAGGAGACTAGCCACTTTGTCCTTGATGAGCATCGCCCCAGATTGGAGGGTGCAGTTACTAGTTGAGTACTCCAAGGACAAGTTGCATGTGAAGTCCTTGATGGGTTGGTGACAGATGATCGATATCGGGTGATGAATGAGGTGATCTACTACTGAGACCAGATTTACTTGGTACCCAACTCCCCACTGAGGGAGAAGATTCTACAGGCTGCTCATGATTCACCATTAGTAGGGCATCAGGGGTTCACAAAGACATATTGGACCATTAGGGAGCGCTTTGCGTGGAAGGGCCTCAAGGATGATGTTCTGAGGCATATCCGAGAGTGTGACACATGCCAGCGGAACAAGGGAGAGCAGACACACCCCGCGGGCCTATTGCAGTCGCTTCCCATTCCGGAGGGGAAATGGGAAAGCATATCAATGGATTTTATTTTATTACCGGCTGCCCACAGTACAGGGCAAAGACTGCATCTATGTAGTGGTGGATCGCTTGACGAAGTACGCTCACTTCTTCGCCATTCCAGCCCGGTACTCGGCCTCACAAGTGGCCAAATTGTTTTTCAGAGAGGTGTTTCGGCTACATGGTCTCCTGAAGACCATCGTCAGTGACAGACAACAAGTTCATGGGTTTGTTTTGGCAGGAAACTATTCCGTTGGTGGGTACTGAGCTCACCCCGAGTACCAGTTACCACCCTCAGACAGACGAAGATAGTTAACAAGTGGTTGGAGGGCTACTTGCGTAACTATGTGACAGGGCAACAGAGAGTGTGGATACGGTGGCTGCACTTGGGTGAATACTGCTACAACACTATGCATCACATGTCTATAGGTATGTCACCATTTCGAGCTCTGTATGGTTATGATGCGTTATCTTTTGCTGGCGTTATGTTTGGAGACAACAGGGCCCAAGGGCCAAGGACTGGATACAGGAGTGCTAAGATATCTTGAGGGCTCTGAAGGACAACCTGAAAATGGCCCAAAATTAGCAGAATCTTTATGCATACAGGGGCAGAGTTGAGAGGCAGTTCGAAGTTGGGGACTTGGTATTCTTGAGGCTCTAGCCGTACAGACAGCCTACACTCAAGCAGAAGGGGTTTGAGAAGCTCAAACCCTGCTACTATGGGCCTTATCGTGTCACTCAGAGGGTGTGGGACGTAGCATATGAATTGGAGCTACCCCTGGGGAGCCGGGTGCACAACGTTTTTCACGCGTCTTGCCTAAAGAAGGCACTGGGAATGGGTTACAATTGCCACGAAGTTACCCACTATGGATGATGAGGGCATTTAGTGCTGGAACCAGAGGCTATTTTGGATACCAAGGAGAGACATCTCCGTAACAGGGTCATCAGGGAGTTTTTGATCCGATGGAAGAATCTATCGAATGAGGATGCCACCTGGGAGGGGGAACATATACTACAACATTCTTCTTTGCAATTGCTTGAGGACAAGCAACATTTTGGCGGGAGGACTGTGATATTCCTACTTAGTGTTTCACTAAGTGAATATCGAATTTTGCTCAATTTTGGCGTATTGCATTGTTTCACTTAGGAGAAGTGGGCCTGGGGATCCACCACAAAGGATTTTCGGTCCGCATGGAGAGTACGCTCTCATTAGAGCGAAAAAAGGTGACAGAAATTCGATGTGGGCCCACATGGGTAGCCTTGGAGGGAAATCAACAAAAGGAAGGAGGGGCTCTCATTTTGCTCATCATCTATCATTTTTAGAATTTGTCTTTTGATAAGAGCACGCTTGAGCAGTGAGCCAAGTTCGAATGTGCTGTTCAGCACACCAGGGGTTTCCGAGCGGAAATCCCAGCCCTTGCTTCGGTGGACTTCAAGTGTCAACCCTAGGAGGGAGTTCTACTTCATCCCAATTCATATCAGCAGCAGAGAATCGAGTTACAACTGCGGGAGAGTCATAGTAGCGCAGGGACTGCGTAGTCACAGCTAGAGGCACTTCGGGAAGTTGTGGAGATAGGGAGTTTGTTTGAGAGGAAATTCGGTGGGAAGGCTTGGGAAGTCTTCTGATAGGGCTTGTAGACATTTTTGGGGCATTCAACAGCAGAATCTTCAGGTGGGTCGATTTACCCAGCAGGAGAGCCAATCAAGCCCAAGAGGGTTGAAATTCCGGGGTCAAGCTTTGGCCAAACCCTTCGTGGGTTATTTTGGGTTTCTTGAGTAGAGGCTAGGATTAATTTCCCGGAATTTTCTGAGCAGCAAGGAAGGCTCTAACAACAGATCATTTCAGGCAGCAACACCTTTTTGGGCATTTACAACGCAACACTTGGGCCGAATTAGCAGCAGATTGGAGGAGGGTGTTTCATTGTTCATTTTGGGCTTTTGCTAGCTTGCCTAGAGCAAGCCCAGGTGCACACATTCCAGCACCTTGTTGTACACCTCTTTCCATTTAATAAAATGAGTAGACAACGCAGTTTGGATGCCAATTTCGTGGTCTGATGGTTTGTTTTAATTTCATGGTGTGTTTGTCTATTTTCTTTGCATATTTACTGTTAATTTTCCTTAGGGATATTACATTAAAAACCCAATTCATTCACTGGGGTTACTTGTGTTCTCCCCTAGTGAGTCTTAGGGAGCCCCTTGCGAAGCCAAAGTAGAGCCACCTTAAAGAGGCAAGGTGGGTTGCTGAGGTGACAGTGGATGACCAATGGAGGTTCCACTTAGATTGTATGATGTAGGTTGGAGCTTTCATCACTTTAACGTACAATTTGAGTGGTTACAAAGACCAAATAAAAAAATCATGAAATGTTTGGTTCAATCAAAACATATGAACAATATAGCTTATACAGAAATTAATGAACCTTGATATCCCCAATATTCATTTGATGTAGTGTTACATGGGGATGCATTCCCCTAGGTGGGGTATAGTGTTAGTCTTTGTGGGATGTTTCCTCACATCTCCCTTTTGGGAAAACTTGATGAGATGCAACGTGGGATGTTTCCCAAGAAATGGGGAAAATTTCTCTGTTTTGGGGGATGCTTAAGTGTCCCCACCTCCCCAGAAATGGATGATTACAAAATGAACCCCACAATTTTTGCCCAAGGTCCCTAGGAAAAGTGAAAAGAAGGAAAAGCAAAAATCAAACTCTAAAGCGGCTGAGACCAAACACTTTATAGGAGACTTGAAGAATGTGCCCATTTACTATCATTATGATATGCTGGGATTTACATGGGAGATTACTGCTGGAGTCTTGGAGATAAGCTGTAAGTGACACTGATTCAGAGGAACTCTGATTTAGATAGTGGCACTGAGATTCCCTTGCATTCTGCTGATGTGTACCTAGAGCAGACGGATGCAGAGGTCCAGTGGTTTGAGCATTGATGTTCATTTGATCACTTTTTTCTTACTTTTAAATTTGAAGTTTAATGCTATGAATCACGATAGACTCTGACTCTTTAAAGTTAGGCATTGACCACTGGGTCTTCGAGTGACTTTTTGATGTTCACACACACTAATCAGTACCATTTGTATGTTATAGATTCAATGAGAAATACAATAGTGTTTGATGAATTGTGATGGTTACAACTTACATGCCAATGTGATTATTTATTTCATGCTTTCATTGTTCATATTTGTGACTTGTTATTGTTTTCCATATATTTTGATTTTAATTTTTTTTAGGATTTCTGACAGCGTACCATATGTCGGGGACCTTGATATTCCCATGATGTTTCCTAAAATTTGGTGGATGTATCCACATGTCTGCTTGATGCATTTCCTTGTTCTTGTGTCCCCCTGTCCTGGAAACTTAATTTTGATGGCTTCTGAATCTTAATGGAGTAAAAGTAGCTGAATATATAAGATAAATTATATAAAATGAAGGTAACAAACTTGGTCAATTATTATTGGTTAGACATGCTACTAATCCAGTCAATGACTTGCTATATAATGTAAAATATATAACTAATATGCAATTCATCAGATTGTATACATCAGCGTTATAACGAGCGGGAGTGCTTCTACCTAACCCATCCTAGTTACAAAGTTTGAATTTCATATTCTTCTGTTCTGTGTTTCTTTTATGATAATTGCAATGTCACTGCTTGTATCACCATTGTATTAGAAATCTTTAGTATGATCATGATGGCATTGCTGGTCATTTTACTCCAGTAATATTACTGTTTGTATGATGCTTCTGTTCTCTAGGATTTGCCAAATTATGCTTCATGTCATTGGAATGTATCTAGCTAAAGACCAGGATATTATATGCTTACTTGTGCCCGTGTTTCAGTTTCGCTTACGCCCTTATGCTCAACTTGGTTTGGATCAATCCTCCGTTCCCAGTTTGCCCACTGCATCAGATATCATTGATGAACTGCTTTCTGAGATTCCAGAGATTGTGGATGCTTCGAAACAGATTGCCCAGCTGTGGACTCCAGTGCTGAAGGAGCAATGTGAAAAGCCTCAGCTGATTGAACCTCCCAGTTCTTCAACTATGTTGGAAGAGCCTTGGCTACAGAAAGGGTGGTGCGAATCTGAATTAGAATCTGAAAAGAAAAGCTTTTATGATTCCTCTGTGGGCAACCAATTCAGATCTTCAAATGAATTAGAATGTTGTAATAGTAGTGATGAAATTCCTGTGTGCTTGGAGGGCATAAACAGAGATGTGATGGAGATGGTCTTTTTAGGTACAGGCTCCTCTCAGCCATCAAAATATCGTAATGTCAGTGCAATATTTATTAATCTTTTCTCCCACGGTGGTATACTTCTAGATTGTGGAGAGGGAACTTTGGCACAGCTCAAAAGGAGGTAAGTTGCGTATCTAATAGCCAGTCTTTGAGATTTTTGACATTCTTTAAAAGCTTCCATGGCTTGCCTTTTCATATCTTGTGTAATTGAACTAAATATGAATCCCATTTTGAATGCAATTTCCATGACATGAACATTAGGTTTGGAGTGAGAGGTGCTGATGATGTCATCAAATCATTGAAGTTTATATGGATATCACATATTCATGCTGATCACCACACAGGTCTTGCAAGGATACTTTCTCTGCGAAAGCAGTTATTAAAGAATGAACCTCATGAATCTTTGCTGGTCATTGGACCACGGCCACTAAAGAGATTCCTGGATGCATACTCAATGCTGGAGGATTTAGGCATGCAGTTCATGGATTGCAGACAAACAGTGAAGGAATCAATGGATGCTTATGAACAAATATCTCATGATACAAAAGATCAGATGAGAAGTAATAAACAACATGTTAAGGATAATGGTGATGGTTCAGGACAGCTAGTTAAGAAAGAGATGTCTGTTGGTAGTAATCTAGTCCGGTTTAAGCTGGAAACCAAACTGGAAGCATTAAGTGCCGGGCAGAATCGAATGCAGAGCTATTGGCAACGACCTGATGGTTTTGTTTTGGATATCACAGGGCTGCAGAAGTTAAAGAAAGCTTTATCTGAAGCTGGGCTAGAGATGTTGACCAGTGTGCCTGTTGTGCATTGCCCACAAGCATTTGGTGTTGTCTTGCAAGCTGCAAGTAGAAATAATAATGGCAATAAAACAGTGCCAGGTTGGAAGCTTGTATATTCTGGTGATACAAGGCCTTGCCAGGCTCTCATAGATGCTGCTTGCGGGCAACTGTTCTGATACATGAGGCAAGTGTAGTGCATACCTTCTTATCTATGCTCTTTATCAAATTATCTGCTGCGTCATTCAAATATAAGTGGCATCTTCAACAGAAAACCTCAGTAATTTGTCTTTTAGGGAAGTCTACTTGTTCTTTCCCGTGGGTGTATCCCCCCCCATTTATATCTTTATTAATAAGACATTCTGCTCTATAAGCACAGAAGATACGATTATTAATTTTGTCTTGATCCTAACACACTCTTGCTCTCTGTCTGATTGTTTAATTTTCTCTTAACAAATTCCAAAGGTAGTCTATGTTAAGTTAGAGAAAACTGTACCTGTTCGGTTCCTAAACCTGAAGCTCATATTTTCAGCATCTGATTGCTTTATGCATCTAACAACATATACGCAAATGTCCTTTTCCCTGTTCCATGATCCTAATCTTCCTTGGGAGTTCAGCAATACAAGTTGTGCTGATCTTAATTTCTAATACTGGGCATTTTATACATCCAAAAGAAGGCAGGGATTCTCCTTTTTAGCACCTTCTCATTCCCAGAATATATATCCACGTACCATCTTTGTATGTTTGAGAGCAATCCTGATAACTGTAGTTAAAACATTATTTACAAAGAACTGAGAAGCAATCCCTAGTTTTTCTGCTTTCTGCCTGGCTTCTGCCAATTGGCGTTTGAAGTTTGAACTTGAAATTCACTGCCTCAGCAATGTAAGTGATTTAAAGTTCTGCAGTCCTTTATGTAACTTGGACGATGAAGGTTAGAATACTTGTTATATCCTTATCTCCGAATTCTCTCAGCAGTTAGGACCAGTCGTTTTTTATTCTCCAACTACTTGTAACCATCTATCTACATGGATGTTTGATAATGTTAATTATTAGGGCTAGATTGTTCTCTACTGTAGATAATTGCAGCATTTTCATATTACATTCACCCCATAACACCATATCATCATTAGCAATTATGTAGAGAAAACAATAACATCAACAATGCAGCAGAACAATAAGAAACAATAGAGGCAAAACATACACAATAGAGACACCTGGATTTAGGTCAAAGACCAGGGCAAAACCCCACAAGGGTAAAACTCAACCAAATTCTTCTTCTTAGATATTCATCAAATGTTCAGCTGAGAGACAAAATACAAATATCATGAGACATCATCATCAGTTACATTAGGCCACCTAAGGCCAATCCAACCGCAGATCATACTGTCATAAGAACAATCACTATCGTACTTCACTGTTGCTGTCATAGTGGTTCTTCCATCACTGTCATATCATCTTTATCATACATCACTGTCAATACTTCACTGTTATACACATTACCGTCATAAGGCTCAGCCACACATCTCAGTCATAGAGGCACTGTCATACATCAGGGTGTCACTATCACACACCAACGTTCACTTCCATGTCTGTCATATCAAGGTCACTCCCATACAATAAAGTCACTGTCATACAACCAGGTCACTGTCATACAAGGTCACTGCCATCAAAGTCACTGACATATGTCAAAATCTGTCATAGAGTTCTATCATGCAATACGACTGTCATAAAGTTTTGCCATACAATATCACTGTCGTCAATGTGATATCGCTGTCATGTGAAAGTAACATTGCCATACACTGTCATTACCATTCATTAGGATGTTGTTGCATCAATCTTATATAAGTTACTGTCGTCAGTGTGACACGGTCACTGTCATTCATCATATCTATTTCATACATTAATAGGTCACTGTCATATTCATGTAGATGTATCAAGGTCACTGTCGTAAAAAAACTAATCTCACTTCCATGTATCAAGTCCATACATCATAGATATCACTGCTATGTATAACTGTCACAAGAGTACTATAGAGTCTAGAGTCTAGACATATTGATATCACCAAAGGTCACTCCATATATCATTAACTCAGTCCTACTATCATGAGGATAAATACAAGCATATCCTGCCATAACCAATCTCCACCCCTTGTCAAATACGAGTCACAGATAATATAGCAAGCCACAGTAATGAAAGCGAACTTCTGAGAAGGTAAGTACGGACCACTGTAATATATGCATACCACAGAGAGGTAATACAAGTCACACAGATATGTAAGCGAACCTCAGAAGTATTAATGCGGGCCACAATATGTAGTGCGAGCCACAACGTGCAGGATGTGAGCCACAGGGTGCAGGATGCGAGCCACTGTATAGATGTGAGCGACAGATAGAAGAAATGAGCCACAGAAATCAATTGTGAGCCATAGAACATCAAATGTGATCCTCAGCAAATGCAAATCGAACCACTCTATAATTGCAAGCCTCAGAGAACGAGCCACTACAAATGCATGCCTGAGAGTTATAGTGCAAGTTGCTATAAATGTGAAATTCAAAGTTATAGAGCAAGCTACTATAAATGCGAGCTTCAGGGAATGCGAGTCACAATGAATATAATCGATCCACAGAAAATAGTGAGCCACCATATAATCGAGCCACATGAAAGATGATGTGAGCCAAAAGAATAGAGTCTGAGCCATAAAAACAAGTGCACGCTATAGGTGCAATGTGAGTTATATGATAGAGCCCGAGCTATAGAAACAGGTGCGATCAATAGGTGCAATGCGAGCTACAGGATATGAGCGATCCACAGATAAAATAGCGAGCCACCGGAGTATAATCAAACCTTAGAAAAACAATAGACATGCGTGTCACTTTCATTGAATGTGTATAAAATGAGCCTTACAATGTTCTTCATATATAGTCATTCGATTGGTGAAATATATCCTTCAATAGTGAAGCTGACTTCACCTTGCCAACGTAACCCTTTTTTATTTGACTTTAATTATATTTATTAATTACTTGATTATTACTTGCCCACATAAATATATCATATCAAATAGGAGTGCGAAGCCCATTAATAATAATATTTCTTTTATTCAATTTGACTTTTCCTCTTTGGGGCTAGATGGCTTCTTTGGGTTCCTGTGGGGAAATTTGTCCCATAGCTGCCCCAATTTTCAACACTCCCTCAGCTAGGGAGGAATTTCCATTTGCATCATAAGTCTCATCTCGGATGTCTCATCATCGCTGCATCATGTCTCATCTCGTCTCATTTTATCTCATCTCGTCTCATCTTATCTCATCTCGTCTCATAGAAGAAGAATAATCCACAACCGATGGTAGGGGAGATTGATTTACCACAAGGGTAGAGATCCTCCAAACCCTACTAGTCTCTAGGTCAAGTTCCATGACCTTCATCTCAGTTGATGTCATGATCTGAAGAAAAGAATTCTCATATGGGAGATCAATCTACCACCCTATATCCAATGACAAAGGAGAGATACCACTTACCATGAGGGGTAAGGATCACAACCATCCTATTCCAATGACAATAGGCGAGATACCACTTTCCATGAGGGGTATGGATCACAACCATCCTGTTGTCCAATGACAATAGGTGAGATACCACTTACCATGAGACATAAGGATCACAACCATCCTATTGTCTGCTGATCTTCCCACCTTGATCCTCAAGAGTCAAGTGGCAGAACACCTGCACCCTCTACCTTGTGGGAGATACCCAACTTACCAGTGGTAAGGATCACACACACCTAAGTCTCCTCACCCATTGGCCAGATGGGTGGTAATCCCAAGAAACCCAACTTGTGGGTAGGATGCATATTGGGGTATCTTTGTCAAGTCCCAGACTTGATAGTGGGGGGGGGATACCCAACTTGCCACAAGTGACAAGGATCACACACACCCTACTCTAACAATAGGGGAGATAACCCAACGTACCACAAGGGGTAGGATCATACACACCTATTGTTTAGAGTTCCCTCAACCCCAAGAGCTCTCCGGCTCCATTCCTCTCCTTGGGAGCTCAAATAGAGGGGAAGAGCATATCTCAGTGTTCTCGATCAGCCATGCCCACTTCCCAGAAAGGTCATTTCCATCAGTCCAAGCTGCTCTTTGAAGACCAAGAACTTCCCTTTCAACAAAGGCTTGGTGAGAATGTCAACAACTAACTCATTTGCTGAAGCCTCACTGCTTCAATTCCACAACAATCAATGTCGGAGCCTCATTGCTCCTTCTGTACCATATCCCAGATATAGTGATATCTAATATCAATATGCTTACACTGATCATAAAACACGAGATTCTCTGAAAGTCAAATCCCACTCATATTATCGCAGTATATCACAGTCATGTCCAACACATGCTCAAACAACTCTCCAAAGAGCTTTCTCAATCACATTGCCTCACAGCTAGCCATGCTAGCAACAATTTGCTTTGCCTCAACCGTACTCAAATCAACAAACTTCTGTTTTCGGCTCATCCAGGAAATCATGGCAGACCCCAAGCTACAACAGCACCTAGATGTGCTTTTCTTGTCAACAACATTTTCAGTCTCAGTCAACATCGGTGTATCCATCAAATTTCCGGCAGTTTGTCTCAGTCTATGATTAATATTTTCGTGTAGATATCTGAACACATGTTTAGCATCCAGCCAATATACATATCCAAGCTCTATCTGGCTCATGCTACAAAGCAAGAATTCATTTCACTGCCAGCTCATCACGGGATCCATCAAATCTGAATCTGAAGAGGAGTCTCTCTCAATTGCCTCAGTGTAAATCATCATGCCGAATATCTATCAATATACTTCCAATATACTTCTTTTGACAAGGAAGTCCTCATTATTATAATGATACACTTCTTAAGAAGTGGATTTCTGAGGCTCAGAGGTCAACTCCCTCTGGTATTGATGAGATGATTTGATCTTGTCAGAAAAAACTATTAGCATATATAAAACCAAACATTAAGGACATACCTTCAACCTTGATGAGAGGTCGAGGTCTGCATCAGGTTTCCATCAATCCAAGCATGCCAAGTCCAGGGGACTTGCTTGAGTCAATATGGGACTTACTTCAATCTAAAATTATGAGTATATTCTTATGTGCCTCAAAACCCTGAGGTGGCTCTAAGTACACTACATCATGGGGAAGCCAATTTTCACATACATCTGATAATAGTGCATTCGGCAACAAGTGCTAGGATCTTATCACAGTCCTCTCCCTCTGAGAATATCTTCCTTATCACTGTTGAGCTTGATATCGCGGAAGCATCTGACACTACTGCATCTTGTCATCTAGAATGATCCTTGCATGAAGGACATATTGTTCTCATCATCTCATTAGACTGTTGCATTCAACCTGACAGTCTACTCCCTTTGAATAGGAAACCTCTTCAATCATAGACATCAACCTGGGAGACTGTGATCCTTCCTTTGAAGCACAGGCTTTTGTCCATTGCCACTTTAATCAAGGGATGGCTCTATATCCTCCTCAATCTCAATATTGAAGACTTGGTCCTTACATCCATCTGATGTACCTGTTGACCCCAGAACAAGAGCAAGAAATAACAAAGTAAATAAACATAATGAAAGTGTACTTGATGATAAGGCAAGACTGTCTTTCTTCACTAGATATGAGAGTGGCTCCCTTGATTTTCCTGCACCAGCTTCCTCTTCCTGCATTACTCTTTCTGCAGATGAGAACATTGATATGCCCAGTGTAGATAAGAACACTGGTCCTCTACAATTCAACACAGCCTAGCACTTTGCTGTTACAATTTTCAGGCATCAAAGGAAGATCTGCCTATCAGGCAGCTTGTACCCAACACTGTACCCTTTTTCCTTGTTACAACTCTAAGTTAACCATAATGTCTGCTGTCACTTCACTTTAAAATGCTCTACAAACCTGCAACCTAGATGAACTAGGGCTTGACCTCCTTCCAAAAACAACAGGGCTAAAACATAGAATAGTATAGAAGAATAACCAAAAAATTCACCTTAGATCAACTCAGCCCTGTTCTTCCTCAGCTCGGCTCTGTTGCCTCGGCTCAGTCTTGTTCTCTTCAGCTCGACCCTGTCTACCTCAGCTTGGCACTGTCTCCCTCCGCCTGACCCTGATTTTCTCTCAACTTAGCCCTGTGGTCACCTCAGATCTTATTCCTTGCTTAAAACATCAAGTTGCTTGCTCAAATGAGCTACATGAGTGGCATATTTATACCAATCAAAGGGGGTCTAGGCATCGACTTGTCACCACAAAAATTGGAGTTGGTTAGGCCTTAGTCATATGGTTGACTTGAGGTTGACTTGAGTTGACTTTAGTTGATCCATGTATATAATAAAAAAAGTAATTTCTCTTCAATTGAAGGGTTAGGAGGTATCCCACCTATAATCAGAAAGGTCTTTCAATGGGCCATCTAATTATGAAGTTTACCCTTCCATCTAGACTACCTTTGACATCAATAACAACCTTTTTCAACAGTGAGGACTATGCTCATTTGTAAAATCCCATAACAATTGGTTGAAACTTCATTTTATAATATTTCCAAATCCCTAAGAGGCAAAACCCTACCTTGCTAGGAAGTTAAGGCCATGTGGAAATGTTGAGTTGGACAAATTTGAGTTGTCAAAAGAAAGGAGATCCTTGTTGGGATCTTACTTTTTGTTGAGTGCTCCATTTTGGGTCTTTGATAGCTTATTTGGAAGAAAATTAGAAGACTAAGTCGAGTGCTTTGCTATTGTGTGTATCACCGTTGAAAAAAGCATGTGAAGGTCCCAAAAAATGCAAGGGATGTTTGAGGCCCACAGATTGATAGTATCATGCTTGTGTTTGAGATGGCCTTGGATGGCTCCTTGGACCATAGAGGGTGGCCAATGAGTTTTTGATCATTTTTGGAGAACATCTTAATTCAATATTGAGATAGCAAGTCGATTTTCCATCATCATGCTATAACAGCTATTTTTTGTTTCTTGGAGCTGAAAGATATGATTTATAACATAAATCGAAATCAAGCAAACCATTTGATGTGTTACTAATTAACCATAAATTGATTTGTTCAATGAGTTCAGTTCATGACCACTGATGGGCATGCAAAGTAAATTTCAGGTGTGCACTATTATCTGCATTACTTGATATGTATTATTGAGTGAATTGGAATCAGTGTCTTGAAATAGGTTCCTCTTTATTCATTTTCTTCAATTTATGCATTATATTCCACATTTATTTATGAGAAGGTACAAACAAAAGTAAGGAAAGAAAAGCCAACAAAAGGAAAAAAATTAGTTAGAAAAAAACTAGGTTCATTACGTCAGGGACTTGGAGCCAGCCTTGGTCTCTTTGAAAAAGGGACTCTTAGGTTCTCCCTTCTCCATTGTTGCTCCTAGTTTCTTCACTTTGCTCTTCCACTTAACTTCATTTAATTGGTGAATTGCACTTCTTATTCCAAAAAGATTTGCATGAAATTTTATAAGGGTAAATGTTGTTTCTGATCTTGTTAGAGCTATGAATCCCAACTCCACATTAGTGGAAACCCCTTTTCAGTGATGGGAGCCTTCAAACTCAACCAACACACGTTGTTGTAGGGCTTTATTTTTGCTAGGTTTTGAGCTTGTGTTTGCATGGTGACACCTGTCTCAAGCACCAAATCACCCTTCGATAATCAACATGAAGGGGGCTTGGATCCATAATATGTAATCAATCTCTTGCTATTCCCATAAGTTCAAGTCTTATCTTCAAGTTCCCCATGGGTACCTCGAGTTGTGGGGGTAAACCTAGGGAATGGAACTTGGTCAATGGTGTCTACTTTAAGGAGAATGTGGTGTGGGCTTGTATCCATAATTATATGCACGTGGGCATCACCTCCTAGTGCCATAAGCTCAACACCCTGAAGGTTTTGGGTGAACACAAGAGAAATGAAGCTTGACCAAGTATGTGAAACTCCTCACTTATCTAGGGTGTGAAATTTGACCTATGTTGCACACAACTTGGAATTAGGTACAAGTTTCGGAAATGGGAATGCCTAGAAACATGACAACCACTCCCTCAAACATGTGTATTGGGGGTGATTGTGGTGGTGTGTGTGTTGTGTATGTGTTGATATATATATATATATATATTTCAAAAATTTTATACTAAAACTTTGAAGAAAAGCATTCAAGTTTAATTTTTAACATTATAATTTAGAATATAGATACAAATTCAAGAATAAATGAGCATGTATCAAGGCCCAAGAACATTTAAACGTGTTAAAATTGACAACTAGGGCCAAACTCCATGCGGGTCTTATTTATGACAGCTGATATTTTTCTTGGATTCCTCTCGTCGAGAGGTGTAGGATGATCTAAAGATCATCCGATTCCGACATGTATTCATGGAGATATGAATTTATTTAGGTTATGTGACAATTTGTCAAGGTCGGCCAGCAATAAAATTACCCCAACTTATCCTCAACGTTCTATTATAAATAGAAGAGGTCTTCAAGTCATTTTCACACACACTTTTCCTAAGATCTCTCTCCACTCGTTTGGGTTGGTGCTAGAGAGATCAAGAGGAGAAGCCCTAGACGCTGTGAAGAAAGGGTCTTCTAAGAGAGCCCTAGATGCAGAACTAATGCTGCCCTAGCCGCAGTCCTAAAGGAGGTGATCTTAGCCTCAGTTGGAGAGGCCCTAATCAGCAGCAAATGAAGCCTAAAGCTACAGTCACAGAGGCTCCTATCTAGCCCTAACTGCAGTGAACGAGGCTATTCTCAGCTGAAGAAGCCCTCATACACAGTCCGAAGTGCCCTAACTGCAGGCCTGATCCGCAGCTCTTGAAGAGCCCTCATCTGCAGTCCAATCAAGGTGTCTTAGCCACTGTCATATCCAACCCTAATCTGCTGTAAGGTGTAGCAC